>OZ009932.1:13879745-15079745 GCA_963932035.1 Caenorhabditis wallacei
ATTCTAGCTCATTTTAAGCCCATTTAGGCCTATTTGGACCAGTTTTAGGCTTTTTTTCAGCCTTTTCAGCCAATTCCCCCCGTTTTCATCCCATTTTCAGCCCCTTTCCCCTCAAATCCCCTCAAAAATGGATGACTTTTGAATTGTCATCGTCTAGCCAAGACACAAAAGTCGTCACAATCACAACAAGAAAATAACTAGCAAATATCAAAAAAAAACTACGTGAATAGAGTGACGAAATCTCGACTAATCATCAGCTAATCAGCTGCGTATTCAGAAAAGAGAGAATGAGGAAGGAAAAAATGACGAGGGTGTTATGAAATTTTGGTTAGACTAGAGAAGGGAAAAGGTGATTTTGGGTCTAGTCTGGGCCGATTTAGGCTTATTTTAAGCCATTTTAAGCCTATTTTGAGCCTAAATTGGTCTAGGATAAGCCTAGACTCTCGGAATAGGCTCAGATCGCTTTTGGACCATTTTGAGGTTATTTTGAGCCATTTTAAGCCTATTTAGAACAATTTCAAGCCAGTTTAAGGTCAAATCAGTCTAGGATAAGCCTTATCTTTTTAGGCCAAGCTGAGCCTATTTTAGGTCAGTTTAGGCTTATTTTAAGCCATTTTGAGTCTATTTTAGAGCTATTTCAGGCTATTGAACTATTTTAAGCCTAATTTAGGTCACACTCAATTGGGACCATTCTGAGCCTATTTCAGGCAGTTTTAAGCCTATTTAAGTCTATTTTAGGCCTTTTTTGACGATTCTAAGCCTAATTTAGGCCATTTTAAGCCTATTTTTAGCTAATTTGGACCATTTTTACCATTCTAACCCCATTTTAAAACCATTTCAATACTAACCTGATCCTTAGCATTCCCCTTATGCACCGCCGCATTCGGCTGTCTTCGTCTCCACCCTTTCGCTCCATTCTGCTCATAATAGTATCCATCGGTAGCTACATCATAAAACCAATATTCCTCATTCGATCCGCTTCCTCCTCCTCCTCCCGTTGCGGCGGAGGCGGCTCCCGGATTCTGTTGTGATGGTGGGGGTACGGTAGTAGTAGTTCCCTCCTCACTCGACTCGCTCATCGCTTGTCCCGCCGCGTGGAATCCGTCTTTACGGGCGGCACCGTGCCCCGACAACGTTTTTCGATAGCGTTTCTGCTTCTTTTGTTGTTGTTGTTGTTGTTGTTGTTGTTGTTGCTGGTGGAGGTGAAGAGGGTTTTGGTATTGCGGAGTCGATGCCGAGTGTTGATAGTATTGATTTTGTGATTGTTGTTGTTGAGAGAGGGATGGGGTCGTCGATTTCGAATCTGGAAAAAAAAATGGAAATTAGGGTTAAGTCAGTGATTTAGAATGGGAAAAATCAGGTTTTAAGCCTAGAAATAGCGTTTTTGACCTAAAAATTGGATTTTAAGCCTAGAAAATAGGATTTCAAGCCTAGAAAATGCGGTTTTAGCCTAAAACTCGGATTTTAAGCCTAAAAATCAGGTTTTTGACCTAAAAATAGAATTCTAAGCCTAGAAATATGAATTAGAGCATAAAAAACAAGATTTTAAGCCCAAAAATAAGCTCATTGACCTATAAACTGGTTTTCAGTGTTAAAAATAGGGTTTTGGGCTTAAAAAGCCGGATTTAGGCTCAAAATACTGGGCTTTAGCCTAAAAATATGGTTTCAAGTCCAAAAAATAAGCGTTTTTGACCTGGAAAATAGCATTTAGAGCCCAAAATTGAGCTTTTTGACCTAAAAAAAAACTGAGACCTATTTTAGGCTTATTTTGAGCTTTGAAAAGCCTATTTTAGGCCTAAAAAAGCTAACTTTAAGCCTAAAAGCCTAATTTACCGCTTAAAAATAACAAATTTATGTCTGAAAACCGCAATTTTAAGCTCAAAAACGACAAATTTAGGTTCAAAACTATGGTTTTTGGCTCAAAAATCACGTTTTTGGGTCGAAAACCGTCATTTTTAGTGCAAAAACCAAATTTTAAGCCTGTTTTGGGTCAAAACCATTATTTTAAGCTCCAAAACCATTTCTGAAGCCTTTTTGGGTCTAAAACCGCTATTTTAAGCCTAAAAACCCTTAAACTAAGCCAAAAAACCCACAAAATCCGTTAAAATCGTGTCATATGACTACAGTCCTATCCAACTATCCACATAGACAGATTGACGATTCAACAAACAAGGAACTGTCCATGTTTATGGATGGGAAGAAGAATCTCATCATCACAAAAAAAGAGAGAGAGAAAAAAGAGGAGGAGGAAAAGCCTGTCCTTCCTTACTAAGGGAGGGGAGGAAGTTGGCCACCCACTTTTTGATGGTCTAAAGCAAAACGAGGAGAGAGTGTGTGGAAGATCAAGAGGGTGCTAGAGAAGCAGAGAAACTTTTTCTCTCCATTCTAAGGAGAAAATGTGATTGACGGAACTTGTTCCTAGTATCGGGGGAGGATTCAGAGGGGGTGTAGCTAGGTTTAGAACTGCTAAATGGCTGAAAATAGCCATTCTAAGCTGAAAATAGGCTAAAAATCACATTTTAGAGCCTGGAAACGTTGAAAATCCACTAAAAATGGTACTTTCCAGCCAAAAATAATCTAAAAATGCCTTTTTTGTCTAGTTCTATTTTAGATGATTTTGAGCCTAATTTAGGTCTATTTTAAGCTAATTTAGACTATTTTAAGCCTAATTTCAACCAATTTAGGCCATTTTGAGCCTAAATTTAGGCTATTTTAAGCCATTTTAAGCCTAGATTAAGCCTACTGTCAGTCTAATCTCCAGATCATTTTTTAACCTATTTCTAGTGATTTTAGACCGTTTTTAAGCTTTTTTAGGCTATTTAGGCCTACTCTGGGCCTAAATTAGGAGATTTTTGGTTATTTTAGGCCTATTTTAAGCCATTTCAAGACTAACTCAAGCCTATTTTTAGCCTATCCCAAAATCTCATCTCTAGTCTGTTCTAGGTCTTTTTCGACCAATTTTAAGCCTATTTTAGGCTATTTTCCACCAAATTTTACATTTTTAGGCTCATTTAAAGCCAAAAACCAGCTTACCATCCGACGAGCTTCCTCTCCTCCCATTTCCAATCGTCTGTGGTTGTCCTTGTGCCATTTGTTGTTGTCCTTTCAACAAATCCGTCTGATCCATAAACCAGGCGAGAGTTTTCGTTCCGCGAGCCGGTGGCATTGTTGTTGTTATTCTTGCAGAATTCAAACGATTCGTTTGTATCATATATGAATTGTGTGTGAATTGAATTGTGTTGTAGATAATTGATAGGGGTTAGTAGATTGTCTGAAAAATGGAAAAATATAGAAAAAAAGGTGAGAAACGGAGAAAAAGACGATTTAAAGCGGAAAATGAATAAAAAATAGGGTTTTAAAGGGGAAAAATGAAGAAAAATCCCAAAAAATGGGTCAAAAACCTAGAAAAATGAAGTTTCTAGTGTCAAAATTGCTAAAAAATGCCAAAAATCACAAAAAAAACCACTAAAAACCAACTAAAACTGACTAATTAACCCTTAAAAATTATCGAATTCTCATTTTAAAAAATTGGCGCCAAAATGAAAAAATGAAGTTTTTTTTTTGATCTACAGTAGTCAAAAAAATGGGTCAAAATGACAAAATTAAGCCTGAAAACCTCGAAAATTATGGTTTCTAGGCCTAAAACCTCCAAAAAATGACATTTTAGACCTAAAAACCACATTTCTAGGCTTAAAAACCCCCAAAAATCACTTTCTAGGCCTAAAAAACATCAATTTCCATTTGAAACAACATCCAAACACCTTCTTTAAAGTGTCCCCACAAAAAAGGGGAGGAGGAGGAGGAGGCACACACGAAAAGGGATAGGAATGAGGAACGAACCAGAGCTCATTGACCACACATGAGTAAGGGAGGGAGAACATGAGGAAGAGGCGAACAAGGACAACAACGTCTTCATGGAGAGCAAGTTCAGAAGATATCAAAAATCTAGATGTTTCTAGAAGATTCTAGACTAAAGATAAGCCTAAAATGGTTTAGATAAGTCTTGAAAGGGTTTAGGCCTAGCTAAGCCTATCTAAGCCCTTCTAGACTAATCTAAGCCTTAAAAATTGGTTAAAAATGGTCTAGATAGGCCTAGAATGGTCTAGAAAAGTCTAAATAAGGCTTAGACAAATCTAGAGCCCTTCTAGACTAAACTAAGCCTCTAAAATGGGTTTAAAATGGTCTAGATAAGTCTAGAACAGTCTAAATTAGCTCTGGCCAAGCCTAGAACCTTCTAGACCTATCCAAACCTCTCAAAACTGGTTCAACATGGTCTAACTAAACCAAGAATGAGAAAGGAACTAAAAGAGCACACAAGACCACGCCCCTCGCAGACCACTTTTCTTCAGAATGAGGATTAGAGAACGAGACGAACACAGAAAAATGTGTGTGTGTGTGAGTGCGACTGACAGCTGTGTGTATGTGTACTTGGGACCATCGGAAACAGTGCACTTTCCCCCCCCCCCCCCTTTAATGACCTTTTAGGCGGAGAAAAGGGGGTTTTTGACCTTGTTTAGGTCAGAAATAAGGGTTTGGACTATTTTAAAGGGCTGGAAACTAGAAAAATGGACAGGGGCCGTTTTTAATGGTAAAACTGGGTTTTAAGCCTAAAAAATAGAGTTCAGCCTTATTTTAAAGGTTAGAAATGATTTCTAAGACTAAAAATAGAGTTAGGACCAATTTTTAGGGTCAGAAATGATTTCTAAGCCTTAAAAATAGAGTTAAGGCTTATTTTAAAGGGTTAGAAATGATTTAAAAGACTAAAAAGAGAGTTAGGACCTATTTTTAAGGTTAGAAATAGTTTCTAAGCCTAAAAATAGGGTTTAGACCTATTTTTAAGCTTAGAAACTATTTCTAAGCCTTAAAAATAGAGTTTAGACCTATTTTAAAGGCCAAAATAACTTTTTAAGCCAAAAAAATCAGTCCGGACCTCTATAACTAGCTTTTTACAGCTATTAATATTTTCTAACATGAAAAACCTTATTTCTAACCGTTAATCTCGGTTTAAAACGCGTTTTTTTTTCAAGTTTAAAAAACCAACGATTTTCAGATCAAACTAAAAAGCCAATCGTCACCAACACAGCTGTGTGCCTGCCCTTTGAGCTCGGCACATCGACCAGAAGCTGAGGCAGAAGCTGAAATTTCCAGTCAAATGACGCACATGCCCTTTTTCTATAGGGGTGGGCCCTTGTGCGTGGCGAAGAAAGAGAGAGAGAGAGAGAAGAAGAGAAAGATGGGCGGTGTGTTCAAAAAGCGATGGTGGTGTAATAAAGTAATAAAAAAACGACAGCGTGTTCGTCGTTTTATACCATTTATATATATATATGAATGTTCGCCTTGTTCAGAATGGTTGTACCATTCATTAAATGAGACAGAGAGAGGTAGGTTGCATTCGAGAACAATGGAGATGGGGGGAGATGATTAATCTACATAGATATTAGTCACACATCAATTACAACCTTAGGCAGATGGTTAAGGGCCTAAGTCTAGACAATATAGCCGAGAATGGGCTAAAAAAATGTCAATTTTGGCGTTTTTCCAGCGAAAAATAGGCTTAAAACAGCGTTAAAAGCCTATTTTTGGTTAGAATAGGCTATTTGGCCTAGGATTTTGCAAAATGAGTCTAGGAATCGGCAAGGAACGGCACAGATAGGCCCAGACCCTAGAAAATCGAGAAAACCATAAAAAAAAAACTGGTAAAACGACTTGGATTAAGCAAAAATCACCGGGAAAACTGGATTTTGACCGCAAAACCTCAGGTTTTGAGGTAAAAATGGCTTTTTAACCCATTTTTGACATTAAAATGAGTTTTAGGTCATTAAGATCAATGAAAACCTCTTTTTTGCTCAAAAATAGCTAGAAAACCCAGATTTTAACGATAAAATACCGTAATTAGAGCAATTTTCCACCTAGAACCGATTTAAACCAAAGTTTTAGCTCAAAAATAGCTAGAAAACCCGAGTTTTTACCGTAAAAATACAAAATTAGAGCAATTTTACACTTAAAACCGATTTGAACCTAACTTTTAGTCAAAAATAGCTAGAAAACCCGGATTTTAACCGCTAAAAACCAAATTTAGGCTCAAAAAACCGTATTTTTTCGCTAATTCAACCTAAAAATGAGAAAAATGAGAGTAGGAACCTTCTCGACTACGTCACCGCCATCGACAGATGGACAATCCTTCACCTATTAAAGGATTACATCTCTCCCTTTAGGGTCACATCTGCAGAGGGTGATGATGGGGAAATGATTCGCCTCCAAATCGTACTAGTTCAAACATGCCATGTTTGTGCTAGCGACAGGTGGCTGTAGTGGGAAATGACACTGTAAATATACTTGCTCTCGTTTTTTCCCGGGAAAGTGTTTTTAGAATAAAAAAACACGATTTTTCCCCTATTTTCACGATGATGATGATGTTTTTTAAGCGACCAACGGGGAGGGTTTAGCTAGAATTTTTGGTCAACCATCGAATCGAATCACGTGAATTGTCTTTATCAAAAAAAAAAAAAATAGATAAGAGAACGGTTCTCAAACTAAAAAAAAATGTCATTTTCCAAAAGGAGCACAAAGTGGGCGGAGCCTATTCTTCTGGAGGTCACTAATGAGATGTCCGAAGGGGGAATTCTAGGAACTCGTCAAAAATTACATCAGAAGACGCCGTCATCTTCTTCTCTCCGATTTTTGATGATGAAAAGGGGGGAAGAGATAGGAACCAGGTGACTTTTTGATCTAGTTCTTCTTCTTCTAGGGGAGGAGGGGAACGGATTAAAAATTGATAGATGGATAGATGGAAAAAACAACTGTTAAACCAATTTTTATGGTTATTTCAGCGGGAAAACAGTGGAATTTACGGGTTAGCTTTGGATTTTAGGTTTAGGACCCATTTTTTGAGGTTTAGATCTTAAATTTTAGGCCTAGAACCCGTTTTTAAGGTCTAGAACCTAAATTTAAGGTTTTAGAGTCCAGTTTGATGTTTAAAACCTTATTTTTAGGGTTTAGACCTTAAATTTTAGGTCTAGAACCTGAATTTAAGGTTTTAGAGCCCATTTTAAAGTCAAAAACCCTAATTATAAGGTTTAGTACCTATTTTTAGGCTTACGACCCATTTTTTAAGGTCTAGATCTTATTTGTCGGGGTTTGAACCTCTTTTTCAGGTCTAAAACCGAATTTTAAAGGTCTAAACCTTAAATTTTGGAGTTTAGACCTTAAAAATAAGGTTTAGGACCTATTTTTAAGGTTTTAGATCCCATTTTCAGCTCTAAAAACCCAAAATTTAAGAGTTTCTGATCTATGTCGAAACCCTACATTCCCTAATAACAGAGTTCTTCCTCATTCTTGCTAAAATCGAGGCAAAAATACTTGCTAAGACCTAACCGCCGTTTTTTTTTCTAAGGAAGAAAAGGAAATTAGTGATTCAAAGATCATTAGAGGGAGAGAGAGAGAGAGAGAGAGAGAAAAAGGGAGGAGAAGGAAATAAATAAGGCGGTAACACACACTTTTTGCACCTGTTGCAATCTATGCAAAATGACTAATCATATAGAAAACATGACCTAGGTTCCTTGTAATTTAGTATCAAAACTTCTGATGATTGGTTATTGAAATTCCTTTTTTTTTTGAAACCAAAACTGGTATTTAAAGGTTCGAATTGTACAGAAAAATGTGATTTCTGACCTTTAAAGCGTCGAAAACGCCGAAATTAAGGTTTTTAGCCAGGAAAAACCGTCTAGAACGGCTTAAACAAGGCCTCTAAGCTTCCTAAGCTTCAAATAGCATTCCCTAGACCTTAGGCTACCATAAACCACCACAAAACCAAACTATAACCCCAAAAAAAGACATCGTGATCTTCACCACAAAACATGTGAGATAGGCAACCTCGCCTCTCCCGCAGGAAGGAAAAGGCAGCCTAGTACCGACAGACACAATGATGAAGACACTCTCTCTCTCCCGACAACGGCGAATGAAATGAGTAGAAGAACAAAAAATGTGTTGTGTCAAAAAATGGAGACAACAAAACTGTATAGTGATTGGCGTATCATCAATAAGGAGAAGCTCCGGGGAAACTTTGCACGTGTCTATGATCAATTTCATGGAGGAGGCAGAAAGTTAGTGGAAGAAAAAGAAGGGAAACGCCCCTTCATGACCTTCTGAGAACGGTGTACTTTAAAGGGTCCTAAAACCGTGTTAGACCACAGAAAGATCGGGGAAAACGCGGGAAATCAGGGAAATTGACAAACAAAAGGTTTCTTGGGTGGTCTTTGTTTGCAGATCAACACAAAAAAGTGCATTCTGAGGTGAAAAATGGGGTTTTTAGTCGATTTTAGGTGGAAAAATGGCCAAAAATACACAATTTGGACAGATTTTTCCACTAAATTCCGGTCAAATGCTCTATTTTTCAAGATTAGACCATTCTAAGGTCAAAATTAAGCATTTCCGGTCATTTTTAACCCAATTTAATCTATTTTAGGTCAAAATTAGGGTTAAATTCCCTATTTTCCAAAGCTAACCTATTTCAGCGGTCAAAAGTAGGTATTGTAAGTGGATTTCAATCAATTTTAGGTCAAAAATAGGCTTTTTTAGACCAAAAATAGCCTTTTTTAGACCAAAAATAGGCTTTTTTATGTCAAAAATAGACTTTTTAGATGAAAAATAGGCTTTTTTAGCTCAAAAATAGGCTTTTTTAGACCAAAAATAGGCTTTTTTATGTCAAAAAAGTCTTTTTTAGGTCAAAAATACGCTTTTTAAGGCCAAAAATAGGCTTTTTTAGGTTAAAAATAGGCTTTTTTAGACCAAAAATAGGCAAATTTAACCGATTTTTCCACTAAATTCGTGTCATTAACCGGAAATGATATGCAGAAACTACAGTTAAAAGAAAACGCTTTTTTCGTCGAGTTTCGAACAAATAGAATGAGTCAACCTATCGTCAAACAACGTTTCACCTGGTTTTATCTCGAGAAATGACGAATTTTTGCCAATTTTATATGAAAAAAACTGGTTTAACGGGTCTAAACCAGGGGTTTTAAGCAATTTTAAGCTCATTTTCAGCCAAAATTACCCAAAAAAGGCCTAAAAAGGGCTAAAAAAATGGGCTGTCAAGTACAAATAGTACGGGCAAAAGTGAAAAGTGAGTCATGGTAAACCTCCCCCCATTTACGGCGCGTTTCGTTTCGTAATCGCCGCCGAATTTCATTCCGATCGAATTCAATGTCGAATTTGATTCGATTCGAATCGCAAAAACGTTTAGTCGAGTGTACTTAGAACGGTGTCGAACCGCAAAAAGAATTGCGCAATCGTCAATTCTAGTTAAATTTTTTTTTGAAATTTCACAAAATTTCAAAAATTCCAAAAATTTCAGGAGATTTTCAGCCAGGAAAGCTAAAAAATTCCTTTTTTTTTATTATCGTCATTTCCTCAGACAAGGATTATATCCCAAGTCTTCCGCCTTCCATTGATCACCTTGTACTTTCTACACACACATCGATAGAGGTAAACAAACGAAAAACGAAAAACGCGAAACAATATCATTTCGAAACGTTTCGAAACACATATTGCTAATACCAAAAAGTGAAAAGAAAGGAAGAAAGGAAACAAATTTAATGAATAACTGATAGAATTCATTATAAGGAAAAGGGGGGAAATATGCTCGAGAGAGCACTCTATCTCATTTGCATTCTAATTGGGGAATTGGAGAGTGTTGGTAGCCGATTCTGATGGAACGGGGGTGGAAAATGGGCGATTTTTAGCTGTTTTAGGCCGAAAATTGACCATAACTGGTTAATTTTGGCTTAAAATGTATCAAAATTAGCTAATTTTGAACTGAAAAGGACTAAAATTAGCCAAAAAACCAAGTTTTTTCACATTTTTAGGCCTAAATTGACCAAAATCAGCTAATTTTGACCTAAAAACGACTAAAATTGGTTGATTTTGGCCTAAAATTGACCATTTTTGATCTAAAATTGACCTAAAATGGCTATTTTTGACCCAAACTCGACCAAAATCGGTGAAAAAAACCTAATTTTGCACCTTTTTAGATCAAAATAAAGCTAAAATTGGCTATTTTTGACTTTAAATTGACAAAAACTGGCCTAAAAACATCATTTTCACCATTTTTGGCTTAAAAATCCACGTTTTTCACCATTTTTAGCCTAAAAATGAACAAAATTAGCTATTTTTGACCTAAAAATTTCCAAAAAGCGGACCAAACTGCTCAAAACATGACATCAGAGATAAAAATATCTCATCCTCCAACGAGAGCGTGGGGGTTTTCGAAACAGCCCGTCAACTTCATCGACGAAAAAAAAATTACTGATCAAAGAATCAAGTAGAGGAAGGAAAGAACAGTGTTCATCACTAATTCACGTGTCATTTTTAATGTTAACTTAGGAAGTGACGCATTGAAGGGGGCACCGTGCCGCGAGAAAAAATGACAATATCAAGTAAAAAATGACCCAAGACGAAAAAATTCGGCACCGTGCCGTTGAAACCCCGGAAAACTATGAGAAACCGTATTGTTTCCCATCGAATGATTCGTCATATCATTTTTCTTCACCTTTTTTTCCGTGTTGATACAACAAAAAGTGATGGGGAAGGGGAAGAGGAAGAGGGGGTGTGTGTTTAGAAGAATGACTCAAAAACGCGAAGGAGACCAAGAAACACATAAATTTTTTGCGAAATCCATGTTTGTCATCAATATTTATGACTTTTTTTGGCGAAAAAGTTTATTATTTCCGGTTTTTTGAAAAGCTTGAAAATAGGGTGATTAGAGGTTGAAAATGGGGTTTAAAGGGGTTTTAGACCCTATTTTCATGTTTAGAAAAGTCTGATAGCTTAAGTTTAGAGCTTTAAGCCATTAGACTATTCTAGACATGAAAATATAGTCTAAAACGGTTTTAAACCCTATTTTCATGTTTAGAGTGGTCTAGAATAGTCTAATGGCTTAAAATCAGAGTTTTAAGCCCCTAGACTATTCTAGACCCTTTTAAACATAAACATATTGCAGTTTAGAGCTTAAAAATGGGTTTTAAGACCCTATTTTCATGTCTAAAATGGTCTAGAATAGTCTAATAGCCTAAAAATTCGAGCTTTAAGCCATTAGACTAGTCTAGACATTAAAATATGGTCTAAAAAATTTTACAAACCTATTTTCATGTTTAGAATGATCTAGAATAGTTAAATGGCTTGAAATTTCGAGATTTAAGCCATTAGACTATTCTAGACCGTTCTAAACATGAAAAAATAGTCTAAAAGCCATTTTCAAGCTGTAGAAACCCTCCAAATCCGAAATTAACAGGCTAAACTTTTCTAGAACGGTCATAAATCCAAAACTAGGAATCCCGGCCTTCTAGACCATTCTAAACTCAAAATTACGGTCTAAAAACCTTTAAATCCTTTCAACGCCTAAATCGCTATTCTAAACCTAAAAAACCGCGATCAAAATATAAAATGAAGGGCACAAAACTTTTCGCAAAAATGTGTTTGTCCACTTCCTTCTCCCTCTCTCTCTCGTCACAAATATCAGCTGTGTTCACGTGTTCTCTCCACCTCTCTAAACCTCTTCTAACGCCCTTTGTTCTCTCTTCTCTCTCTCTCTCGTGGCTCGTGGACACTGCTCCTTTGGCACGAGGAGCCGAGCCGAGAGAGCCCAATGAATTCGAAATGAGTCACACACTGAATTTTCAGCGTCCTAACAAGAAAAAACATGTGTCAGAGGTCAAAAAATCCGAAAAATATCGAGGTAAGGGGCCAAAATTAGCCAAAATTTATATAAAATTGGCCAAAAATTTTTACGATGGTGTCATAAAAAATTTCGAGCAATTATCAGGAAAATGAGCTCTTTCTTTCTCTTTTTCAAGCACACTTGAGTCATGAAATTGGTTTGAGAGAAGAAGGAAAAAAAATTGCTCATTTTGAATTCAATGAATTGAAATTGAGTAGAGCGGAACGGAGAGGGCAAGGGGACCATTTTTAGGTCAAATAGCCTAGATTTTTAGGTTTTTGAGGTCAAAAGCCTAAATTTTAGGTCATTTTCAGGTAAAAACCTTTAAAATTTAAGTTTTTATTGTCAAAAACCCTAGATTTTAGGTAAAAAACCTTTAAAATTTAGGTTTTTATTGTCAAAAACCGTAAAAATTGTGGTTTTTGAGGCCTAAAAACCTAAATTTTAGGTCATTTTCAGGTCAAAAATCTTTAAAATGTAGGTTTTTTTGTCAAAAACCTTAGATTTTTCGGTTGTTGAAGTCAAAAACTCTAAATTTAAAGGGTTTTTAGGTCAAAAACCAAAGATTTTTAGGTTTTTGAATTCAAAAAACCTACATTTTAAGGGTTTTAGGGTCAAGAACCGTAATTTTAGGGTTTTTAGGCCAAAAACTTTAGATTTTCAGGTTTCTCAGGCTTAAAAACATTGAATTTTAGGTTTTTAGGTCAAAAACCTAGACTTTAAGTCTTTTAAACCAAAAAACACCCTTCAAATTGTCAATTATAGCTCGGCACAGGCTCTAGGACCATCTAGACCAACTCCGTCCACTTTGCTAGTAGCTATAGTCTATTTCTATCAGCTGAGACCCTCTCTTTCTCTTATTCAGTCAACACCGATATACTGTTCTTTCTTATTTATGTGTGCTAGTCGGTGCCTCGGCGCCCGCCGCTCCCCTGTCTTATGACCTATTTCCTTCGGCGAAATTGTCCACGTGACACAACACACAACAGAACAACAACGATCAAAGACTGGCGGTGGTGGTGCAAAATGATTTAGCTGTGATAAGAAAAGATAGTTTTTTTTTTGGGACTGAAAATTTAGAAGTAGGCTAAGCTTCAGCTAAACTTGAAAACTCTTCATTCCTTCGTCTATCTCTCTCTCTTTCTCTCTCTCTCTCTCTTGCATATATAAAAAGAGAGCCGCTGGTCACAGACACGTGAGCCATAGCCATTTTCAGAGAACACAAGGTCACATGCAAGAGTTTTCTGGAGAAACTCTTCATTTAGCTACATGTATTTCATAACATATGGCTTAAGGAGATTCCAGAAATTTCCTTTTGGAGGTCGGAAAAATTTCGAAATGTTTCGAAAATCATATAATTGGATGACGAAACACGATTCCAAGGACACCATTTTCAAGTGTTTTAGGCCAAAAAAAAACCCGAAAAAACCAATTTCCTCGTTGCACTTGACACATGACTTTCAGAGCGCTCTTTTCAGCAAATTGCAACAAAAGTGCAATGGTCCCATGAGAAGCACTATCAAAGACCATGAGAAACCAATTTTCTTTGGTTTTAGATCAAAAATCCTGGTTTTAAATGGATTTTTAGCCTTAAAAAGCTCATTTTGAGGTGGAGAATGGAGAAAATCCGGTTTTTGAGGTTGAAAAAGCCCGTTTTGAGGTGGAAAACGAAGGAAAGTCTAAGCTAATCAAAGAAATCCAATTTTTTCGAAACAAAGAATGAAGAACAGCGTTTCAAACCAGTTTAACCAGTTTTTGCAGCTCAGAAGGACCAAATTTATAATTAGGCACGATTTCGGCAAAGAAACTGCGTAATTTACGCTACTTTTCAGCTATTTTCAGCTAATTTCAGCTATTTTTCAGCCTAAAAACCATAATAGGACGAAAAAAACTGTATAACGACCAAGCCAAAAAACGGACGGTCGTGAGCCAACAAGTAAAAGTGGTCTATTTTTGGAAGGCGCAGCCGCAGAATAAAGAGGGGGAGGAGGGTCAGCTGTTGGTCAAACTTTGTGGAGGAAAAGAGAGAGCGCAGGGAACCAGCTGGGTATACTAAGGGCTAGAAAGCGATCACTGTAACTCCAGGGGGGTACTGTATTTGAGAAGTCGAAGAAGGAAAACAAATCGAATAGGAGGTACCGTAGTAAATACAGTAAGCCTTGTCTAGAGGCCATGTTAAGTACCATAAGCTAGATCTAAGTACTGTAACAAGTACCATAAGCTAGACAGACCAAAAAACGTCAAAACTCCAAAACTATGATTTAGTGGATACCATAAGCTGGATCTAGGTACTGTGCCAAGTACCATAAGCTAGGTAACTTATACAGAACTGTGTTAGATACTGTATCAAGTACCATAAGCTAGATAGATGAAAAACCGTCGGAACACCAAAGCTATGACTTTCTAGCTACCATAAGCTATACCTAGGTACTGTAACAAGTACCATAAGCTAGGTAACTCAGGCAGAACTGTGTTAGATACTGTATCAAGTACCATAAGCTAAGCCGGACTGTACTAGGTACTGTAATAGGTACCATAGACCAGATAGACGAAAAACCATCGAAACAGCAAAACTATGAGTTTCTAGCTACCATAAGCTAGATCTAGGTACTGTAACAGGTACCATATTCTAGATACTGTAACTACTCTAAGCTAGCTAAGAGCCACCACCAATCCCCTCCAAAAAATCCAAATATAGCCTCCTCCCCCCTCCAGAACTGACCACAGGGTCAGCTGCTCAAACCCCACAAATTAAAAAAAAAAATGGAAAACCGCTCAAAAAATAACTGATGACCACCATCACCACCAGGCTCCCCCCCTCTCTTTTGTTTATTTGTCTGTGTATTCCACGGAGCTAAGTAGCCAACAGAGACGCAGACAAAACGAGATGTGCCTGGCTCTCCCCACCGGGAGCCACCCGTGGTAATTGGATACTCTCTTTTTGAGAGAGAGAGAGAGCTAAAAGAGCCTATTTTTTGTTGTTTTGGAAGTGAAAAAATAGCTGGAATAGCTAGGGGGATTAGGCAAATTAGTACGAAAACAGCCGTTGGAGCTCGATTTTTGGCTGGGAAAAACCATTTTCAGGAAGATTTCCAGCCAAAAATGCAAATTTCTCTTGCAAAAAAAATCGCACCACGATCGACCGCAAAAAACCGCAAAAAAAATCAGTTCCTTCTTCTCCCCTTAGCCAGCATGAGTTGTTCACGTGGACAAACGGTGGACAATCTTCGATGAAAGGTCAAAAGGGGCGGAAGTGTCAAAGTTTAGGCTACACAGAGAAAGTGGAACTTTTTTTTCCAGATTTAGAGTCAAAAATCTCTATTTTCAATTAAAATTAGCCATTTTTCATTGAAAATCCTTGATTTTTAGTTAAATTTGATCATTTTTATGACAAAAACTCTTATTTTAAGCTTAAAAATGTCAATTTTCATTAAAAATTCGTGAATTTCAGTTAAAATTGACCATTTTATGCCAAAAAACCGCTTTTTTGGGTTCAAATTGCCGATTCTAAGCCGAAAAAGGCCGAAAAATCTGGATTTAGTTCCAAAAAACACTATTTTAGGTCAAAAACCCTAATTTAGCACCAAAAAACCTTCAATTTGTTGCTAAAATTGTTGTTTTTAAGTCTAAAATCAGAGTTTATCAATAAACCGTAATTTTAGGCTTTTCGAATCGGCAAAAACCTAAAATTAGAGTAAAGAACCAATATTTTAGGCAAAAAACACAATTTTTGGCTTTAAAATCGCGATTTTTAGGTTAAAAATGCTGATTTTATTGCTAAAACCACTGTTTTAACGCTAAAAACATCATTTTTAGTCTAAAAATCGCATTTTTCATGTTAAAAACTGAGATTTTTCGGCTAAAATAACGATTTTAGTTGTAAAAATCACTATTTTCAGACGAAAAATTCGATTTTAAGCTTTAAAACCGCTATTTTCACCTAAAAATCACTGAAAAAGCCTAATTCTTGTCAACTGACAATTGAAAAAGGACTCGAGATTGGTTCCGAATCACAAAAAAATGTGTCCAATTCATAAATCACTTATTTCTCTCCCTTTTTTGACATCCGATAGAGAGAGCGACGGAAATTAATAAAATACATATTTCAAAAAGGATTGGTTGGCGACTAGAGATTGAAATTGAAATATTGTGACAAATTTATATTGAAAATGTCAATCTTGACGTCAGAGCGAATTTCAGATGGGAGATAGACAAAAATCTATGGGAAATGTCAAGGAAATTCTAGATTTAGATGGAAAAACCTAGAAAATCTAGGGTTTTGGGGTAGAAAACAGTGGAAAACCCGATTTTGATAAGAAAATCGTTGAAAATCAAGTTTTCATGGCTTAGAACCGTTAGGAAACCGACATTTAGGTAGAAAACACTAAAAAACCAGGTTTTCTGGGTAAAAAACCCCTAAAAACTTAGTTTTTGGGCTAGTTTTTGGACTCAAAACCCCTCAAAAAACCTATTTTCAGTGGAAATCGCTAGAATTTTGTCTTAATACCGTAAGCCAATGTCAGAAAGTTCTTAGAATCTAGCTAGCCCTAGAGCCATTCTCTAAAGTCCATGAGAAGATTTCAGAGCTTCAAATCTAATTTTCAGTCGATTTTAGGTGAAAATACTCACTTCTTTTGGGTAAAAATTGATATTTTTAGGTAGAAAAACCTCGAAAATCCCAATTTTCATGGAAAAATCTCTAGAAAACTAGGAAAACTAGCAAAAACCAAAAAAACTGAGTTTCTAACCCAGAAAAATAGATTTTTGTCTTAAAAACACCATTTCTCGAGTTAAAATCTAGTTTTTCAACCCTATTTCAAGCAGAAAAATCTAGAAAAAACCCTTTTTAAGCTAGATAACCAATAAAATCCAATAAAACCCCCAAATTCCCTGGTTTTATACCCCCAAAACAACCGTAAATCACTCATTTCAACCTCCAAAAATGTGGAAATTAAATTTATCCATCAAAAATGGGGCTAAAATTGAGCCAAAATTCAAAAAATTGCGAAATTCCCTCCTCCCAATTTGCCACGTCATCACTCATCTTTCGAGCTTTTAAACTGAAGTTTAAGCTAACTTTTTTTTTCATTTTCTTCTGCACAAAAAGTGCTTTTTTTCTTCTCATTTTCTAGAGAAAAAGAGAGATATTTTTAAATGAGTGTGTGTGTGTGTGTGTGTGTGAAGAAATTGAAATTGCAACATCTTTGACATCTGTTGGAAGGAAGGGAGGAGGAGGAGACCAGATGGCTCCTTCCATCATCCTGAAGAAGGACACAAAGAGGTCAAAAATTAAATATTTTTTTCTAATTTTGAGGGGGAAAATCGTTAATTCTAGATTTAGGACTTGATTTTGAAGATTTTAAATACGAAAAATGAGTTTTTGGAGATATTTTAAGCCGGGAAAGGGGGTTTTGGGGGAAAATGTGAAAAAATCGAAAAAATGTGATTTTTATCGAAAAAACTCTAAATTTTCGACAAAATATGGCTTGTAAAGCTTGGGAAAACATAGAAAACAAGCTAAAAACTTGGAAAACTTGAGAAAAAATCGAAAAAAAAATTTTCCCTATTTTCGCCTTAAAACCACAATTTTCTAGAGAAATTCATGATTTTTAGGCTTATTTTTCAATTAAAAACCCATATTTCCCCCTAAAAACCAACAAAAAAAAATAAGAAAAACCAAGAAAAACCCAAGAAACCCCATAAAAAATGAAAAATCTTTAAAAATCCGCATTTTCCCGTCAACTTTAATGCCGGGTACGCAGCACGGTGTACAAAACTTTCTACAGTAATCCCGTTTTTTAAATGATTTTTAAACAGAATTTCCACCAAGAAAAACAATGAAAAGTTCGAAAATAGTCACAAAAATATATAAGGGTACCAGGTAGTGTCGGCGTTTAAAAATTCGAAAAAAAAGTGGGGGGAGCCGAGAGAACGGGGGAACGGGGGGTAAACAAATAAAAAGTCAACTCTTCTGAAAAAGGAAATGGGGCGACTTGGGTAGAGGGGGACAACAAAAAAATTCGCGTCTTTTTTTATTATTTTCAACAATAATCATATGTCAACACTTTGGAATTCAGTAGTTTTTTGTTGTTTGGAAAGAGCGGTTCAAAACAATAAACAAGGTGGTGGCCTAGGTTTTTTCTAGGCCACAAGGGGTAAAAAGCTTTAGAAAAAGAAATCCCAAGAAAAATCTTTTTAAAAATGAAAAAAAAATTACGTGGCCGAGTTTTTTGGATTTCTAGGCCACCGATAAAACTAGGCCATGATTATAGTTTTCTGAACCGGAATAACTCGCTGAATCCAATGGTACCATTTTCAAGGCGATTGGATTACTGTAGGTCGAGTTACGATAGAAAATGTGTTTTCGTGGTGGGACCCAAAATATCAAAAATTTAAAGTAGGGCTTGTTTATACTTTTCTGAACCGGCTTAACCTCCTGAATCCGAATATATCATTTTCAGAACGATCGGATTACTGTAGCTCGAGTTACGGTAGAAAAGCCAATTTCCTATTTTCGAAAATCTTCGAAATTCCGTAACTTCCCTAGTTTTCAATATTTTTTCGCCGTTTTTGGACCAAAATGTGCAGAATTTTCTGGAGAATCCCCTAAAATTATCTGGCCTAACTTTCCCCCGGATTTCTAGGCCATGGCCTAGAAATCCAAAGAAGAACAGTAAAGTTTGGATTGTCAAACGAAGACGAATCGTTCGAAAAACCAACCCTTGAAGAGGAAGAGAGGGAGAAGAAAAGGGAGAAAAGACCAATGGAAGTGTTTCGAAAATGAAGACCCGACCAAAAACTGGTTCCTATGGTAGTGTCTATGTCTATGTGTTGAAGAAAAATGGCTGGAGAAGGAGAACAAGTTGGAAGCTTTTGAACAACGAATTTCCAATTTAAAGTACAAATTAGGGCGCGAAGTTTAAAAAAATCGGATTTCTAAAAAAAAATTAGGTGGCCGAGTTTTTTGGATTTCTAGGATTTCTAGGCCACCGATAAAACTAGGCCATGATTATACTCATTCAAACCGCCTTAACCTCCTGAATCAAATGATACCATTTTCGAGGCGATTGGACCAAAATTGGGCGAGTTACGGTAGTTTTAAGAAATTGTCCTCGAGGACTACACAGCGAAAAATTGAGTTTTTTGAAACCTAATTATGATTATACTTTTCTGAACCGGAAAAACCTCCTGAATCCAATGGTACCATTTTCAGAACGATTGGATTACTGTAGGTCGGGTTACGGTAGAAAACATAAACTTTTGAAAATCGAAAATTTCGAAAAACCGTAACTTCCTTCTTTTTCAATATTTTTTCACCGTTTTTGGCTTAAAATGTGGGGAATACAAAGGAGAATTTAAGTAAATTATAAAAATCTCAATGTTTTTTTGAAATATCGAAGAAAACCGGGTAATACTCACTGATCCTTTTTTGAAATTGGTGATTATCGCGGGATTTGAGAAATCTGAAAAAAAATTGGTTTAAAAAATAGATCAAATTGGTCAGTAAAACTAGAAATTTGTCGGAAATTTATACCAAAATTCAAAAAAAATTAGGTATGCAGAGAGAAAAAGGAAGAGTGGGTGTGGGAGTGGGTCATATTATCATAGAGGAACTATTATATTACTAATAATTATTGAACAGTGATTATGCGTGGGAGTATTGATTTCTTTCAAAAAACCAAATCAAAAATCATGTTTCACGCACTAGAATTAGTGGATAACTCGGAAAACCGGTTTTCTGGGGACCTATGCGCCTTTAAACTACAAAAACGGTTAAATTTGAAATTTTTTGGAATCTAGTCATGATTATAGTCATCTGAACCGGCTTAACACGCTGATTTCGAATATATCAAAAGTTTTGAGAAAAACTTAAAATTGACGGAGTTACGATAGAAAATGTGTTTTCGTGGTGAGACCCAAAATACCTAAAATTTCAAAATGGTCCAAAATAGGTCATGATTATACTCATTCGAACCGGCTTGAGCCCCTGAATCTAATGGTACCATTTTCAAGGCGTTTGAACCAAAACTGAGCGAGTAAGGGTAATTTTAAGAAATTGTCCTCGAGGACTACACAATGAAAAATGAAGTTTTTTGGAACCTAGTCATGATTATACTTTTCTGAACCGGCTTAACCTCCTGAATCCAATGGTACCATTTTCAAGGCGATTGGATTACTGTAGGCTGGGTTACGGTAGAAAAACCAATTTTCCCATTTTCGAAAAACTTCGAAATTCTATAACTTTCTTCGTTTTCAATGAATTTCGTTCGTTTTTGGACCAAAAAATAGGGAATTGAGGGGACTATCCGGAAAAAATATAGGATACTCAATTATAATTTCGAAATTTTTTTTTAAGGAGAAAAAACTTTTTGAAGAAAAAAATTTTTTTTTTGAATTTTTTTCCTTTTCAAAACTTTTTTTCAAAAAAGGAATAAAATAGAATAGCTAACTCCTAAACCTAAACTTCCCATCAAAAAGATGCTAACCCAAGGCCAACCCATAAATTGGAATTATGTCCTCCTTCACTCACACACCGGTGTGCGAAGGACCGGTACGTCCTTGGCCGAGTGCCAAGATTGTCATCTATGTATTCTGAGAGAGAGAGAGAGAGAGAGAGAGAGAGAGAGAGAGAGAGAGAGAGAGAGAGAGAAAATGAAGGAGAAGGATAGGAATGTGGAAGAATGAGAAAAAATAGAAAATGAAGATTTGTTAGGGGGGGACATCTGGGATGGATTTCTTAGAGAGGGGCACCAAATGGCACATGGCGGCACGATTTTTTAGTTGAAACTAGACTAAATCACTCCTGGAAGTTGGGAAAATCCAAAAAAAATCGGAAAAATTTGAAAAAAAATTTTTTTTTTTTTTTTGAAAATATCCATGCGCCTTTAAACTGAAACTTAAGAAAAATTTGAATTTTCCAAACCTAGTCTTGATTATACTTTTCTGAACCGGCTTAACCTCCTGAATCCAATGGTACCGTTTTCAAGTTGATTAGATTACTGTAGACCGAGTTACAGTAGAAAATCTATTTTCGTGGTGGGACCCAAAAATCAAAAATTTTAAAACCTAGTCATGTATATACTTTTCTGAACCGGAAAAACGCGCTGATTTCAAAAATACAGGTTTCAGATCGAAAAATTCAAAATTGGCTGAGTTACGGTAGAAAATCTATTTTCGTGGTGGGACCCAAAAACCAAAAATTTTGAAACCTAGTCATGATTATAATCATTCGAACCGGCTTAAGCTCCTAAATCCAATGGTACCATTTTCAAGTCTATTGGATTACTGTAGCCCGGGTTACTGTAGAAAAACCAAATTTCAAAATTCGAAAAATTTCAAAAATCCGTAACTTCCCTAATTTTCAATATTTTTTCGTCGTTTTTGGACCAAAATGTGGGGAATTTAAAGGGCTATTTGTGGAATAAAAATCATCGAAAAACTAATATAAAAAACCAATGGAATAATGTTTTCTACGCTGTTATCTGTTCCACATCGTTATCAAATAGACACTTAGTTGTTTGCTTTCACACGTAGTTTTGAAAATAGCAAGCGCCTTTAAAAATCAGAAGTAGGCTACAGTAATAATGTACAGTAACCCGGATTACTGTAGCTTCGAAAAATCAAGGAATACAGTAACCCAAATAACAGGAATCCAAAAGCTAAATCAGCCAAGGTTACTGTAACTAATATATCCAAAATAACTACAGTAACCTAAACTACCGTACTCCCTACAGTAATCCAACCAAAAAAAAATTCAAAAACTACAGTAACCCCCATCAAAATAAAAAAAAAGATAAAAATCTGACCTTGTCACGCCCCCAGACATCTGTCTCACCAAATTTCACTCAAAACTGTTCAAATAAAGCGGGTGAGGAGAGACGCGCGAAATCTTTTCGAATTCTTATATACATATTGAGATAGTGATCAGTAGAGAGACGCAGAGATAGAGAGATATGGTGTTTGGTGATGGAAAATGGCTTAAAATGGCTTAAAATAGGCCTAATTTGGCTTAAAATGGCTTAAAATGACCGTAATTTGACTGAAAATAGCTTAAAATTATCTGAAATCGCTTGATTCAAGCTTAAAACACCTTGGTAAATCGAAATTCAAAAAAAAAAATTTTGTTTATTTTAGTGTATATAAATTGTTTAAACTATATAGACACACCAGATGTTTTGAATTGGATGGGGGATATCCGGTTACTATTTATGACTTTTTTGTTTATTTTTATGTTTTTTTTTGTTAGAAATAGCTAAAAGTAGGGGAAAATTTAGTAAAAAATCGATTTTAAAAATTCCCAAAATTAGTATGAGCCGTTAAACGGGATTTTTTAGAATTTTAGAATTTTTCAAAAGATATTAAGATTATGGTTTTCTGAACCGGCTCAACCTCCTGAATTGATTGGTACCATTTTCGAGGCGATTGGATTACTGTAGGTCGAGTTACGATAGAAAATGTATTTTCGTGGTGGGACCCGAAAATCCAAAAAATTTAAAACCTAGTCATGATTATACTTTTCTGAACCGGTAGAACCTCCTGAATCTAATGGTACCATTTTCAAGACGATTGGACCAAAAATGACTGAGTTAGGGGAATCTTAAGAAATTGTCCTCGTGGACTACACAGTGAAAAATGAAGTTTTTTGGAACCTAGTCAAGATTATAGTTTTCTGAACGGGAAAAGCACGCTGATTCCAATGGCACCATTTCCAGAGCGATTGGACCAAAATTAGCAAAGTTACGGTAATTTTAAAAAATTGTCCTCGAGGACTACACAGCCAAAAATGAAGTTTTTGGTACCTAGCCATGATTATACTTTTCTGAACCGGAATGACCTCCTGAATTCAAAAAAATTATTTTCAGAGCGATTAGACCAAAATTGGCCGAGTTACCGTATTGTCCACGAGGACTACAAAAAAACATGAAATGTTGTTAAATACGTGTAAATAACTAATAAAACATTAGGAAAAAAAATCTTATCACCGAAAAGTGATAAGTGATGGGCGCATCTCTTTTCTTCTCTATTTCTCTTATCTCTCTCTCTCTCTTTTTTCAATTCTCAAAGAACAGATGAGTACAAAATGATCATGGATCAGCTTTTTTGAAGGGAGCACAATTTTTGTTGTTGTTGATTTCTTTGGGCCAGTTTAGGCTAGTTTAGGCTAGTTTAGGCTAGTTTAGGCTAGTTTAGGCTAGTTTAGGATAGTTTAGGCTAGTTTAGGATAGTTTAGGCTAGTTTAGGCTAGTTTAGGCTAGTTTAGGCTAGTTTAGGCTAGTTTAGGCTAGTTTAGGATAGTTTAGGCTAGTTTAGGCTAGTTTAGGATAGTTTAGGCTAGTTTAGGATAGTTTAGGCTAGTTTAGGATAGTTTAGGATAGTTTAGGATAGTTTAGGATAGTTTAGGATAGTTTAGGATAGTTTAGGATAGTTTAGGATAGTTTAGGATAGTTTAGGCTAGTTTAGGCTAGTTTAGGATAGTTTAGGCTAGTTTAGGATAGTTTAGGATAGTTTAGGATAGTTTAGGATAGTTTAGGATAGTTTAGGATAGTTTAGGATAGTTTAGGATAGTTTAGGATAGTTTAGGATAGTTTAGGCTAGTTTAGGCTAGTTTAGGCTAGTTTAGGCTAGTTTAGGCTAGTTTAGGCTAGTTTAGGCTAGTTTAGGCTAGTTTAGGCTAGTTTAGGCTAGTTTAGGCTAGTTTAGGCTAGTTTAGGATAGTTTAGGATAGTTTAGGCTAGTTTAGGCTAGTTTAGGCTAGTTTAGGCTAGTTTAGGCTAGTTTAGGCTAGTTTAGGCTAGTTTAGGCTAGTTTAGGCTAGTTTAGGATAGTTTAGGATAGTTTAGGATAGTTTAGGATAGTTTAGGATAGTTTAGGATAGTTTAGGATAGTTTAGGATAGTTTAGGATAGTTTAGGATAGTTTAGGATAGTTTAGGCTAGTTTAGGATAGTTTAGGCTAGTTTAGGCTAGTTTAGGCTAGTTTAGGCTAGTTTAGGCTAGTTTAGGCTAGTTTAGGCTAGTTTAGGCTAGTTTAGGATAGTTTAGGATAGTTTAGGCTAGTTTAGGCTAGTTTAGGCTAGTTTAGGCTAGTTTAGGCTAGTTTAGGATAGTTTAGGCTAGTTTAGGATAGTTTAGGCTAGTTTAGGATAGTTTAGGCTAGTTTAGGATAGTTTAGGCTAGTTTAGGCTAGTTTAGGCTAGTTTAGGCTAGTTTAGGCTAGTTTAGGCTAGTTTAGGATAGTTTAGGATAGTTTAGGCTAGTTTAGGCTAGTTTAGGCTAGTTTAGGCTAGTTTAGGCTAGTTTAGGCTAGTTTAGGCTAGTTTAGGCTAGTTTAGGCTAGTTTAGGATAGTTTAGGATAGTTTAGGATAGTTTAGGATAGTTTAGGATAGTTTAGGATAGTTTAGGATAGTTTAGGATAGTTTAGGATAGTTTAGGATAGTTTAGGATAGTTTAGGCTAGTTTAGGATAGTTTAGGCTAGTTTAGGCTAGTTTAGGCTAGTTTAGGCTAGTTTAGGCTAGTTTAGGCTAGTTTAGGCTAGTTTAGGCTAGTTTAGGCTAGTTTAGGATAGTTTAGGCTAGTTTAGGATAGTTTAGGATAGTTTAGGATAGTTTAGGATAGTTTAGGATAGTTTAGGATAGTTTAGGATAGTTTAGGATAGTTTAGGATAGTTTAGGCTAGTTTAGGCTAGTTTAGGATAGTTTAGGCTAGTTTAGGATAGTTTAGGATAGTTTAGGATAGTTTAGGATAGTTTAGGATAGTTTAGGATAGTTTAGGATAGTTTAGGATAGTTTAGGATAGTTTAGGCTAGTTTAGGCTAGTTTAGGCTAGTTTAGGCTAGTTTAGGCTATTTTAGGCTAGTTTAGGCTAGTTTAGGCTAGTTTAGGCTAGTTTAGGCTAGTTTAGGCTACCCCCTTAACTTACTCAGTTTCGTATATGCCATCGAGATCCAGAAATATGGAAAAATGAAATCGGCTGTGAAATAATCGCTTTATCGTTATGCGAAATTTAGCACAGTTCATATCACTTCACGTATTTAATTTAATAATTTAATATTTTTTTCCTGTTAACGTAAATAATTATCTCTCAAAATTTTTTCTCTCTCTTTTCTGAACCGGCTTAACCTCCCGATTTCAATGGTACCATTTTCAAGGCGATTTGACCAAAATTGAACGAGTTACGGAAGTTTTAAGAAATTGTCCTCGAGGACTACACAGCCAAAAATGAAGTTCTTTGAAACCTAGTCATGATTATACTTTTCTGAACCGGCTTAACCTCCTGAATCCAATGGTACCATTTTCAAAACGATTGGATTACTGTAATCCGAGTTACGGTAGAAAATCCAAAATTTAAAAAATTCGAAAATTTCAAAAACGCATAACTTTCTTATTTTTCAATGAATTTAGCTCATTTTTGGACCAAAATGCTCAGAAAAATGGGCTCTATCAAACGGGAATAATGGTTGAAAAACCAAAAAAAAAATTTGAAAAAAATGGAAAATTACCAAAAAAAATTTTTTTTCAAAATCCTAAAAAATGTTTGTCTAGGCTAGTATAAAATATCCAAAAAAACCCTAAAATTCCATTTAAAAAACCGCTAAAAATCCAAAAAATATAAAAAACTAGAAAAAATCCTTATGCACCACTAAAAATCCCCTAAAAACCCTATTTGGATTACTGTATGCGCCTTTAAACTATCTATTAAAGCCCAAAAATCCCATAAAACCGAAAAAATCACTTTAAAAAAACCAAAAAAATCCCTAAAACCCAAAAAAAATTTCGAAAAAACTTATGCGCCTTTAAAAATACCCTAACCTCAAAAACCCAAAAACTCCATTAAGGATTACTGTATGCGCCTTTAAAAATGTCCCCAAAACCCCAAAAAAGCACTCCAAAACCAAAAAAAACCCCATCCCGGGTTAGTCACATGACAACCAGATGGTCCCCGGGAGATGCATTGTTTCAATATCCCTCTCTCTCTATCTCTCCGTCTCCCCTTTTCATATACTATCTCGCCTTGCGAGATAGTATATGATTAGAGGAGACGACAGAGAAAGGTCATTTTCTTTTATTGTTTAGATGTGTATACATAAATACACAAGAAGAAAGAGGAGGAGGTGTTGCTTCCCGCATGGGAAGAGATCAATCATCTCGGGAGGCGAGAGACGAGAGAGTGTAGGGAATGAGGAGGGTGGTTAGAGAAAGAGGGTGTTCTTGTTAGAGAGTTCGGTCTTGTTCTATTGGGAAAAGCGGGGGTGATTTTTTCTTCTTTTTTTTTGTTATTTTTCTGACATGGATTAGCTGATTTTAAGCTGGAATTTAAGATATGAGATTGTTGATTTTTGAAAAAAATTATTTTTTTGGATTTTTGGTTTTTTAGCTTAGCCTAGCCTAAACTAACTTTTTAAGGGGGCTAAGCCGGATTTAAAAATGGGGATTTTTGGATTTAAAGGCGCATGGTTGAAAATTTTTTTTTTTTTTGAATTTACCAAAATTGAAAAAAAATGCAAAATTGACCAAAAATGTCTTGGTTATACTTTTCTGAACCGGCTAAGCCTCCTCATTCTAATGGTACCATTTTCGAGGCAATTGGACCGAAATTGGGTGAGTTGCGGTAGTTTTTAGTTCTTGTCCTCGAGGACTACACAGCCAAAAATGAAAAATTTTGAAACCTAGTCATGATTATACTTTTCTGAACCGGAAGAACCTCCTGAATTCAAAAAAATTATTTTCAGAGCGATTAGACCAAAATTGGCCGAGTTACGGTATTGTCCACGAGGACTACAAAAATCGAAATTTTCCAAACCTAATCATGATTATACTTTTCTGAACCGCCTTAACCTCCTGATTCCAACAATATAAAAAAAAAAGGGGATCAGGGATAACTACAGTAATCCGAAGTTCCATTTAAGCAAAGAATAGCGATTTTTTGAATTTTTTAAAACATTTTTAAGCCATCTGCTCCCCTAATCCTTCCAGATTTTCCGTTTCTTTTTAAATCCCACCCTAAATGTCATTATTCATGACTTATTATCATAAACCCCTCTGGTACCAGACCATGGTCCAAAGGGGTCTGTTGTTACATCTGTTCTTTGAATTGATGGTTCCAAAGACTAATACCGACAGACAGATTGCGTAAAAAGGAACAAAAATGGGACAGGTGCATGAATATTTGGGCCAACAGATGGCCTAGTTTTTCCTTTTTTTGGGGAAATTTTGGGCCACTTATTTGAGGATTACAGTATTTAGGGAAGGGCAGATGAGCTTTAATTTTGAAAAAATCTATATTTTAAAGGGGGAAATAATGATTTTCGCTAGAAACTATTTTTTTCGAAATTTTGAAATTTCCAGTTTGTAAAACCTATTTTTAAACAATTTTTGGGCGATTTCAGCTTCGAAAACTCTATTTTTCACTAGATTTTTGGTAAAATAAAAAAAAAACTTTTTTGAAAAATGGGATACAATAAATACTAAATACTGCTATATCTATGAAAGATCATTTGGAGGGAAGGAGGAGGAATTTTCAATAAAATTACAAAAAAAGGCGAAAAATACAGAAAAAAAGGTAAAAAGACATGGAATTATAACGGAAAATGAAGTAGAAATGGGACCAAAAAATGCAAAAAAAGCGAAAAAAATCTGGAAATGTAGAAGAAATTGACTCGATAAAAATAATGATTGGAAAGAGAAAAAGGAATGAAAAATCACAAAAAAAGTGGATTTTTAAGGGAAAAATAGCTTTAAAATAAGGTTTTTTGACTGAAAATCACTATTTTTCTGTTAAAAATAACTAAAAATAGCATAAAATTTGCCATTTTTCCACTAAAATTACTAAAAATAGGCTGAAAATTGCAAAAAAACCATTTTTGGAAAGAAAAATAGTTTTTTGAATTGATAAAAATGATTTCAAACCCTAAAAATCAAATTTCTAGATCAAAAACGCTATTTTCAACCCCAAAAACCCATTTTCAGTGGAAAAATACACTAAAAATCACTTTTTTAAGCCAAAAAACCCCAAATTTTCAGCTATTTTCAGCTATTTTCACCTAAAAATCCAAAAAAATCAAATTAAAACTGTGGCATTCCGTGTTTCGTGTACAACAAGTACACAAATCCAGCGAATCCTCCAATATAGGCACTGTAGAGTGCCAGACGATCTCGTAGTTTTGGGTAGTTGGCTGAAATTGAATTTTTGTGAAAAAATGCCTAAAATAAGCCTAAAAAGGCCTAAATTGATCCAAAAATGGCCTAAAAAGCCTAAAATAAGCCTAAAAACCTCAAAAATCCTGAAAAAAATTCTAAATTAGCCCTCAAAATGGACTTTTGCGCTAAAAATCCAGATTTTTCAGCATTTTTCGAGCCATTTTTGTTCAAATTACACCTATTTTAGTGGCAACCAAGTTAGTTAATCTAGGACCATTCTAGGCGTAATTTAAGCCATTTTAGTCAATTTTTGGTGATTTTAACGCTATTTTCCAATATATTTTCAAATTTTAGGCTTTTTCATATTATTTTTGAGTATTTTAGGCCATTTTTAGTCAATTTCAATACTTACCAACTTCCAACCACATTGGCAATCCTTGAGCATTACAAATAGCATGAGCAACAATTGGAACCAGTGCATGACGTGTTGTTAATTGAAGATATGTGGCAAATACACCGAATAGGTACGTGTAACAGAATTGGAAACCTGGAAAATGAGTTTTTAGGGAGAAAATGAGGTTTTGATATAGAAAATGTCATTTTTAAGGACTGAAACCTCATTTTTAGTCTTAAAACCCTCATTTTTCATATTAAAAAAATCACATTTTTAGCTCAAAAAACTCATTCTGAAGGTCCTAAATCTCATTTTTAACCCGAAAAACTGAATTTCTTCGTAGAAAATTTCATTTTTTGAAATAAAACCTTGTTTTTTACCCTCCAAAACCCATGTTTAAGCTTAAAAAACTGATTTTTCTATCAAAAAATTTCATTTTTAAATTAAAAATACTCAATTTTAGAATAGAAAATGTCATTTTCAAGGGCTACAAACGTATTTTTAGGCTCCAGACCCCATTTTTCCATCAAAAATCGCAGTTTTAGCCTCAAAAACCCATTCTGAATGGCCCAAATCTCATTTTTAACCCGAAATACTGAATTTCTTCGTAGAAAATCTCATTTTTTGAAATAAAACCTTATTTTTACCCTCCAAAACCCATTTTTAAGTTTAAAAAACTGATTTTTCTGTCAAAAATTGCATTTTTAAATTAAAAATTCAATTTTAATATAGAAAATGGCATTTTTAAGTGTAAAAAACCATTTGAAAGGTAAAAAAATTGGTTCTAACACTTAAAACCCCATTTTTTCATCAAAAATCACATTTTTAGCTCAAAAAACCCATTGTGAAGGTCCTAAATCTCATTTTTAACCCTAAAAACTTGATTTCTTTGTAGAAAATCTCATTTTTAGAATTAAAACCTTATTTCTTACCCTTCAAAACCCATTTTTAAGCTTAAAAAACTGATTTTTCTGTCAAAAATTGCATTTTTGAATTAAAAATTCAATTTTAATATAGAAAATGGCATTTTTAAGTGTAAAAAACCATTTGAAAGGTAAAAAAATTGGTTCTAACACTTAAAACCCCATTTTTTCATCAAAAATCACATTTTTAGCTCAAAAAACCCATTGTGAAGGTCCTAAATCTCATTTTTAACCCTAAAAACTTGATTTCTTTGTAGAAAATCTCATTTTTAGAATTAAAACCTTATTTCTTACCCTTCAAAACCCATTTTTAAGCTTAAAAAACTGATTTTTATATCAAAAATTTGATTTTCACAGTAAAAAACTCGAATTTAGCATAGAAAATGACTTTTTCAACTATAAAAAACCATTTGAAAAGTAAAAAAAATGGTTCTAACACTTAAAAAAAAATTTTTCTGAAGAAAATGTAATTTTTAACGTCAAAAACTAAATTTTCATCGTTAAAAACCCATTTTTCCATCAAAAATCACATTTTTAGCTCAAAAAACCCATTTTTTTCACTTTAAAAACTCAATTTTACTGTAGAAAAAGTCATTTTCCAGGTTTAAAAACCTATTTTCCCACTTAAAATCCTCATTTTTCATATAAAAATCACAGCCTCCAAAAGCCATTTTTCACCTAAAAACCCAAAATTTCCCTCCAAAATTCCTAAAAACCGTACCCCTCTGAAGAATGGAATGTGCTAAGGAGTGTCCTCGTCTCTGATCATCCCAAATATGATGAAAATGTGAAGCGGCAAAGGGAATCGGACTGACGAGTATTGTGAATTGTGGTCCATACACATGAGACATTAGGGTAGATGAACACGCACGGAATACGATTTCTTCAGTGATTGGACCCTGAAATTTGCGATTTTAGGCTTAAAATGAGCTAAAAATATCTGAAAAATCCGAAATTTCAGCTTGAAATCGTCTGAAATCGCTATTTTTACCTAAAAATGGCTGAATCTAGCTGAAAATTTTAATTTTTCCTTCTAAAATCGTCTAAAATCACTAAATTCAGCTGAAAACGATTAAAATAGTGCTTTCAGACTGAAAATAGCTACAAAATCCAGAATTTCAGCTTGAAACCCTCTAAAAACGATATTTTTAGCTGAAAAAGACTGAAAATAATGTTTTTTAAAACGAAAATTCTAGAATTTCCGACTAAAAATGGTTGGAAACTGTGATTTTAGACGATTTTTACTTATTTTCGGCTATTTTTCAATTTTTTGAAGTGTTTCTTACCACAATAATATCCCGTCGCCACGCCCAATTCATACAACACATCTTCCACTCGTAGTAGTCTGAAAATTGGGATTTCAGTGAAAAAATATGTTTTTAATGGAAAAAATACAATTTGTGACTGAAAAATACGACTTTTAAGGTTAAAAATGGTATTTTCAATCGGAAAAAGTCAATTTCTGAGCTTGACAATAAAAATTGAATTTTTAGGTCAAAAAGCCAGTTGCTTGCTGTAAAATTGGGATTTTTAGGTCAAAAATTGGTTTATGTATGGAAAAATACAATTTTTGACAGGAAAAATTGAATTTTCAGGTTTTTCACTCGAAAAAAGTCAGTTTTCGGGAAAAAAAAACCAATTTTTTGGCTGTGAAAAGTGGGTTTTTAAGCTCGAGATGGTATTTTCAATGGAAAAAGTCAATTTTTAGGCCTAAAACATGGTTTTTCATGCAAAAATCTGGTTTTTAGGTTAAGAGTCGTATTTTCAGTTGAAAATGTCAATTTTTAGAGCAAAAACCACTTTTTGACTGTAGAAATACAATTTTTAGGGTAAAAATCCGATTTTTTAAGGAAAAATTGGATTTTTGCGGCAAAAAAACCGAATTTGACTGCCAAAACGGGGATTTTTAGGTCAAAAGCGACAATTTTCATATAAAAACTGACCAAAATAATGCCAAAGAGTCCTATCGATGAACATCATGACAAATTGTCCCAAATAGAATGCATTCATTAAAATAAATGAATAAGTGATCGCTTCTTTCGAATCATCCCATCGAAGACCCATTTCACGAAATGGAGTTGAGGTGTACTGTAATGGATGGATTATAGGTATTACAAATACAGAAAAATTGAATTTTCATGGAAAAATAGCCTATTTTTATGGTAAAAATAGAGTTTTTAGTGGAAAAACGAGGTTTTTAATTGAAAAATCGGTATTTTTGGCTGAATTTGACTATTTTTAATGGAAAAATAGATGGTTTTCATCGAAAAATTGGCTTATTTTCGTAAAAAAAAAAAAAATGAAAATCGGGTTTTTAGTGGAAAAACCTGGTTTTTAATTGAAAAAAAACTAGATTTTTGATGAAAAATTGAGTTTTTAGAATGGAATCATTGGTAAAATTCACGTTTCTCGGGTTTTTTCTATCAAAAATCAATTTTTCCAACTTAAAATCGGATTTTTAGAGGAATTTCTGCGATTTTTCAATGAAAATCAGCTTTTTTCTTCAAATTTTGATATTTTTTCTCATTTTTCTCACTTCTTTGAGATAATAAGCAGTGACCAGAATGGAGAAGATGTTACTCAGCACGGCGCCTTTGAACCTGAAAAAAACAGGGAAAATGGATCATTTTAGAGTGATTTTGACTGGAAAATTGGGATTTTGGAGTGTTTTAAGCTTGAAAATGGCGGTTTTCAGCTATTTTTAGCTTGATTTTTGCCGATTTTGGCTGTTTTTTGACCAAAAATGGAGAAATTAGAGATTTTTTAATTTTTGAATGAAAAATATCAAATTTGGGGTTATTTTTCTGAACTTTTCGGCTTTTGAAGCTATTTTAAGGTATTCTTCTGGATTTTAGTGGGGTTTTTTGGGTTTTTTAGTATATTTTTAGTGGTTTCATGTCGATTTTGGTGGATTTTCGGGATTTTTTGGTCAAAATTAAGACAATTTTTGGTTTCTAGGACGATTTTAACTGAATTTTCCGGTTTTTTTGGGCTATTTTCAAGGTATTTTGCTTGATTTTAACGTTTTTTGGTGGTTTTTTGGTCAAAAATGGGAAGTTTAGGGTTTTTTTTCGATTTTCCTAGAGAAAATATGGATTTTAGGGTCTTTTTTATAGAATTTTCTGGTTTTTTCAACTATTTTTCAGTTATTTCCATCATTTTTAAGGTCCCAAACCCGATTTCTCGAACCTTCTTTGAATCGATTTCGGATCATTCCGATCCGTGCCCTCTCGATCGAATAGCTGGACGAGGACGACGTAGGAGATCGGAAGACACGCCGACACTAATCCGGCACCTGAAATATCGAATTTTCATGATTTTTAATGAATTTCTCGTGATTTTTTACCCATTTTGATGCCAAATATGAGGTTTTTGATGGATTTTTGACCTGGAAACGGGTAATTTTAGAGGGAATCGGGGAAAATAAGATTTTTAGTGAGAAAATAGGAACATTCAAAGTTTTTAACGCTTTTTATTGATTAAATCGACTAAAAAAACCATGGAAAACCATGAAAAACCTGGGAAAATAATTTTTCCGCTTAAAAAAAGAAAAAAAAATCGATTTTTCCCCTCGAAAACCACTTTTCTATACGAATTCGGCCAATTTCGAGAGCTTATCACCATGGAAATCCGCCTGGCAACCCGAAAAATAACAAAAATCGAGGGGAAAATCGTAAAAACAAGAGAAAACGAGCGGGGAACATTTTTTTGTCGTGGAAGAGTTTTCCCGGGGAGTTCGGCCAGCCGGGCGGTTGCTAGGCCATTTGGGGGGAAATTGGCGGGAAATAATTGGATTTGAATTGTTTTAATTATTAAGATGATTTTTTGTGGTTTTAGACCGGTTTTAACTAATTTACTCAAATTTTCCAAACAATAAAATATTTATTAACATTAATTAAAAATAGTTAGGCATGAACAGAAGCCTTTTTACAAATATAAGCTCTCATATTAGTATTACAATTCAAATTATTCCAATTCTCATACCAACTATCATGAGAAACATCAGGGGCGGTTTGGACACAAAGTTCCTTCCCTGGATTATCCGGTTGCTTCGGGGCCCAATTAATATAATCGGAAGGGGTCCCATCGGTCCAAACCCATTCGGTACCCACTTGATGCATTCCGATCCACGCGAGATTCTCGTATTTTCCTTCTTTTATTCCGCAAGAGGCGATGTCTGGAAAAGAAGGAGTTTAAAGGGGTGTGCAATGGAGCGCGATTGTCGATCCCGCTAAATTTGAATTTTTAGTGAAATCGGGGGTTTTTTGGGGGGAAATGAGGGTTTTAATAGAAAAATAAGCAAATTTCGATGAAAAATAAGGTTAAAATAAGCTAAACATACAAAAAAATATAGTGAAAAATGGGATTTTCCATTAAAATAAGCTGCAAATTCAAAAAAAAACTAGTAAAAACCGTATTTTCAGGCAAAAAATTCAAAAAACAAGCGAAAATATAGGTTTTCAACACAAAAAATTGAATTTCAGGTGAAAAATTGGGTTTTTTCAGTTAAAACAAGTTAGAAATGCAAAATTACAGTGAGAAATCGAATTTTTAACTGGAAAATTCAAATTTTAAGTGAAAAATATGGTTTTTACCGTTAAAAATGATATTTTCACTCTGAAAATACAGTTTTAACTCAAAAATTTGATTTTCGGGTGAAAATTTGAGTTTTTTTCAGTTATAATAAGCTTAAAAATTCAAAAACTAGTGAAGAATATGGTTTTTAACGTTAAAACTACGATTTTCAGCCAAAAAATTACAGTTTTTAACTCAAAAATTTGAATTTTAAGTGAAAAATTGGGGTTTTAACGTTAAAATAAGCTAAAAATTTGAAAAACTAGTGAAAAATCAGATTTTTAGCCTAAAAACAAGATTTTTAAGCTCTAGAAACCCCAAATCCCCACTTACTATTAACAAAAGTGTTCTCCGTATACGAATGAATCGAGGCTAAGTGTCCACCTAACAGAACACACGCCGCTTCGGCATCGTTAAACTTTGCGCCGTGATAAACTCGATAACAAAAGTCAGTTGGGGCGAAATAAGTCCATCCTTGATCACAAGACGGCACGCAGTTCTTCACTGGACATGGAGTTGGAGTTGGGCAGATGGTAGCTGCAAGATAATAATGAAATTCAAAAAAAGAATGAAAAATGTGATTTTGAACTCGAAAATTCAATTTTTAAGTGAAAAATATGGGTTTTTACCGTTAAAATAGGCTAAAAATTCAAAAAACTAGTGAAAAATCGGATTTTTAACTCAAAAATTTGAATTTCAAGCGAAAAATATTGTTAGTACTGTTAAATTAGGCTAAAAAATTCAAAATTACCGTGAAAATAAGTTAAAAATTCAATTTTTAGATGAAAAATTGGGTTTTTACAGTTAAAATAGGCTGAAAATTCGAAAATACAACGAAAATAAGTTAGAAATTCAAAAAAAAAAGGTGAAAAATTGGATATTTAGGTGGAAAATTCAAAATTACAGTGAAAATCTAAGTTTTTAACGTTGAAAACGCTATTTTTAAAAGAAAACCTAGGTTTTTAACTCAAAATTTTGAATTTTGAGTGAAAAATCGGATTTTTACCGTTAAAATAAGCTAAATATTAAAAAAAAACAGTGAAAAACCGGATTTTTAACTCAGAAATTTGACTTTTAAATGAAAAATTGCGTGTGATTTTTAGCCTAAAAATATCGGGAAAAACTAACGTTTCGGTGTAGTAATTGGTGGACACGTGGCAGTAATAATGACAGGAGTAACACAAACAAATGGTCGATAAGAAGTACATCCAATTGCCGACCACGTTCCATCACCCTTATCCTGAATCACACAATCGGCACCTTGTTGTGGTTGACCCATCTGCCAATTCTGATAATTCCACGTGACAGATGGATCTGTCCATTTCCATGTTCCACTCGTCTCCAAATCATTTCCACCAATCCAATAATCCGAATAATTCGACTTTTTGAACGAGTTCGCCGCGTTTGATGAGATCAGCGCGTTTTCGGCACCGTTTTGAATTGAGGCGAGATGACCGCCGAGGATGGCGCATTGCTCTTCGGCGAACTCGAATTGAGCCGGGGCGGTGAAGTATTGGTAGCATCTGGGATTCTTTGAATTTTTGGATTGAATTAGCTTAGCTTTCTGATTCTAATGGTACTAAATTCATGATTGGATTACTGTAAGTTGAGTTACAGGAGAAAATGTATTTTGGTGGTAAAACACAAAAATCAAAAATTTTGAAAATCCAAAGTATGGCTTGTTTATACTTTCCTGACTCGGCTTAACCTCCCGATTTCAATGGTACCATTTTCAAAGCGATTGGATTACTGTAGCTCGAGTTACGGTCAAAAATGTAAAGAGCCCAAAAACCCAAAAAAATCAAAAGTTTTAAAAATTTCAAAATATGTCAAGACAAGTCTAAAGCAGGCGGCTCCGCCGCCCCTTTAGACTTGGCCTCCGGCTTTTCCCTGAACCAAGTCACAAAAAAAAAAAATAATAGTCAAGTATTCAAAATTTCGATTCATTATAAAACAAAAACTCCATTAGAGTCCAATTACAAAAATTCAATATCTAAAGAACTTGTTTATAAACGACATTGAGAAAATGAAAAAAAAAATACTTTTGAAGAAAAGAGCTTTACAATGCTTACTTTCCTCTGACATCTTGATCAAATAGTTCAGCTTGTCTTCTTCATTCTGTTGCCTGTTGAGCTCTTCGCGCATCCAGAAGCACCATACTTGGAACGGGCCGAGCGGCCGGTCCAGGCAAGGCAGATTGTCCAATTTTAGTATGAGAAGCACTCTTCTCTCTGCTCTCCGTTTCAGTCTAGCTTATTTTACTTGTTCTGTCACTTTCTGAAAATTAGAGTTCCATCTTTCCACATCTTTGTTCCGTTTAGAAATGGTTCATTTCTCGGATACGATCTACTTCTTTCTTTTTTTTTTGAGAAGTTTTCTCCTGTCATCCCATATTGCCCTCGACGTGTTCGTTCTGCTTCCACTAATCGACGTGCATCTCATTCCCAGTGTTCTCAAAAACCACGGGCCGGGCTGGGCTGGGTCGGCCCGTGAAGCTGATTTTCCGGCCCAGGGTCAATGAAATTTCATTCCGGCCCGTGTTCTCAAAAATCGACATTATTTTGAATGAAACTTTTTGAAATTCCAATTTTTTTCATCAAAAATAATGATTCTTAATTGTTTTCGAGTGAAATTCGTGAATATGTCGGAAAAAAGTGATGGAAAAGACAGATTTCAATAGAGGTCTCGGCTTTTATTAAAAACAACAGTATGAAATACTGTTGTTTTTAAAAGTCAAATTTCCCATCACGGGCCGGTAAGAATAACTCATTCGGCCCTTCGAGGCCCGTGAGAACCCTGACTCCAGAGTTGCGCGGAATAGAAAATTTCGAAAACGGCAGACGGAAGACGGAACGAAGTTTTCCTAAGCGGAAGACGGAAAAAAAAAATTCAAAAACGGAAGACGGAATGGATTTTTTCGTCGGAAGACGGAAGACGGAAAAAGGAAATCCGCGCAAATCTTCCTGACTCATTCCTATTCATTTTCACTTTTTTACAAATCAAAATTAGAATTTTCGCCAGTAAATTAGTTTGGACAAAAGACGAACACATTTCCAACACACTCGAGCCGAACTGAATGCTTTTGGCCTATAAATACCCCGTCCAAGGTCCTACTTTTAAAATAATTGTTTGTAGTTTTGTCTTTAACCTACTTCTTCCAATAAGACGCAGACAGCCCGGACTGCCCGCGGGCCGGGCCGGGTGGGCCAGGCAGGCGAAAATTGGACAATCTGCCCGGCCCGTTCCAAGTAAAAGGTGGTCGTAGCCATACTTGGAACGGGCCGGGCCGGGCAGATTGTCCAATTTTCGCCTGCCCGGCCCGGCCGGCCCGTGACCCGGGCAGCCCGGGCAGCCCGCGGGCCGGCCCGTAATTTTCCAAGTATGGTCGTAGCCAAAAAAGTTTAAATTAATTTTTTATATTGTGTTTTTTTTTGTTTCAATTTTTGAATAGATTTATGACATAAAAAATAAGTTATGATCTAAACAATGAAATTTTCCATCTTGATCTTCGGAAACGTGGGAAAAATAATAATGAGGCTTCCCATTCACGTGTGTATCTCATTTCCTTTTCCAACAGTACCGAGATGTCTCCCGTGGCCTCCTCGGTTGTGTGTCTGTGTGACGCACAAACGACGGTGGTTCGAGTTTTGCTTGTGGCAAAATCAATTGGAATTTCTTTCTCTTTCTCCCAGATTTGCGGAATTACAAACAAACGTGCAGAGTCCACTTGCGTTTTATATATAAGAATGATTATACTCATTCGAAGCGGTTTGACGCGCTGATTCTATTGATACCATTTTCATTGAGATTAGACCAAAATTGACCGAGTTACGGTAGTTTTTAGTTTTTGTCATCGAGGACTACACAGCCAAAAATGAAGTTTTTTGAAACCTAGTCATGATTATAGTTTTCTGAACCGGCTTAATCTCCTGATTCCAATGGTACTATTTTCAGGAAGATTGGATTACTGTGGCTCGAGTTACGCTTAAAAAAGTGTATAGGACCAAAACCAAAAAAAGTCAAAATTTCAAAATTTTTCAAAATATGTCAAGATTATACTCAATCGAAGCGGCTTGACGAGCTGATTCCAAAAATACCATTTTCAAGATCCAAGGATTACTGTAGCCTAAATCAACATACCTGTTCAACTGCGAACTATAAATCCCGCCGGTATTACATTTCTGGGCGGAGCTTAATCCAATTAAAGCAATTAATATTATTAGTAGCATTTTTTACACGAATAAATACGTTTAATTTAAAAAATCCTTTTTCCAAAATAAAAAAAAGGGGCGGAGCCTAGTCAACCCGGAAGGCAGCCGCTGAAATCGGGTGTATGATAAGAGAACAGTTCAACTGATCAATTTTTTTGTTGCTTTTTTGGAAAACTGAAAACCGGGGGTACATAGAACAAAAGAAGACGGAAAATGAAATTGATCTTTGGTTTTTGGAATTTCCGGGTTACGGTAGCCGGGTTCAACAACCAAAAAATATGTTTTCCAAAAAAATTTTAAAATATGTCATGATTATAGTTTTCTGAACCGCAAGAACCTCCGGAATAAAATGGTACCATTTTCAGGGTGATCGGATTACTGTAGACCGAGATACGGCAGAAAATGTGTTTTCGTGGTGGGACCCGAAAATCGAAAAATTTAAAAGTAGGGCTTGTTTATACTTTTCTGAACCGGGAGAACCTCCTGAATCGATGGGTGCCAATTTCAGGGCGATTGGATTACTGTAGCTCGAGTTACGGTGGAAAATGTGTTTTCGTGGTGGGACCAACTAAGCCGAAATTTTTGAAAATTCAAAGTATGGCTTGTTTATACTTTTCTGAACCGCCTTAACCTCCTGAATCGATTGGGATCATTTTTAGAAAGATTGGATTACTGTAACTCGAGTTACGGTAGTTTTTATGAAATTTCAGATTTTCCACTATTTCAAAGAAAAAAAAATTTCAACGAAAAAAATTAAAATATTTATTTATTAGAGAAAAACACCAAAAACAAATCTAAACATGAATGGAAGTCTTCTTACAAACATATGCTCTCATTTCAGTATTACAAGCCTCATTATTCCAATTCTCATACCATTTATCATGAGAAAGATCCGGTGCCGTCTCCACACAATTCTCTTTTCCCGGATTATCGGGTTGCTTTGGTGCCCAATTAATATAATCGGATTTGGTGCCATCGGTCCAAACCCAATCTTGACCAACTTTGTGCATTCCGATCCACGCGAGATCTTTTGGACTTCCTTCTTTGATTCCGCATGAGGCGAGGTCTGGAATTGGGTTAAGTTTCGTTTTATTTTTAAAAGAAGCGTCTTAACGTCCTGAATCCAATGGTATCATTTTCAGAGCGATTGGGTTACTGTAGGTCGAGTTACGGTAGAAAATGTGATTTCGTGGTGAGACCAAAAAATCCAAAAAATTCAAAAAATCTCAATACTATACTCATTTTGACCGCCTTAACCCCCTGATTACGGTAGTAAAATTTTCAGAGCGATCGGACCAAAATTGTGCGAGTTACGGTAGTTTTTAGTTATTGTCCTCGAGGACTACAAAAATGAAGTTTTTGAAACCTAGTCATGATTATACTTTTCTGAACCGGAATGACGCACTGATTCCGAATCTGTTACAATTTTTGAGAAAAATTGGAAATTGGTCGAGTTACCGTAGAAAATGTGTTTTCGTGGTAAGACCCAAAAATCGAAATTTTCGAAAAAAAAATCATGATTATACTCATTTGAACCGTCTTAAAGAGCCAAATCAAACGCGCTAGGTTTCGAGGCTCTATTCTCAAAACTCAGAAAGTTACGATGGTTTTAAAATCCTATGGGTTACGGTATGCACCTTTAAACCAAAAACTTCTAACCTAGCCAATATTATACTTTTCTGAACCGGAATGACGCGCTGATTCCGAATCTGTTGAAATTTTTGAGAAAAATTGAAAATTGGTTGAGTTACGGTAGAAAATGTGTTTTCGTGGTGGGACCCAAAATATTGAAATTTTCAAAATCATCCAAAATATGTCATGATTATACTCATTTGAACCGTCACCCCCTAAATCCAAAAATATCATTTTCAAGACGATTCGACTACTGTACCCCAAAATACCCCACTCACTATTAACAAAAGTGTTCTCAGTCTCCGAGTGAACCGATGCCAAATGTGCTCCCAAAAGGACGCAAGCAGCTTCAGCGTCATCCCACTTAGCGTTATGGTAGACACGATAACAGAAGTCAGTTGGGGCGAAATAAGTCCATCCTTGATCACAAGACGGCACACAGTTCTTCACTGGACATGGAGTTGGAGTTGGGCAGATGGTAGCTGGAAGAATTTTAATTATGCTAAGCTTCTAATAAAATTCAAAAAAATAATGAAAAAAAAAGTGATTTTCAACTCAAAATTTTGAATGTTAAGTGAAAACTAAGGGTTTTACCGTTAAAATAGGCTAAAAATTAAAAAAAACTAGTGAAAAATCTAATTTTTAACTTATAATTTCAAATTTCAAATGGAAAATTGGGTTTTTACCGTTAAAATAGGTTTAAAATATGATTTTTAGCCAAAAAAATATCGGGAAAAACTAACGTTTCGGTGTAGTAATTGGTGGACACGTGGCAGTAATAATAACAGGAGTAACACAAACAAATGGTCGATAAGAAGTACATCCAATTGCCGACCACGTTCCATCACCCTTATCCTGAATCACACAATCGGCACCTTGTTGTGGTTGACCCATCTGCCAATTCTGATAATTCCACGTGACAGATGGATCTGTCCATTTCCATGTTCCACTCGTCTCCAAATCATTTCCACCAATCCAATAATCCGAATAATTCGACTTTTTGAACGAGTTCGCCGCGTTTGATGAGATCAGCGCGTTTTCGGCACCGTTTTGAATGGAGGCGAGATGACCGCCGAGGATGGCGCATTGCTCTTCGGCAAACTCGAATTGAGCCGGGGCGGTGAAGTATTGGTAGCACCTAAAATTATGATTTTTTGAAAATGTTCAAAAAATATCAAGATTATACTCATTTTTTCCGGCTTGACGCCCTGATTACGGTAGTTAAGGTTTCAAGGCAATCGGACTAAAACTGACTGAGTTATGGTAGTTTTTCTATTTTCTTGGTTGGTCGCAAAATACGAAAAAACCAAAACTTTCAAAATATGTCAAGATTATACTCATTTTGACCGTCTTGACCCCCTGATTACGGTAGTTAAGGGTTCAGGACGATTGGATCAAAATTGGCCGAGTTACGGTAGTTTTTAGCTATTCTCCTCGAGAACTACACAACCAAAAATGATGATTTTTAGAACCTAGTCATGATTATACTTTTCTGAACCGGGAGAACCTCCTGATTCCGAATCTGTCAAAATTTTGGAGAAAAATTGAAAATTGGCCGAGTTACGATAGAAAATCTGATTTCGTGGTTAGACCCAAAATAAATTTTTTTTTTGAAAAATCCAAAGTAGGGCTTGTTTATACTTTTCTGAACCGGCTTAACCTCCTGATTCCAAAAATATCATTTTCAGGATGATTGGATTACTGTAGCCCAAGTTACTATAGCCATTTTCCCTAGAGGCTATACTAGTTAGTTCCTAGACCTAAACCACATATTTTTCTGTGTTTTCCTATCATTTTGTGTTTATATCACACATTTTTTTCGATGAAAAAAAAAATAAAAATTATATGATTTCATATCACATATAGTTAATAGTGTTAACTGCTAAAACTATCAAATTTTTGTGTTCTGTGATAGATAACTAAGGGGAAAAATGGTGACATATACACATAGTTAAGCTTATTTTAAATGCTATTATCCATTTTTTGAAGAGAAAAGCAAACAAAAAGAGAGAAAAATCAACTTTTCAAAAAATGATGAAAGAACTGGGTTACTGTAGTTTTTCGGAAAAATTAAAGATCGTGGAATATGGTCATGATTAGGATTTTCTGAACCGGGATAAGCTGCTAGATCTAATGATACCATTTTCAGGAAGATTGGATTACTGTAGGTCGAGTTCCGGTATTTTTTATATTTTTGAAAAGTCAAAAAAAGTCAGAAATTCAAAATTTTTCAAAACATATCATGATTATACTAATTTTGACCGGCTTTACGCCCTGGTTACGATAATAAAGTTTAGAGAGCGATTGGACTAAAATTGACCGAGTTACGGTAGGTTTTAGTTATTGTCCTCGAGGATAACACAGCCAAAAATCAAGTTTTTTGAAACCTTGTCATGATTATACTTTTCAAAACCGGAAAAACCTCCTGAATCCAAAAATATCATTTTCAGGAAGATTGGATTACTGTAGGTCGCGTTACGGTAGTTTTTCTATTTTCGTGGTAAGACACAAAATATCAAAATTCCAAAAATTTCCAAAATATATCAAGATTATATTCATTTGAACCGTCTTGACGGGCTGAATCCAATGGTACCATTTTCATGGAAATTTGAACAAAATTGGCTGAGTTACGGTAGTTTTTATATATTGTCCTCGAGTACTACACAGCCAAAAATCAAGTTTTTTGAAACCTAATCATGATTATACTTTTCTGAACCGGCTTAACCTCCTGATTCCGAATCTGTCAAAATTTTTGAGAAAAATTGAAAATTGGTCGAGTTACGGTACAAAATGTAATTTCGTGGTGGGACCGAAAATTAAAAAAATTTCGAAAAGTTCAAAGTATGGCTTGTTTATACTTTTCTGCATACTTGCGAAAATCGTTGAAGGCCCGGCCCGGCCCGGAAGGCCCGGCCCGGAAGGCCCGGCTGGGTCATTTTTTTGCGAAAATTTCAAAAAAAATTCGAAAAAAAAATTTTTTTTTTCCAAATTTTTGAGAAAAAGTGTTATATTGTTTCAAAACATGTAAACTGTGTAACTTAGTAACAAAATCAACCACACATACACCCTTTTTCAACAAAAAATAGGCTTATTTTTCTAAATTTGAAACTGGCGCCAACAGTCCGGGCCTTCCGGGCCTTCCGGGCCGGGCCTCCCGGCCTGTCGCAAGTATGCTTTTCTGAACCGGAAAAATCTCCTGATTTCAATGGTACCTATTTCAAGCTGATCCGACTACTGTAAGTCAAGTTACGGTAGAGAAACCAAAAATGCAAATCAAAAACCAACTCCCTAATTCCAAAACTACAGTACCCCTCCCCCAAAAACATACCTGTTAAACTGCGAACTATAAATCCCACCAGTATTACAAGTTTGAGCAGCAGCTCCACCCAAAAGAGCAACAATTGCCAGGAAAGCGACTCGAGCCATTCTTACCAAGACAACTAACACAAAATTCTGAAAAACGGAATTTCAGAAAAAAGTGGGCGGAGCCTAAATAATTGTCGATCAAAAGAGAGTGGAGTGTCGTGTAAAAGAACAATAAAATCATTTAATGGGGCAATGTGATTATGGCATGGCACATTAAAAAATGTAATGCGATTAAGTGTCTCCGGGATGGTCAAAAATTGAGTCGATAAGGGGTTTTTAATGTATGTACAAATATTTTAATGTGTCCAGGATGTTTGACGGTTTATTCGAAATTATATTTGGGGAGAGGAATGGTTTTTAGAACTTTCTTTTGGAAAAGTTGAATAAAAAGTCAAAAATCGCTAAAAGGGGGTTTTCAAAGGGGTATAACTCGGTTCCTGTTAGAGCTATTGAAAAATTGTTAACTAATAAAATGAAGAGTATAGTAAGGGCTACAGTTTGTTAGTTGGCAGTTTTTTGATAGCTATTACAGAAACCGAGATATAGCAGTTTCAAAAAAAAAGTCGAAAAACTTATTTTCAAAAAAAAAAATGTTTTTGCATTTTTTTGAAACTCTTGTATCTCGATCCTCGTGAAAGTTACTGTAAAATTGTTAACTAATGAAATGTTGCTTGTAATAAGAGCTACATTTTATTAGTTAACACTTTTTTGATAGCTATTACAGGAATCGAGATATGGGAGTTTCAAAAATGTACTCAAAAAAACATTTTTTTGAAAATGTGATTTTTTGCTATTTTTTAAACTACTGTATCTTGGTTCTCGTGAAAGCTATTGAAAACTTGTCAACTAACAAAATATAGCCCTTATTAAGAGCAATATTTCATTAGTTAACACTTTTTTGATAGCTATCACACGAACTGAGTTATACAATTTTGAAAAATGTGAAATTTTTTTTGAAGATTTTAGAAAAAAAAAATTATTTTCAAAGTTAGTAATTTCAAACTTAAAACATGTCTAAAACAAGTTATATTAACAGTTTGAACATAGAAAAATAACTATCACAGAAATAACTATCACATTCAACTTTTTATCATTTTTTTCAATTTCCAGAACCAATATCTCTCTTACCTCTGCCTTAGCTCACCACTCCATCGCTCAATTCAAATTCTTCGAAACCCCACGATTAGAAGTCACTTTAACCCCGAAATCAATCGATATTTGCGCGAAAATCGATATTTTGGACGCTTCCGGGACCCCTATTGGCGGCTACAGTATCCAGGAAAAAGATAAGAAGAGACTAAGAAAAATGGACCGGATTGGAGAGAATTCAGTGGTTATCAGGTTGGTTTTTGATGGATTTTTTGGATTTGAAGGGGTTAGGAGGGAAATGAGTGTGATATTCGTCATCAGCGTGAAAAATCCGAAATTTTGAGTACCCACAAGCCTATATTCTGAAAAATTAGTTTTGGGTCTAAACACGACCATTTTTAGGTCGGGTTTTCAAATTTCATGGAATATAAGCAATATGGGACTCAAAATTTAGGATTTGTCATGGGGAGCACAATTCCGACACTTAAAATTGACGATTTTGTGATTTTTAGCGATTTTTGAAAATTTGAAATTTTTCAAAAAAAAATTTTTTTTCGAAATTTCGACTAAATCAAATTTTAAGCCAAAATGATTATGAAATTCGTGTTCCTCATGAAAAATCCGAGAATTTGAGTACCCACAAGCCTATATTCTGAAAAAAATATTTCTGGGTCCGTTTTTAGGTCGGATTTTTGAATTTCATGGAATATAGGCAATATGGGGCTCGAAATTTCGGATTTTTCATGGGGAACACGATTATGACAACGAAAACTGTCTATTTTGTGATTTTTAGCAATTTTTGAAAATTTGAAATTTTACAAAATTTTTTTTTCAAATTTCGTCTAAATCAAATTTTTAGCCAAAATGACTATGAAATTCGTGTTCCTCATGAAAAATCCGAGGATTTGAGTACCCACAAGCCTATATTCTGAAAAAATTAGTTTTGGGTCTAAACCCGACCGTTTTTAGGTCGGATTCTCAACTTCCATGGAATATAGGCAATATGGGGCTCAAAATTTCGGATTTTTCATGGGAAAGACAGTGGTTTAGGTTAGAATGGTCCTAAGTTAAGTTTTTCTGGGGTTTGGGGTTTTTGAAAAAATTAGAAAAAAAAATTCAAAAAAAAAAAAAAAATTTTTTCCAGACAATCCTCCAAATCCCTCTATATCTTCACTAACAACATCCTTAACACCGTTTCCTCCTTAATCCATCAAATCCAATCAATCTACAGAACCATCGACTTAACCATCACCCTAGACGGCCTAACCTACGGTGATCTATCCGGAGTTAAGAATTGGAAATTGGTTAGCGAAGCTAACAAGATTAATCTGATCGATGTTAAAATGTTCAATCTTACTGTAGAATCCTTTCAAAATCTTCTAAGACCACATCAATCCTTATATCTCGATGGTGGTTCCATAGACTTCCAAAATGAGTTAAAAATCGATACTATTGAATTAAAAAATGTTGAATTAATTGAGGATTTAACAATTTTTAAGTGTAGCAATTTGATTCTTAACGAATGGACCATCTCCATTGATTTAGTCATAGAATATCTTAATTTATGGAAAAAAGGTGGTCTAAACCACATTAAATCGCTTAAAATTAAGAATATGAACTATGAATTTATGTTTTATGAATTCAATGGGATCAGATGGAATGGTGGATCGAGATTTTATAATTTAAATGGTCAATTAATAGATTGTACAGATGGATTTGATGTGGTTAGAGGTGATGGAAGAATTGGGACCATGGTGTTTACAATGGAGCCGAATGAGGAGATAAGACTGATAAGATGCAATGCACAGTTCCTTGTTTGGTCGGCGTGATTTTTTCTTTTTTTTTTTGATAATTTTTTCTATTAATACATTTTTTGAAAAATTTTTTTTTTGAATTTTTAAAAATAGGTATATCTCAGTTCCCATAAGAGCTGTCAAAAAAATGTTAACTAATGAAATGTTGCTCATGATAAGGGCTACATTTCATTAGTTGACACTTTTTTGATAGCTATTACAGGAACCGAGATATAGGAGTTTTAAAAAAGAGCTTTAAAATAATTTTTTTTGAAAATGGGTTTTCATAATTTTTTAAAATAGGTATAACTCGGTTACGGTAAGATTTATCAAAAAATGCCCAACTAATCAAATATTGCTCATAATAAGGGCTATATTTTGTTAGTTAACACTTTTTTGATAGCTTTCACAGGAACCGAGATACGGTAGTTTCAAAAAACGCTTTAAAAAATTTTTTTTGAAAATGCCATTTTTTGCTATTTTTAAAAACTACCGTATCTCAGCTCCCATAAAAGCTATCAAAAAGGCATTGACTAACACAACATAGTTCTTATTATGAGCAATATTTCATTAGTTAACCACTTTTCTCTATCTCCTACAGTAACCGAGCCCCGCCCCTTTTTAGACCGATCTTCCAGTTTCATCAATTCTAAACCATCTGAAACTCAAATTTTCGGTTTGTTTAAATGAGGATTCCAAAGAAGTCTTTCAGAATCTGACTTGAGAAAAAAATGGGATTTTTAAAAACAAGGAAAAAATAATTCATTAAAAATTGATTATACTTCGTTGAAACCGATTATATTTAACCCGATAATTTAGAGAATTTTACAGGAACGAAATTTTATTGTACATGATCAAAAAACGAGTACAATCTCGAATCCTCTTTCTATCCATTGGCATTAGGCACTGGATCAGCTCCGGAAAGCTGAGTTGAACCCTCTTCTGTTCTCTGAGTGTCTTCTTCTTGGACGATTCCAAAACATTCGTTGTATGTTCTTTCGAACAGCGCTAACCGCTCAGCCGAACTTGAACTGAGTGCACGTCCTTTAAACTCAACCTGAAACAAATTGATAAGAGATTGCCGAAAATTATTAGAATAAATTACCCATTTCAAGTAATGAACGAGTATTTTTATGACGAACAAGACTTGTTTCGATCTCGCCATTCTCATTCTTGCATTCTGTCCCTCCGGATCCTCCACTCCAAAGTACACACATCTTGCTGCATACACTTCTCTGAGAGGAGCGGTGAAATCGAAGGAGCTGAGAAGGCTGTATGGACGATGATGAAGTTTTTGACGAGCATATTCGGCCACTGAAATCAAACAACATTTTATTAAAAAGCTCAATTCTCAAAATTCGCTTACTTGCAAACATTCCCGACCGCTCGATTCCGTCGGCACAATGGACAATGGCATGACGGCCCCTGATCAACTCCAACACTTTCAACACAGCTTCAGTATCCGCCGGTGGAGAATCGTTTGACCACCCGATCAGCTGATAGTGATCCAATTCCTCGTCGATTATTTTCGGGAATCCTCTGTCTTTCCAACCTTCGCCCAAGTGCTCTTTTTGCCATCTCTCCTCTCGTTCCTTTTCAGCTTTCTTTTTTTTCGTTCGGACAATATTTCTTTCCCTGGTTTCTAGACTAGTGTCAGTGTCATACTCATAGAGCTCATCCTTCATTTGCTGATTTTCAGGATAGACACTAAAATATTGGGAATGGAGAACAGAGTGACATTAGAATTGAACCACTTACAAGTCAAGCTTAAACTTTCGGTGAACCAATTTTCCCGGGATCAGCACATCCACTTCGAGACATTTCACCATTAAAGGTGCTTCATGGCCCATTTGCATCAGATTCCACACATCACCCTTTTTGTGTGGAAAATACATACCGTATTTGAAATTGTTCTCGCCGTTGTCTTCGGGGACTAGAAAATATACATTAGTGTCTTATCACGTCTTTTTTGTTGTTGTTTATACCTGGACTTTTACCGTTCAGCTCATCTTCCGATTCAATCATCACGATCGCCTTGGAGTTCGTTTGGGCAGCCATTATGAAGAGCTTGTCGTTGGTACGTACTTGGGCGCTTCTCATCAGCGGTGTTTGTGTGAGGAAAAAATTCTTCCCGTTCGGCATCGTCAAGCAATTCGCATTGATGTATTCATCTTGCGCACGACAATAACCTTTGAGGTGACGTTGAATGATGACACGAGAAAACTCTACGAGATAGTAGGGGTTGAACCTGTTTGGAAGAAAAAAGAAATGAAACGAATGCGAATTTTGTGAGCACAAACCGATTTTGATCGCTAATTGTTGGTTGTTTTGCTTTGTAAATCGGTTCCACACCTAACACGATGTTTTGACACAATCTAAGGTATTGTTCATGCAATGGTTTATTCACGATGCCGAACTGTTGACTGGTCCGTGTCACTTCAACGTTCCATAGACCTATGAATCGGTAGAATGTACCCTTCCTAACTGACTTTTCTGAAATTAATTTCAAAATTAATAATTAGTCTTATTAAATATCAAATTTAATTCACCCACCGTCTGGAGCGACTAGAGCCACGATTGCACCGATCGAACGTCCAATCGAACGTCCAGCACTCAACACTTTCTGGCTGAACCCGCTTTTGTCTTCAGTCTTCTCTTGTTTTTTCGGCGGAACTATCACCGGTTGATTTTCATTCGCCGGCGCTTCCTCCTCGCTATCTCGGACTTGTCCCTTCGCTTTAAGGCTAACTTCGGCTTTCATTGCAGCTCCTCTTGTCTCAACATCCTCTTGATATAGAATTGCCGTATTCACGTCTATCGCAAACGTTTTTTCTCTGGCGGTCTTCTCGCTGTAGAGCCTGATTTTTCTTGCGATCTTGCGTTTCCTGATCATCCGTCGACGAAAGTCGATGAATACGAATAAGAAGACCAAAATTGCAGTAAGTGTTGAGCTGATCAATCCGAAAATGATGGATCCGACAATTATGCCACATCCAATGACACCACCGAGTAATTCGAGAATTTGGAACCACCTGAAAAATGTGAATGTAAGGTAACCGACATTAGAATTTGAAATAAACCCACCAATTCATTGTCGGCAGAGTGTCTGCTGGAGTGAAATCAACGACATGGAGAACCTGAGCCGTGTTGTTGGAACCGGGTGCCACGAGATCCACCTTTTTGAGTCGTGCAAAGAATACATCCATTGAATGAAGCGAATTCTTCGCATTACCAAAGTGCGGGTTGAATTCCGACAAATCCGGTCCAGTCGACATGATCTCATTGACAGCCTGCTTCAACGTGTCCAGTCTCTGCTTCTTCGAGGGATCCGTCGTCTTCTTCTCCACACTTTCAATGATATCCATAACCTTTTGGAAGTTATCGATTCCATCAACTTGTTGAGCATCCGAGAAGATATCCGCATACTCTTCGAGCACCGTTGAATCCGTCTTCTGCAGATGACTTTTCCAGGAATCCAGATCGATTAATGTCTTGTTGAAGGATACGAGCTCTTTCAGCAATTCAGGAATTTCAGACTTCAAGTTCTTACTTTCCGTCTCCACAACTCCGAATCGCGTCTTCTTCTCAATTAGGTCCTTCATGGTTGAGATTCCTCTTGTGGCTGATCCGAGAGTCCGAGAAACTTCAACAGTCGATTCGAGAAGATCGAGAGCCGCTGTTTCCGGTGATTGGAGCTTAGCCATGGCAGCAGGGACGGATTCAACGTCTTTGATGGTTTGGAGATGATTGAAGAGATTAGTCACTTGTCCAATGTCGGCTTTCAGCTTAACAGTGTCCAATGATCCAGTTGTATTAGACAGATCAATGAACTTGTTCAGAACGAGTGTACCATCCTGGTCCAACGGCTTGAGACAGGTGAATAGTGGCTTCAGATCATTCAAAGCTTCTTGTAAACTGTCGAGGATGATATTCTGTCCGGATACTTTATTGGCGAGAGTTTTGATCACCTTACTATTCACTTCTCTCCATATATCATTGAACTCATCAATCATCTTCTCCAAGTTTCCAATCTTCAACGGATCCAAAAACTTACTGACCGTGTTAGTCAAAAGAGTCTTGTCATCGGAAGTGGCTTCCTCTGCGATCCCTTTCATTTCGGCGATAGTCTTCGAGATTTCATCTTTTTTGAAAAACTCCACGATCTTTCTCAATAATCCCTTCATCTTATCGATCTCCGTGTCAACCGCCGAAACATCTGCACCAAGTGGATCCAAATCGACAGGATTGATAATCTTTACAAATGGCATTTTGTGAATACACTTGAACGTATCATCCGCAATTGACCGGAGATTTGACGGGATCGGAGCAGTTGTCACATATTCTTTAGTTGTTTCCAGGACAGAGCCGATAGAAGCCACTTCCTTATCATTCAGACGGCTTATCCCATCAGAAATCTTCTTGACTTGAGCAGAGAACACATCCATGGGCGTCAATGATTTAGAGAGCTTGTCGGTTTCCGTAATCTTTTTCAACCATGGATCCAATCCGAGAGAGTTCAGCAACTTCAAATCATCAAGACCGTTCGAAAATCCAGCAGTGTGAAGAAGCACACGTCTCCGATCTACTTCAGCTCCAGATTGAATAACGGCTTGAGCTGATTCTAATGGAAGAACAGTAGGTGAAATGTTTTTGAAGGCGTCCGAAATAAGAGCAACATTTTGAGCCATTCGATCAATCCCCTTTGACGAAAATTCAAATTTCGATTTTCCTTCATTATAAACCCTCAATGCTTTCGACAACTTCCACACATCGGCAAATGAATTAGTGGCAGACATGTTACTCGGCATCTGGACAATAGAATCGATCGATTGGGTGAGCTGCTCTAAATCCGATGAAAGTTTCGTGAAACTAGAAACTATTTTCTCAAAGACTATCCTCGACGTTTCCTCTTTGTTGTTCTCCGACAACTCCTTAAGATCCTGTATTCTCGTTTTCAAGCTGATCACATTATTATAAACGGACTCTGGAATCTTCCAGTTGAATCCATTGCTCCCCAGATGAGTCAAATCATCCAAGAATTTCTGCTCGAAGTGTCCATCGCCAACATTTTTCACCTCATTGATCAGTTCCTTTATGTTATAAAGTATTTGATAGGAAGTCTCCACCTTCACCGTATCACTGTCACGATTGAGCTTGCTGCCAAGCGACCTGAGCTCCTCCAGCACCTTTCCGACATTAGCGGCATCCGGACCGGTGATATCCTCCAACTTGACTCCTCCAAAGGAGAGAAGCTCCGCCAAGACGTCATAAGCCGGGATGGATCCGTCGATGAGTCCTTTTTGGAGATAGATGGCGTTGGCGACACGAGCCACCAGCTTCATTCGTTCGACAATCGTCTCGAGAAGCTCATCTGAAGATTGAATGTTATTAAATTGTAAAAAATGATGGGCCACTAACCTTGAGCATCGCGACGATCACGAGAAACTGGAATCGAAGCGTTAGGAGAAGGCGGAGCGGAAGCGTCGTCAGAAGATGGAGCAGAAGATCCCTTGGCACCGGAGAGCAAATCGAGGAGACGGGCATGACCATCTGGAAATCGAGAAAGTTTAAATTTCGCCAGCTCAACGTTGAGCAGCAGGATGGGGATCCCTGCCGGCTTATCAAATAGAAAAAAGACGTGCTCACTAACCTAGAGCATCACTAAGATGATCAGAAGACGGAGCGGAAGCATCAGTTGGAGACGAATCAGAAGCGTCAGAAGACGGAGCGGAAGCGTCGTCAGAAGATGGAGCAGAAGATTCCTTGGCACCGGAGAGCAAGTCGAGGAGACGAGCATGACCATCTGAAAATAAAAAATAATTAAAATTCAGTCATCTGCTGGAGCCCCGAGCTCTCGTTCTACTATTAACTAGAAAAAGTCGAGCTCACTAACCTTGAGCATCACGAAGATGATCAGAAGACGGAGCCGAAGTGGGCGGAGCCGCATCAAAACGATTGGCACTCGAAAGCGGGTTGACAATATTGTCCGGACTATCTGAAAACCCCACAAAAAATTATTCTAGAAACTTCCGTAATGCGCTCACCATTGATATGATAACCGTTATTCATTATGAGCACTATGGTTTTTTTAAACGTGACCACTAAACGTTTTCTGAAAAAAAATTTTGGATTTTGGCTTCTGGAAAATTCTCGAAACTTACGATTTCAGGAGCTTTTTTGTTTCGCTGGGCGAAATACTCTGAGAACTGATTGAGCTTCTTGGTTGGGGGAAGACGGGCGGTCCGGTGGGGGTGAAGTGGATTAGGGTGACACGGGCGGGGCGAGGTCAGGTCGCCACGTGTCACGTGAATATTAATTTTTTTTTGACGTGAGCTTTTTTTAATGGTTTTTGATGGTTTTTGATGATTTTTCGGGGTTTTCAGGTGCAAATTTCGATTTAAACTTGTGAAAAATGGATGAAAAACTAGCAAAAAAAAAAACGAGAAATTTTGTTTTTTGGATTTTTCGAATTTTTCCCGAAAATTTTGGGGATTTTCAGATTTTTTATGGGCTTTTTCGATTAAAACCGGATTTTTCAATTTTTGATGGTGTTTTTGACTTTTAAAATTTAAAAAAAACATGAATTTATGGGAAAAATGGCCAGAAATAGGCCCAAAATCAGCGGAATTCGTTCAAACCGCCCGAAGACTTGTCCACACGGAGTTCACAGCGTTGTCAATAGAGCGCGTTTACAGAGTCGGATCCTCGGCCCCGTTGTTTTTTTTATTTAATTTTCAGGGTTTTAGTGGTTTTTTGGATTAAATTTGGGATTTTTCGAATAAAAAATGCTTGAATAATTTATTTTTGAACGGTTTTACCAGTAAAAACAATATAAATCCTCAAAAAATCTTTATTTTTCCCAGAAAATTCGATTTTGAACAGAAAAAAGTTGTAAACCTTGAAAAAAAACATTTTATTAAACAGAAATGACTTTTTGAACATTAAAATACTCACAAAGTACCCGAAAATTTCAAAATTTCCATGATTTCCCCGATTTTTCCATAATTTCAGAACAAAATCTCTATTTTTTTGAATTTCTTCAGGCTCCGCCCCTTTTTTATCACTAAACCACGCCCCTTTCCATCCAAAACCTTCTTCTCTTGTTCCCTTTTGCAAAAAGACGCATTAAACCTTCCCTGCAAAGCAACTCTCCTCCTCTGACCACACTATTTCTCTCACTCACTGTCTGCGTCTCTTCTCTCTCGTCGTGTTGGTTTTTGGCGGCGAAAGAGCCATTTTTATTGGTTTTTGCTGGTTTTTTGGGATTTTTTGATGAATTTATTGGTTTTTAGGGGATTTTTGGGCGTTTTAAAGGGGAAATAGTGAGAAAAAATTTAAAAAAAAAGGGAGAAAATAGGGGAAAAATCGAAAAATATGATTTTTTGCCTAAAAATAGAGTTTTTTTTTTTTCAATGAATTTTGAGCCATTTTGAGTGGAAAATAATGAAAAAAAAAGCGGCTGAAATCGAGAAAAAAGCGAGCAAATCATAACTTTTAGGCGAAAAATGAGGTTTTTTTTGCTATTTTTTGCATATTTGATGGATTTTTTTTATTTTTTAATCATTTTCAGCGGTTTTTCAGTGAAAAATAGTCAAAAATGAACTGAAAAGCTAAGAAAAATGATGAAAAATTCAGTTTTTTAGCCAAAAAATCGAAAAAAACCCCAAAAAATGCCATTTTTTCTAAAATTTCCCTAAAAACCCGATAGAAATCACTTTTTTTTCTCTATTTTCGCACTAAAAACCTCAACTTGCTTGGTTTTTTTCAGAAAAATCCTTGGAAAACCAATTTTCCTTCTAGGCTCCGCCCCTTTTCGATAAATCCATTGACTCCGCCCCTTTCAGCTTAATTTTGGGCATTCAAAAGCATTAAAAATCAATTTAACGCTATTTTTCAAGAAAAACCCTTTAAAAATCATGTTTTTTCGAAGCTCCGCCCCTTTTGACCTTTATTTCAATAATCTTAAATTTCCCATTTTTTCAGGTTCAAATAACACCAAAAAACCCAAAAAAATGTATTCAAATCGACAAGATTATCGTCAGGATGGTCAGCGAGACTTCCAGCAAGGTCAAGGACACGATAATCGGGGTCAGGACCATCAAAATTATCAAAATCGCCAAGAAAGACAGGATTATCGTGGTCAAGATGGTCAGAGAGGCCCTTACCAGAACCAAGGCCAGAATAGAGGGTTCCAGGGCGATCAAAATCGTCCAAATTACCAAAATTATCGTGATCGAGATGGTCAGGATCGTCAAGGAGGCTTCCAGCGAGGTCCAGCATACCAAAATCGAGATCAGAACCGTCAGAACTACCAGGATGGACCAAAAGGACAAAATTATCGTGGTCAGGATAATCAGAATCGTCAAGAAGGCTTCCAAGGCCGTCAAGATGGTCAGAACAGCCAAAACTATCAGCGAGGATACCAAAATCGTGGTCAGAACAGCTCTAATGATGATTGGAATGGTCAGAATCGTCAGAATCGTCAATTCCAGCCGAATCAGGACCAAAATAACCGATTCCAGAAGTCTCAAGGGTATCAGGATCGTCAAAATGATAGTCAGCACCGACAAGAAGGATTCCAGCGATCTCAAGAAGGTCAGAATCGTTGGGATGATCGTCAGGATGATCAGGATCGTCGGAATGGCCAAAATAGTCGATTTCAGCCAAATCAGGGCCAAAGCAACCGGTTCCAGCGTCCTCAACAGGATCAGGATCGTCATCAAGGATCAGGAGGACAAAATGATCGTCAGAATGACCAGGATGGCCCAAGAGGGTTCCATCAAGGCCAAGGATATCAAAATCGAGGTCAAAATGGCCAAAACAACCGATTCCAGCGGTCTCAGGAGGGTCAGGATCATCAGAATGATCGTCACGACCACCAAGGAGGATTCCATCAAAGAAGTGAAGGCCAGGATCGTCAGGAAGGACCAGGAAGATTCCAGCAAAGGCAAGGATATCAAAATCGAGATCAGGATGGCCAGTATCGCCCACAAGGCTCATTCCAGCCGAATCAAGGTCAAAACAATCGTTTCCAGCGTCCTCAAGAGGGTCAGGATCGTCAGGGAGGACCGGAAGGACAAAATTATCGTCAGGATGGCCAAAATCGTCAATTCCAGCCGAATCAAGGCCAAAATAACCGATTCCAGCGGCCTCAGGAAGGTCAGGATCGTCGGGAAGGATCAGAAAGAGAGGATTATCGTGATCAAGACGATCAGGATGGCCCAAGAGGGTTCCAACAAGGTCAAGGATATCAAAATCGAGGTCAAAATGGCCAAAATCGCGAATTTCAGCCGAATCGAGGTGGCCAGGATCGTCAGGAAGGATCAGGAGGACACAACTATCGACAGGATGGCCAAAATTGTCAATACCAGCCGAATGAGCGCCAAGAAGGTCAGGATGACCAGGATGGTCCAAGAGGGTTCCAGCAAGACCAAGGATATCAAAATCGAGTTCAAAATGGACAAAATCGTCAATTTCAGCTGAATCAAGGCCAAAACAATCGATTCCAGAGGCCTCAAGACAATCAGAATCGTCAAGGAGGATTCCAAAGGTCACCCCAAAACCAGGATCGTCAAGGAGGACCTGGAAGACAGGATTATCGTCAGAATTACCAAAATCGTCAATTCCAGCCTAACCGAAACTATTACAATCGGTTCCAACTACCACCAGGAGTCCCGAAAGGAGCTTGCATCCGACGACCACGTACTGAAGTCTCAAAAGATCCATCTCAATTGGGCCAAAGAACTCAACCGAAAATATGTGATATGGATTTAGAAACGGCTCAAATGATATTGAAAATAACGGAGAAGAAGGTGAAGAAGGAGAGAGAGGAGAAGGAGGAGAAGATGAAGAAGAAGGAAGAGTGCGGCATCATTGATGAGATATATCGTCCGGATCAATGGAGGTGAGCGGGGGTTTTTGGCGTTTTTTGGGTGTTTTTGAGCCATTTTCGGCTCAAAATAGACATTTTAAGCCTAAATAGACCTATTTTGAGCAATTTTAGGCTAAATTAAGGCTATTTCAACCATTTTTAAGTCTGAAAGTGGTTAGTTTTGGTTGTTTTAGCCCTTGATTGATCCAGACTGAATTTGGACTATTTTAAGCTATTTTTGGCTTAATTTAGGCTATTTTAGGCATTTTAAAGCTCAAATTTAGCTATTTTCAGCCTTTTTAGACCTTTTTTCGACTCAAATTGGGTTATTTTAGGCTTAATTTGACTCATTTTAGGCCTTAATTGATCCAGACTGAATTTGGACTGTTTTAGGCTATTTTAGGCTATTTCTTTCTTATTTAAGACTATTTTTGGCTATTTTAAGCTCACTTTAAGCATTTTAGCCATTTCCAAACCAATTTTCACAATTTTAAACCTCATTTTCAGCACTTACTACCGTAACCACGAGGATTTCTCGATTTCCGTCAAAAAATTGGCTGAAATTGAGAATTTGACAGAAGAAGAGGCGGAAACTCGACTCCTGGACATTTTATGCAAAGTTTCATTCATTGATTCTCATTTTTCATTGAATGGAGAGATGACGGCCAAGGAATTGTTCAAGAATATGAAATTGACGAATCGGAAGGAATGGGTGAGGGTTTTTTGTTGATTTTAAAAAGAAAAAATGCTGAAAAATAGCGTTAAAATCGGGGTTTAAGCCGAAAAAGCTGAAAAGTGAGCTTAAAATCGTCTTTTTATGCCAAAAAATATGAAAAGTGAGCTTAAAATCGGGTTTTTGCCCCTAAAAAGATAAAAAATAGACTAAAAATCAATTTCCAACTTAAAAATGCCGAAAAATAGCCTGAAAATCGGTTTTTTAAGCTGGAAAAGCTGGAAATGATGCTTATAGAAAAAAAATAGAAAATAGTGGAAAATGAGTCTCAAAATCGTCTTTTCAAGCCAAAAAAGATGAAAAATGAGCTTAAAATCGGGGTTTTTTAACAAAAAACCTGAAAAATAGTCTAAAAATGAGCTTTTTAACCTAAAAATAATGAAAAATTAATTTTTTGACCTGAAATTTCAGGCTGAAAAAAACTGAAAATCAATGTTTTTCATTGAAAAAATAAATTTTTTGCTGGAAAATACACTGAAAATTGAATTATTTAGTCTAGAAAACTTGAAAAAGTGAAAAATCAGTAATTTCCGAAGAAAATGACATTTCTATCCAATTTTATCGCATTTTTCCCATCAATATAGGTTTTTCCAACAAAAAATGACTGGAAAATTGAATTTTTCAATCGTTTTCCCATCAAAAATAGCTAAAAACCACCGAAAATGACGAAAATGTTCGATTTTCTGTTCTAAAATTGCCATTTTTAGTCATTTTCCCACCTAAATCCAATTTTCAGGAACCAAAAAAGCCATCATTCATACCAGAAAAGGAGCCAGAAAAGGAGCCAGAAGAGAATTTGTTTGCAGCTGAAGAAGATGATGGTGATGACTTTTTCAAGCCTATAGAGTATGAAGAGGAAGAAGAGGAAGAAGATGAAGATGTGAGTGTTTTTTGGATTTTTATTCTAAAAAGAAGGCAAAAATAGGGTTTTGAGATGGAAAATAGTCCAAAAACACGAAAAAACTGAAAAATTAAGCTAAAAACGGGATTTTTATACCAAAAACTGGATATTTTGATCGAAAAATACGTTTTTTAAGCTAAAAATTGATATTTTTGAGTTAAAATGTTGGTTTAAACTCGAAAAAAGCTACAATTCAGGTGTTTTTAACTTTAAAAATATGGTTTTATGTGAAATTTTAGCTGCTTCATTTGAAAAATGAGGGTTTTATATGAAAATGTAGCTATTTTCAGTATCTGAAGATGAAAAACCTAGATTTTAATTTGAAATTGGACCTTTTAACCTTAAAAATGAGGATTTTATATATAAATTCAGCATTTTTGGTCGAAAAATGGGTATTTTAAGCTGAAAAATATGATTTTCAATTGTAAATAACTATTTTAACCTGAAAAATGCGATTTTTCATCTTAAAATTGACGAAAATTGAATTATTCCAGGAAGAAACGGAAGATGAATCTGAATCTGAAGAAGCTGAAAAGGAAGAGGAAAAGGATCGTCCTCAGCAAGTCTTGGCCATGCCAAAGAAGTCAATTCTGGTAGAAGATGATGAAAAAGAGGAGGAGGAGGAGGAGGAGGAGGAAGAGGAAAAAGAGGAGGAGGATTCAGAATCAGAGGAATCATCATCAGAAGAAGAAGAAGAATCAGAAGACGAAGAGGAATCCCTAATCCCATTCAAATCTTCATCTGATCTCCACACATTCATGGAATCAATGATTCCAATTTTCCGATTCAAAAAGACGAGTGGATTGTGGAGGAACACGGCACCACAAACGAGACGATTCTGTCAATGGTTGAAGACGGAAATTGATGGAGGACGCGTTTTTGAATATGAGAATTTTGAGAAGGAGTGAGTTTTTAGCTGAAAAATTGGGAAAATAGAGGATTTGGAAGGGAAAAATGAGGGTTTTTAGGATAAAAATGGGATTTTTCGACTTGAAAATTGATTTTCTAGTGGAAAACTTGGATTTTTACCTGGAAAATGAAGATTTTGCTCTAAAGATGACTTTTTTCTTTTAAAATGAGGAGTTTTGCCTTGAAAATCGAATTTTATCCTGAAAATGACGAGTTTCAGCTGAAAAATTGAGTGTTTGACCTGAAAAATCGGATTTTTAGCACGAAAATTGTATTTTTTATCTAAAAAAAATAGGGATTTTGCTCGAAATTATGATTTTGACAGTAAAAATTATGAATTTCAACTCGAAATTTGGATTTTGGTCTCAAAATGGATTTCTGTCCTGAAAATAGTTTTGGGCTTAAAAATTCAGTGAAAAAATCTATTTTTTGCCACAAAATTGGGGTTTCGAACTGAAAAATTCAATTTTTACAATATAAATAGGGTATTTTCGAAAAAAGCTGATTTTTAGCACGAAAAATGACGTTTTTAGGTCGGAAATAGGGGTTTGAAGTCTAAAAATGACGTTTTTCGTATAAAAATTACATTTTTAAGGTCAAAATTAGGGTTTTTAGGTCTATTAAGCCATTTTTACACTGGAAAAGACGATTTTCATCTACAAACTCAATAATTTCATTTTTCAGCTATGTCGACTTCAAAAAAACGATCAAATTGGAAAAGGAAACCGATAGATTCTTGGCTGAAAATGAGATGATGCTCGATATCACTCATTATAGACAATTGGGATATAATGTGCCGGGATTCGCATTTGGTGGGTTACTGTAGCTTTTTTAATTAGGTGTTTATTGATAAAAATTGAAGAAAAAATAGAATTTTATCAAGATTTATGAGAAAAACTGTATTGTTCAGTTAAAATTTAAAAAAAAAACAAAAAAATATCGATATTTTCATGATTTTATTGTAAAAAATGTGGAATTAATGAGTTTTAGCCTAAATTAGCCAGAAAAACATGGGTTTTTCGATAAAAATTCGAAAAATATCGATATTTTGATGATTCTATAGACAAAACTGTGAAAAATGTCGCATTTCAGCTTGATTAAGCGAAAAAACGCTATTTTTTCAATAAAAATGTGAAATTTATCGAATTTTAGCTTAATTTTAGCGAAAAAAACAGCATTTTTGCAATAAAAACCCAAAAACACAAGAAAAATACTGATATTTTGATGATTTTATTGTAAAAAACTCCGAAAAAATAAATTAAAATTTAAAATTTCCAGATCGCTCAACCGGAATCCTCTCGTTATCACCAGAATCCAATCACCGTATCCCTCTGATCCTCCCGATTCTGACCGCAATTATGCATTCAAATAGTCCATACAAAATGGACGTTTCGCGGAAATTCGATACGTTCGTCTGGCAACAATTCTATACCAATACTGGAAGGTCTTATGTAGGTTTTTTGGATTTTTTTAGGGGGAATTGAAGAAAAATTAAGATTTTCTAATGAAAAAATGGCTTTTCTACGAGAATAATGACTAAAACCGAGGAAAAATAGGTTTTTTTCTCGATTTTCTAGCGAAAAAAATAAATTTTTAACAAGAAAATCTGAGAAAAATGACTAAAATCGAAAAAATCGAAAAAAAATGAGTATTTTTATGGAAAAAAGTGGAAAATAGCGATTTTATACTGTGAAAATGGCCAAAATCAAAGAAAAATGATCATTTTTCATGGAAAAAGCCTTTTCCGAAAAAGGCTTTTCCCTCGTTTTTCTCCTTTAAAAACGACTAATTCCACTAAAAATCTACCAGTACTCATCATATTTTTTTCTACAGGGAAGAATCTGCAATGGACCATTGAAAGGAGCCAGAACCGTCTTCTATATAAAGCGATTCGAGAACGAATGGCCGGCGAACAAGTCCATTTTGGTGAGTTTTTTTTTGGGGGAAAATTGGAAAAAAGCAATTTTTGGTGTAGAAAGTCTATTTTTGAGCTAAAAAGTCGATTTTTACTTGAAAAATAAGGTTTTGAACTCTAAAATTAAAGTTTTTAGGTCAAAAATGAAGTTTTAGACCTCAAAAATTAATTTTTTCTTTGAAATAATGATTTTATATAAAATATTTCAAAGAAAAAATTAATTTTTAGCCACTTTTAGCCTAAACATGACTATTCTAACCGGAAAAATGTGGTATTTAACCCTGAAATTGAGTTTTTAGTCTCAAAATAACGTTGCCACTTTGAAAATGACTTTTTCCCTTTATAATTATGATTTCCAATCCTTTTATTCTAAAAATGACGGTTTTCACTGGAAAAATGAGGTTTTTGGGCTTAAAATGATCATTCTCCTGTTAAAATGACGATTTTTAGTTCCAAAATAAACTTTTTTCCTTAAAAAATGACAATTTTAGCTAGGAAATAGGTTTTTCCCCCCTAGAATTGCTACTTTTATAGTTAAAATGACAATTTTCCAGCAATCGGTCTCCGCTTGCATTTGGCCAGCAACTGGAGAGCATCAAACAGCAGAAGTGTTCCAAATGGAGTCATGCGTCTTGGATCCATTCAATTCAGTATCATTAGGATCACAAATGGAACCGAAGGCGACGATGGAGGGAAGAGGAAAAGAGATTGCTGAGAAGATGGAGGATAATTATAATGTGAGACCGATAAAACAGAATAAGGAGGAATCGGAGAGGAAGGCGAAGGAGAAGATGGAGGAATGGGATAGGAAGATTCTGGAATTGAAGAAGACGGTGGAGAAGAGGGAGAGAGAGAGGGAGGAGGAGGAGAAGATCAAAGAGGAGGAGGAGGAAGAAGTCGGAAGTGAAGAAGGATCTAGAAGTTCTCCGGAACCCATCGAGAATCCATTTGGAGAGGAAGCGGCGGAGATTGCTTGAATTCAAGGATTTTTTTCTTTTTTTTTGGTCAAATTGCTCTTTTTTGGGGGTTTTTCATGTAAAAATGATAGAAAATACATTTTTTCTTCAATTTTGATGTTAAAAATGCTCAGAATTGTGGGTTTTACCACTTTTTTGGGATTTTTCATGTTAAAATTGATAGAAAATACGGGTTTTCTTCAATGTTAACCTTAGAAATGGTCAGAATTGTAGTTTTTACCACTTTTTTGGGATTTTTCATGTTAGAATTGAATTTTTCCACCTAAATAACCTGGAAATTACAGTTTTTGACCATTTTCTTCCATTTTTGGCTCTTTTTCACCTGTTTTTGGCTCATTTTTCACTAGTTTTTCCTCTATTTTTTCCCGTTTTTGGATTTTCATTTTGCCCATTTCCCCCAATTTTTGACTTATTTTTCACTAATTTTTCCCCTTTTTCTTGCTCATTTTTCTCAATTTTCGATCTTTTTTTCCCGATTTTTGGCTCATTTTTACCTCTATTTCTTCTCTACTTCACCCCTGTTTTTTGGTCTATTTTTGCTCATTATTTGTCTCGATTTTGCCCGTTTTCATCTCTTTTTGTCCCTTTTTCCTCTATTTTCCCCATTTTTCCCATTTCCTCACCAAATCTCACCCTTCTTCCCTTTCCCCGTTCATCTTGCTGAAATCCCTTTATTTTGTACCTTTTTATGTTCCGTTTGTGCATTATTTTCATGTGCATGACCTGGTATGATTACGGATGTTTATATATTGATATTTGTGATTGAGTTACTGCTGTTTACTTGTTTTATTTAATGAATGTTGATTTTCATGTGATTAAGGAAGTTTTTGGTCTTTTCAGATTTTTTAGGAATAAAAAAAAATAAGGTTCGAAACTACAGTAATCTCTTAGCTACAGTAAACTTGTCCACACGGAGTTCACAGTGTTGTCAATAGAGCGCGTTTGCAGAGTCGGATCCTAGGCCGCATTGATTTTTTTTAATTTATTTTCAGGGTTTTTTTGAGGTTTTTTGGACGAATTTTTAAGTTTTTCCGGAAAAAAATTTGCCAAAATAATTGAATTTTGGAAAAAATAAATAAATAAATACCCAAAATCAATAAAATTGCCATGATTTCCCCGACTTTTCCTTAATTTCAGAACAAAATCTCATTTCTTTTAAATTTCTTCAGGCTCCGCCCATTTTTTTATCACTAAACCACGCCCATTTTCATCCAGAACCTTCTTCCTTTGTTTCCTTTTGCAAAAAGACGCATTAAACCTTCCCTGCTAAACAACTTTCCTTCTCTGACCACACTATTTCTCTCTCCCACTGTCTGCGTCTCTTCTCTCTCGTCGTGTTGGTTTTTGGCGGCGAAAGAGCCATTTTAATTGGTTTTTGCTGGGTTTTTTGTATTTTTTGATAAATTTTAGGGTTTTTGGGGGACTTTTAAGGGTTTTAAAGGGGAAATATTGAGAAAAAAGTAGAAAAAGGGAGAAAAAAGGGAAAAAACCGAACATATGATTTTTCTCCTGAAAATAGAGTATTTCGTTTTTTTCAATGAATTTTGAGCCATTTTGAGTGAAAAATGATGAAAAAACGGCTGAAAATCGAGAAAAAAGCGGGAAAATCGTATTTTTATGTCAAAAATGAGGTTTTTTGCTATTTTTCGAAATTCAATGGTTTTTTGTTTTTCAGTCATTTTTAAAGGTTTTTTCGAGAAAAATAGTGAAAAAAAATAACCTGAAAAACCAAGAAAAATCATGGAAAATTCAGTTTTTTAAACAAAAAATCGAAAAAAGTACCAAAAACCCCAAAAAATCCCATTTTTTCCAAAAATTTCCCCAAAAACCCGATAAAAATCACTTTTTTTCCCTATTTTCGCACTAAAAACCTCAATTTTCATGGGTTTTTTCCATAAGAATCCCTGGAAAACCAATTTTCCTTCTAGGCTCCGCCCCTTTTCAATAAATCCATTGACTCCGCCCCTTTCAGCTTAATTTTGGGCATTCAAAAGCATTAAAAATCAATTTTAACGCTATTTTTCAAGAAAAACCCTTTAAAAATCATGTTTTTTCGAAGCTCCGCCCCTTTATGATCGCTCTTTCAATAATATTAAATTTCCCATTTTTTCAGGTACAAATAACACCAAAAAAAACCAAGAAATGTATTCGAATCGACAAGGATACGGTAATCGGGGAGGAGGAGGAGCCGAGAATCGTCAGGATGGTCAAAGAGGCTTCCAGCAAGGTCAAGGACACGATAATCGAGGCGAAAACCATCAAATTCGCCAAGAAAGACAGGATTATCGTGGTCAAGATGGTCAGGATCGTCAGAGAGGTCCATACCAAGGCCAAGGCCAGAATAGAGGCTTCCAAGGCGGTCAAAATGGCCAGAATCGTCCAAATGATCAGAATTACCGTGATCGAGATGACCAAGATCGTCAAGGAGGCTTCCAGCAAGGTCAAGGATACCAAAATCGGGGTCAGAACCGTCAGAACTATCGTCAGGATGGTCAAGATCGTCAGGATGGCCAGAATCGCCATTTTCAGCCAAACAATAGCTACAACAATCGGTTCCAGCGGCGTCAAGAGGATCGGGATAGTCAAAATGTTCGTCAGGATAATCAAGAAGGATTCCAGTCGAATCAAGGCCAAAATAACCGATTTCAGCGGCCAAAATACGATCAGAATCGCCAAGAAGGATTCCAGAGGTCACCAGGAGATCAAGACCGTCAGGAAGGATCAGAAAGACAGGATTATCGTCAGGATCATCAAGATCGTCAATTCCAACCAAACCAAGGTCAGTATAACCGATTCCAGCGACCTCAAGGGGATCAGGATGACCAGGGCCATCCAGTAAGGTTCCAACAAGGCCAAGGATATCAAAATCGAGGTCAGAATGGCCAAAATTATCGTCAGGATGGCCAGTATCGCCCACAAGGCTCATTCCAGCCGAATCAAGGCCAAAACAATCGATTCCAGCGGTCGCAAAACGATCAGGACCGTCAAAATGATAGTCAGGACCGCCAAGGAGGATTCCAGAGGTCACCAGATGGCCAGGACCGTCAGCAAGGAACAGGAGGGTTTCAGCAAGGTCAAGGATATCAAAATCGAGGTCAAAATGGCCAAAATAGTCAATTTCAGTCGAATCAAGGCCAAAACAACCGATTCCAGAGGCCTCAAGACAATCAGAATTACCAAAATCGTCAATTCCAGCCTAACCGAAACTATTACAATCGCTTTCAATTACCACCAGGAGTCCCGAAAGGAGCTTGCATCCGACGACCACGTACTGAAGTCTCAAAAGATCCATCTCAATTGGGCCAAAGAACTCAACCGAAAATATGTGATATGGATTTAGAAACGGCTCAAATGATATTGAAAATAACGGAGAAGAAGGTGAAAAAGGAGAGAGAGGAGAAGGAGGAGAAGATGAAAAAGAAGGAAGAGTGCGGCATCATTGATGAGATATATCGTCCGGATCAATGGAGGTGAGCGGGGGTTTTTGGCGTTTTTTGGGTGATTTTAAGTGATTTTTAAGCCTAAATTGACCTATTTCGAGCTATTTTAGGCTTAATTTAGGCTGTTTCAACCATTTTTATGTCTGAAAGTGACTAGTTTTGGTTGTTTTAGCCCTAGATTGAGTTAGACTGAATTTGCACTATTTTAAGCTATTTTTGGCTTAATTTAGGGTTATTTTACGCTTAATTTGATCATTTTAGGCCTTAATTGATCCAGACTGAATTTGGACTGTTTTAGGCTATTTTAGGCTTATTTTAGGCTATTTTAGGCTTAATTCAGGCTATTTTTAGCTTATTTTGGGCTATTCTAGGCTATTTTAGGCTATTTTAGGCTATTTTAGGTATATTTTAGGCTTTTTAAGGCTTATTTTAGGCTATTTTAGGCTTATTTTAAGCATTTTAGCCATTTCCAAACCTATTTTCACAATTTTAAACCTATTTTTCAGCACTTACTACCGTAACCGCGAGGATTTCCCGATTTCCGTCAAAAAATTGGCTGAAATTGAGAATTTGACAGAAGAAGAAGCGGAAACTCGACTCCTGGACATTTTATGCAAAGTTTCATTCATTGATTCTCATTTTTCATTGAATGGAGAGATGACGGCCAAGGAATTGTTCAAGAATATGAAATTGACGAATCGGAAGGAATGGGTGAGGGTTTTTTGTTGATTTTAAAAAGAAAAGAAGGTAAAAATAGCCGGAAAATCAGAATTTTTCCTGGAAAATACGTTAAAAATCCAGTTTTTGAACCAAAAAAGATGAAAAATGAGCTTGAAATCAGGGTTTTGACCCAAAAAAACTGAAAAATAGACTAAAAATCGAGTTTTCAACCCAAATATGCTTAAAAATAGCCCGAAAATTGGTTTTTAAGCTGAAAAAGCTGAAAAGTGAGCTTAAAATCGGGTTTTTGACTCTAAACAGATGAAAAATAGAGTAAAAATCGAGTTTTCAACACAAAAATGCTTAAAAATAGCTTTAAAATCGGTTTTTTAGCTGTAAAAGCGGGAAATTAGGGTTTTTCAACAGAAAATAGTGAAAAAATAGCCTTGAAATAAGTTTTTTAAACCAAAAAAGTTGAAAAACAACCTGAAAATCGTTTTTTCTAACCAAAGTAGTCCAAAAACCTTATTTTTGACCTGAAAAAGCTGAAAAGTATGATGAAAAGTTGGTTTTTGAGCTCAAAAATTCTAAAAAATAGTCTAAAAATCAGCTTTCTGACCTAAAATTAGTGACAAATTGGTTTTTTACCTGAAAAAAACTGAAAAACCGATGATTTTCGGGGCAAATGACAGTTCTGACATATTTATTTCATTTTTCTCTTCAAAAACATACTTTTTGACCCAAAAATAACTGAAAGCCCGATTTTTCTGTTCTAAAATTGCCATTTTCAGTCAGTTTTCGACCAAAAATAGCTAAAACCCCACAAAAATGACCGGAAATTTGATTTTCTGTTCTAAAATTGCCATTTTTAGCCATTTTCCAATCGAAATCCAATTTTCAGGAACCAAAAAAGCCATCATTCATACCAGAAAAGGAGCCAGAAAAGGAGCCAGAAGAGAATTTGTTTGCAGCTGAAGAAGATGATGGTGATGACTTTTTCAAGCCTATAGTGTATGAAGAGGAAGAAGAGGAAGAAGAAGAGGAAGATGTGAGTGTTTTATTGGATTTCCAGACAAAAATAAGTGAAAAATAGGGTTTTTGAGCTGAAAAATGATCAAAAAATGCTAAAAACGGGATTTTTAAACCAAAAACTGGAGATTTTGATGAAAAAATACGTTTTTCAAGCTAAAATTGAGGATTTGAAGCCTAATAATGAAGTTTTTCAAAAGTAATTAGTGAAAAAGGACGTTTTTAAGCTTAAAATGAAGATATTACACTGAAAATAAGGTATTTTATTCCAAAATGAGGGTTTTGAGACAAAAAATGTGAATTTAAAGGCAAAATTGAGTTATTTTAAGTGAAAAACAGGTATTTTCAACTTAAAAAATTCGATTTTGGCACAAAAAATCCGGAAAAACAGCATTTTTCAGATGAAATAGACATTTTGTGCGAAAAAAATGCTATTTTTTAATAAGAAAAGAGAATTCTATACTAAAACTGGGTTTTTCATATGAAAATCGGCGGTTTTAATCTTAAAAATGCCATTTTTCATAGAAAATTAATTAGTTTAATCTTCAAAGTGAGGTTTTCACACAGAAAATTGGATTTTTTAACGGAAAAATAGAATATTCTATGGAAAAATTGGTTTTTTTAGGCTAAAAATAAGGTTTTTAATAGAAAAAAAAAGGGATTTTAATCTTAAAATTGACGAAAATTGAATTATTCCAGGAAGAAACGGAAGATGAATCTGAATCTGAAGAAGCTGAAAAGGAAAAGGGAGAAGAAGATCGTCCTCAGCAAGTCTTCACCATGCCAAAGAAGCCAATTCTGATAGAAGATTCTGAAAAAGAGGAGGAGGAAGAGGAGGAGGAGGAGGAGGAGGATTCAGAATCAGAAGAATCATCAGAAGAAGAAGAGGAATCAGAAGAATCAGAAGACGAAGAGGAATCCCCAATCCCATTCAAATCTTCATCTGATCTCCACACATTCATGGAATCAATGATTCCAATTTTCCGATTCAAAAGGACGAGTGGATTGTGGAGGAACACGGCACCACAGACGAGACGATTCTGTCAGTGGTTGAAGAGGGAAATTGATGGAGGACGCGTTTTTGAATATGAGAATTTTGAGAACGAGTGAGTTTTTAGCTGAAAAATTGAAAAAATGGGGGTTTGGGAGGGAAAATGGGGTTTTTATGCTTGGAAATAAGGTTTTTAAGCTGAAAATGGGATTTTTCTAGTGGATAACTTGGATTTTTACCTGGAAAATGAAGATTTTGCTCTAAAGATGACTTTTTTCTTTTAAAATGAGGAGTTTTGCCTTGAAAATCGAATTTTATCCTGAAAATGACGAGTTTCAGCTAAAAAATTGAGTGTTTGACCTGAAAAATTGGATTTTTAGCACGAAAATTGTATTTTTTATCTAAAAAAAATAGGGATTTTGCTCGAAATTATGATTTTGACAGTAAAAATTATGAATTTCAACTCGAAATTTGGATTTTGGTCTCAAAATGGATTTCTGTCCTGAAAATAGTTTTGGGCTTAAAAATTCAGTGAAAAAATCTATTTTTTGCCACAAAATTGGGGTTTCGAACTGAAAAATTCAATTTTTACAATATAAATAGGGTATTTTCGAAAAAAGCTGATTTTTAGCACGAAAAATGACGTTTTTAGGTCGGAAATAGGGGTTTGAAGTCTAAAAATGACGTTTTTCGTATAAAAATTACATTTTTAAGGTCAAAATTAGGGTTTTTAAGTCTATTAAGCCATTTTTACACTGGAAAAGACGATTTTCATCTACAAACTCAATAATTTCATTTTTCAGCTATGTCGACTTCAAAAAAACGATCAAATTGGAAAAGGAAACCGATAGATTCTTGGCTGAAAATGAGATGATGCTCGATATCACTCATTATAGACAATTGGGATATAATGTGCCGGGATTCGCATTTGGTGGGTTACTGTAGCTTTTTTAATTAGGTGTTTATTGATAAAAATTGAAGAAAAAATAGAATTTTATCAAGATTTATGAGAAAAACTGTATTGTTCAGTTAAAATTTAAAAAAAAAACAAAAAAATATCGATATTTTCATGATTTTATTGTAAAAAATGTGGAATTAATGAGTTTTAGCCTAAATTAGCCAGAAAAACATGGGTTTTTCGATAAAAATTCGAAAAATATCGATATTTTGATGATTCTATAGACAAAACTGTGAAAAATGTCGCATTTCAGCTTGATTAAGCGAAAAAACGCTATTTTTTCAATAAAAATGTGAATTTAAAGGCAAAATTGAGTTATTTTAAGTGAAAAACAGGTATTTTCAACTTAAAAAATTCGATTTTGGCACAAAAAATCCGGAAAAACAGCATTTTTCAGATGAAATAGACATTTTGTGCGAAAAAAATGCTATTTTTTAATAAGAAAAGAGAATTCTATACTAAAACTGGGTTTTTCATATGAAAATCGGCGGTTTTAATCTTAAAAATGCCATTTTTCATAGAAAATTAATTAGTTTAATCTTCAAAGTGAGGTTTTCACACAGAAAATTGGATTTTTTAACGGAAAAATAGAATATTCTATGGAAAAATTGGTTTTTTTAGGCTAAAAATAAGGTTTTTAATAGAAAAAAAAAGGGATTTTAATCTTAAAATTGACGAAAATTGAATTATTCCAGGAAGAAACGGAAGATGAATCTGAATCTGAAGAAGCTGAAAAGGAAAAGGGAGAAGAAGATCGTCCTCAGCAAGTCTTCACCATGCCAAAGAAGCCAATTCTGATAGAAGATTCTGAAAAAGAGGAGGAGGAAGAGGAGGAGGAGGAGGAGGAGGATTCAGAATCAGAAGAATCATCAGAAGAAGAAGAGGAATCAGAAGAATCAGAAGACGAAGAGGAATCCCCAATCCCATTCAAATCTTCATCTGATCTCCACACATTCATGGAATCAATGATTCCAATTTTCCGATTCAAAAGGACGAGTGGATTGTGGAGGAACACGGCACCACAGACGAGACGATTCTGTCAGTGGTTGAAGACGGAAATTGATGGAGGACGCGTTTTTGAATATGAGAATTTTGAGAACGAGTGAGTTTTTAGCTGAAAAATTGAAAAAATGGGGGTTTGGGAGGGAAAATGGGGTTTTTATGCTTGGAAATAAGGTTTTTAAGCTGAAAATGGGATTTTTCTAGTGGATAACTTGGATTTTTACCTGGAAAATGAAGATTTTGCTCTAAAGATGACTTTTTTCTTTTAAAATGAGGAGTTTTGCCTTGAAAATCGAATTTTATCCTGAAAATGACGAGTTTCAGCTAAAAAATTGAGTGTTTGACCTGAAAAATTGGATTTTTAGCACGAAAATTGTATTTTTTATCTAAAAAAAATAGGGATTTTGCTCGAAATTATGATTTTGACAGTAAAAATTATGAATTTCAACTCGAAATTTGGATTTTGGTCTCAAAATGGATTTCTGTCCTGAAAATAGTTTTGGGCTTAAAAATTCAGTGAAAAAATCTATTTTTTGCCACAAAATTGGGGTTTCGAACTGAAAAATTCAATTTTTACAATATAAATAGGGTATTTTCGAAAAAAGCTGATTTTTAGCACGAAAAATGACGTTTTTAGGTCGGAAATAGGGGTTTGAAGTCTAAAAATGACGTTTTTCGTATAAAAATTACATTTTTAAGGTCAAAATTAGGGTTTTTAAGTCTATTAAGCCATTTTTACACTGGAAAAGACGATTTTCATCTACAAACTCAATAATTTCATTTTTCAGCTATGTCGACTTCAAAAAAACGATCAAATTGGAAAAGGAAACCGATAGATTCTTGGCTGAAAATGAGATGATGCTCGATATCACTCATTATAGACAATTGGGATATAATGTGCCGGGATTCGCATTTGGTGGGTTACTGTAGCTTTTTTAATTAGGTGTTTATTGATAAAAATTGAAGAAAAAATAGAATTTTATCAAGATTTATGAGAAAAACTGTATTGTTCAGTTAAAATTTAAAAAAAAAACAAAAAAATATCGATATTTTCATGATTTTATTGTAAAAAATGTGGAATTAATGAGTTTTAGCCTAAATTAGCCAGAAAAACATGGGTTTTTCGATAAAAATTCGAAAAATATCGATATTTTGATGATTCTATAGACAAAACTGTGAAAAATGTCGCATTTCAGCTTGATTAAGCGAAAAAACGCTATTTTTTCAATAAAAATGTGAAATTTATCGAATTTTAGCTTAATTTTAGCGAAAAAAACAGCATTTTTGCAATAAAAACCCAAAAACACAAGAAAAATACTGATATTTTGATGATTTTATTGTAAAAAACTCCGAAAAAATAAATTAAAATTTAAAATTTCCAGATCGCTCAACCGGAATCCTCTCGTTATCACCAGAATCCAATCACCGTATCCCTCTGATCCTCCCGATTCTGACCGCAATTATGCATTCAAATAGTCCATACAAAATGGACGTTTCGCGGAAATTCGATACGTTCGTCTGGCAACAATTCTATACCAATACTGGAAGGTCTTATGTAGGTTTTTTGGATTTTTTTAGGGGGAATTGAAGAAAAATTAAGATTTTCTAATGAAAAAATGGCTTTTCTACGAGAATAATGACTAAAACCGAGGAAAAATAGGTTTTTTTCTCGATTTTCTAGCGAAAAAAATAAATTTTTAACAAGAAAATCTGAGAAAAATGACTAAAATCGAAAAAATCGAAAAAAAATGAGTATTTTTATGGAAAAAAGTGGAAAATAGCGATTTTATACTGTGAAAATGGCCAAAATCGAAGAAAAATGATCATTTTTCATGGAAAAAGCCTTTTCCGAAAAAGGCTTTTCCCTCGTTTTTCTCCTTTAAAAACGACTAATTCCACTAAAAATCTACCAGTACTCATCATATTTTTTTCTACAGGGAAGAATCTGCAATGGACCATTGAAAGGAGCCAGAACCGTCTTCTATATAAAGCGATTCGAGAACGAATGGCCGGCGAACAAGTCCATTTTGGTGAGTTTTTTTTTGGGGGAAAATTGGAAAAAAGCAATTTTTGGTGTAGAAAGTCTATTTTTGAGCTAAAAAGTCGATTTTTACTTGATAAATAAGGTTTTGAACTCTAAAATTAAAGTTTTTAGGTCAAAAATGAAGTTTTAGACCTCAAAAATTAATTTTTTCTTTGAAATAATGATTTTATATAAAATATTTCAAAGAAAAAATTAATTTTTAGCCACTTTTAGCCTAAACATGACTATTCTAACCGGAAAAATGTGGTATTTAACCCTGGAATTGAGTTTTTAGTCTCAAAATAACGTTGCCACTTTGAAAATGACTTTTTCCCTTTATAATTATGATTTCCAATCCTTTTATTCTAAAAATGACGGTTTTCACTGGAAAAATGAGGTTTTTGGGCTTAAAATGATCATTCTCCTGTTAAAATGACGATTTTTAGTTCCAAAATAAACTTTTTTCCTTAAAAAATGACAATTTTAGCTAGGAAATAGGTTTTTCCCCCCTAGAATTGCTACTTTTATAGTTAAAATGACAATTTTCCAGCAATCGGTCTCCGCTTGCATTTGGCCAGCAACTGGAGAGCATCAAACAGCGGAAGTGTTCCAAATGGAGTCATGCGTCTTGGATCCATTCAATTCAGTATCATTAGGATCACAAATGGAACCGAAGGCGACGATGGAGGGAAGAGGAAAAGAGATTGCTGAGAAGATGGAGGATAATTATAATGTGAGACCGATAAAACAGAATAAGGAGGAATCGGAGAGGAAGGCGAAGGAGAAGATGGAGGAATGGGATAGGAAGATTCTGGAATTGAAGAAGACGGTGGAGAAGAGGGAGAGAGAGAGGGAGGAGGAGGAGAAGATCAAAGAGGAGGAGGAAGTCGGAAGTGAAGAAGGATCCAGAAGTTCTCCGGAACCCATCGAGAATCCATTTGGAGATGAAGCGGCGGAGATTGCTTGAATTCATGGATTTTTTTCTTTTTTTTTGGTCAAATTGCTCTTTTTTGGGGGTTTTTCATGTAAAAATGATAGAAAATACATTTTTTCTTCAATTTTGATGTTAAAAATGCTCAGAATTGTGGGTTTTACCACTTTTTTGGGATTTTTCATGTTAAAATTGATAGAAAATACGGGTTTTCTTCAATGTTAACCTTAGAAATGGTCAGAATTGTAGTTTTTACCACTTTTTTGGGATTTTTCATGTTAGAATTGAATTTTTCCACCTAAATAACCTGGAAATTACAGTTTTTGACCATTTTCTTCCATTTTTGGCTCTTTTTCACCTGTTTTTGGCTCATTTTTCACTAGTTTTTCCTCTATTTTTTCCCGTTTTTGGATTTTCATTTTGCCCATTTCCCCCAATTTTTGACTTATTTTTCACTAATTTTTCCCCTTTTTCTTGCTCATTTTTCTCAATTTTCGATCTTTTTTTCCCGATTTTTGGCTCATTTTTACCTCTATTTCTTCTCTACTTCACCCCTGTTTTTTGGTCTATTTTTGCTCATTATTTGTCTCGATTTTGCCCGTTTTCATCTCTTTTTGTCCCTTTTTCCTCTATTTTCCCCATTTTTCCCATTTCCTCACCAAATCTCACCCTTCTTCCCTTTCCCCGTTCATCTTGCTGAAATCCCTTTATTTTGTACCTTTTTATGTTCCGTTTGTGCATTTTTTTCATGTGCATGACCTGGTATGATTACGGATGTTTATATATTGATATTTGTGATTGAGTTACTGCTGTTTACTTGTTTTATTTAATGAATGTTGATTTTCATGTGATTAAGGAAGTTTTTGGTCTTTTCAGATTTTTTAGGAATAAAAAAAAATAAGGTTCGAAACTACAGTAATCTCTTAGCTACAGTAAACTTGTCCACACGGAGTTCACAGTGTTGTCAATAGAGCGCGTTTGCAGAGTCGGATCCTAGGCCGCATTGATTTTTTTTAATTTATTTTCAGGGTTTTTTTGAGGTTTTTTGGACGAATTTTTAAGTTTTTCCGGAAAAAAATTTGCCAAAATAATTGAATTTTGGAAAAAAAAATAAATAAATACCCAAAATCAATAAAATTGCCATGATTTCCCCGATTTTTCCTTAATTTCAGAACAAAATCTCATTTCTTTTAAATTTCTTCAGGCTCCGCCCATTTTTTTTATCACTAAACCACGCCCCTTTTCATCCAGAACCTTCTTCCTTTGTTTCCTTTTGCAAAAAGACGCATTAAACCTTCCCTGCAAAACAACTCTCCTCCTCTGACCACACTATTTCTCTCACTCACTGTCTGCGTCTCTTCTCTCTCGTCGTGTTGGTTTTTGGCGGCGAAAGAGCCATTTTTATTCGTTTTTGCTGGTTTTTTTGTATTTTTTGATAAATTTTAGGGTTTTTGGGGGACTTTTAAGGGTTTTAAAGGGGAAATATTGAGAAAAAAGTAGAAAAAAGGGAGAAAAAAGGGAAAAAAACCGAAAATATGATTTTTCTCCTGAAAATAGAGTATTTCGTTTTTTTCAATGAATTTTGAGCCATTTTGAGTGAAAAATGATGAAAAAACGGCTGAAAATCGAGAAAAAAGCGGGAAAATCGTATTTTTATGTCAAAAATGAGGTTTTTTTTGCTATTTTTCGAAATTCAATGGTTTTTTGTTTTTCAGTCATTTTTAAAGGTTTTTTCGAGAAAAATAGTGAAAAAAAAAATAACCTGAAAAACCAAGAAAAATCATGGAAAATTCAGTTTTTTAAACAAAAAATCGAAAAAAGTACCAAAAACCCCAAAAAATCCCATTTTTTCCAAAAATTTCCCCAAAAACCCGATAAAAATCACTTTTTTTCCCTATTTTCGCACTAAAAACCTCAATTTTCATGGGTTTTTTCCATAAGAATCCCTGGAAAACCAATTTTCCTTCTAGGCTCCGCCCCTTTTCAATAAATCCATTGACTCCGCCCCTTTCAGCTTAATTTTGGGCATTCAAAAGCATTAAAAATCAATTTTAACGCTATTTTTCAAGAAAAACCCTTTAAAAATCATGTTTTTTCGAAGCTCCGCCCCTTTATGATCGCTCTTTCAATAATATTAAATTTCCCATTTTTTCAGGTACAAATAACACCAAAAAAAAACCAAGAAATGTATTCGAATCGACAAGGATACGGTAATCGGGGAGGAGGAGGAGCCGAGAATCGTCAGGATGGTCAAAGAGGCTTCCAGCAAGGTCAAGGACACGATAATCGAGGCGAAAACCATCAAATTCGCCAAGAAAGACAGGATTATCGTGGTCAAGATGGTCAAGATGGTCAGAGAGGTCCATACCAAGGCCAAGGCCAGAATAGAGGGTTCCAAGGCGGTCAAAATGGCCAGAATCGTCCAAATGATCAGAATTACCGTGATCGAGATGACCAAGATCGTCAAGGAGGCTTCCAGCAAGGTCAAGGATACCAAAATCGGGGTCAGAACCGTCAGAACTATCGTCAGGATGGTCAAGATCGTCAGGATGGCCAGAATCGCCATTTTCAGCCAAACAATAGCTACAACAATCGGTTCCAGCGGCCTCAAGAGGATCGGGATAGTCAGAATGTTCGTCAGGATGGTCAAGAAGGATTCCAGCAAAACCGAGGCCAAAATAACCGATTTCAGCGGCCAAAATACGATCAGAATCGCCAAGAAGGATTCCAGAGGTCACCAGGAGATCAAGACCGTCAGGAAGGATCAGAAAGACAGGATTATCGTCAGGATCATCAAGATCGTCAATTCCAACCAAACCAAGGTCAGTATAACCGATTCCAGCGACCTCAAGGGGATCAGGATGACCAGGGCCATCCAGGAAGGTTCCAACAAGGCCAAGGATATCAAAATCGAGGTCAGAATGGCCAAAATTATCGTCAGGATGGCCAGTATCGCCCACAAGGCTCATTCCAGCCGAATCAAGGCCAAAACAATCGATTCCAGCGGTCGCAAAACGATCAGGACCGTCAAAATGATAGTCAGGACCGCCAAGGAGGATTCCAGAGGTCACCAGATGGCCAGGACCGTCAGCAAGGAACAGGAGGGTTTCAGCAAGGTCAAGGATATCAAAATCGAGGTCAAAATGGCCAAAATAGTCAATTTCAGTCGAATCAAGGCCAAAACAACCGATTCCAGAGGCCTCAAGACAATCAGAATCGTCAGAATTACCAAAACCGTCAATACCAACCTAATCAAAACTATTACAATCGGTTCCAACTACCACCAGGAGTCCCGAAAGGAGCTTGCATCCGACGACCACGTACTGAAGTCTCCAAAGATCCATCTCAATTGGGACAAAGAACTCAACCGAAAATATGTGATATGGATTTAGAAACGGCTCAAATGATATTGAAAATAACGGAGAAGAAGGTGAAGAAGGAGAGAGAGGAGAAGGAGGAGAAGATGAAGAAGAAGGAAGAGTGCGGCATCATTGATGAGATATATCGTCCTGATCAATGGAGGTGAGCCGGGGTTTTTGGCGTTTTTTGGGTGATTTTAGGTGATTTTTAAGCCTAAATTGACCTATTTCGAGCTATTTTAGGCTTAATTTAGGCTGTTTCAACCATTTTTATGTCTGAAAGTGACTAGTTTTGGTTGTTTTAGCCCTAGATTGAGTTAGACTGAATTTGCACTATTTTAAGCTATTTTTGGCTTAATTTAGGGTTATTTTACGCTTAATTTGACCATTTTAGGCCTTAATTGATCCAGACTGAATTTGGACTGTTTTAGGCTATTTTAGGCTTATTTTAGGCTATTTTAGGCTTAATTCAGGCTATTTTTAGCTTTTTTTGGGCTATTCTAGGCTATTTTAGGCTATTTTAGGTATATTTTAGGCTTTTTAAGGCTTATTTTAGGCTATTTTAGGCTTATTTTAAGCATTTTAGCCATTTCCAAACCTATTTTCACAATTTTAAACCTCATTTTCAGCACTTACTACCGTAACCGCGAGGATTTCCCGATTTCCGTCAAAAAATTGGCTGAAATTGAGAATTTGACAGAAGAAGAAGCGGAAACTCGACTCCTGGACATTTTATGCAAAGTTTCATTCATTGATTCTCATTTTTCATTGAATGGAGAGATGACGGTCAAGGAATTGTTCAAGAATATGAAATTGACGAATCGGAAGGAATGGGTGAGGGTTTTTTGTTGATTTTAAAAAGAAAAAAAGCTGAAAAATAGCCGGAAAATCAGAATTTTTCCTGGAAAATACGTTAAAAATCCAGTTTTTGAACCAAAAAAGATGAAAAATGAGCTTGAAATCAGGGTTTTGACCCAAAAAAACTGAAAAATAGACTAAAAATCGAGTTTTCAACCCAAATATGCTTAAAAATAGCCCGAAAATTGGTTTTTAAGCTGAAAAAGCTGAAAAGTGAGCTTAAAATCGGGTTTTTGACCCTAAACAGATGAAAAATAGAGTAAAAATCGAGTTTTCAACACAAAAATGCTTAAAAATAGCTTTAAAATCGGTTTTTTAGCTGTAAAAGCGGGAAATTAGGGTTTTTCAACAGAAAATAGTGAAAAAATAGCCTTGAAATAAGTTTTTTAAACCAAAAAAGTTGAAAAACAACCTGAAAATCGTTTTTTCTAACCAAAGTAGTCCAAAAACCTTATTTTTGACCTGAAAAAGCTGAAAAGTATGATGAAAAGTTGGTTTTTGAGCTCAAAAATTCCAAAAAATAGTCTAAAAATCAGCTTTCTGACCTAAAATTAGTGACAAATTGGTTTTTTACCTGAAAAAAACTGAAAAACCGATGATCTTCGGGGCAAATGACAGTTCTGACATATTTATTTCATTTTTCTCTTCAAAAATATACTTTTTGACCCAAAAATAACTGAAAGCCCGATTTTTCTGTTCTAAAATTGCCATTTTCAGTCAGTTTTCGACCAAAAATAGCTAAAACCCCACAAAAATGACCGGAAATTTGATTTTCTGTTCTAAAATTGCCATTTTTAGCCATTTTCCAATCGAAATCCAATTTTCAGGAACCAAAAAAGCCATCATCCATGCCAGAAAAGGAGCCAGAAAAGGAACCAGAAGAGAATTTGTTTGCAGCTGAAGAAGATGATGGTGATGACTTTTTCAAGCCTATAGAGTATGAAGAGGAGGAGGAGGAAGAAGAAGAGGAAGATGTGAGGGTTTTTTTCGATTTTTAGACAAAAATAAGTGAAGAAATAGGGTTTTGAGCTGAAAAATGATCAAAAAATGCTAAAAACGGGATTTTTAAACCAAAAACTGGAGATTTTGATGAAAAAATACGTTTTTCAAGCTAAAATTGAGGATTTGAAGCCTAATAATGAAGTTTTTCAAAAGTAATTAGTGAAAAAGGACGTTTTTAAGCTTAAAATGAAGATATTACACTGAAAATAAGGTATTTTATTCCAAAATGAGGGTTTTGAGACAAAAAATGTGAATTTAAAGGCAAAATTGAGTTATTTTAAGTGAAAAACAGGTATTTTCAACTTAAAAAATTCGATTTTGGCACAAAAAATCCGGAAAAACAGCATTTTTCAGATGAAATAGACATTTTGTGCGAAAAAATGCTATTTTTTAATAAGAAAAGAGAATTCTATACTAAAACTGGGTTTTTCATATGAAAATCGGCGGTTTTAATCTTAAAAATGCCATTTTTCATAGAAAATTAATTAGTTTAAGCTTCAAAGTGAGGTTTTCACACAGAAAATTGGATTTTTTAACGGAAAAATAGAATATTCTATGGAAAAATTGGTTTTTTTAGGCTAAAAATAAGGTTTTTAATAGAAAAAAAAGGGATTTTAATCTTAAAATTGACGAAAATTGAATTATTCCAGGAAGAAACGGAAGATGAATCTGAATCTGAAGAAGCTGAAAAGGAAAAGGGAGAAGAAGATCGTCCTCAGCAAGTCTTCACCATGCCAAAGAAGCCAATTCTGATAGAAGATTCTGAAAAAGAGGAGGAGGAAGAGGAGGAGGAGGAGGAGGAGGAGGAAGAGAAGAAGGAGGAGGAAAAAGAGGAGGAAGATTCAGAATCAAAGGAATCATCAGAAGAAGAAGAATCATCATCAGAATCAGAAGACGAAGAGGAATCCCCAATCCCATTCAAATCTTCATCTGATCTCCACACATTCATGGAATCAATGATTCCAATTTTCCGATTCAAAAGGACGAGTGGATTGTGGAGGAACACGGCACCACAGACGAGACGATTCTGTCAATGGTTGAAGACGGAAATCGATGGAGGACGCGTTTTTGAATATGAGAATTTTGAGAACGAGTGAGTTTTTAGCTGAAAAATTGAAAAAATGGGGGTTTGGGAGGGAAAATGGGGTTTTTATGCTTGGAAATAAGGTTTTTAAGCTGAAAATGGGATTTTTCTAGTGGATAACTTGGATTTTTACCTGGAAAATGAAGATTTTGCTCTAAAGATGACTTTTTTCTTTTAAAATGAGGAGTTTTGCCTTGAAAATCGAATTTTATCCTGAAAATGACGAGTTTCAGCTAAAAAATTGAGTGTTTGACCTGAAAAATTGGATTTTTAGCACGAAAATTGTATTTTTTATCTAAAAAAAATAGGGATTTTGCTCGAAATTATGATTTTGACAGTAAAAATTATGAATTTCAACTCGAAATTTGGATTTTGGTCTCAAAATGGATTTCTGTCCTGAAAATAGTTTTGGGCTTAAAAATTCAGTGAAAAAATCTATTTTTTGCCACAAAATTGGGGTTTTGAACTGAAAAATTCAATTTTTACAATATAAATAGGCTATTTTCGAAAAAAGCTGATTTTTAGCACGAAAAATGACGTTTTTAGGTCGGAAATAGGGGTTTGAAGTCTAAAAATGACGTTTTTCGTATAAAAATTACATTTTTAAGGTCAAAATTAGGGTTTTTAGGTCTATTAAGCCATTTTTACACTGGAAAAGACGATTTTCATCTACAAACTCAATAATTTCATTTTTCAGCTATGTCGACTTCAAAAAAACGATCAAATTGGAAAAGGAAACCGATAGATTCTTGGCTGAAAATGAGATGATGCTCGATATCACTCATTATAGACAATTGGGATATAATGTGCCGGGATTCGCATTTGGTGGGTTACTGTAGCTTATTTAATTAGGTGTTTATTGATAAAAATTGAAAAAAATAGAATTTTATCAAGATTTATGAGAAAAACTGTATTGTTCAGTTAAAATTTAAAAAAAAACAAAAAAATATCGATATTTTCATGATTTTATTGTAAAAAATGTGGAATTAATGAGTTTTAGCCTAAATTAGCCAGAAAAACATGGGTTTTTCGATAAAAATTCGAAAAATATCGATATTTTGATGATTCTATAGACAAAACTGTGAAAAATGTCGCATTTCAGCTTGATTAAGCGAAAAAACGCTATTTTTTCAATAAAAATGTGAAATTTATCGAATTTTAGCTTAATTTTAGCGAAAAAAACAGCATTTTTGCAATAAAAACCCAAAAACACAAGAAAAATACTGATATTTTGATGATTTTATTGTAAAAAACTCCGAAAAAATAAATTAAAATTTAAAATTTCCAGATCGCTCAACCGGAATCCTCTCCTTATCACCAGAATCCAATCACCGTATCCCTCTGATCCTCCCAATTCTGACCGCAATCATGCACTCACATAGTCCATACAAAATGGACGTTTCGCGGAAATTGGACACGTTCGTCTGGCAACAATTTTATACCAATACTGGAAGGTCTTATGTAGGTTTTTTGGATTTTTTTAGGGGGAATTGAAGAAAAATTAAGATTTTCTAATGAAAAAATGGCTTTTCTACGAGAATAATGACTAAAACCGAGGAAAAATAGGTTTTTTTCTCGATTTTCTAGCGAAAAAATAAATTTTTAACGAGAAAATCTGAGAAAAATGACTAAAATCGAAAAAATCGAAGAAAAATGAGTATTTTTATGGAAAAAAGTGGAAAATAGCGATTTTATACTGTGAAAATGGCCAAAATCGAAGAAAAATGATCATTTCCCTCGTTTTTCTCCTTTAAAAACGACTAATTCCACTAAAAATCTACCAGTACTCATCATATTTTTTTCTACAGGGAAGAATCTGCAATGGACCATTGAAAGGAGCCAGAACCGTCTTCTATATAAAGCGATTCGAGAACGAATGGCCGGCGAACAAGTCCATTTTGGTGAGTTGTTTTTTGGGGAAAATTGGAAAAAAGCAATTTTTGGTGTAGAAAGTCTATTTTTGAGCTAAAAAGTCGATTTTTACTTGAAAAATAAGGTTTTGAACTCTAAAATTAAAGTTTTTAGGTCAAAAATGAAGTTTTAGACCTCAAAAATTAATTTTTTCTTTGAAATAATGATTTTATATAAAATATTTCAAAGAAAAAATTAATTTTTAGCCACTTTTAGCCTAAACATGACTATTCTAACCGGAAAAATGTGGTATTTAACCCTGGAATTGAGTTTTTAGTCTCAAAATAACGTTGCCACTTTGAAAATGACTTTTTCCCTTTATAATTATGATTTCCAATCCTTTTATTCTAAAAATGACGGTTTTCACTGGAAAAATGAGGTTTTTGGGCTCAAAATGATCATTCTCCTGTTAAAATGACGATTTTTAGTTCCAAAATAAACTTTTTTCCTTAAAAAATGACAATTTTAGCTAGGAAATAGGTTTTTCCCCCCTAGAATTGCTACTTTTATACTTAAAATGACAATTTTCCAGCAATCGATCTCCGCTTGCATTTGGCCAGCAACTGGAGAGCATCAAACAGCTGAAGTGTTCCAAATGGAGTCATGCGTCTCGGATCCATTCAATTCAGTGTCATTAGGATCACAAATGGAACCGAAGGCGACGATGGAGGGAAGAGGAAAAGAGATTGCTGAGAAGATGGAGGATAATTATAATGTGAGACCGATAAAACAGAATAAGGAGGAATCGGAGAGGAAGGCGAAGGAGAAGATGGAGGAATGGGATAGGAAGATTCTGGAATTGAAGAAGACGGTGGAGAAGAGGGAGAGAGAGAGGGAGGAGGAGAAGAAGATCAAAGAGGAGGAGGAGGAAGAAGTCGGAAGTGAAGAAGGATCTAGAAGTTCTCCGGAACCCATCGAGAATCCATTTGGAGAGGAAGCGGCGGAGATTGCTTGAATTCATGGATTTTTTTCTTTTTTCTTGGCCAAATTGCTCTTTTTAGGGGGTTTTTCATGTTAAAATGATAGAAATTACGGTTTTTCTTCAATTTTAGATGTTAAAAATGCTCAGAATTGCCGGTTTTTAGTTTTTTTTTTGGATTTTTCATAGTAAAAATGGTCAAAAATGTGATCTTTACCACTTTTTTGGGATTTTTCATGTTAAAATTGAATTTTTCCACCTAAATAACTTAAAAATTACAGTTTTTGACCATTTTATTCCATTTTTGGCTCTTTTTTGCCCGTTTTTGGCTCATTTTTCACTATTTTTACCCGTTTTTGGCTCATTTTCCTCAGTTTTTGTCTCTTTTTTACCCGATTTGGATTTTCATTTTGCCCATTTCCCCCAATTTTTGACTTATTTTTCACTAATTTTTCCCCTTTTTCTTGCTCATTTTTCTCAATTTTCGATCTTTTTTTCCCGATTTTTGGCTCATTTTTACCTCTATTTCTTCTCTACTTCACCCCTGTTTTTTGGTCTATTTTTGCTCATTATTTGTCTCGATTTTGCCCGTTTTCATCTCTTTTTGTCCCTTTTTCCTCTATTTTCCCCATTTTTCCCATTTCCTCACCAAATCTCACCCTTCTTCCCTTTCCCCGTTCATCTTGCTGAAATCCCTTTATTTTGTTCCTTTTTATGTTCCGTTTGTACATTTTTTTCATGTGCATGACCTGGTATGATTACGGATGTTTATATATTGATATTTGTGAATGAGTTACTGCTGTTTACTTGTTTTATTTAATGAATGTTGATTTTCATGTGATTAAGGAAGTTTTTGGTCTTTTCAGATTTTTTAGGAATAAAAAAAATAAGGTTCGAAACTACAGTAATCTCTTAGCTACAGTAAACTTGTCCACACGGAGTTCACAGTGTTGTCAATAGAGCGCGTTTGCAGAGTCGGATCCTAGGCCGCATTGATTTTTTTTATTTATTTTCAGGGTTTTTTTGAGGTTTTTTGGACGAATTTTTAAGTTTTTCCGGAAAAAAATTTGCCAAAATAATTGAATTTTGGAAAAAAAAATAAATAAATACCCAAAATCAATAAAATTGCCATGATTTCCCCGATTTTTCCATAATTTCAGAACAAAATCTCATTTCTTTTAAATTTCTTCAGGCTCCGCCCATTTTTTTATCACTAAACCACGCCCCTTTTCATCCAGAACCTTCTTCTCTTGTTCCCTTTTGCAAAAAGACGCATTAAACCTTCCCTGCAAAACAACTTTCCTTCTCTGACCACACTATTTTTCTCACCTACTGTCTGCGTCTCTTCTCTCTCGTCGTGTTGGTTTTTGGCGGCGAAAGAGCCATTTTTATTCGTTTTTGCTGGTTTTTTTTGTATTTTTTGATAAATTTTAGGGTTTTTGGGGGACTTGTAAGGGTTTTAAAGGGGAAATATTGAGAAAAAAGTAGAAAAAAGGGAGAAAAAAGGGAAAAAACCGAACATATGATTTTTCTCCTGAAAATAGAGTATTTCGTTTTTTTCAATGAATTTTGAGCCATTTTGAGTGAAAAATGATGAAAAAACGGCTGAAAATCGAGAAAAAAGCGGGAAAATCGTATTTTTATGTCAAAAATGAGGTTTTTTGCTATTTTTCGAAATTCAATGGTTTTTTGTTTTTCAGTCATTTTTAAAGGTTTTTTCGAGAAAAATAGTGAAAAAAAATAACTTGAAAAACCAAGAAAAATCATGGAAAATTCAGTTTTTTAAACAAAAAATCGAAAAAAGTACCAAAAACCCCAAAAAATGCCATTTTTTCTAAAAATTTACCCTGAAAACCCGATAAAAATCACTTTTTTTTCTCTATTTTCGCACTAAAAACCTCAACTTTCTTGGTTTTTTTCAGAAAAATCCTTGGAAAACCAATTTTCCTTCTAGGCTCCGCCCCTTTTCGATAAATCCATTGACTCCGCCCCTTTCAGCTTAATTTTGGGCATTCAAAAGCATTAAAAATCAATTTTAACGCTATTTTTCAAGAAAAACCCTTTAAAAATCATGTTTTTTCGAAGCTCCGCCCCTTTATGATCGCTCTTTCAATAATATTAAATTTCCCATTTTTTCAGGTACAAATAACACCAAAAAAAACCAAGAAATGTATTCGAATCGACAAGGATACGGTAATCGGGGAGGAGGAGGAGCCGAGAATCGTCAGGATGGTCAAAGAGGCTTCCAGCAAGGTCAAGGACACGATAATCGAGGCGAAAACCATCAAAATCGCCAAGAAAGACAGGATTATCGTGGTCAAGATGGTCAGGATCGTCAGAGAGGTCCATACCAAGGCCAAGGCCAGAATAGAGGCTTCCAAGGCGGTCAAAATGGCCAGAATCGTCCAAATGATCAGAATTACCGTGATCGAGATGACCAAGATCGTCAAGGAGGCTTCCAGCAAGGTCAAGGATACCAAAATCGGGGTCAGAACCGTCAGAACTATCGTCAGGATGGTCAAGATCGTCAGGATGGCCAGAATCGCCATTTTCAGCCAAACAATAGCTACAACAATCGGTTCCAGCGGCCTCAAGAGGACCGGGATAGTCAAAATGTTCGTCAGGATGGTCAAGAAGGATTCCAGCAAAACCGAGGCCAAAATAACCGATTTCAGCGGCCAAAATACGATCAGAATCGCCAAGAAGGATTCCAGAGATCACCAGGAGATCAAGACCGTCAGGAAGGATCAGAAAGACAGGATTATCGTCAGGATCATCAAGATCGTCAATTCCAACCAAACCAAGGTCAGTATAACCGATTCCAGCGACCTCAAGGGGATCAGGATGACCAGGGCCATCCAGGAAGGTTCCAACAAGGCCAAGGATATCAAAATCGAGGTCAGAATGGCCAAAATTATCGTCAGGATAGCCAGTATCGCCCACAAGGCTCATTCCAGCCGAATCAAGGCCAAAACAATCGATTCCAGCGGTCGCAAAACGATCAGGATCGTCAAAATGATAGTCAGGACCGCCAAGGAGGATTCCAGAGGTCACCAGATGGCCAGGACCGTCAGCAAGGAACAGGAGGGTTTCAGCAAGGTCAAGGATATCAAAATCGAGGTCAAAATGGCCAAAATAGTCAATTTCAGTCGAATCAAGGCCAAAACAACCGATTCCAGAGGCCTCAAGACAATCAGAATCGTCAGAATTACCAAAATCGTCAATTCCAACCTAATCAAAACTATTACAATCGGTTCCAACTACCACCAGGAGTCCCGAAAGGAGCTTGCATCCGACGACCATGTACTGAAGTCTCAAAAGATCCATCTCAATTGGGCCAAAGAACTCAGCCGAAAATATGTGATATGGATTTAGAAACGGCTCAAATGATATTGAAAATAACGGAGAAGAAGGTGAAGAAGGAGAGAGAGGAGAAGGAGGAGAAGATGAAGAAGAAGGAAGAGTGCGGCATCATTGATGAGATATATCGTCCGGATCAATGGAGGTGAGCGGGGGTTTTTGTGTTTTTGGGTGATTTTAAGTGATTTTTAGGCCTAAATTGACCTATTTCGAGCTATTTTCGGCTTAATTTAGGCTATTTCAACCATTTTTATGTCTGAAAGTGATTAGTTTTGGCTATTTTAGTCCTAGATTGATCCAGACTGAATTTGGACTATTTTATGCTTATTTTAGGCAATTTTAGGCAATTTTAGGCTATTTTTAGGCTTATATTAGGCTATTTTAGGCTTATTTTAAGCATTTTAGCCATTTCCAAACCAATTTTCACAATTTTAAACCTCATTTTCAGCACTTACTACCGTAACCACGAGGATTTCCCGATTTCCGTCAAAAAATTGGCTGAAATTGAGAATTTGACAGAAGAAGAAGCGGAAACTCGACTCCTGGACATTTTATGCAAAGTTTCATTCATTGATTCTCATTTTTCATTGAATGGAGAGATGACGGCCAAGGAATTGTTCAAGAATATGAAATTGACGAATCGGAAGGAAGAGGTGAGGGTTTTTTGTTGATTTTAAAAAGAAAAGAAGGTAAAAATAGCCGGAAAATCAGAATTTTTCCTGGAAAATACGTTAAAAATCCAGTTTTTGAACCAAAAAAGATGAAAAATGAGCTTGAAATCAGGGTTTTGACCCAAAAAAACTGAAAAATAGACTAAAAATCGAGTTTTCAACCCAAATATGCTTAAAAATAGCTTTAAAATCGGTTTTTTAGCTGTAAAAGCGGGAAATTAGGGTTTTTCAACAGAAAATAGTGAAAAAATAGCCTTGAAATAAGTTTTTTAAACCAAAAAAGTTGAAAAACAACCTGAAAATCGTTTTTTCTAACCAAAGTAGTCCATAAAAACCTTATTTTTGACCTGAAAAAGCTGAAAAGTATGATGAAAAGTTGGTTTTTGAGCTCAAAAATTCCAAAAAATAGTCTAAAAATCAGCTTTCTGACCTAAAATTAGTGACAAATTGGTTTTTGACCCAAAAATAACTGAAAGCCCGATTTTTATGTTCTAAAATTGCCATTTTCAGTCAGTTTTCGACCAAAAATAGCTAAAACCCCACAAAAATGACCGGAAATTTGATTTTCTGTTCTAAAATTGCCATTTTTAGTCATTTTCCAATCGAAATCCAATTTTCAGGAACCAAAAAAGCCATCATCCATGCCAGAAAAGGAGCCAGAAAAGGAACCAGAAGAGAATTTGTTTGCAGCTGAAGAAGATGATGGTGATGACTTTTTCAAGCCTATAGCATATGAAGAGGAGGAGGAGGAAGAAGAAGAGGAAGATGTGAGTGTTTTATTGGATTTTTATACTGAAAAGGAGTCAAAAATAGGGTTTTTGAGCTGAAAAATGATCAAAAAATGCTAAAAACGGGATTTTTAAACCAAAAACTGGAGATTTTGATGAAAAAATACGTTTTTCAAGCTAAATTGAGGATTTGAAGCCTAATAATGAAGTTTTTCAAAAGTAATTAGTGAAAAAGGACGTTTTTAAGCTTAAAATGAAGATATTACACTGAAAATAAGGTATTTTATTCCAAAATGAGGGTTTTGAGACAAAAAATGTGAATTTAAAGGCAAAATTGAGTTATTTTAAGTGAAAAACAGGTATTTTCAACTTAAAAAATTCGATTTTGGCACAAAAAATCCGGAAAAACAGCATTTTTCAGATGAAATAGACATTTTGTGCGAAAAAATGCTATTTTTTAATAAGAAAAGAGAATTCTATACTAAAACTGAGGTTTTCATATGAAAATCGTCGGTTTTAATCTTAAAAATGCCATTATTCATAGAAAATTACTAATTTAAGCTGAAAAGTGAGGTTTTCACACATAAAATTGGATTTTTTAACGGAAAAATAGAATATTCTATGGAAAAATTGGTTTTTTTAGGCTAAAAATAAGGTTTTTAATAGAAAAAAAAAAAGGGATTTTAATCTTAAAATTGACGAAAATTGAATTATTCCAGGAAGAAACTGAAGATGAATCTGAATCTGAAGAAGCTGAAAAGGAAAAGGGAGAAGAAGATCGTCCTCAGCAAGTCTTCGCCATGCCAAAGAAGCCAATTCTTGTAGAAGATGATGAAAAAGAGGTGGAGGAGGAAGAGAAAAAAGAGGAGGATTCAGAATCAGAAGAGTCATCATCAGAAGAATCATCATCAGAATCAGAAGAAGAATCAGAAGACGATGAGGAATCCCCAATCCCATTCAAATCTTCATCTGATCTCCACACATTCATGGAATCAATGATTCCAATTTTCCGATTCAAAAGGACGAGTGGATTGTGGAGGAACACGGCACCACAGACGAGACGATTCTGTCAGTGGTTGAAGACGGAATTTGATGGAGGACGCGTTTTTGAATATGAGAATTTTGAGAAGGAGTGAGTTTTTTGTTGAGAAATTGACAAAAATGGGGGTTTTAGAAGGAAAAATAAGGATTTTTAGGGGGAAAATGGGATTTTTCGACCGGAAAATTGATTTTTTAGTGAAAAATTTGGACTTTTACCTGGGAAATGAAGATTTTGCTCTAAAAATGACTTTATTTCTTTAAAAATGAGGATTTTCGCTTTGAAAATCGAATTTTATCCTGAAAATGACGAGTTTCAGCCCAAAAAAAAAGGATTTTCAACTTCAGAAACTTGAATTTTCACTAAAAATTGGAAATTTGACCTGAAAAATTGAAATTTTACTCTGAAAATGACTTTTTTCGACTTAAAAATTGATTTTCTAGTTTAAAACTTGGATTTTTGACTGAAAAATTGGCTTTTCGACCTAAAAAGCTGGATTTTTCATTTGAAAAAATAAAAATATTGCTTAAAAATATGATTTTGACTCTAAAAATAGAGAATTTCAACTAGAAAATTGGGTTTTTAGCATCAAAAATGGTTTTCTGACCTGAAAATAGACGTTTTGACCTGAAAATTTGGGATTTTAGCCTGAACTAGTTGGATTTTGCTTAAAAAAATGACTTTTTTGCTGTAAAAAGTTTAGTTTTAGATAGATTTTTGATGGTTTCAGTGAAAAATCTAAATTTTACGCAAAAATTGGGGTTTTGAATTAAACAATTCAATTTTAACAATATAAATAGGGTATTTTTGAGAAAAGCTGTTTTTTAGCTCGAAAAGATGGTTTTTAGTCTAAAAATAGGGTTTGAAGTCTAAAAATGACGTTTTTCGTATAAAAATTACATTTTTAAGGTCAAAATTAGGGTTTTTAGGTCTATTAAGCCATTTTTACACTGAAAAAAGCGATTTTCTCTCACAAAACTGATAATTTCATTTTTCAGTTACGCCGACTTCAAAAAGACGATCAAATTGGAAAGGGAAACCGATAGATTCTTGGCTGAAAATGAGATGATGCTCGACATTACTCATTATAGACAATTGGGATATAACGTGCCGGGATTCGCATTTGGTGGGTTACTGTAGCTTATTTAATTAGGTGTTTATTGATAAAAATTGAAAAAAAATAGAATTTTATCATGATTTATCGAAAAAAAAAAACTGGATTTTTGGTAAAGATTCAAAAGATATCGATATTTTTATGAATTCGATGCAAAAATCGTGAAAAGTATGGAATTTTAGCCTAGTTTAGTCCAAAAACGTTATTATTCTAATAAAAATTCGACAAATATCGTTATTTTACGGATTTTAATGCCAAAAATGTGAATATTATCAGTTTTGGCTTGAATTAGTCTGAAAAAAACGTGATTTTTTCAATAAATATAAAAAAAAAACAGAAAAATATAGAATTTTAGCTTAATTTAATCGAAAAACCGCGATTTTTTCAATAAAACCCCCTAAAAAACCATAAAAATACCAGTATTTTGATGATTTTATTGTAAGAAACGATAAAAATTCAATAAAAACCCAACATTTCCAGATCGTTCGACCGGAATCCTCTCCCTATCTCCTGAATCCAATCACCGTATCCCTCTGATCCTCCCAATTCTGACCGCAATTATGCATTCACATAGTCCATACAAAATGGACGTTTCGCGGAAATTTGACACGTTCGTCTGGCAACAATTCTATACCAATACTGGAAGGTCTTATGTAGGTTTTTTTCGGATTTTTGGGAAAATTAGAGGTATTTTAAAGAAAAAATAATGGAAAATAGCGATTTTTAGTCGAAAAATGGCTAATTTGCCACAAAAAGTTTATTATTTGTTGAAAATTGTGATTTCTATTGGAAAAAATGACTGATTTGCGAGAAAAATGAAGAAAAATGACTAAAATCGAGGGAAAATAGGTATTTTTCATGGGAAATAGCTTTTTTCCTCGATTTTCTAGCGAAAAAATGATGTTTTTACGAGAAAAATGAAGTAACATAGTTTTTTCCTCGATTTCTAAGTTTAAAAATGGCTTATTGGCCTCAAAAATGAAGAAACTTGGCTAAAAATCTTGGAAAAAGGAGTGTTTTTCTTTGAAAATTAGCTTTTTTCTCTATTTTCTACCGAAAAAAATGGCTTTTTCAGAAGAAAATTGAACAAAAATGGATGTTTCCACGATTTCTAAGTTTAAAAATGACTAATTGTATTTCTTTTTTACAGGGAAGAATCTGCAATGGACCATTGAAAGGAGCCAGAACCGTCTACTACATAAAGCGATTCGAGAACGAATGGCCGGCGAACAAGTCCATTTTGGTGAGGGTTTTTTTTGGAAAGTGAAAAAAATGTTATTTTAAGCCTAAAAACTTATTTTATGGTTTAAAAAGCCTATTTCTGAGCTAAAAACCAGACTTTTAGAGCAAAAATTCAAATTTTGAGTCAAAAAACTTGATTTTTGATACCAAATAGGTTATTTTTGGTGTAAAAAACCAAATTTTTCGGTTACAAACCTGATTTTTCCTATAAAAATAGAGGTTTTAGGCTCAAAATGACGATTTTGACTGTAAAATGGGTTTCCTGACCTTAAAAATAAAGTTTTTAGTCTAAAAATGACGATTGTAAGTGAAAAACGATGGTTTTTGCCCTGAAACTGACTGTTTTTCTCATGAAATACGAATTTTTGACGGTTTACACTGGAAAATGACGGTCTTCAATGTAAAAATGAGGTTTTTGGGCTTAAAATGATCATTTTTCTGTTAAAATGACGATTTTTACTTCCAAAATGCATTTTTACCCTTAAAAAATGACAATTTCCGCTAAGAAATAGGCTTTTCTCTCTAAAATAGCTACTTTTATAGTTAAAATGACAATTTTCCAGCAATCGGTCTCCGCTTGCATTTGGCCAGCAACTGGAGAGCATCAAACAGCAGAAGTGTTCCAAATGGAGTCATGCGTCTTGGATCCATTCAATTCAGTATCATTAGGATCACAAATGGAACCGAAGGCGACGATGGAGGGAAGAGGAAAAGAGATTGCTGAGAAGATGGAGGATAATTATAATGTGAGACCGATAAAACAGAATAAGGAGGAATCGGAGAGGAAGGCGAAGGAGAAGATGGAGGAATGGGATAGGAAGATTCTGGAATTGAAGAAGACGGTGGAGAAGAGGGAGAGAGAGAGGGAGGAGGAGGAGAAGATCAAAGAGGAGGAGGAGGAAGTCGGAAGTGAAGAAGGATCCAGAAGTTCTCCGGAACCCATCGAGAATCCATTTGGAGAGGAAGCGGCGGAGATTGCTTGAATTCATGGATTTTTTTCTTTTTTCTTGGCCAAATTGCTCTTTTTAGGGGGTTTTTCATGTTAAAATGATAGAAATTACGGTTTTTCTTCAATTTTAGATGTTAAAAATGCTCAGAATTGCCGGTTTTTAGTTTTTTTTTGGATTTTTCATAGTAAAAATGGTCAAAAATGTGATCTTTACCACTTTTTTGGGATTTTTCATGTTAAAATTGAATTTTTCCACCTAAATAACTTAAAAATTACAGTTTTTGACCATTTTATTCCATTTTTGGCTCTTTTTTGCCCGTTTTTGGCTCATTTTTCTCTGTTTTTTCCTGTTTTTGACTCATTTTTCACTAGTTTTTCCCCTTTTTCTTGCTCATTTTTCTCAATTTTTGATCGTTTTTCCCCATTTTTTGCTCAGTTTACCTCTATTTCTTCCCTACTTCATCCTGTTTTTTGACCTATTTCCGCTCTTTTTTTTTGCTCATTTTTGACCAACTTTTCCCATTTTTTGGCTCTTTTTTTCAATATGACCCTTAATTTTCCCGTTTTCCCATTTCCTCACCAAATCTCACCCTTCTTCCCTTTCCCCGTTCATCTTGCTGAAATTTTCCCTGAAATTCTTGCTTAAATTTCTTTATTTTGTACCTTTTTATGTTCCGTTTGTGCATTTTTTTCATGTGCATGACCTGGTATGATTACGGATGTTTATATATTGATATTTGTGAATGAGTTACTGCTGTTTACTTGTTTTATTTAATGAATGTTGATTTTCATGTGATTAAGGAGGATTTTGGGTTTTCAGATATTTTAGAAAGTAAAAAAGGTTTTAAAAGCACGGTAATCTCTTAGCTACAGTAACCTGAGTAATTTCTAAGATGCAGTAATTACAGTATAACTACAGTAATCACATAACTACAGTAATACCTTCCTAACTACAGTAACTACAGTAGCTACAGTAATATAGTACTAACTACAGTAATATCTTCCTAGCTACAGTAGCCACAGTAATCGCTTAGTTACAGTAACTACCGTAACACCTCCCTAACTACAGTAATACTTTCTTAACTACAGTAATCGTTTTTCCTAACGTTTGATACTCAGTCAACGCAGTCAAAGATACGCAGCCAAATTTAATTTTTTTTTTTTTGGTACAGTAGTCCTATCTACCGTAATCCTCACCAAAAAAAACTTTTTTCAAAAAACAAAAAAAAATTATTGTTATTTCCCTCCTTCAACATTGTTGTTGTTCTCCTCCCCACTCCCTTTCTCCCCCTCACACCCTCCTCTTTTCCAGTACTCTCTCGTTTTGTTTACGAGTTGGCCCCTAGTTGTCCGTGCCAGGCGGTGCCGGGCGGGGAACTGTTTTTCTTTTTTTTTTTGTTGGCTAGCTTGGCCAGCTAGTCATTTCGTAGATAGATGGGGCTAGTGGTGGCTTATATTTCTTATTTCTTATTTTATTCTTGTATTACTGTAATTATATGTTTTAAAAAATGTGAAAAATGTAATTTATTACAATTTTATTACATTTTTATCATAATTAATTAATCTACTACTATTTTATTACTACTGTATTAATACCTATTCTATTAATTACATCACTACTATCTCACTATCTACAAAAGCCAAATTAAGCACCCGCGTGTTAGGGAGCTACAGTTATTATTGATTTTTTCTGACTAAAAATTATTTTTCTATATATATTTTTTGTTAATCTATTATTCTAATGATAATATTTTATTTTAACTATATGTACCTATATAGGTATCGAAATGATGGACACTTTTGATAAGGTAAGCTATTTTATTTTTTTTGAAATTTTTGAACTTTTGAAAATTTTTTTGAAAAGTATTAATAGATTTGTTAGTGAAAATTTTCTTTTAGAATGGAAGAAGAATTCCAGAGGAAAATCATGAGGATGAGTGAGAAGCAAAATGACTATTTCGGCTGAAAAAGGTAGGACACCTATTTTAAAAGTGCTAAAGCTTGGTTCCCATTAGAGCTATCAAAAAAGTGTCAATTAATGAAATATTGCTCATGATAAGAGCTACATTTCGTTAGTTGACCACTTTTTGATAGCTTTTACAGGGACCGAGTTACAGCTATTTCAAAAAAGTGACAAAAAATCAAAATTTCGAAAAAAAATTTTTTTGCATTTTTTAAAACGCCTATATCTCGGTTCCCATTAGAGCTATCAAAAAAGAGTTAACTAATGAAATATTGCTCATAATAAGGGCTATATTCTGTTAGTTGACCACTTTTTGATAGCTGTTGCAGGGACCGAGATAAATGAATTTGAAAAAAGTGGCAAAAATATCAAAATTTCGAAAAAAAATTTTTGCCATTTTTAAAATTTTATATCTCAGTTCCCAGAAGAGTTATCAAAAAACTTTTAACTAATGAAATATTGTCCATGATAAGAGCTATAAATTGTTAGTTGACAGTTTTTTGATAGCTATTACAGGGACCGAGTTACAGCTATTTCAAAAAAGTGACAAAAAAAAAAATCAAAATTTCGAAAAAAAATTTTTTTTTGCATTTTTTAAAACCCTCATATCTCGGTTCCCATAAGAGCTATTAAGAAAGTGTCAATTAATGAAATGTAGCGCTTAATATGAGCAATATTTCATTAGTTAACACTTTTTTGATAGCTCCACTCCAAACCGAGTTATACCCTAAATTAACTAATTTTCAGGATCTCGTCAAATTGGACTTTGCCCAAAAATTTTTGCCAACATTAGTTTTAAAAAATGGAGAGAAAAACAAAACGATTACTTTGGCTGGAAAGGTAGGTTTTTTGTTTTTTTTAAAGATGAAATTCGGGTTTTACTGAAAATTGTATTTTTCAGGAATGAAAGGAAGATAGCAATCTCGTAGTGCTAACCAGATAATGCAGGTAAATTTTTTAAATTTTAAAATGATTAAATTAACGTTAATTTCTTAATTAACATAGATTAAAATGGTAATTAACGTTATTTTAATTTAGATATCAAAATTATTTAACGTTAATTACACCTAAATTAATTACATCTAAATTAACTAAATCAACTACAAAAGTAATTAAAAAATAGCTAATTTTATATATTTCCAGGTGCGTATCATTGCGAAATTGTAGTTTTTCCATCTATGAAAAGCAAACCGATGGATTTTGTTAATTTTTTTTTTTTGTTAAACTTTTGTTAATAGCTACCATATATCCCACGTGACTGCAGCAATAAAATGTTTTTTTTTTAAGTTTTCGATTTTTGTTGATTTCCAGATTTTTCAGCTTTTTTAAAAAAGAATTTCCAGTATTTTCAGCGTTTCAGATTTTCCAGAACATTCCAAAAAAGATGAAGTCACCAGGTTCTACAGTAGTCAGAAAGAGGAGTATTTACTTTTTTAAAAGGCTTATATCTCGGTTCTCCTAAGAGCTATCAAAAAAGTGTTAATTAATGAAATATTGGTCATGATAAAAGCTACATTTCGTTAGTTGAAACTTTTTTGATAGCTCTTACCGTAACCGAGATATCACAGTTTTTAAAAAAGTGATAAAAAATCACACTTTGCGAAAAAAATTTTTAGCATTTTTCAAATTGTTATATCTCGGTTCCCATAAGAGCTATCAAAAAAGTGTTAACTAATGAAATATTGCTCATAATAAGAGCTACATTTCGTTAGTTGACAACTTTTTGATAGCACTAATGGGAACCGAGATATATTTTGCATTTTTTGAAATTCTTATATCTCGGTTCTCACAAAAGCCATCAAAAAAATGTTAACTAACAATATTTAGCCCTTATTATGAGCAATATTTCATTAGTTGACACTTTTTTCTTATCTCTAATTGTAACCGAGTTATACCTATTACAAAATTATACCAACAAATTGTTAAAAAAAATAAAAAATTTAAATTCCAAATAAAAAAGTTATTCATAATTTGAATCTTCTTATTTGATATTTACTGCTAAAATTGATAGTTCCACTTTTTTGAAAACGGGCAATGCAACAAAAAAAAAACAAATATTGAGAAATTTATTCAAAAGCTTCAAAGCGATAGGATACAATTTGAAAAACCAGGAAATGACTACTTTCGAGGCGCTTGACGGATTCGGAATCCTGAAAATTATCAATTAAAAATTGAAACATTTCTCAAAATTATACCTTTCCCAACTGTTCTTCTCAACAGTGAAATTTCCTCTACCGAAAATTTCTGGTTTGCCAAGCTCCGCATAGAGAAGTTCAGCTAGATCCAAAACTGATTATGACTTCATCCGCGATAATGGTCTCCAGATTTGAGAAAGTGAGTTCTGGCGCCTTCAGACCAAACAATGGATCAGTTTTTTTGATCAAATATATTTTATCCAATCCTTTTTTCCTTGAATTGCTCTCCTCCTTTGCATATAACGGGTTTTTCAGAACTGAAAATGAAATTTGTGCATTTTTTTTCTTTTTTTTTCTTAGAAATTAGCCAATGTGGAGCTAAAAATTCTAAATTTGGTAACAATCATTTCCTTCGAACCTCTTTTTTTCTCTTTTTCTAAAAAAATTGAAATTTTCGAAAATTTTTTATTTTTTATTTTTTCAAATTTCGTATTTTGTTGAAAACTTCAAATTCAAGCCCTAAAAGTATCGAATTCGGATTTCCCGTGAAAAATCCGAAATTTTGAGCCCCATATCGCCTATATTTGGACAAATTTTAGTTTTCAGGTGTATAAAGCCTGAAAACCAAAATTGACCAAATATGGACAATATGGGGCTCAAAACTTCGAATTTTTTGTTTTAGAAACCTTCGTGACAATAATTTCCTTCAAAACGATCAATTTTATGTCGAAACGAAACATTTGATTTTTTCGATTTTTTCGATTTTTTGAAAATTTTGTCTAAAACTTCAAAACTAAGCTTTAGAACTATTAAATTCGGATTCTCCATGAAAAATCCAAAATTTTGAGCCCCATATTGACTAGATTCTGAGAAATTTGATTTTTGAGATTTTAATTAACTTATAAACGGCTTAATTAACTCGAAACTAAATTTCTCAGAACCTAGCCAATATGGGGCTCAAAATTTCGGATTTTTCATGGTGAATCTGAATCTGGTAGTCGATTTCTTGAGAAATGGCGGTTTTTTGGAATTTCCAAGAAAAAATTTTTCAAAAAAAAAATTTTTTTCCTGAAACTCACTTTTTTTTTAAATCACAAGTCCATTAAATAATATTGTAGAAAAATAAAATAATCAAACACTTTAGAAAAAATCAATTTAGACCGTTATACCGAACAGCCAGGAACCAAGTACGAGGTCGCGAAAGAATACGAATGACGCTCTTCCATAAAAAAACCTGAACGAGAGATCAGAGAGACGCAGACAGTTAGATTATAACGAAATAGTGTGACACAGACATTTATGACCTTAAAGGAGAAGGTGGCAGTGCCAACAAGCCTTTGTGTCTGCGTCTCTTTATCTCTAATGGTATGAGGTCACTTTTTGAGCAACAGATGGTCGAAAGTAGTACTTAAAGGTGGTAATCTGATATCAGAGGGACCATAAACACCCTAATGGAGTCATAAACATATCAAGAACACCTAGGTTAGCTGTCATTTAGGCAGTTTCAGGGGATTAGAGACAAAGAGATGGTACAAGGGTTACTGTAGATGTTAATTGTTTTATGATGCCTAGAACAAACATTGTTTGACAACTCAATGAAGACGAACGTTCTTTGAATGCTCTTATAACAATCTGAATATAGGATAAATTGAATTACATTGAAAAAAGCCTTATAACTGAGTCTTCGTTAGAGGTATCAAAAAGTTTTTAACTAACAAAATGTAGTTCTTAATATGAGCAATATTTCATCAGTTAAAACTTTTTTTGCTATCTCTAACAATAACCGAGATATAACAGTTCCAAAAAAGTTCTGAAAATCACTTTCCAAAAAAAAATTTTTTTTTGCTTTTTTTAAAACTCCTATATCTCGGTCCCTGTTAGAGATACCAAAAAAGTGTCAACTAATGAAATATTGACAATGATAAGAGCTACATTCCATTAGTTAACACTTTTTTGCTATCTCTAAGGGGAAACGAGATAAAGCAGTTTGAAAAATGCACTAAAATTTTTTTTTGCACATGTGATTTTTAGACACTTTTTCAACCTCCTATATCTCGGTCCCCACGAGAGCTATCAAAAAAATGTTAACTAACAAAACGTAGCTCTTATTACGACCAATAATGTGTTAGTTAAAACTTTTTTTGCTATCTCTAAGGGGAACCGAGATATAGCTGTTTGAAAAAAGTGCTAAAAATCAAATTTCCAAAAAAAATTTTTTTCACATTTTTTGAAAAACTTCAATATCTCGGTTCCTGTTAGAGATATCAAAAAATTGTTAACTAATAAAATATTGCTTGTAATAAGGGCTACATTTTGTTAATTAACTCTTTTCTGATATCTCTAAGGGGAACCGAGATATAGTGATTTGAAAAAAGTGCTAAAATTTTTTTTTGCATTTTTAAAGCTCCTATATCTCGGCTCCTGTTAGAAATATCAAAAAAGTGCTAACTAACAAAATGTAGCTCTTGATATGATAAATATTTCATTAGTTAACATTTTTCTGTTATCTCTGAGGGGAACCGAGATAAAGCAGCTTGAAAAAAGTGCTGAAAATCAAATTTCTTAAAAAATTTTTTTTTTTTTTGCATTTTTTCAACCTCCTATATCTCGGTCCCTGTTAGACATTTCAAAAAATTGTTAACTAATGAAATATTGCTTGTAATAAGGGCTACATTTCGTTAATTAACTCTTTTCTGATATCTCTAAGGGGAAACGAGATAAAGCAGTTTGAAAAATGCACTAAAATTTTTTTTGCACATGTGATTTTTAGACACTTTTTCAACCTCCTATATCTCTGTCCCTGTTAGATATATCAAAAAAGTGTTAACTAACAAAATGTAGCCCTTATTACGACCAATAATTTGTTAGTTAAAACTTTTTTGATAGCTCTAATGAGAACCGAGATATAAGGATTTGAAAAAAGGTCATTTTTTCTTATTTTGGATTTTTTTTTTGAAAAAAGGAACATTTTCTTAATAACTGTGTTAACTACCCTATAAAAAATTAATTTTTTTCCATAATAAATGCACTTTTAATCATTTCTCTTTTTTCTTCATTCTCTTTCCCCACTTCTCTCTCACCGCCTCTCCCATTTTCTTATCATCTCTCTCCCTTTCATTCCCCTTGCCACCAAAGCGCCGGCTTCTTCAACGTCGAAAAGTGAGAAAGGGGGTCGGTGTCCGTGCAGTCTTTTACTTTTTAGAGAGCAAGAAGGCAATAGGAGACGGAGAGAAAAAAGGGAAAAAAGGGGTGGAAAAAGGGGGAGGAGAGCATGACTCTGTTTCTCTAACACATTCTCATTATGCGTATGAATAGATGTACAACACATTCTCACTTTCTTTTCCTTCATTCTTCTTTAGTTCTTTCTTTTTCTTTTTCTTGTTAGGAGTATCTAGTGTTTTACTTTGTTTAAAATTGTAACTCACTTTGTAATAAAAATGTAATAAGTCTGAAAAAGTCTGAAAATGCCCTTGTAATAAGGAAGTGTAATAGGGAAACCTGTGAAACTTGTTTCTCTAGTTTTTTTTTTGTTTTTTGACGCTAGTTAAACTTGAACTTACTTACTAAGTTAGTGTTCACCAGGCGTACCCCAATTTATAATTCTAGCAATCGCGCTCTATTGCGCAACATTTTTTGGGCCCAATATTGCAATAGAGCGCGATTACTGACTTTTTTTGGGATTTGGAAAAATAATCAACTTTACTTTACTTTTGTAAAATCTTCTTTTTTCTTTCGATTTTCATAGCAATAATAACTTACTAATGATAAAAATTTTTCGTCGAGAAAAAAAAGTTATAAACAATAACAACTTTATATAGTTTTGTGTTTTTTTCATAAAAATATTTTACTATTAATTTTCAAAAAGTCCCATTTTTTTTTGTTTTCGAAAAAGTCTAACACTACGTGACTACCGGATTTTACTTAATTTTAGGGATATCTTGGCCCCTGTTAGAGATATCAAAAAAGTGTCAACTAAAGAAATATTGCTCATAATAAGAGCTTTATTTTGTTAGGTAACACTTTTTCAATAGCTTTCATGAGAACCGAGATATAACAGATTTAAAAATGTACTTAAAACATTTTTTATTTTATTCTAATTTTGAGCACTTTTTTCAAGCTGAAATATCTCGGTTCCCATAAAAGCTATCAAAAAAGTTTTAACTGATGAAATATTGCTCATGATAAGAGCTACATTTTATCAGTTAACAGTTTCTTGATAGCTCTTCTAGGAACCGAGATATAGCAATTTTAAAAATGTACTTAATTTTTTTTTCATTTCAGAAAACAATGTCAAACTCACCACTATCCAATTCGGATAGTATAGACGTGTCTTCCGACGACGAATACATCCCAATCAAGATTCCAAGACAAGCCAAAGTGACTAGACGGAGATCAAAGGCCCGCCGTGAGCCTGAACCGCTTATTGAGCCAGAACCCCCTCGCCCAAACAAAACAACCATGTTTTTGACCAGAAAAGAGCTCATGGAATTCCGAAATGATATCTATGGATTAACAATTCCCCGGGTTGTGGAACCCAAAAAATCGGAGAAACCGAAGAAGTTAAAGCCGGGGAGGAAGGTGAAGACGGCGCAGGAGAGGGGATTAGAGGTCAACGATTTTGGAGAGGAGATTCCGTCAGAGTGAGTTGGATAGGGGGATTAGGGAGCTTAAAAGCTGAAAAATAAGTATAAACAAGGCTAGGTTTAGTTAACTTTGGTTTTCAGGGGTTTATGTACCTTTAAACTACCGTAACCCAGTCATTTTTTGTCAAAATCAAATTTTACCTAGAAATTTGAATTCAGCTCGTTAATACCTTTAAAATAAGTATAAACAATGGTAGGTTTACTCAAGTTCAATTTTCCGATATTTATGTGCCTTTAAAGTACAACACCATACCTTAAAACTACCGTAACCTGGTAATTTTTAGCCAAAATCAAATTTTACCTAGAAATTTGAATTCAGCACGTTAAAACTCTCAAAATAAGTACAAACAAGGCTAGGTTTCCTTAATTTAAATTTTCCGATATTTACGTACCTTTAGAGTACAACACCATACCTTAAAACTACCGTAATCCGACCAATTTTAGCTAAAACCAATTGTTACCTAGAAATTTGAATTCAGCACGTTCAAACCTTTAAAATGAGTATAAACAAGGCTAGGTTTCCCTAATTTCATTTTTCAAGGTTTTACAGCTACAGTACCCCCTTAAAAAGGGGCGGAGCATAAATTTCTCGAAACCTAGCCATGATTATACTCATTTTAAAGCTCTCAGTCTCCTGAATCCGAAAAACTACATGAAAAATTTCCTTGGCTCAAGTTACTGTAGTTTTCAGCTATTTTCAGCTATTTGAAGAGCGGAAAACTACCGTAACCCGGATAATTTTAGCTAAAATCAAATTTTACCTAGAAATTTGAATTCAGCACGTTTATTCCTTCAAAATGAGTATAAAAAAGGCTAGGTTTAGCTCATTTCAATTTCCAAGGTTTTACAGCCGTAAAAAGGGGCGGAGCCTAATTTCCACCAAACATAGCCTTGTTTATACTCATTTTGAAGCTCTAAACAACCCAAATTCAATGCTTATAATCAAAAATTAAGAAAAAGTTATTCCAGCATGGATTCGGACTTTGAAGGCTACATTAGCGATGGTGAAGACGCTCGCCAACCTATCCCACGGCTTAAAAGATCAACTTCCTCAGAATCGCTTTTCTTGGATCCAAGATATGAGCAACATCGATTTAATATGGTTAACTGGATTCATGGTCGAAAAATTTGGGAGGCGAGGGTCCCTTTGGCTAAGAAAAGGAGCAGGAAAATGAGTCGAATTGCTCAGAAACATGTTCTGAGACATATGATAATTGAAAATGAGAATTTGAATTATAAGGAGATGATCGAGTGCTATCATCAGACACTTCCCAATATGAAAGAGGATAAGGCGAATATTAAAGGTTAGTAAGTAGTTTTAAAAAAGTTTTGAAGTGCCGTAATCCGGGTAATATTATCCTAAATCAAAATCTAGCTAGAAATTCAGATCACGCAAGTTTAGACCTTCAAAATGAGTATAATCGAGCCTAGGTTTACTCAATTTCAATTTTCCGATCTTTATGCACCTTTTAACTACCGTAACTCGGTCATTTTTGGTCAAAATCAAAATATAGTCAAGATACAGTACCCCATTTTTCAGTTGTCATGCGAGCTCCGTTCAAAGCCCCAAAATTCAATATGAAGCGTATTTATACATATGGTGAAGTTCATATAGTTGATGCTGTCGCCGATTTACTCAGCGAAATGGTTTCCGAGATTGTTGCAGGAGAGGTATGGTCTAGGGATCGTAACTCGGTTCCCGTTAAAGATAACAAAAATTGTTAACTAATGAAATATTGCTCAGTTTAAGGGCTATATTTTGTTAGTTAGCACTTTTTTAATAGCTTTTATGGGAACCGAGATATAAAAATTTGAAAAAAACAAAAACAAATTTTTTTTGAAAATTAATTTTTTGGTATTTTTAAACTGCTATAGCTCGGTTCCCGTAAAAGCTATCAAAAAAGTGTTAACTAATTAATTATTGCTCATAATAAGGGCTATATTTTGTTAGTTGACACTTTTTTGATATCTTTTACAGGAACCGAGATATAAAATGTGAAAAAATCCAAAAAAAAAGTTTTTTTTTAACTTCATTTTTATGGTATTTTTTGAAATTTCTATATCTCGGCTCTTATTAGAGCTGTCAAAAAAGTGTTAACTAACAAAATGTAGCCCTTATCATAAGCAATTTTTCATTAGTTGACATTTTTATGATAGCTCTTATGGGAACCGAGATATAAAAATTTGAAAAAATCAAAAAAAAAAATTTTTTTTTGAAATGTGATTTTTATAGTATTTTTTGAAATTGCTATATCTCGGTTCCCGTAAGAGCTATCAAAAAAGTGTTAACTAACAAAATATAGCCCTTTACATGATCAATATTTTGTTAGTCAACACTTTTTTAATAGCTCTTATGGGAACCGAGATATAAAAATTTGAAAAAAGCAAAAAAAAAAATGTTTTTTTGAAAATTAATTTTTTGGTATTTTTAAACTGCTATAGCTCGGTTCCCGTAAGAGCTATCAAAAAAGTGTTAACTAACAAAATATTGCTCTAAATATAAACTATATTTCATCAGTTAACATTTTCTCACTAGCTCTTACAGGAACTGAGTTATAACAATTTGAAAAAACCATTTTTCCACATTTAGTCATTTTTGAATTTTTAGGCCCTAGAAGTTGAAATTCAGTATAACCCTAAAAAATTCAGAACGCTAGCCGCACCATGGGCAACCGTATCACCCAATGCTTCCAAAACATCCGTGTCCGTCGCCATCAACTCCTCTCCAACCTCCCAACCCTCCCAACTAACCACCCCAAAAAATACCTCGCTTTAGAGTTGCTCACCCTAAGCCCCATCGACACCGATTTCGAAATGGAGCATTACAAAAGGGCTTTGCTCAGCGATCTAACCGAAAAAGTCAATTCCTACCTAAGCCAGCCACGCTACATTCAACTCTACAACTTACGAATGCGAAAAATCCACGAGCTAGAAGAGGATTTCGAAGATTACTGGAGAAAAGAGCTCCTCCGTCTTAAACGTTCTGACAATAGCCTTAAAGTGGTTCTAGATGGAGTTAGGACCCTCCGAGCTAATACCAAGAAGAAGCAGGAGCGTCAAGAAATGAGGAAAGCGTGGAGCCGAGTTAGTACCCAGGTTAGGAATGGGATGAGCAATGAGGATGCTGAGCAGGCGAAGAAAGCGGTTCGCGAAAGGATAGTCAAGGAGCGAGAGGATAGAGAAAATGGTCTGAAGGCCCTGGAGCCTAATTCAACTAGAGCTGAGCTAAGGGAGAAGCTTTTGGAAGAAGCTAAGGAGAAAGGGAGGCTTAGAATGCTAGAAGTTATAAGTGTGATGGAGTTCAAGGCAAGAGCAGAACGGGTGTCGGAAAGGATCAACTTGCTAACAGTTGCAAAGAAAGAGGGATACGGTTGCCAACGAAAAGCGTTTAGGGAATTGGATAAGCTGGAGTTGATGAAGGAAAAGGAGCCGGTTTGTTAATTGATTGTTAATATGTTGTTAATCATAGTTGTCGGTGGCCGGGCCGGGCCGGGCCGGGCCCAGATGAAAAATATTACGGCCCGGCCCGGCCCGGCCACAAGGGCCCGGATTCACAAAGTTGCAATTTTTGACTTGAAAAATTGCAACTTTTATCTTGAAATTATTGCTTTAGATAGTGAACTTTGGTGAACAAATGATTAATTTTTCCGAAATGAAACCTTTTGGACAGTTTCCAAAAAATTTTGAGAAAAAACCTATATTTATTTTTTAAAAAATCGAGTACCCGGGCCGGTGGCCCAACATTTTTCGGCCCGGCCCGGCCACCGAGGCCCGGCCCGTGGCCGGGCCGGGCCGGGCCTTGAGCGTGTTTCGACAACTATGTTGTTAATAAATTTTTTTGTAGAAGTTTACTAAAGTGTTGGTGGATAAGTTGCGGATTCCGAGAGGTGATATTATTAAGTGTTTGATGAATTTGGTGGAGGTAAGTGATTTTGTTAATTAGGTTTAGTTAAGCTGTAATAAGATGTAATTAACTCTAATTAACCCTAATTAACTATTCAACACTTTATTACACCCCCATCACTTCCAGAACCGCTCCCCACCAATCCAGGTACCATTAAACTATCTTAACCTCATCCAAAACATCTCGAAATGTTTCATTTGTGATTGTGGAGTATGGATGTTCGAATTAAGTATGAACACGATTTTTGATGGGATTCCGGATGAAATGAGGAATTTTATTGAGTTTAAAATGAATTTTTAATTTTTTTGGTTTTTTCTTGATATTGATAATTTCACTTTTCGTATAATTATAACCAATAATCCGACTTAATTAATGTGTTAATGAAATTGTGATTTTAATTAACGGTTAATTAATGTATTAACACTTGATTTAATTGACTTTATCTGTACTTTATTCCATATATTAAATGCATTTTCCATTGTACTTCCTCTACTTTTTTTCAAGTAATAAAATAAAGTCAATATATATATTCATTTTTTGACTCTTCTAAATTTTTCAGGGGCTCTGAAACCTATTTTAATGGGTTCAGCATGATTTTTTAGGTACCTGGGTCTAGTTTTAGGTGTTTTCATCAAATCAGAGCTTCAATAATTATTTTTGTCCAAAAATATGATGGTCTTTCAATTAATACTGTTAATTAAAATTTTTGTTTGTATTTGGGACCATCAGAATTTCTTATAAATTTGTTTAATGGACCATAATGGTTTAAGAATGTTTTTTTTACATATCTAGAACAATTTTCAGGCAGTTTATTAATTTTTAGCTTCAATAAAAACATTTATGGACATACTATGTCACATACTGATAAGAAACTGATCAGAATTGATATACTCATAAGAATTTTTTTTTTGAAATTTCAAAATTGATCCATACATTTTCCTAAATACCCAATTTTTCTGAAATTCTGTAATTCGATTCTACCCAAAATGATTCTGAAATTTTCAGATTTTTTGGATAATCTTTAATTTTTTCAACCGCTTCAATCTGGAAATTTCTGGAATTCCAGATTACAATGGTCCCTGAAAATTGGTACATGTATTTGGTCAACTACCCTTAATCTTTTTTAAATATTTCAGAAACTTCCCAATTTGAAAAGTGTACAAAAAAATCCTATTTTCAACAAAATTATTTTCATTTCATTTTTTTGAAACTTCTATAACTCTGTTCCCTTTATAGTTATCAAAAAAGTGTGAACTAATCAAATATTGCCCAAAATAAGAGCTACATTTTGTTAATTGAAAGTTTTTTGATAGCTCTTATGGTAATCGAGATAAACCTCAAAGTGCGCAATTTCACGTTCAAAGAGGGGTCGTCACGAGAAGAATTTTCAGACGCTATCATGGAGTCTCTCCATGGAAACATTGGCATTTTTCAGTCATTGCATTTATAAAAACCCGAATTCTGTATCTCTGAAACTAGAAATGGGAAAATTCTGAAATTTTCAGAGAATGTTAATTACAGTATTCCTAGAACATAGACCAATTTTCAGGGAATTTTGTAATCTGGATTTTCAGAAATTTCAGATTGAAATGGCTGAAAAAAACTGAAAATCATCCAAAAAATCTGAAAATTTCAGAATCGACGCGCATCTTGAGTAGAATCGGAATCTATAATTTCAGAAAAATTGGATGATTGGGAAAATGTTTAGATCAATTTTAAAAATTCAAAAAAATCGATAAATTTTTCAATTTGTCATTTTATTAATTAACCTAGCTGTATAATGTAGTGTTAGTTGTGTTATATTAGTAACAAACCTTGTAGATTATCATAATGAATTTCATTTTTTAGTTATCTCTAACTGTTATTTTGATAACAATTAAAATACAAGACAAATTCAATTTTATCCAATTTTAATATGGAATTTTACAACTTTCAAACATCCCTATTTTGCTGAAATTTTAGATTTCAATTCTACCCAGTATGCGCATCGATTCTGAAATTTTCAGATTTTTTGGATAAATTCGAATTTTTTCAGCATCTTCTATCTGAAATTTCTGAAAATCCAGATTACAATAGTCCCTGAAAATTGGTACATGTACTTGGGCCACTATTCTTAATCCTGTCTCAAAATTTCAGAATTTTCCCATTTCTAGTTTCAGAGATACAGAAATCGTGTTTCGTCAATCCATATTTTGCCTGTTTCACTTTTCCCCGATGTTAGACAACCACTCTCTCATCTTCCCCTTATCTCTCGTTTCTTCTTCCCAATTTTTCGGCAGAAAACAGAAGAGAAAAGAGGATTAGACGGCAAAAAAACTCCAAAGGAAAACTAAGAAAATGCAGTGGTCTATTTGAAGTCGATTGTTCTCTGCACTCTCTCATTTTCCCATTATCTCTCATTTTATCAGTTATTGCTATGGTATCGAACAATTTTCTGCTCGGAGGTTTTTCATGAAATACTCAGATTCTGTATCTCTGAAACTAGAAATCAGAAAATTCTGAAATTTTCAGAGAATGTTAAGTACAGTATTCCTAGAACATAGACCAATTTTCAGGGGACTTTTTTCAGATGGATTTTCAGAAATTTCAGGTTGAAATGGCTGAAAAAAACTGAAAATCATCCAAAAAATCTGAAATTTTCAGAATCGACGCGCATTTTTGAGTAGAATCAAATTCCAGAATTTCAGAAATATTGGATGATTAGGAAAATGTTTAGATCAATTTTGAAATTTCAAAAAAATCGATGAAATTGGAATTTTGGATTTTTAAAATCGACTTTTACATTTTGCTAATCACCCAATTTTTCTAAAAATTTGGAATACTATTCTAGTCAAAAATGCACGTCGATTCTAAAATTTTCAGGTTTCTAGGATGATTTTCAGTTTTTTTCAGCCATTTCAATCTGAAATTTCTGAAAATCCATCTGAAAAAAGTCCCCTCAAAATTGGTCTATGTTCTAGAAATACTGTACTTAACATTCTCTGAAAATTTCAGAATTTTCCCATTTCTAGTTTCAGAGATACAGAATCTTAGTTTTTATGAAATGCAATGTCTGAAACAAACGTCTCGGTCTCCATGGAGAGACTCCATTTTCACATTTTCTCTGGACTCTCTTATTTCCCTGTGATCTCTCTCTCTCTTTTCAACCCAAAATGTCCGATTTCACGTTCAATGAGGAGTCATCACTAATAGAATTTTCAGACGCCATCATGGAGTCTACACCATGGTAACCGACATCAGTTGCTTGTCTCATTGCATTTGATGAGCCCAGATTCTATATCTCTGAAACTAGAAATCAGAAAATTCTGAAATTTTCAGAGAATGTTAAGTACAGTATTCCTAGAACATAGACCAATTTTCAGGGAACTTTTTTCAGCTGGATTTTCAGAAATTTCAGATTGAAATGGCTGAAAAAAACTGAAAATTATCCTAGTAATCTGAGAATTTCAGAAACGATGCGAATTTTTGAGTAAAATAGGATTCCAGAATTTCAGTAAAATTGGATGATTAGAAAAATGTAAAAATCGATTTTAAAAATCCAAAAATTCCAATTTCAACAATTTTTTTGAAATTAAAAAATTGACCTAAACATTTTCCCAATCATCCAATTTTTCTGAAATTCTAGAATTTGATTCTACTCAAGATGCGCGTTGATTCTGAAATTTTCGGATTTTTTGGATGATTTTCAGTTTTTTTCAGACATTTCAATCTGAAATTTCTAAAATTCCAGAATTCAACGGTCTCTAAAAATTGGTACATGTTCTAGGAATACTGTATTTAACATTCTCTGAAAATTTCAGAATTTTCCCATTTCTAGTTTCAGAGATACAGAATCTGAGTATTTCATGAAAAACCTCCGAGCAGAAAATTGTTCGATACCATAGCAATAACTGATAAAATGAGAGATAATGGGAAAATGAGAGAGTGCAGAGAATAAGCGACTTCAAATAGACCACTGCATTTTCTTAGTTTTCCTTTGGAGTTTTTTGCCGTCTAATCCTCTTTTCTCTTCTCTTTTTCTGCCCGAAAATAGGAAGAAGAAGCGAGAGATAAGGGGAAAATGAGAGAGTGGTTGTCTAACATTGGGGAAAAGTGAAACAGGAAAAATATGGATTGACAAAACACGAGTTTTATATCTCTGAAACTAGAAATGGGAAAATTCTGAATCTTTGAGACAGGATTAAGGATAGTAATCCAAGTACATGTACCAATTTTTAGGGACTATTGTAATCTGGATTTTCAGAAATTTCAGGTTGAAATGGCTGAAAGAAATTAAAAATTATCTCAAAAAATCTGAAAATTTCAGAACCAACGCGCATTTTTGACTAGAATCCAATTCAAAAATTTCAGAAAAATAGGATGATTGGGAAAATGTAAATATCGAATTTAAAAATTCAAAAAATCAAACTTGTCTTGAATTTCAATTGCTAAAAAGTTAGCTGTTAGTGATAATAAAGTTATGAATTTACTTTGATAATCTACAAAACTTGTGTACTATTATAACACAATTAACACTAAATTAACTCTTTTTTCCAATTAATAAAACGACAAATTGAAAAATTTATCGATTTTTTCGACTTTTTAAAATCATCCTAAACATTTTCCTAACCACCCAATTTTTCTGAAATTCTGGAATTCGATTCTACTCAAGATGCGCGTCAATTCTGAAATTTTCAGATTTTTTGGATAATTTTCAGTTTTTTTCAGCCATTTCAATCTGAAATTTCTGAAAATCCATCTGAAAAAAGTCCCTGAAAATTGGCCTATGTTCTAGGAATACTGTACTTAACTTTCTCTAAAAATTTCAGAATTTTTTGATTTATAGTTTCAGAGATATAGAATTCAAGTTTTTATAAATGCAATGAGACAAGCAAGTGATGTCGGTTACCATGGAAAGACTCCATGATGGCGTCTGAAAATTTATCCCGTGAAGACCCCTCTTTGAACGGGAATTCGAACATCTTTGTTTGAAAAGAGAGAGAGAGATCACAGGGAAATAAGAGAGTCCAGAGAAAATGTGAAAATGGAGTCTCCCCATGGAGACCGAGACGTTTGTTTCAGACATTGTATTTGATGAAAACTGGGATTCTGTATCTCTGAAACTAGAAATGGGAAAATTCTGAAATTTTCAGAGAATGTTAAGTACAGTATTTCTAGAACACAGACCAATTTTCAGGGCACTTTTTTCAGATGGATTTTCAGAAATTTCAGCTTGAAATGGCTGAAAAAAATTAAAGATTATCTTAAAAATCTGAAAATTTCAGAATCGATGCGCATTTTTGACTAGAATAGTATCCCAAATTTTTAACAAAAATTGGGTTATTAGGAAAATGTAAAAATCGATTTCAAAAAATAAAAAAAAATCGATTGAATTGGAATTTTTGGATTTTTGAATCAATTTTACCAATTTCCAAATTCCCCATTTTTGCTGAAATTGTGAAATTCGATTCTACCCAGGATGCGCATTGATTCTGAAATTTTCAGATTTTTTGGATCAACTTTACTTTTTTTCAGCCATTTCAATCTGAAATTTCTAAAATTCCAGAATTCAACGATCCCTGAAAATTGGTACATGTACTTGGAACACTATCCTTAATCTTCTCTAAAAATTTCTGAATTTTCCCATTTCTAGTTTCAGAGATACAGAATCTGAATACTTCATGAAAAAACCTCCGAGCAGAAAATTGTTCGATACCATAGCAATAACTGATAAAATGAGAGAGTGCAGAGAATAAGCGACTTCAAATAGACCACTGCATTTTCTTAGTTTTCCGTTGGAGTTTTTTTGCCGTCTAATCCTCTTCTCTCTTCTCTTTTTCTGCCCGAAAAATAGGAAGAAGAAACGAGAGATAAGGGGAAAATGAGAGAGTGGGTGTCTAACATTGGGGACAAGTGAAACAGGGAAAATATGGATTGGTGAAACTCCAATTCTATAGCTCTGAAACTAGAAATCAGAAAATTCTGAAATTTTTATACAGGATTAAGGGTAGTGGTCCAAGTACATGCACCAATTTTCAGGGACCATTGTAATCTGGAATTTCAGAAATTTCAGATTGAAGATGCTGAAAAAAAAAGAAAGCTTGCTCGAAAAATCTGAAAATTTCAGAATCGACGCGCATTTTTGACTAGAATTGAATTCCAGGATTTCAGAAAAATAGGGAAGTTTGAAAATTGTAAAAAGCGATGTTAAAAATCCAAAATTTTCCATTGGTCTTGAATTTTAATTGTTATCAAATTAACTGTTAGTGATAAATGAAAAATGATATTCATTATGATAATCTACAAGGTTTATTACTATTATAACACAACTAACAATAGTTTATTTAGCTTTGCTAATTAATAAAATGACAAATTGAAAAATTCATCGATTTTTCTGAATTTTTAAAATCGATTTTTACACTTTCCCAGTCATCCAATTTTTCTGAAATTCTAGATTCCGATTCTACTCAAGATGCGCGTCGATTCTGAAATTTTCAGATTTTTAGGATGATTTTCAGTTTTTTTCAGCCATTTCAAACTGTAATTTCTGAAAATCCAGATTACAAAACTCCCTGAAAATTGGTCTATGTTCTAGGAATACTGTACTTAACATTCTCTGAAAATTTCAGAATTTTCTGATTTCTAGTTTCAGAGATACAGAATCTGGGGTTTTTATCAAATGAAATGACTGAATGCCGCGGTTTCCATGGGGAGACTCCATGATAGCGTCTTAAAATTTTTTTCGTGGAGACCCCTCTTTGAACGTGAAATTGCGCATTTTGAGGTTTATCTCGATTACCATAAGAGCTATCAAAAAACTTTCAACTAACAAAATGTAGCTCTTATTATGAGCAATATTTGATTAGTTAACACTTTTTTGATAACTATAAAGGGAACAGAGTTATAGACATTTTAAAAAATGAACTAAAAAATATTTTTTTCAGAAAAGTAGATTTTCATTTTTTCTTTCAAACCGGGAAAGTGTATTTAGACAAGATTAAGGATGGACGAATTTTTATCATTAAAAATAGGAAAAAAATTACAGTGACTAAAGTTTTTTGAATTTTCAATATCGATTTTTACATTTTTCTAATCACCCAATTTTCCTTAAAATTTGGGATTCTATTCTAGTCAAATATGCGCGTCGATTCTAAAATTTTCAGATTTTTTGAGGAAACTTTATTTTTTTTCAGCCATTTCAATCTGAAATTTCTGAAATTCGAGATTTCAAAGGTCCCTGAAAATTGGTACATGTACTTATATTACTGTACTTAATCATCTCCCAAAATTTCAGAAATTTTCCATTTCTAGTTTCAGAGATACAGAATCTGGGTTTTTAAATTCTGCCCGGCTATACCTTTTCTCATTCTGATTGTCTGCACTCTCTTATTTTTCCCTTATCTCTCGTTTTTTCTGCCCATTTTTGGGCAGAAAACAGAAGAGAAGAGAGGATCAGGCGGCAATAAAGCTCCAAGAATGGAAAAAAATATGGGGAAAAAGAAAATGGGATATCTCGGAAACTAGAAATCCAAAAATTTTGAAATTTTTAGAGAAGATTAGGGATAGTGGTCCAAGTACATGTACCAATTTTCAAGGAACTTTTTTCATGTGGATTTCGAGAAATTTCAGATTGAAGAAGCTGAAAATGAATTGAGTTTTGCCGAAAAATCTGAAAATTTTAGAATTGGTGCGCATTTTTGAGTAAAATCGAATTTCAGAATTTCAGAAAAATTGGGTAATTAGGAAAATGTAAAAATCGAGATTAAAATTTCAAAAAAATCAAGTTAGTCTTTGTTTTTCATCTTTACCTTATTAATAGTAAGAGCTAACGAAAATCTATGCTACGTATGGTATTCTACAGGGATTGTTACTGTTATAGCACAAGTTAATATGCCGTTATATCAATTCGTTAATTAATAAAACTGTTAACTAGAAAAAATCTCATTTTTTTTAATGTTTATATGGATTTTTATTTTTTCCTAATTACCCAATTTTTCTGAAATTTTGTAATTCGATTCTACTCAAGATGCGCGTCGATTCTGAAATTTTCAGATTTTTAGGACAAACTTGATTTTTTTACAGCAGCTTCAATCTGAAATTTCTGAAAGTCCAGATTACCATGGACCCTGAAAGTTGGTACATGTATTTGGTCAACTACCCTTAATCTTGTCTCAAAATTTCAGAATATTCCCATTTCTAGTTTCAGAGATACAGAAAATGACATATTCATGTCACATCACCTCGAAAGGGGCCCACTCGGGTCCTGGTCACTCTTCTTCTGAGCGACTGAGAGAGTGAGAGAAAGAGAGATCTAGTTATTCCGACCACCCACGAATTGCTAAGGTTAGTCTTGTTTTCTGCGAAAGCGCAAATGGTATATCTCTGAAACTAGAAATGATAAGAAGCTGAAATTTCGGGATAATATTAAGTACAGTAATCCAAGAACATGTACCAACTTTCAGATGAAACTGAAAATGATAAGACTGTAAAATCACAGTGTTAATTACCTGAAAATAAATTGATTTTGCCGAAAAAATATGAAAATTTCAGAATCGATGCGCATCTTGAGTAGAATTGAATCCTAGAATTTCAGAAAAATCGGCTTCTCAGAAAAATGTATAGAACAAAATTAAAATTCAAAAAACTGCATTTGGTAGTGATTAGATGTTTTATTGATTAGCAAGGTGATTTAATATAGTATCAACAGATGTTATAATAGTAATAAACCCTGTAGAATACCATAGTGAAATCAGATTTATGATATCTATCACTGTTAATTAGATAACGACACAGAACAAATGGTAACTCGAAATTTTTGAAATTTTAATTTTGATTTTTACATTTTCCAAATCATGCAATTTATCTGAAAATCTGGAATTCGATTCTACTCAAGATGCACGTCGATACTGAAATTTTCACTAAAATCTGACAAAATAATGCCTTTTTCAGCAGCTTCAATCCGAAATTTCTGAAAATCCAGATTACAAAATCCCCTGAAAATTGGTCTATGTTCTAGGAATACTGTACTTAACATTCTCTGAAAATTTCAGAATTTTCTGATTTCTAGTTTCAGAGATACAAAAAATGGGTGTTTTACCATTTGCGTTGGTTTTGTTCCCGAAGAAAACGCCAATGAAATGAGAGATAAGGGGAAAATGAGAGAGTGCAGACAAAAAGAAAGTAGAGTCTCAAACAGAAGTAAAACAAGGAGGTTTGCGTTGACGAAACACGATTACTGTATCTCTGAAACTAGAAATGGAAGAATTCTGTAAATTTTTGGACCAGATTAAGGATAGTGGTCCAAGTACATGTACCAATTTTCAGGAGATTTTGTAATCTGGATTTTCAGTAATTCCAGATTGAAGCAGCTGAAAAAATATTTATTTTGTCAGATTTTTCTGAAAATTTCTGGATCGATGCGCATCTTGAGTAGAATTGAATTACAGAATTTCATCGAAATTGAATGATTAGGAATTTGTAGATTTAGATATAAAAATTAAAAAAATTAATATTGGTTTTGGATTTTAATGATTATTTAACTAACAATTCCAAATTAAAATGCGCAATTATCAGTATGATATTCTACAAGGTTTGTTATTATTATAACACAACTAACAATATATTATCTTAATTTAATATTTAATAAAATGATCAACTAGTTGGCTAACCAATTTTTTTGAATTTCTAAAATCAATTTTTACACTTTCCTAATGATCCAATTTTTCTAAAATTCTGGAATTCGATTCTCCTCAAGATGCGCATCGGTTCTGAAATTTTCAGATTTTTTGGATAAACTTGAACTTTTTACAGTACCTTCATACTGTAATTTTTCATGTTCATCATTTTCAGACTTGTCTGAAAATTTTTACATGTAGTTTTAATACTATCCTTAATTCTGTCTCAAAATTTCAGGTTTTTACCATTTCCAGTTTCAGAGATACAGAAAATGACATATTCGAGTAACATCAGCGGTGAAAGGACCGATACTCTTTCTCTCTATTTCTCTTTTTCTTCTTTTTGAACTGGTCAAAAGGGAACAAGAAACGGAGAAAGCGAGAAAAAGAGAGATCTAGTTATTCAGACCACCAATGTATTCCTCAGGTTAGACTTATTTTCTGAGAAAAAAACAAAGCTTCATATCTCTGAAACCAGGAATCCAAAAAACCTGAAATTTTGAGACAAGATTAAGGATAGTGGTCCCAGTACATGTACCAATTTTCAAGGGACCATTATTGTTTTGAAATTGGGATATGAGGGTCCCAAGTTGTTGAGGATTCTAAAATTTTGTCCAAATTTTCTGAAAATTTTAGAATCGATGTGCATCTTGAGGAGAATTGGATTATAGAATTTCAAAAAAATTGGGTTATTAGGGAAATGTAAAATGAGATCTGAAATTGAATAAAAATTGAGTTGTCATTTGTTTTAATCAATTTTCTCCTTATCAGTGATGAAGACCGGAAATTTAAATTTACTACAATATTCTACAAGGTTTAATCTGCAATACCACCTGATTCTATACCTGGATTCTTATCCCTGACTCAATTAACAATGCAAATATAAAAAAACTAAAAAATGAGGTTTTTTGAATATTTAATTTTGATCTATATCCTTTCGTTATCACCCAATTTCCCTGAAATTTTGATATTCGATTCTTCTCCAGATGCTCGTCGATCCCCAAAATTTCAGAAAATTTGGAAAAAATTACAGTAAGATATATCTGAAAATCAATCGATATTATCAAATTTGTCTGGAAATCTGCCATTCGACGAGCATCTTGAGTAGATCATAATTTCAGAATTTCAGAAAAATCGGGTGATTAGAAAAATGGATAGATCAAAATTAAGTTCTCAAAAACCCACAATTTTCTATTTTTCTGTATTTGACTGGTTAATTAATTCAGGATTAAGGAATATAATTCAAAAGCATATTGTATTACAGTAATAAACCATGTAGAATACAACAGTGAAGTTCGATTTCAGGTAGATGTTAATGATAAGGAAATAATTGATGAAAACAAATGACAACTCGATTTTTTTAAAATTTCAGTATTGATTTTTACATTTTCTTAACTATCAGGTTCTTCTGAAATTCAGAAATTCGACTTTAATAAAAAACGCCCGTCCGTTCAAAAAATTTCAGAAAATTCTGAAAAAATTTTGGGACCATCAACGTTTTCGTACCCTCATATCCCATTTTCAAATTTATAATGGTCCCATGAAAATTGGTACATACATAGTCACTGATCATTTCTATCTGCTCTCAAAATTTCAGAACTTTCAGACGTCTAGTTTTAGAGATACAGTCTAAGAAATAAGATCATAAATGCCTTGAAAATGTTGCCAAATGTTCTGGTTGTTCTGGGTGGTCTCGGAATAACTATTTGTGTCTCTCCCTATCTCTTTTCGGTCGCTCTTATCTCTTTTTCTGACCTCCCATCACATCAAAATTGCAACATTTTATGATAGAGGGTGCCAGGTACTGTATCTCTGAAACTGGAAATGGGGAAATTCTGGAATTTTGGGATACGATAATTAACATGGTTCCAAGTACATGTAACAATTTTCAAGGGACCTTTTTTGATTGGAAATTGAGATATTTTAGTTTGAAGTGTTGGGAAATCCCTCTAGTTTATCCGATTTTTCTGAAAATTTCAGAATCGATGCACATCTTGAGTAGAATTGAATTCCAGAATTTCAGAGAAATTGGCTGAGAAGGAAACTGTACAGGTCAAAATTAAAACATCGAGAAAAACATTTTTTGTTTGTTTGTCCGATTAATTAATTCAGGAATAAACAGCCTACTGAATTAACAAATTATATTACTGTAATAAACTCTGTAGAAAACTACAGTAAGCGTAGATTTACTGTAATTATTGCTGATAAGGAGAAGATTGATGAAAACAAATGTCGACTCGACGTTTTTGAATTTTTAATATCGACTTTTAAATTTTCCCAATTATCAAATTTCCCTGAAATTCTGTAATTTGATTCTACTCAAGATGCGCGTCGATCCAGAAAATTTCAAATTTTTTGGACAAACTTGAATTTTTTACAGTACCTTCATACTGTAATTTGTCTAGCTTATCATTCTCAGATCAGTCTTATAATTAATACATACACTTGGACCAATACCCTTAATCTTGTCTCAAAATTTCAGCTTCTTATCATTCCTAGTTTCAGAGATATGAAGTTTTGTTTTTTTCGCAGAAAACGTGAATAACCTGAGGAATACATGGGTGGTCGCTATAACTAGATCTCTCTTTTTCTCACTTTTTTGTTCCCTTTGATCAGTTGAAAGAGAAGAAAAAGAGAAATAGAAAAAAAGGAGAGTGACCAGGACCTTGGTGGGCCCTTTGCGTGGTGATGTGACATGAATATTTCAGGTTCTGTATCTCTGGAACTGGAAATGTGGAAGTTCTGAAAGTTTGAGATAAGATTAAGTACAGTATCCCAAGTACATGTACCGAATTTCAGGGTGATATGTGACTAAAAAACTATAAAAATTACAGTATGAAGGTACTGTAAAAAATTCAAGTTTGTCCAAAAAATTGGAAAATTTCAGAATCGACTCGCATCTTGAGTAGAATCAAATTACAGAATTTCAGGGAAATTGGATAATTGGGAAAATGTAAAAATCGATATTAAAATTTCAAAAAATCGAGTTGTCATTTGTTTCAATCAATTATCTCCTTATCAGTGACAGCTACCTGAAATCTAACTTCACTATTGTATTCTACATGGTTTTTAACATTAAGCCAAACTAATTTTCTATTACTGTTTCATTGTGTCCAATTGTTAATAACTGAAATACAAAACAGTAGTATTTTCCAATTTCTTTAAAATTTAATATTGATCTAATCCCTTTCCTAATCACTCGATTTCCCTGAAATTTTGATATTCAATTCAACTCAAGATGCACAGCGAATGCCAAATTTCCAAAAAAATTGGAAAAAATTACAGTAAGATATATCTGAAAATCAATCGATATTATCAGATTTGACTGGAAATCTGGCATTCGAGGCGCATATTGGATAGATCATAATTTCAGAATTTCAGAAAAATCCGATGATTAAGAAAGTGTAAAAATCGAAATCAAATTTTGAAAACACCTCATTTTTCATAATTTTTGTACTTAAGCAGTTAATTAATTCAGGAATAATGATAAAGTTAAAGGAATTGTAGGTATTACAGTTAAAAACCATGTAGAATATAATAGTGAAGTTAGATTTTAATTTTCTATCACTGATAAGGAGATAATTGATTAAAACAAATGACAACTCAATTTTTCTGAAATTTTAAGTTTGATCTGTACACTTTCCTAATTACCCAATTTTTCTGAAATTCTGGAATTCAATTCTACTCAAGATGCACATCGATTTGGAAATTTTCAGAAAAATCGGACAAAGTTTCAAAATTGTCAAGAACTTCGGACTCTCATATCCCAATTTCAAATTAATATTGGTCGCTTGAAACTCGGTACATGTAAATGGACCACTATTCTTAATCTTCCCTCGAAATTTCAGAACTCTAGGATTCCTAGTTCCAGAGATATTCGGCTTTGTTTTTTCGATAAAAATTAAGTATGAGCTGAGTCGAGCTGGGTGGTAGGAATGACTAGATCTCTCTTTTTCTCGCTTTCTCGGTCTCTTGTTCCCCTTGATCAGTGAAAAGCGAAGAGAACAAAAAACATAGGAAAAGAAGTGACGCCAAATGATCTGGTTGTTCTGGGTGGTCTCGGAATAACTATTTTTGTCTCTCCCTATCTCTTTTCGGTCGCTCTTATCTCTTTTTCTGACCTCCCATCACATCAAAATTGCAACATTTTATGATAGAGGGTGCCAGGTACTGTATCTCTGAAACTGGAAATGGGAAAATTCTAGAATTTTGGGATGAGATAATTAACATGGTTCCAAGTACATGTACTAATTTTCAAGGGACCTTTGTTGATCGGAAATTGAGATATTTTAATTTGAAGCGTTGGGAAATCCCTCTAGTTTATCCGATTTTTCTGAAAATTTCCGAATCGACGCGCATCTTGAGTAGAATCGAATTACAGAATTTCAGAAAAATTGGCTGAGAAGGAAACTGTACAGATCAAAGTTAAAACATCGAAAAAATCAATTGTCCCGTTAATTAATTAAGGAATAAATAGGCTACTGAATTGACAAATTATATTACTGTAATAAACCCTGTAGAAAACTACAGTAAGCTTAGATGTTCCGTAACTATCACTGATAAAAACAAATATAAACTCGATTTTTTTGAAATTTTAATATCGATTTTTACAATTTCCTAATCATCCGATTTTTCTGAAATCCTCTAATTCAATTCTACTCAAGATGCGCGTCGATCCAGAAAATTTCAAATTTTTAGGACACAATCAATTTATTTTCAGCTGTTTCAGACCTCAATCTCCGTGCCTATCATTTTCAGATCAGTCTGAAAATTGGTACATGTAATTGGACCACTATCCTTAATCTTCCCTCAAAATTTCAGCTTCAGAAAATATGTATAACCTGAGGAATACATGGGTGGTCGGAATAACTAGATCTCTCTTTTTCTCACTTTTTCGGTCTCTTGTTCTCTTTGATCAGTGAAAGGCGAAGAAAAAGAGAAATAGAGAAAAAGGAGAGTGACCAGGACCTTGGTGGGCCCTTTGCGTTGTGATGTAGCAAGAATATCTCAGGTTTTGTATCTCTGAAACTGGAAATGTGGAAGTTCTGAAAGTTTGAGATAAGATTAAGTACAGTATTCCAAGTACATGTACCAAATTTCAGGGTAATCTGTGACTAAAAAACTATAAAAATTACAGTATGAAGGTACTGTAAAAAATTCATGTTTGTCCAAAAAATTGGAAAATTTCAGAATTGACGCGCATCTTGAGTAGAATCGAATTAGCGAATTTCAGAAGAATCGAGTAATTGGATAAATGTAAAAATCAATTTTAAAATTTCCAAAAATTGAGTTGTTATTTGTTTTCATTAGTTATCTCCTTATCAGTGACAGCTAACTTAAATTTAACATCACTGATGTGTTTTACACGGTTTTTAACGTTAATTTTAACAAATTTCGTATTAATTTTTGAATGTCCACAATAGTTAGTACTCCAAATACAAAACAGTAGAATTTTTCAATTTTTTGAAAATTTAATATTGATCTAATCCCTTTCCTAATCACTCGATTTCCCTGAAATTTTGATATTCAATTCAACTCAAGATGCACAGCGAATGCCAAATTTCCAAAAAAATTTGTAAAAATTACAGTAAGATATATCTGAAAATCAATCGATAATGTCCGATTCGTCTGAAAATCTGGCATTCGACGCGCATATTGAGTAGATCATAATTTCAGAATTTCAGAAAAATCGGATGATTAAGAAAGTTCAAAAATCAAAATTAAATATTGAAAACACCTCATTTTTCATAATTTTTGTATTTGACCAGTTAATTAATTCAGAAATAATGATAAAGTTTAAGGAATTGGCGGTATTAGTGCTAAAAAGCTTGTAGAATATAATACTGAAGTAAGATTTCAAGTATCTATCACTGATGAAGAGTTAATAATTAAAAATCAACAACCACTTGATTTTTTTGATTTTTTAAAATTGATTTTTACATTTCCCTAATTATCCTATTTTTTTGAATTTCTGGAATTCAATTATACTCAAGATGCACGTCCATTCTGAAATTTTCCGATTTTTTGAACAAAATTTTGGGACCATCAACAACTTCGGACCCTCATATCCCATTTCCAAATTAATAATGCTCCCTTGAAAATTGGTACATGTAAATGGACCACTACCCTACATCTTCTCTCAAAATTTCAGTTTTTTATCATTTCTAGTTTCAGAGATATTCGGCTTTGTTTTTTCGTTGAAGTTAAGTATGAGCTATGTCGAGCTGGGTGGTCGGAATAACTAGATCTCTCTTTTTCTCGCTTTCTCGGTCTCTTGTTCCCTTTGATCAGTTGAAAGAGAAGAAAAAGAGAAATAGAGAAAAAGAGTATGGGTCCTTTCACCGCTGATGTTACTCGAATATGTCATGTTCTGTATCTCTAAAACTAGAAATGGGAAAAACCTGAAATTCTGAGACAAGATTAAGTACAGTATTCCAAGTGCATGTACCAAATTTCAGACTGTTCTGAGAATGATGAAAATGAAAAATTGCAGTAAAAAGGTACTGTAATAAAATCGAATTTATCCAAAAAATCTGAAAGTTTCAGAATCGACGAGCATCCTGGGTAGAATGGAATTCCAGTATTTTAGAAAAATCGGATGATTAGGAAAATGTATAGAACAAACTTAAAATTTCAAAATATCGTATTTAGAATTGATTAGTCGATTTATCGATTAGCAAGGTGATGTCATATAGTATTTACAGATGTTATAATAGTAATAAACCCTGTAGAATATCATAGTGAAATCAGATTTATTATATCTCTCACTGTTAATAAGATAACGACACAGAACAAATGGTAACTCGAAAATTTTGAATTTTTGAAATTGACTTTTACATTTTCCAAATCATCCAATTTTTCTGAAATTCTGTAATTCGATTCTACTCAAGATACGCGTCGATTCAGGAATTTTCACTAAAATCTGACAAAATAAATATTTTTTCAGCTGCTTCAACCTGGATTTTCTGAAATTCCAGATTACAAAATCTCCTGAAATTTGGTACATGTACTTGGACCACTATCCTTAATCTGGTCCAAAAATTTTCAGAATTCTTCCATTTCTAGTTTCAGAGATACAGTAATCGAGTTTCGTCAACGCAAACCTCCTTGTTTTACTTCTGTTTGAGACTCTACTTTCTTTTTGTCTGCACTCTCTCATTTTCCCCTTATCTCTCATTTCATCGGTGTTTTCTTCGGGAACAAAACCAACGCAAATGGTAAAACACCCATTTTCTGTATCTCTGAAACTGGAAATGGAAAAATTCTGAAATTTTTAGAGAATGTTAAGTACAGTATTCCTAGAACATAGACCAATTTTCAGGGGACTATTGAATTCTGGAATTTCAGAAATTTCAGATTGAAGCAGCTGAAAAAGTAATTATTTTGTCAGATTTTAGTGAAAATTTCTGCATCGACTCGCATTTTGAGTAGAATCGAATTACAGAATTTCAGAAAAATCGGATGGTTAGAAAATTGTAAAAATAAGAATTCAAAAATTCAAAATTTTCGAGTTACCATTTGTTCTGTGTCGTTATCTAATTAACAGTGAGAGATATAATAAATCTGATTTCACTATGATATTCTACAGGGTTCATTACTATTATAACATCTGTTAATACTATATTACATCACCTTGCTAGTCGATAAAACTACTAATCAGTACCAAGTTCAGTTTTTTTGAATTTTAATATCAATTTTTACATTTTCTTAATCAGCCGATTTCACTGAAATTTTGGAATTCGATTCTACTCAAGATGCACGTCGATTCTAAAATTTTCAGATTTTTTGGACAAACTTGGATTTTTTACAGTAATTTCAGACTGTAATTTCTCTAGTTTATGATTTTCAGATTTATCTGAAAAATGGTACATTTACTTGGATTACTGTACTTAATATTATCCCGAAATTTCAGCTTCTTATCATTTCTAGTTTCAGAGATACACCATTTGCGCTTTCGCAGAAAACAAGACTAACCTTAGCAATTCGTGGGTGGTCGGAATAACTAGATCTCTCTTTCTCTCACTCTCTCGGTCGCTCTGAAGGAGAGTGACCAGGACCCGAGTGGGCCCCTTTCGAGGTGATGTGACATGAATAGGTCATTTTCTGTATCTCTGAAACTAGAAATGGGAATAACCTGAAATTTTGAGACAAGATTAAGTAGAGTATTCCAAGTACATGTACCAAATTTCAGATGAACCTGAAAATGATAAACTAGACAAATTACAGTATGAAGGTACTGTAAAAAAATTAAGACTGACCTAAAAATCTAGAAAAAAAAGAATCGACGCGCATCTTGAGTAGAATCGAATTCCAGAATTTCAGAAAAATCGGGTGATTAAGAAAATGTAGAGATCAAAATTAAAATTTAAAAAAAATTGAGTTGTCATTTGTTCAGAAAAAAAACCTAAGCTGACTATCATTTTTAAATGGTTTTTACTGTAATATAATTAGTTTGAGTAGTATTTACCATCATTCTTATATATAAAACGCAAGTGGACTTTGTACGTTTGTTTGTAATTCCGCATTTTTTCTTACCACGGGAAAAATTGAACCTGTGACCTTTTGGGCAGCGTGCAAGAACACTACCACCTGCGACAGACGTGCAAACGTGAACAACATGAAAATAGTTGTAGATATAAAAAACTATATCTGACGTGAGGACTATTGAGTGGCGAAGCCACGAACAGTTAAGCCTACGGCCCCGCCGAAGGTGGGGAAGTAGGCTGGTTATTAATAAATTGATTGATAGTAGAAGTAGAGTTTTAAAAAAAATTGAAATTTTAATACTGATTTTTACAATTTCCTAATCATCCGATTTTTCTGAAATTCTCTAATTCGATTCTACTCAAGATGCGCATCGATTCTGAAATTTTCAGAAAAATCGGATAAACTAGAGGGATTTCCCAACACTTCAAATCTAAATATCTCAATTTCCGATCAACAAAGGTCCCTTGAAAATTGGTACATGTACTTGGAACCATGTTAATTATCTTATCCCGAAATTCCAGAATTTTCCCATTTCCAGTTTCAGAGATACAGTACCTGACACCCTCTATCATAAAATGTTGCAATTTTGATGTGATGGGAGGTCAGAAAAAGAGATAAGAGCGACCGAAAAGAGATAGGGAGAGACACAAATAGTTAGTCCGAGACCACCCAGAACAACCAGAACATTTGGCAACATTTTCTTTTGAATTTTTCAAAACTATCTGTATAATTTCCTAATTATCCGATTTCACTGGAATTCTGGACTTCTATTCTAGATAACGATGCGCAATTTTTCTGAAAATTTCAGATTTTTTGGATCAACTTTGTCTATCCATGACCACTGCGTTCCTCATTGACCAAGAGAGAAAAAGAGAAATAGACAAACAAGCATTGGACACTTTCCTCAATGCTGTCCCCAAAATCTAAAACTTCTGTATCTCTGAAACTAGAAATGCAAAAAATCTGAAATTTTGAGACAAGATTAAGTACAGTATTCCAAATAAATGTACCAATTTTTTAGACAAATCTGAATACTGTAAGGCTGGTAAATTACAGTATGAAGGTACTGTAAAAAACTCAAGTTCGTCCAAAGAATCTGAAAATTTGAGAATCGATGCGCATCTTGAGTAGAATCGAATTCCAAAATTTCAGAAAAATCTAATGATTAGAAAAATGTAAAAATCGATATCAAAATTTCAAGCAGTCATTATCTCACTTACCATGAGAGTTATCAAAAAACTCTAAACTAATAAAATATAGTTCTTATCATTTGCATTATTTCATTAGTGAACATTTTCTGAATAACTATAAAAGCAACCGAGATATGGAGGTTTCAAAAAATGAACTAAAAATGCAATTTTTTTGAAAATTTGATTTTTGGCCCACTTTTAAAACTTGGAAACTTCTGAAACTTTTAGGCAAGATAAAGGGTAATGGTCCACGTGTATGTACCAATTTTCAGCCAAATCTGAAAATTTAGGCTTTTAAAAATTACAGATTGAAATAGCTGGAAAAAATCAAGTTTATCCAATTTGTCTGCAAATCGGTAGTTCGACGAGCATCTGGAGTAGAATATAATTCTAGAATTTCATAGAAATTGGGTGATTAGGAAAATTGAAAAATCGATATTAAAAATTCAAAAAATCTCAATTTTCTACTTTTTAGATTTTAGTGATTAACTCTTGTGCATAATGAAAAAATCATAAGAAATTAGTTAGTGTTAACGTTAAAAACTATGTAGAATAAGATAGTGAAGTTAGATTTCAGGTAGATGTTACTGATAAAAAGATAATTGATGAAAACAAAAGACAACTCGATTTTTTGAAATTTTAATATCGACTTCTACCATTTCCTAATCATTAGATCCGCCTGAAGTTTTGTAATTCGATTCTAGAAAAAAACGCACGTCAGTTCTAAAAATTTCAGAAAATTCGGAAAAAATTCTGGGACCATCAACACTTTCGGACCCTCATATCCCATTTTTAATTTAATAATGGTCCCTTGAAAATTAGTACATGTACTTGGACCACTATTCTTAATCTTGTCTCAAAATTTCAGAATTTTCAGACATCTCTTTTCAGAGATACAATCCCAAAACAAAATCATAAATTCCTTGAAAATGTTGCCAAATGTTTGTGTCGTCCTGGGTGGTCTCGGAATAACTATTTGTGTCTCTCGTTTGGTCACTCCTATCTCTTGTTCCCCTTTTGACCAGTTGAAAGAGAAGAAACAAGAGAAATAGAGAAAAAGAGTATGGGTCCTTTCACCGCTGATGTTACTCGAATATGTCATTTTCTGTATCTCTGAAACTAGAAATCCTAGAATTCTGAAATTTTGAGACTAGATTAAGTACAGTAATCCAAGTACATGTACCAAAATTCAGACAAATCTGGATACTGTAAGACTGGTAAATTACAGTATGAACAGGCTGAAAAAATATCAAGTTTATCCAAAAAATCTGAAAATTTCTGGATCGACGCGCATCTTGAGTAGAATAAAATTACAGAATTTCAGATAAATTGAATGATGAAGAAAGTTTGTAGATCGAAATTAGGATTTAAAAATTTTTCTAGTTCTCGAAATTTTATTATCGACTTTTACATTTTTCTAATCATCCGATCTTACTGTAACTCTGGAATCGGAATCTACTCAAGATGCGCTTCGATTCTGAAATTTTCAGAAAAATCGGATAAACTTGATATTTCGGATGGTCCTTCAAATTAAATTATCTCACTTTTCCACTGATAATGGTCCCCTGAAAATTGGTACATGTACTTGGACCACTACCCTTAATCTACCCTCAAATTTTCAGAATTTTCCCATTTCTAGTTTCAGAGATACAGAATTTAAGTATTACCAGACAAAAAATGCGTCAAAGGTGGCCTAAAAATGTCGCTGTTATCGCAGTTTTCTGTTTTTCTGACCACCCAACACGACTTGTGCTTGGAAAATGGGGATACTGTATCTCTGAAACTAGAAATCCTAAGATTCTGAAATTTTGAGACAAGGTTAAGAATATTAATTCCAGAGTGTACCCCTATTTTCAGGCGAATTGGATTAAGTTGAAGGTCGCAAATTACAGTTTGTAGAAAACTGTAAAAAGTCAAGTTTATCCGATTTTTCTGAAAATTTCAGAATCGACGCGCATCTTGAGTAGATTCCGATTCCAGAGTTACAGTAAGATCGGGTAATTAGGAAAATGTAAAAATCGATATTAAAATTTCAAAAACTTACGATCATTTTGATATTATCTCAATTATTCCCTAATCAGTATGGATTACTGTAAGTCTGATGTCACTAGCTTTTTCTGGATAGTTCAATACAGTAATCTTATTTTGCAAATTGAAATTATGTTAAGTTAAAGCGAAGTAAAAAATGAAAAACAAGGTGAAAATAATTTTTGAAAATTTAATACCGATTTTTACAATTTCCTAATTACCCGATTTTTCTGAAATTCTTTGATTCAATTCTACTCAAGATGCGCATCGATTCTTAAATTTTCAGAAAAATCGGATAAACTAGAGGGATTTCCCAACACTTCAAATTAAAATATCTCAATTTCCGACCAACAAAGGTTCCCTGAAAATTGGTAAATGTACTTGGAACCATGTTAATTATCTCATTCCAAAATTCCAAAATTTTCCCATTTCCAGTTTCAGAGATACAGTACCTGGCACCCTCTATCATAAAATGTTGCAATTTTGATGTGATGGGAGGTCAGAAAAACAGATAAGAGCGACCGAAAAGAGATAGGGAGAAACACAAATAGTTATTCCGAGACCACCCAGGACCAGATCATTTGGCGTCACTTCTTTTTCTCTATTTCTCGTTCTTTTTGCTATTCACTGGTCAAAGGGAACAAGAGACGGAGAAAGTGAGAAAAAGAGAGATCTAGTTATTCCGACCACCCAGCTCGACTCAGCTCATACTCAATTTTTGCGAAAAAACAAAGCTCATTCTGCCCTTGTGTGTCGGTCGTGAGTGGTCGTCTCACTTGGCCGCTCGCATATCGATTTTTCATTTGTTGCTACTACTAATCTATATTCATCATTCCAACCATTGGGAATAAACGTCTGTCAAATAGATCGCCCCAACAACAAGCCTTTAAACGTTTCAAAAAAGACGCCATTAAAATGTCAAATATTGCTAAAGAAATATCCAATACTGAAAAATATCCCAACTTATCTAAGACTGATCAATCGAATAATACATGTGAATCTATCAAACTATCATCGAACTTAGACGCGACCTATGCCTCAATATTAAAAGCAATTTCTGATCATGATCCATCTTCAACTGACTCAAACTCGATCTCTTGTTTTATGAAAGTTATTCTGGAAATCCTTTCGGTTATGAATAGTATGATGAGGCAGAATGCTGAATTGATTGAAAAAGTGAGCTCTCTTGAACTGAAAATATCTAAAATTCAGACTACCAATGCTGCAAAAAACTCGCCAAAATCATTTGCTGAAGTGCTCAGTAAATCTTTGAACACTCCAGCAGCTCAAGTATCTATCATCAAAGCTGTGGAATGTGCCAATGAAGCGGATGCTCGCAAAAACTGTGTTATCCTAAAGAACTATGTTACTGATAAAGATACCTCTGATATGTCAGAAGATGATATGCTAAACATGCTGACAAGTGCTATCGATATTCCCAAACCAAAATCGGTTTTTCACATTGCCCAGAAGAAAGGTCCGCCACTACTGAAAATTCAATTAGAAAAGCCGGCGGACGCTCAAAAATTACTTTCTCATTTCGGCAAAATCAAATCTCAGATCGCCGGCTGCGCAAAAACGAGTTTGCGCCAAGACCTGTCCAAGCCAGAGCTGGAGAAATACCGTGCAGCATGGAAAGAAGCCATCAAATTAAACGACCAATCCAAATGCCGAATTTATACGGTCCGGAATCTAGAGTTAGTGAAAATCCAATACGGAAAGGACCAAGCTCCATGGCCTTGGACCGTAACATCCGAACATGTCACCAATACCCAATAATTCCCGACTCGAATCATAATGCTGTCATTAAACAAATCTCTATTGGTTATACGAATTGCTGTGCTATTTCTAACAAGTTGGACAAACTGGATCTTCTTTCATCTTTTTATTGCTTCGATATTGTCTGTCTCACTGAAACCAAAATCGACAACTCATTTCCAGACTACTTATTATCCTTTGATAACAAATTCAATGTGGTCAGGAAGGATAGAAATAAACATGGTGGAGGAGTGTCAATTATTATCTCTAAATCTTTGAAATTTTCGAACGTAAAGCTCCCTGCGTATTTTATTAAAACAGAAATTTGTGCCATTGATGTTTTTTCTGGTGGTAATATCTTTAGACTAATTTGTTGCTATCATCCACAACATGCTTCTAATTCTGATGATCTACTTAAAGCTCTTATTTTACTTGTTCAAGATCAAATCAACTGTATCCTAATTGGGGACTTTAACTCTCCTCACATTGACTGGACCAATTTAGTTTCTGGAGATAGTGCTTGTGAAAAATTACTGAATTTTGCTATAGAAAATGGGCTTAAACAATGGATATATTCCCCTACACGGCATAATCCTGACAATATTCTTGACCTTGTTTTCTCTAAATCGAATCTTATTCGTGAAGTTTCAATTGGTGATCTTTTCAGTGATCATAGATTTATTCATGTTAAGCTTTCAATTAAATGTATGAAGTCTCGCCCTCAAAAGAAAACAATCCGCCAATTTCATAAAGGCAACTATCAAGCTATTAACCATATCCTTGCAATTACTGATTGGAATAGACTATTTGTTGATTTGACTGCTGATCAAATGTACCGTAAATTCTGTCGAATTATTCATGAACTAATTGATGCCTATATTCCAAGTATCCTTATTAAACCGGCTGTTAAAAGACATTCAAAAGCAGTTATAGAACTGCAGAAGTACAAACTCAAAATTTGGCGCCAAGAAGGAAATTCCCCTTTATACAAGAAGATAAGTCTTGAAATAAAGAATGCATTATTGAGAGATGAAAAATCTATGATTGAGAAGAAATTAGTCACTGGCACCTCAAAAGATTTTTTCAAATATATAAGCAAGAGGATGAATCAGTCAAGAGACATTGGAGACTTGAAAGTAGATAACGAAATTATTACGGATGATTCACTGAAGGCTAACAAGTTCGCTATGACTTTCTCAAAATTTTATACAAATGATGATGGAGTATTACCGATTATATCAAGTATACCTGATTGTTATTTAGAAGATATCGAAATTGAACCTTATATAATAGAAGCTGAGCTCGCTAAACTTCAAGGAAAGTTTAATACAACTCCTGATAATATACCTTCAGTTTTCCTCAAAAATGTATGCACCAGTATTGCTCTTCCTTTGAGCATCATTTTCAGAAAATCTCTTTCAAGTGGCTCTATTCCGGCTGAATGGAGGGAAGCGATTGTGCTCCCGCTTTTCAAAAAGGGGGTGCGTTGTGATCCATCTAATTATCGTCCAATATCATTGACATCCACTATATGTAAATCTTTTGAAAGAATTATTCGAAGAAATATATTCAATTATCTTAACAAGAATAAACTATTATCACGGAATCAATATGGATTTAGAAGCAAGTGCAATACAGAGTCACAACTACTAGATTATACTGGAAAGCTTTTGAAGTATTCTGATTCCAAAAAATGTTGTTTCTCTGTTTATATTGACTTTATGAAGGCTTTCGACACAGTATCCATCCCGAAACTTCTGACTAAACTGCGGTCTTTCGGTATCAAAGGACATCTTTTACAATGGATTTCTTCATTTTTAATCAATCGGTCACAAGTGGTAAAAGTCAAGGAATCCCTCTCTGATTCCTTGAAAGTTGTATCTGGTGTCCCGCAAGGGTCAGTTCTCGGCCCACTTCTGTTCATATTATATATAAATGATATAGGCGATAGTTTAAAATCGAATCATCTATTATATGCAGATGACATGAAAATATTTGGAAACGATGTGGATATGATACAGGATGACCTTTTTACGCTTTCGAACTGGTGCAAAAAATGGCAAATGTCAGTAGCGCCGCTTAAATGCGAATCAATTGGGTTCTCTCATCTAAGGAGTATCTCCAGGAAGACTGCTCATGACTTTTTTTTAGATAACACCTTATTGCAGCCAAAAAGAATGATCCGTGACCTTGGAGTCACCTTCTCATCGGAGTTCTCATTTGAATCTCATATCAATATTGTAATACGGCGTGCTATGGCAAGAATCAATATTATATTCAATATTTTACGACTTTCCACCTATGAAATAATACTTAAGTGTTACAAAATCTATGTGAGACCTATAATTGAGTACGGTTCTACCGTGTTCTCTCCTAACAGTGTGAAGCTAGTGAAGAAAATTGAGTCAGTTCAAAAAAATGTTATTTATCGCTGTTTCATGAAAGCTCGACTTTGTTACACTAATTATTTTGAAGCTCTTGGTGTTTGTGGTCTTCAAACTTTAGAGTTCCGTAGACTCATTACTGATCTGGTCACTATTTATAAATATGTCGTCTCCAAGGAATTATCATGCGATACCAATTTGTTTCTTTTTTCCCCTCAACTTAATTCCCTTCGCCGACATGAATATTATATGCGTTCTAATATACCTAATTCTTCTAAAATCTTTGGACAGTTTATATCGAATAGAGTGTTAAATTGCTGGAACTCTCTGCCTCAAAATGTTTTCCCGGTTAAAATTTCATCCCGTTCTTTCAAAGCAAGACTACTGTCTTTAGATCTTAACAAATTTCTTATCCTTAATAGATCCAACTACTGATGTCTTTATTTTATTTAATTTTTTTTTTTCTTTTCTCTCTTACTTTCTTTCTTTTTCTATCCTTTGCTGTTTCTTATTTTATCTTTTTGTTGGCTGTCTTTATGCATAAGTGGCTCTGTGCCCTGCAGAAATAAATAAATAGTTCATATCTCTGAAACTAGAAATCCTAGAATTCTGAAACTTTGACAAGAGATTAAGTACAGTATTCCATGTACATGTACAAATTTTCAGGGGACCATTATTATTTTGAAAATGGGATATGAGGGTCCGAAGGTGTTGAGGATTCTGAAATGTTGTCCGATTTTTCTGAAAATTTCAGAATCGATGAGCATCTTGAGTTGAATCGAATTACAGAATTTTAGAAAAATCGGATAATTAGGAAAGTGTACAGATCAATCTTTAAATTTCAAAAATATCGAGTTGTCATTTGTTTTAATCAATTATCTCCTTATCAGTGATAGATAATTGAAATCTTACTTCACTATTATATACTACAAGGTTTTTAGCTGTAATACTGCCAATTTCTTCAACTTTATCATTATTTCTGAATTAATGAACTGCTCAAATACAAAAATAATGAAAAATGAGGTGTTTTCAATATTAAATTTCGGTTTTTACACTTTCTTAATCATCCAATTTTTCTGAAATTCTGAAATTACGATCTACTCAAGATGCGCGTCGAATAGCAGATTTCCAGACAAATCTGATAATATCGATTGATTTTCAGATATATCTTACTGTAATTTTTCACGATTTTTTTGGAAATTTGGCGTTCGACGCGCATCTCGAGTTGAACCGAATATCAGAATTTCAGCGAATTTGTGTGATTAGAAAAGGGATTAGATCGAAATTAATTTTTCAAAAAATTGGAAAATACTACTGTTTTGTATTTGAGTTGTTAACTATTGTGCACATTCAAAAAATAATATGAAATTAGTTAAAGTTAACGTTAAAACCCATGTAGAAGATGATAGTGAAGTTAGATTTCAGGTAGCTGTCACTGATAAGGAGATAATTGATGAAATCTTATGACAACTCAATTTGTGGAAATTTTAAAATCGATTTTTACATTTTTCTGATTATCCGAACCTTCTGAAGTCCTAAAATTCGATTCTACTCAAGATGCACGATGATTCTCAAAATTTTAAATTTTTTGGACAAACTTGAATTTTTTACAGTACCTTCATACTGTAATTTTTATAGTTTTTTAGTCACAGATTACTCTGAAAATTGGTACATGTACTTGGAATACTGTACTTTATCTTGTCTCAAAATTTCAGGTTTTCCACATTTCTAGTTTCAGAGTTACAGAACATGAAATATTCTTGCTACATCACCACGCAAAGGGCCCACCAAGGTCCTGGTCACTCTCCTTTTTTTCTATTTCTCTTTTTCTTTGCTTTCAACTGGTCAAAGGGAACAAAAAAGTGAGAAAAAGAGAGATCTAGTTATAGCGACCACCCATGTATTCCTCAGGTTTGACTTATTTTCTGCGAAAAAAAACAAATCTTCATATCTCTGAAACTAAAAATGATAAGAAGCTGAAATTTTGAGACAATATTAAGTACAGTAGCCCAAGTACATGTACCAATTTTCAGACTGATCTGATAATGATAGGCATGGGACATTAAGGTCTGAAATAGATGAAAATAAATGAATTGTGTCCAAAAAATTTGTAATTTTCAGGATCGATGCGCATCTTGAGTAGAATCGAATTACAGAATTTTAGAAAAATTGGCTAATTAGGAAAATGTAAAAATCGATATAAAAGATTCAAAAAAGTCGAGTTGACATTTGTTTTATATAATTATCTCCTTATCAGTGATAGTTACAGTAATTCTAAGCTCACTGTAATATAATTTGTTAATGCAGTAAACTATTTATTCCTGAATTAATTAACCGGACAAACAAAAAAAAATTGATTTTTTCGATGTTTTAACTTTGACCTGTACAGTTTCCTTCTCAGCCAATTTCTCTGAAATTTTGGAATTCGATTCTACTCAAGATGCGCGTCGATTCTGAAATTTTCAGAAAAATCGGATAAACTAGAGGGATTTCCCAACACTTCAAACTAAAATATCTCAATTTCCGATCAACAAAGGTCCCTTGAAAATTTTTACATGTACTTGGAACCATGTTAATTATCTTATCCCAAAATTCCAGAATTTTCCCATTTCCAGTTTCAGAGATACAGTACCTGACACCCTCTATCATAAAATGTTGCAATTTTGATGTGATGGGAGGTCAGAAAAAGAGATAAGAGCGACCGAAAAGAGATAGGGAGAGACACAAATAGTTATTCCGAGACCACCCAGAACAACCAGAACATTTGGCAACATTTTCAAGAAATTAATGATTTCTTTTTTGAATTGTATCTCTGAAACTAGACGTCTGAAAATTCTGAAATTTTGGGATCAGTTAGAAACTATCAATGTCTATCTATGTACCAATTTTCAACGGACCATTATTAATCTGAAAATGGGATATGAGGGTCCGAAGTTGTTGATGGTCCTAAAATTTTGTCCAATTTTTTTGACAATTTCAGAATCAACGCGCGTTTTTATTTAAAATCATATTCCAGAATTTCAGAAAAATAGGATAATTAGGAATTTGTGAAAATCGATATTAAAATTTCAAAAAAACTGAGTTGACATTTGTTTTAATCAATTATCTCCTTATCAGTGACAGCTACCTGAAATCTAACTTCACTATTGAATTCTACATGGTTTATTATTGTAATACAATAAAAATTTGAATTATATTCCTTAATCCTGAAGTAATTAGCTGTAAAAATAAGTGAAAGCCCAAAATATCGACTTTTTGAAAAATTAATTTTGCTTTTTACACTTTCTTAAATATCCGATTTTCCTGAAATTCTGTAATTCGATTCTACTCAAGATGCTCGTCGAATGCCAGATTTCCAGACAAATTTGATAATATCGATTGATTTTCAGATATATCTTACTGTAATTTTTACCAATTTTTTTGAAATTTTAAGAATCGACTCGCATCTTGAGTTGAACCGAATTCCAGAATTTCAGAAAAATCGGGTGATTAAAAAAGTGTATAGATCAAAATTAAATTTTCAAAAAGTTGGATTTGCTACTTATTAGTCGTGTTGTTAATAAGCAAATTAATGTAACATGGTATTATCTACAGTTATATTAGTAGCAGGCCTTTAGGAATATAAAAATGAAATCAGTTGCACTGTATCTTCAACTGCAAATAAGATAATGATGAAAAGCCGATATCGATTCGAATTTTTCGAATATTAAAAATTGTACTGTAAACTTTTCTAATTATCAGATTCTACTGGAACTTCAAAATAAGATTCTACTCACGATGCGCATCGATTCTGAAATTTTCAGATTTTTTGGGCAAACTTTAAACTTTTTCAGTACCTTCATACTGTAATTTTTCTAGCTTATCAGTCACAGATTTGTCTGAAAATTGGTACATGTACTTAGATTACTATACTTAATTTTGTCTCAAAATTTCAGTTTTTTCCCATTTCTAGTTTCGAAGATACAGAAAATGAAATATTCGAGTAACATCAGCGGTGAAAGGACCCATACTCTTTTTCTCTATTTCTCTTTTTCTTCTCTTTCAACTGGTCAAAAGGGGAACAAGAGATAGGAGTGACCAAACGAGAGACACAAATAGTTATTCTGAGACCACCCACGACGACACAAACATTTGGCAACATTTTCAAGGCATTTATGATTTTGTTTTGGGATTGTATCTCTGAAAAGAGATGTCTGAAAATTCTGAAATTTTAAGACAGGATTAAGAATAGTGGTCCAAGTACATGTACTAATTTTCGAGGGACCATTATTAAATTAAAAATGGGATATGAGGGTCCGAAAGTGTTGATGGTCCCAAAATTTTGTTCAATTTTTATGAAAATTATAGAATCGATTCGCGTTTTTATTTAGAATCGAAATACAGGATATCAGGTGAATCTGATGATTAAGAAAATTTAAAAATCAATATTAAAAATTCAAAAAATCGAGTTGTCATTTGTTTTCATCAATTATCTCCTTATCAGTAACATCTACCTGAAATCTAACTTCTCTATCGTATTCTACATGGTTTTTAACGTTAATTTTAACTAATTTCTTACGATTCTTCCATTATGCACAAGAGTTAATCACTAAAATCTAAAAAGTAGAAAATTGAGATTTTTTGAATTTTTAATATCGATTTTTCAATTTTCCTAATTACCCAATTTCTATGAAATTCTAGAATTATATTCTACTCCAGATGCTCGTCGAACTACCGATTTGCAGACAAGTTGGATTAACTTGATTTTTTTCAGCTGTTTCAATCTGTAAATTCTGAAAACCCAAATTTTCAGATCTGTTTGAAAATTGGCACATGCACGTGGACCATTATCCTTAATCATGGCTGGAAGTTTCAGAAAGTTCCAAGTTTGATAAGTGCACTAAAAATCAAATTTTCAAAAAAATTGCATTTTTAGTTCATTTTTTAAAACCTCCATATCTCGGTTGCTTTTATAGTTATTCCGAAAGTGTTCACTAATGAAATAATGCTCATGATAAGAACTATATTTTGTTAGTTAGGAGTTTTTTGATAGCTATTATGATAATCAAGATAAAGGCTGCTTGAAATATTATTATCGATTTTTACGTTTTTCTAATCATCCAATTTTTTCTGAAATTCTGAAATCTGGATCTACCCAAGATGCGCGTCAATTCTCAAAATATCAGATTTTTTTGATAAACTTGAACTTTTTTCAACCTGTTCATACTGTAATTTATCAGTCTTACAGTATCCAGATTTGCCTGAAAATTGGTACATGTACTTGGAATACTGTACTTAATATCGTCTCAAAATTTCAGATTTTTTGCATTTCTAGTTTCAGAGATACATAACTTTTTGATTTTGTGGACATCATGGAGGAAAGTGTCCAATGCTTGTTTGTCTATTTCTCTTTTTCTCTTTTGGTCAATGAGAAATGCAGTGGTCATGGATAGACAAAGTCGATCCAAAAAATCTGAAATTTTCAGAAAAATTGCGCATTTTATCCTAGAATTATAATCCAAAATTCCAAAGACATCTGATAATTAGAAAATCATAAAGATCGCTATGAAAAATTCAAAAAAAAAAATGTTGCCAAATGATCTGGTTGTTCTGGGTGGTCTCGGAATAACTATTTGTGTCTCTCCCTATCTCTTTTCGGTCGCTCTTATCTCTTTTTCTGACCTCCCATCACATCAAAATTGCAACATTTTATGATAGAGGGTGCCAGGTACTGTATCTCCGAAACTGGAAATGGGAAAATTCTGGAATTTCGGGATAAGATAATTAACATGGTTCCAAGTACATGTACTAATTTTCAGGGGACTTTTGTTGATCGGAAATTGAGATATTTAGATTTGAAGTGTTGGGAAATCCCTCTAGTTTATCCGATTTTTCTGAAAATTTCAGAATCGATGCGCATCTTGAGTAGAATCGAATTCCAAAATTTCAGAGAAATTGGCTGAGAAAGAAACTGTTCAGATCAAGGTTAAAACATCGAAAAAATCAATTTTTATTGTTTGTTTAAAATTTCAAAAATATATTTCACTTTGTTTTTGATTACTTACTTAGCTTTAACTTGATTTAATTTGCATCTACAAAACAAGATTACTGTATTGAACTATCTAGAAAAAGCTAGTCACATCAGACTTACAGTATTCCCTACTGGCTAGGAAATAACTGTGACCAAATCAAAATGATCGTAAGTTTTTGAAATTTTAATATCGATTTTTACATTTTCCTAATTACCCGATCTTACTGTAACTCTGGAATCGGAATCTACTCAAGATGCACATCGATTCTGAAATTTTCAGAGAAATCGGATAAACTTGACTTTTTACAGTTTTCTACAAACTGTAATTTCCTACCTTCAACTTAATCCAATTTGCCTGAAAATAGGGGGACATTCTGAAAACAGTATCATTAACATTATCTCAAAATTTCAGAATCTTAGGATTTCTAGTTTCAGAGATACAGTATCCCCATTTTTCAAGCACAAGCCGTGTTGGGTGGTCAGAAAAACAGAAAACTGCGATAACAGCGGCATTTTTAGGCCACCTTTGACGCATTTTTTGTCTGCAAATTCTTGAATTCTGTATCTCTGAAATTGGAAATGGGAAAATTCTGAAATTTTGAGGGTAGATTAAGGCTAGTGGTCTAAGAACATGTACCAATTTTCCGGGAACCATTATTATTTGGAAAATGAGATAATTTAATTTGAAGGACCATCAGAAATATCAAGTTTATCAGATTTTTCTGAAATTTTGAGGGTCGACGCGCATCTTGAGTAGAATCGAATTCCAGAGTTACAGTAAGATCGGATGATTAGGAAAGTGTAAAAATTGATATTAATTATTGAAAAATTCATAATTTTCTACTTTTTTGTTATTTTATTGTTAATTAATCTAAAAATAGCTAATCTACTACAGGAGAAGTTGTTATAACTTCAATGAACCTTGTAGAAAGTTATTGTGAGCTTAGAATTCCTGTAGATGTCACTGATAAGGAGATAATTGATTAAAACTAATGACAACTCGATTTTTTTGGAATTTTAATATCCAGCTATTTATTTTCCCAATTACCTGACTGTTTTCATCATCTAGGATAAGATTCTAGTTAGAAACGCGCTTTGTTTCTATTATTTTCAGAAAATTCCGATAAAATTTTGGGACCATCAACAACTTCGGACCCTCATATCCTACTTTCGAATTAATAATGGTCACTTGAAAATTGGTACATGTACATGGACCACTACCCACAATCCTGTCCCAAAATTTCAGAGCTTTCAGACGTCTAGTTTCAGAGATACAATACACGAAACAAAGAGATTCATGCCTTGAAATTGTTGCCAAATGTTTGTGTCGTCCTTGGTGGTCTAAATAACTATTTGTGTCTCTCGTTTGGTCACTCCTATCTCTTGTTCCCCTTTGACCAGTTGAAAGAGAAGAAAAAGAGAAATAGAGAAAAAGAGTATGGGTCCTTTCACCGCTGATGTTACTCGAATATGTCATTTTCTGTATCTCTGAAACTGGAAATGGGAAAATTCTGAAATTTTGAGACTAGATTAAGTACAGTAATCCAAGTACATGCACCAAATTTTAGACAAATCTGGATACTGTAAGGTTGGTAAATTACAGTATGAACAGGCTGAAAAAATATCAAGTTTAACCAAAAAATCTGAAAATTTCAGAATCGACGCGCATCTTGAGTAGAATCTTATCCTGGAGTTTCAGTAGAATCTGATAATAAGAAAAATGTACAGACTGAAATTAAAAATTCAAAAAATTCAAGTTACCGTTTGTTTTTTATCATTATCTTATTAACAGTGATAGACAGAATAAAACTGCTTCCATATTGAAATTCTACGACATCAGATACTGTTATCGCGCATATGAACAATGTATAATTTTAACCTGCTGATTAATAAAATGGATTATTAGTAATGATTTAACTTTTTTAAATTTTAATTTCGATCTATAGGCTTTTCTCACCACCCGATTTCTCTGAAATTCTTGAATTCGATTCCACCCAAGATGGTAGTCGAGAGCCTGATTTTCAAAAAAATTGGAAAAAATTACAGTAAGATATATCTGAAAATCAATCGATATTATCAGATTTGTCTGAAAATCTAGCATTTGACGAGCATCTTGAGTAGAATTTGAATCCAGAATTTCAGGAAAATCGGATGATTAGAAAAATGGATAGCTCAAAATTAAAATTTCAAAAAGTCGATATTTTGGACTTTCATGTATTCCCATTGTTAACTAGCTTAAGATTAAGGAAAATCTTACAGGAACAGATGATGTTACACAAACAAACCTTGTAGAATATAAAAGTGATGTTAAATTTGCCATAACTATCACTGATGAAGAGATAATTGATGAAAACAAATGACAACTCGATTTTTTTCAATTTTTGAAATCGATTTTTACATTTTCCTAATTAACTGATTTTTCTGAAATTCTGGAATTCAATTCTAGATAAAAACGCGCGTTGATTCTTAAATTTTCAGAAAATTTGGAAAAAATTCTAGAAAAACCCACAACTTCGGACCCTCATATCCCATTTTCAAATTAGTAATGGTCCCATGAAAATTGGTACATACATAGCAGTGTTGCACGGAATTCCGTGTTCCGCGTTCCGAGTTCCGCGTTCCGGGCGTTTTTCCACTTCCGTTTCCGTGTTCCGCGTTCCGTGAAAATTATTTTTACTTCCACTTCCGAGTTCCGTGTTCCGTAAAAAGAAAAACTACTTCCACTTCCGTGTTCCGCGTTCCGTAAAAAAAACCCGAGTTTCGCGGAATATGTTACAAGTAGCGAATCACACTCCGAAGTCACTTTTTAGGGTTCTATTTACCGTATATCGAAACAAATCATTGTTTAACAATGAAATCTGATGATTTTTAGTGAAAATATCCAACAAATTGACACCCCGAAAGAAAAAATGACTTCCAAGTTCCGTGTTCCGCGTTCCGAGTTCCGCGTTCCGGGCGTTTTTCCACTTCCGTTTCCGTGTTCCGCGTTCCGTGAAAATTATTGTTACTTCCACTTCCGAGTTCCGTGTTCCGTGAAGTGAGAATACACTTCCGTTTCCGAGTTCCGAGTTCCGAAAAAACTTTTTTTACTTCCACTTCCGCGTTCCGCGTTCCGAGATTTTCAAAAATCGACTTCCGTGCAACACTGATACATAGTCACTGATAGTTTCTAACTGATCCCAAAATTTCAGAATTTTCAGACGTCTAGTTTCAGAGATACAGTCTAAGAAAAGAAATCAAGAATGCCTTGAAAATGTTGCCAAATGTTTGCGTCATCCTGGGTGGTCTCAGAATAACTATTTGTGTCTCTCGTTTGGTCATTCCTATCTCTTGTTCCCCTTTTGACCAGTTGAAAGAGAAGAAACAAGAGAAATAGAGAAAAAGAGTATCGGTCCTTTCACCGCTGATGTTACTCGAATATGTCATTTTCTGTATCTCTGAAACTAGAAATGGGAAAAACCTGAAATTCTGAGACAAGATTAGGGGTAGTGATCCAAGTACATGTACCAATTTTCAGACAAATCTGTATACTGTAAGGTTGGTAAATTACAGTATGAAGGTACTGTAAAAAATTCAAGTTTATCCAAAAAATCTGAAATTTTCAGAATCGATGCGCATCTTGAGTAGAATTGAATTCCAGAATTTTAGAAAAATCGAGTGATTAGAAAAATGTACAGATCAAAACAAAATATTTGAAAATCTATATCTGAAATACTTTTTCATTTATTCAAATAGCAAATCAATCAAAAGTTAAATTATCTATTGCTACATTAGTAACAGACACTGTAGAATATCATAATATGATTTAACTTTCGTTAGCGGTCATTTTTCATAAGATAATGATAAAAAACCAAGACCAACTTGATTTTTTTAAAATTTCAAAATCGATTTTTATAGTTTCCTAATCACCCAATTTTTCTGAAATTCTGGAATTCGATTCTATTCAAGATGCGCATTGATTCTAAAATTTTAAGATTTTTTGGATAAACTTGAACTTTTCACAGTACCTTCATACTGTAATTTACCAACCTTACAGTATCCAGATTTGTCTGAATTTTGGTACATGTACTTGGATTACTGTACTTAATCTAGTCTCAAAATTTCAGAATTCTAGGATTTCTAGTTTCAGAGATACAGAAAATGACATATTCGAGTAACATCAGCGGTGAAAGGACCGATACTCTTTCTCTCTATTTCTCTTTTTCTTCTCTTTTAACTGGTCAAAAGGGGAACAAGAGATAGGAGTGACCAAACGAGAGACACAAATAGTTATTCCGAGACCACCCAGGACACCCAGATCATTTGGCAACATTTTCAAGGCATGAATCTCTTTGTTTCGTGTATTGTATCTCTGAAACGAGACGTCTGAAAATTCTGAAATTTTTTGGGTTGATAGAAACTATTATTCCCTATGTATGTACCAATTTTCAAGGGACCATTATAAATTTGAAAATGGGATATGAGGGTCCGAAGTTGTTGATGGTCCCAGAATTTTATCCGAATTTTCTGAAATTTTCAGAACTGATACGCGTTTTTATCAAGAATCGTATCTCAGAATTCCAGAGGGATGGGATAATTAGGAAAATGTACATAACATTTTGAAATTAAGGTGAAAGTCGAGTTGTCATTAGTTGTTATTGATTATCTTCTTATCAGTGGTCGTTACGGAAATTCTAAACTTTCTATTGTTTTCTAAAGGGCTTGTTTCGTTAGTATTAATTAATTTTGTAGTAAATTCCTTACTCCTAAATTAGTTAACAAAACAAATAAATGAAAATCTAAAATATTGACTTTTTGAATTCTTAATTTCAATTTTTAAACTTTCCTAATCATCCGATTTTTCTGAAATTCTGTAATATGAATCTACTCAAGATGCGCGCCAATCCTCAGATTTTCAGAGAAATCGGATAATATCGATTGATTTTCAGATATATCATACTGTAATTTTATCCGGGTTTTCTGAAAATTTGAGAATCGACTTGCATCTTGAGTAGAATCAAATATCAAAATTTAAGGAAAATTGGTTTAAATAGAAAGATGGTAGCTCGATATCAAATATTCAAAATAAGCCATTTCTCTGCCTCTCTATTCCTCTTTTCTCTCGTTTCTACTAGCTTTCTAAAATATTTTTACTTTATTAACAGTAAAAAATAAAGGACAAATGATTATACGATTTTATTTTGTAAGGCTTGCTACTGTTATTTGATATCTTTTCTTCTTGCTAGACGAGTTAAATAACAAGTTTAATGAATAATTAGTGACAAGTTCGGGTAGTTCAATATTTGATATCGAGCTATAATCCTTCTATATCAACCGATTTTTCTGAAATTTTGATATTCGGTTCTACTCAAGATGCGCGTCGATTCTTAAATTTTCAGAGGAATCGAACAAAATTACAGTAAGATATATCTGAAAATCAATCGATATTATCAGATTCGTCTGAAAATCTGGCGATCGACGCGCATCTTGAGTAGAATTGAATTCCAGGTTTTCAGCGAAATCGGATGACTGAGAATGTCTATAGATCGAAATCAAAAATAACAAAACAAATGCTTTTTTGAAAAAATTCATACTGTCTTCTACACTTTCCTAATCAGCCGATTTCGCTGAAATTCTGGAATATGAATCTACTCAAGGTGCGTACCGATCCCCAAAGTGTGAGACAATTTGGATAATATCGATTGATTTTCAGATATATCTTACTGTAATTTTATCCAATTTTTGTGAAAGTTGAAAAAAGTTATTTAAAAAGGTTTGCTACTATTATTACACATGTTAGTATCATTAAAAATTAATTTTTTAATTAGCATAATTATAAAATCGATGTTATCGGATTTCTCTGAAAAACTGGCATTCGATGCGCATTTTGAGTATAATCGGATCACAGAATTTCAGAAAAATCGGTTGATTGAAAAAGTGTAAAGAGCTAAATTGAAATCTAGAAAAAGCATTTGGTTTGTTATATTTGATTTCGATCTATAGACTTTCTCAGTCATTCAATTTAGCTGAAATTCTGTAATTCGATTCTACTCAAGATGCGCGTCGAACGGCAGATTTTCAGAAAAATCTGATAATATCGATTGATTTTCAGATATATCTTACTGTAATTCCGATCTTTCGGAAAGTTGTAGGATCGGCGCGCACTTTGGGTAGATTCATATTACAGAATTTGATAAAAATTGGCTGAACAGGAAAGTACATAGATCAAAGTTTAACATTGAACTGGCCATGTTCCTCAATAATTATTTATTAAAATTGATATAAATCGGGTATAGCATGAAGAAAACTTATATAATAGCAGTAACAAACCTTACAGAGTATTATCGCATAATCATTTGTCCTTTATTTCTTACTGTTAATAAAATAAACAGATTTTAGAAAGCTAGTAGAAACGAGAGAAAAGAGGAAAAGAGAGACAGAGAAATGGCTTATTTTGAATTGTTAATTTCAATTTTTAAACGTTCTTAATCATCAGATTTCGCTGAAACTCTATCATATGATAAAACACAAGATGCAAGTCGATTCTCAAATTTTCAGAGGAATCGGATAAAATTACAGTATGATATATCTGAAAATCAATCGATATCATTCAAATTGTCTCACACTTTGGGGATCGGTGCGCACCTTGAGTAGATTCATATTACCGAATTTCAGAAAAATTGGATGATTAGAAAAGCCAATAGATCAAAAATTAAATATGTTAAAGCAAAAATGATTTTCGCCTTTATCTTACTGTAATTTTTACCAACTTCCCTGAAAATTTGAGAATCGACTTGCATCTTGAGTAGAATCGAATATCAAAAGTTCAGCTAAATCTGATGATTAAGAAAGTTCGTAACTCGATATCAAATATTCATTTCTCTGCCTCTCTATTCCTCTTATCCATAATTTCTGCTAAATTTCTAAACTACGTTTATATTGTCAACCATGAGAATTAAAGATCAACAGATGATAATATGATATTCTGTAAGGTTTGCTACTATTATTACACATGTTAGTATCATTGAAAATTAATTTTTTAATTAGCATAATTATAAAATCCATGTTATCGGATTTGTCTGAAAATCTGGCATTCGATGCGCATTTTGAGTATAATCGGATCACAGAATTTCAGAAAAATTGGATGATTAGAAAAGTGTAAAAAGGGAAATGGAAATCTGAAAAAAGCATTTGTTTTATCATATTTGATTTCGATCTATAGACACTCCCAGTCATCCGATTTCGCTGAAATTCTGGAATTCGATTCTACTCAAGATGCGCGTCAATCCTAATTTTTTCAGGAAATTTGAAAAATATCGATTGATTTTCAGATATATCACACTGTAATTTTATCAGATTTCTCTGAAATTTTGAGGATCGACTAGCATCTTGTGCTTAATCATATAACAGAATTTCAGCTAAATCGGATGATTAGGAGAGCGTAAAAATTGAAATTAAACATCTAAAATAAGACATTTCTCTGCCTCTCCATTCCTCTTTTCTCTCGTTTCTACTAGCTTTTTAAAATATTCTCATTTTATCAAAAGTAAGAAATAGAGGATAACTGATTATGCGATAATACTATGTAAGGTTTGTTACTGGTATTACACATTTCAGTAGCATGTTTTACCAATTTTCTAATTAGTTCAATGGATTGGCAAATTAAGTTAGTTCAATATTTAATATCAAGCTACAATTGTTCTATGTTAACCAATTTTTCTCAACTTATGATTTTCGATTCAACTCAAGATGCGCGCTTATCTTAGAATTTTAGGAGAATATGGATAAAATTACAGTAAGATACATCTGAAAATCAATCGATATTATCAGATTTTTCTGAAAATCTGAGGATTGGCGCGCATCTTGAGTAGATTCATATTACAGAATTTCAGCGAAATCGGATGACTGAGAATGTCTATAGATCGAAATCAAATATAACAAAACAAATGCTTTTTTAAGATTTCAATTTCGCTTATTACACTTTTCTAAACGTCAAAAATCGCTGAAATTCTGTGATCCGATTATACTCAAAATGCGCATCGAATGCCAGTTTTTCAGAGAAATCCGATAACATCGATTTTATAATTATGCTAATTAAAAAATTAATTTTTGATGATACTAACATGCGTAATAATAGTAGCAACCCTTACAGAATATCATATTATCATCAATTGATCTTTAATTCTCCCGGTTGACAATATAAACGTATTTTAGAAATCAAACAGAAATTATGGATAAGAGGAATAGAGAAGCAGAGAAATGAATATTTGATATCGAGTTACATTCTTTCTATATCAACCGATTTTAATGAACTTTTAATATTCGATTCTACTCACGATGCAAGTCGATCCTCAAATTTTCAGAAAAATCGGATAAAACTACAGTAAGATATATGAGAAAATCATTTTTGCTTTAACATATTTAATTTTCGATCTATCGACTTTCCCAGTCATCCGATTTCGTTGAAATTCTGTAATATGAATCTACTCAAGATGCGCGTCGATCCACACATTTCCAGACAAATCTGATAATATCGATTGATTTTCAGATATATCTTACTGTAATTTTGTACAATTTATTTGAAAATTTCAGGATGGTTCCGCATCTTGAGTTGAATCGAATATCAAAATTTCATAAAAATCGGTTTATATAGAAAGACTGTAGATCGATATTAAATATATCAAAATATTCTAAATACCCTTGATTTCCTGTTTTCCCTATGATCTGGGGTTAGATAATTGTAAAATCACAGTTTATACTGTATTTCTATGTGATGTATTTTAATGTAGTTTGGGTTTTTAGAGTCTTCCGTTAATTGTTATAATTGAGTAAAAATACGATGAGCTAGGATTTTTTGAATTATAAATAGAAATTTCTACATTTTTCTTATTACCCTATTTCTCTGAAATTCTGTAATTCAATTCTACTCGAGATGCGCGTCGATCCTCAAATTTCCAGGAAAATCGGATTAATTCGATTTTTTGAAACCTGTTTCAATTCGAATTTTTTAAAATTTCCAAATAATAATGGTTCCTGAAAATTGGTCCATGTACTTGAACTACTGTACTTAATTCTGTCTCAAAATTCCAGAATTTTCGCATTTCTAGTTTCAGAGATACAGAAAAGGTGGTTTTTCCATTTTTAGCTTATCAGGTGCTCCACTGTGCTTGATGTCTCTCTACCACCCTCTTGTTTTTCTGTTATCTCTTTTTTATGATTTCACTAGTTTTTTTGATTTTTTATTATTGATTTTTACATCTTCCTAATTACCCAATTTTTCTGAAATTCTGAAATTATGATCTATTCAAGATGCGCGTCGATTTTGAAATTTTCAGAGTTTTTGAACGAATTTGATGTTCTAATTATTGTTTTTCTAGGTTACAGTAATCCAATCAATCCAAAAATTAGTAGTCATATTCGGACCACTACCCTTAATCTCGTCCCAAAATTTCAGAATTTTCCCATTTCTAGTTTCAGAGATTTAGAACTTAGAAAATTGCTGTAATTTTGCTGTTCTGGGTGGCCTGAAAAAGAGAAAAAGAGAAATGTAGTTATTCTGACCACCCGCTTGTTGCTCAGCTTCTACCCATTTCTCCTCCCGAAATTTCCTAAATTCATAACTCAAAAACTAGAAAACCAAAAAATCTGAAATTTTGTCACAAGATTAAGTACAGTAATCCAAGTAAATGTACCGAATTTCAGGGAACATTATAAATTTGAGAATTGAGGTAAGTCAATTTAAATTGGTGTTAAAAAGCTTAAGTTTGTCCAACTTTTATGAAAATTTCAGAATCGACGCGCATCTTGAGTAGAATTGAATTACTCATTTTCAGGGATTTTGGGTGATTAGGAAAATGTAAAAATCGCTATAAAAGTTTCAAAAAAATTTAGACTTGTTACCCTTAACAACCTATCCCCTTAAACTAGTACTAACCCATAAATCATGTCAAAAACTAGGTCATCTGTCTCAAAGCTAGCTAGACAAGCCATCTCGGGTACCTAGCAACTAGACAACTTTCCTCTTTTCTAAGCTCCGCGCCTTTTCTCGCTTAGCCCCTTTCTTTTTCATTCTTTTCAAATGTTTAGTACATAGTAGCTAGTATTCATGGACCTCTGAGTGTAAGGTCCTTTTTTCTTGATTTTTTCTAAATTTTTCTTGATCTACATATTTTTACTAGATAAAAAATAAATTTAGTCTGGATGGATGGAAACAAGAGCTTTGTTGTTTTAATTGAGTAATTAATTTAAAATTATGTAATATGTATTAACAAGAAGATAATTGTAGGTAAGAAAATTGATAAAGGTAATTCAATTAATGTTTTAATAAATGATTTCAGAATAATAAAATAATCAATGGACCTTTGATTTAATTGTTAGCTGAAGATTTGTATACTTCCAAGACAATATCAATTGAAACTGGAAATTAAATTAAATTATGTTTCAATTTTTCAATTTTATAAACTGGTTTTTTTTTAAATTTTTGTATTGTTTTATGAAATTTGTAAAAAAAAATGGTTACCTATTTATGAAAACTACTTAATTTCGATTTAATTATTTAAAAAAATCGTAATTTCAGTTAAAATCAAAGAAAATGGACAGCTAAACAAATTTACGGGGAAACCTACATTTTCAGATTCAAAAAGTCAGTAAAACTGCCTAAAAATATCAAGATTTTGATTCAAGTTAGCCTAACCCAAAGTTATATAACCCTAGTAGTGTGTTCAGGCAGTTATAACTCAGTTCCCATAAGAGCTATCAAAAAAGTGTCAACTAACAAAATGTAGCTCTTATTATGAGCAATATTTCATTATTTAAAACTTTTTTGATAGCTTTTATGAGAACCGAGATATACGAGTTCTAAGCTACCTTTCTAATTTTCAAAGAAAGAAAACAATACTTTCTTCAAAACTTGACATATTTAGTCTCATTCGAATCGTCTTAATCCCCTAAATCCAAAAATAATAGTTTCATGATCCATACAATTCAATTCCCTCTCTCCCCCCCCCCCCCCCCCTCTTTTTCTCGATTTCTTATCTCTTATCAACAGAATAGACTTCTGGCGCCGCTCCCCTAGCCCTACTCTGCGTCTCTCCCTTTCCCATACTCTCTAATCTTCCTAATTTCAAAAAGATAATAAAATTGAATAGAAAATGGAGGTTGTAATGATTTCTTATCTATCAATTAAAAAAAATCTCTGCGTCTCCTTATCTAAGAATCTCTCATTTTCCTTTCGGCGGAGAAGCACCAAAACTTCATTATTACAGTTTTTGTTGACGTTGCGTGCTAAATGTCTGGATATTTTTGATTTTTTTTGAATTATTCTTGCTTTTTTTATTGATGGATTATAATGATTAATTAATTAGTTAATTAATTAATTGGAAGCTGAAATGTGAGTTTTTTTTTTTTATTTTGTTTTACATTTTTTGAAATAGATATAACTCGGTTAAAATAAGAGCTATCAAAAAAGTGTTAACTGATGAAATATTGCTTGTAATAAGGGCTACATTTTGCTAGTTGACAACTTTTTTGTAGCTTCTATGGGAACCGAGATATAGGAGTTGAAAAAAATTCACTTTTTTCGAAAAAAATTTTTTTTTCAATTTATTGGAATTTTTGAAACTCCTATATCTTGGTTCCCATAAGAGCTATCAAAAAATTGTTAATTAATGAAATATTGCTTATAATAAGAGCTACATTTTTTTAGTTGACTGTTTTTTGATAGCTCTAATGGGAACGGAGATATATCGATTTAAAAAATTACATTTTCTCAATACTAATGAAAATGATTTTTCAGGATGGACGTGGAATAGAAAAGGAGTAAAGGGACCCATTTCTAAAGAGGATGTAGTCGGCGCTTGTTTCGTCAAGATGTAGGAAGAGATTATTAGGACTCCGTGACCCAAAAAGTTGTTGACATGGTCGGTAAAGTGTTCAAGTCCAGGAATGGTTCCGCAATTCAAAGTGAGTTTTACTTACTGTATAGGTTACTGTAGCAGTTACTGTAGTAATTACTGTTTCAAAGTTTGTATTAACTACATTATTCATGATTTATTTTCAAGAGATGGAAATGGTCTAACATCCAATAAATTGTTTTATATTTTTTTAAATAAATGTTTTTTTTTGGGATTTCATTTTCAGCACTTTTTTTGAAATAGCTATAAGTCGGTTCCTGTAACAGCTATCAAAAAGTTGTCAACTAACAAAATATAGCTTTCATTACAAGCAATACTTCATTAGTTAATCATTTTTTGATAGCTCTTATGGGAACCGAGATATAGGAGTTTGGAAATTCAAAAAAAAAAATTTTTCAAAACTGATTTTTAGGAGCATTTTTAAAACCCCTCATATCTCGGTTCCCATTAGTGCTATCAAAAAGTTGTCAACTAACGAAATGTAGCTCTTATTGTGAGCAATATTTCATTTGTTAACACTTTTTTGATAGCTCTTATGGGAACTGAGATATAGCAGTTTGTAGAAGCTAGATATGCTTTTTGACTGCTCTGAAAGCTAGAAAAAACTAATTTTTTGAAAAAAGATCTAAGCTTCTGAAATTGATCTGTAATAATCTATAAAAACGGTTTTAATTTTGAAAACAATTTATTAACAAAAAAATTAATAATTAACTGACTGTCTCAATTTGGTTGCATGGGACACTTTCCTGAAAATATTCTTTTTTTTTTAAATTCAGATTTATATACGTTAAAGTAATGTAATATACTAATTAATTTAATAGATATATAACTTTTAATAGACTGATTAATGTTAATAGACTAATTGAATTTTTAAACTTACCAAAAAAATAATCCGTGAGTGTTGTGTTGAATATCAAAATTTCCTGGAAATTCTGAAAAAAACATTGCTATTTTTATAAATTTTCAGAATCGAAAACTCACCTTTTTTTCACTAAAAAATGTCCATTGTCGATTCGTAATGGATTGGGTCGAAGAAGATCTGAAATCCCAATATTTAATAGGGTTTATCTCGCTAGATATTAGAGATATCAAAAAAATGTTAACTAATGAAATATTGCTTCTAATAAGGGCTACATTTTGTTAGTTAACACTTTTTTGATAGCTTTTCTGGGAACTGAGATATAGAAGTTTTAAAAAATGTGCAAAAAAAAATTATACTTTCAAAAAAAAATTTTTTTTCACAAACTTCAAACTTCTATATCTCAGTTCCCATAAGAGCTACAATAAAACTGTCAACTAACAAAATGTAGTTCTTAATACAAGCAATATTTCATTAGTTAACAATTTTTGAATATCTACAACTTTAACCGAGTTATGCAAGCTATAAGCCCCTAACTCACCGAACTTTCTAGATATGACGTTTTGAAAGAGAAGGTTCCCTTTTTCCATGTTTTCATTTTGATTTTTTTTCTGTGCATATATCTTTTTTTACATCTCTAAAAAATTTTAATTATTTAGATATTAATAAAAAAACTAAGCTATAGAAATTTAAAAAATTCCAAAAAATTAGCAAAACTTTTTTTAAAGTGATTTTTCGAAAGGTTGATATCTCGGTTCCCATTAGAGCTATCAAAAAGTTATTAACTAACAGATTGTAGCCCTTATTATAAGCAATATTCCATTAGTTGACGCTTTTTTGATAGATGTAATAGGAACCGAGATATAAAAATTTGAAAATTGAAAAAAAAAATTTCAAAAAAAAGTGTTTTTTTTTTGAAATCGCTATAACTCGGTTCCCATAAGAGCTATTGAAAAAGTGTTAACTAACAAAATATAGCTCTTTGTATGAGCAATATTTCATTAGTTAACACTTTTTTGATAGCTCTTATGGGAACCGAGATATAGGAGTTTCTAAAAATGTACCTTTTTTAACCTGGTCGATTTGAGCACATCCCATGGCATTCTTGAATAATTTTTTATCAAATCTGAAACAATTTTTATTATAAAGTTTTCAAAAAATTCAATTTAGAGACTATTTACATTATAAGTACTTATTTTAGTGATAACTCAAAAAAGTGATTCAACTAACCTTCACATTTATTAACAAAATAGTAATAAAAATAAAATTAATAGTAATAAATAATATAATTCAGCAAAAATCAAATCCTTGATACATTTCTTTTATAAGGATCCAATCAATTAGGATTCCAATATAGCTTAGTCCTCCTCCTAAGAAAAAGCTTTTCTCAGGAGGAGGAGGATAGAAATAAAATGAGCAGTTTTTCGGGGGAAGAAGAAAAAGAGAGAGAAAGAGAGCGGTTAGAGAAAAAAATGGGGCCATTCGAAACGGAAAAAGTGGGAGTGATGGATGGGACACATGTCCCTTTAACTTGGCGCGGCTGCTTTTCGTATAGTGGGAAAAGAGGAAGGATGGGGAAAGTGGGGAGGAAAGAGTTTAGTGAACTTTACGAGAAATTTGGAAGAAAATTTAACTATTTTTAACAAGTTTATAAAAAAAATGTTCCTTTAAAAACCTGGAAATTAATAATTTTGTAGTTTGCGGCCCTTGTGAACTAATTTTTTTGTTTATTTTAACAAAACTTCCTCTATTTTGGTAGTATCTGTTTTTTGTAGTAACTATGTCAAAATTAACAAAAAAATCCCTGAAAACTTCATTTTCCCTGAAATTTCTTCTATCTGAAACTCTGAAAACTTTGAAAAAATATATATATATATATATTTATTATGAGTAGTTATCTTGTACTTCCAACTTTAACAAAAAAAAAAATTAAGATTGGAAATCAATTCCGTGAAGGTCGTCGTATTTCTGAAAAATAATAATTTGTAGTTTTATTTCTTTTTTGTGACTCACTTTTTTATCACAAAATTAGTTGGCGGTCTGGGTACTCGTCATCATGAATTGTGTTTCTGAAATTTTTTTTTTGAAATAGGCAGAACTCGGTTGTTAGGAGAGCTATCAAAAAAGTGTTAACTAATGAAATATTGCTTATAATAAGGGCTATATTTTGTTAGTTGACAATTTTTTGATAGCTCTTATGGGAACCAAGATATAGGAGTTTTAAAAATTGCAAAAAAAATTTTTTTTTTGAAAGTGAAATTTTTAATACTTTTTTAAAACTCCCATAACTCGGCTCCCATGAGAGCTATCAAAAAGTTGTCAATAAATGAAATATAGCTTTTATTATGAGCAATATTTCATTAGTTAACACTTTTTTGATAGCTCTTATGGGAGCCAAGTTATAACAGTTTCTAAAAAAACATACATTTTTTCAACTTGTTCGATTCCGTCGCAACCCTCGAAGGATGTTATTCTTGAAAACATGAATAATTATCAAATCTGGAAAAAAATTACTTTTGAATTCTGTGTTAATATATCGGCTAGTTTTTAAAAAATTATGTAACTAATTTTATGAAATTATTGACAATTACATATTAGTAGAAAACTATTAAAAATTACAGCCTATTTTATTGCTAATTCAAAAAAAAAAGATCAACTAACCTTCCTATATATAAAAAAATAGTAATAAAATAATAATAATAGTAATAAACAAAATAATTCAGCAAAAATCAACTCCTTGATACATTTCTTTATAAGGATCCAATCCGGTAGGATTCCAATATAGCTTAGTCCTCCTCCTAAGAAAAAGCGTTTCTCAGGAGGAGGAGGAGGATAGAAATAAAATGAGCAGATTTTCGGGGGAAGAAGAAAAGAGAGAGAGAGAGAGAGAGAGGGGTTAGAGAAAAAAAAAGAAAAGAAGAAGAAGATTGGAGGAGCCGCTTTTCGTATAGTGGGAGAAGGAGAAGGGATAGGAAAAGTGTGAGAGAAGAGTTTAGTGAACTTTAAGAAAAAATGAAAGGAAAAAAAATTATTAATTGTGAAATAGTTTTTGATGAATTTAATCATAAATAGTTTAGTTTAGTTTGGAAAAGTTAACCTTGGTTCGGGGGACCATCTTAGTGTTTTTCTACAGTAACCAGATCATTTCAGGATATTATTCAAAAATAATGCCAAATTCGGATTCAGGGCGTCAAGCCGGTTCAGAAAAATATAATCATGGGTTGGTTCCAAAAAACTTCCTTTTTCGCTGTGTAGTCCTCGAGGACAAAAACTAAAAGCTACCGTAACTCATCCAATTTTGCTCTAATTTCCCTGGAAGCTCGACTTCCGTAATCAGGGCATATAGCCCGTCAAAATGAGTATAATATTGGGTAGATTCCAAAAAAAAATTTTTGTAGTCCTCGTGGAAAAAAATTTCAAAAATCAAAAAAAAAATGTAATTTTGTTACAGTTTTTAATTTTATTAATAATACAGTTTGTAGTTCCTATGTAAAATAGTAAAATAGTTTATACAAATTTTCCAAAAAAAAAATTTCCCTCAGACTTTTTATACATTTTACGACTTACTACAGCTCATTTTTTATTACTCCGCTTTCTATTTTTCCCTTTTTTTTCTATTTCTATACCAGATGTACTTTTTCACTTTTTTCTTGATATTTTCTATTTTACTAATTAACCAAATTAACGCTGGTAACTAATTTTTTTCTGGAAATTAAAAAAAATCCTGTTTTTTTTCAGATTCCCTTAAAATGCTAAAAATATTCGGGAAAGTTGTAAATGCTAGTTTTGATGGTGTAAATAAGGATGATAGTTGTGTAGATAGCTGTTATAATGAGGAAGATTGTATATTGGCTTATATGGATTCAGAAAATCATTGTGTTTTATATTATTTCAATTCTACTCAGTTTCTGGAAGTTATTGAAATGGAAGAGGATAATGGGTTGTACGTGGCGTTTAAGGTTAGTTCATTTTGTTAGCTACAGTACCGCTCAAAAGTTTATTGAAAAATGTAAGCATTTTCAAGGGTCTGGAGCTCGTAGGTCAAGTTTCCGATCACTCTGAAAATTATTGGGGGTATAAAACAAACCTAAATTAGCCACTTTGCATTCACAGAATTTTTTGAAAATTCCTAGTTTTTCTGCTATGAAGCACACTCCATTTTGGTCCGTTTTTGGCCGTTTTTTGCCGTTTTTGCACTGAAAGGTGAAAAAACAGGTGTCTTTTAGAAAACGCGAAATAGCTGAAAAACTAGGAATTTTCAAAAAATTCTGTGAATGCAAAGTGGCTAATTTAGGTTTGTTTTATACCCCCAAAAAATTTCAGAGTGATCGGAAACTTGAGATCCGAGCTCTAGACCCCTGAAAATGGCCGAAAATCAACTGAAAAACACTTTTTTCTATAAACTTTGTACAAACTACAAACTACAAACTACAAACTACAAACTACAAAAACTACAAAACTCTCCATTTCCAGACCACCCTCCCCAACGACACCTGCCCCACCTACCCGTCAATTCTCCCTGTAATAAGCATAGGAGAAGACCCAATATCATGGACCAAGTCCTCAAACACATTCAAATTTCAAAAATGTATTGGAGACTGGAAAATGTTCCAAAGATCAGGGATTACTGTATGCATACAGGCGATCTCTTTGTATTTAGGAGTTACTCGAAATGATTCTATAGAATATTGTCGGAATATGGGATATCAAATGTCGGGGTTGGCTAGTGTAGAGGAGGCGAAATGGGTGTGGGGTGAGCTGTTAGAAATAATTTTTTTTAATTTAAAAAAAAAAAAATTTTTTAGATAAAATCTCTCTATTAACCTCGAAGTTATGGTATGGTTTTTGGATGGATGGTGTAAGAATCTGCAGTAATTGTAATGTAATATAATTCTATTAATTTATGAAAAAACCAAAAAAAAAATTTTGTTTATTTTTAGAACTTCATCTGGTCCGATGGGTATACTGTAGGGAACGCAGTATTGGAAGTAGCAACCTTGTCGTTTAAGAGTTATTCGTAAGAAATAAACTTTTTTTAGAAAAACTTTTTTTTACATATTTGTTAAAAAGTGAATTACAGCGGTGGTAATTTGGAAAATTGTTTGCAAGTGGCTCGAACTGGTTCTAAATATATGATAAATGATGTGGGTTGTGAAACATCGGCAGCGCAGTTTGGTGTCGTTTGTGGATATCAGTTGTTGTAATTTACCTTATTTTTATTATTTTTTAAATTAATATTCTGTAAAATATTGAGTGCGGCACGGAGAGGCACGGAAATAAATAAAAAATACATTTTTATTAATTATCTCGTAATTAACACAATTAACACTATCAATTTAATTAATCCAGAACCAAAAATAGAATTAGAAGAGGAATTTGAGTTGAAGAAAGACGAATTTAGAAGTTCTTCATAAGTGATCACGGGGATTACTGTAGGAGGCGGGGCTTTCCTTGAAGTTGCTTGGAATGGTTATTTGGGAGGTCTAGCAGGTTCAGGGGTCGATATAAAGGGCGTTGAAGACTCAAATGGTACTGTAGACAGCTCTGGGGTTACTGTAGAAGATTCTAGGGTTACTGTAGTTCGTTCCGAAGTAACTATAGTAGTAATTTCATCATTCGTAGGAATTTTAGGCTTGATGGTTCTGTAATATCAAAAATTGTTCAAGTTTTTTTTTGCATTTTTAAAATTCCTATATCTCGGTTCCCATAAGAGCTATCAAAAAAGCGTCAACTAACAAAATGTAGCCCTTATCATGAGCAATATTTCATTAGTTAACATTTTTTGATAACTCTAAAACTAACCGAGACATAGTACTTTTAAAAATTCACCAAAAAACATTTCAAAAAGATTTTTTTTTGCACTTTTTAAAAACTCCCATATCTCAGTTCCCATAAGAGCTATCAAAAAACTGTCAACTAACAAAATGTAGCCCTTATTAAGAACAAAATTTCATTAGTTAACACTTTTTTAATACCTCTAAAACTAACCGAGATATAGGGCTTTTAAAAACTCAATTTTTAAAATTTTCAAAAAAAATTTTTTTTTGTTGCACTTTTTAAAAACTCGTATATCTCGGTTCCCATTAGAGCTATCAAAAAACTGTTCACTAACAAAATTTAGCTCTTATCATAAGCAATATTTCATTAGTTAACATTTTTTGATAACTCTAAAACTAACCGAGATATAGGACTTTTAAAAATTCACCAAAAAAAAATTTCAAAAAAATTTTTTTTGCATATTTCTAACTCCTATAACTCGGTTCCCGTAAGAGCTATCAAAAAAGCGTCAACTAACAAAATTTAGCTCTTATTATAAGCAATATTTCATTAGTTAACATTTTTTGATAGCTTTAACGGGAACCGAGATATACCAGTTCTAAGACTTACTCACTATCCCCTACTGCAGTTAATATCAGAAAAATTGTAATTAATAACATATCTATTGGAAATGATTATTTTTGAGTATTTTGCTTTGACCTTTGTTGAAAAAATCGTGGGATTAAGAAAAAAAAACAAAATTTTTTAAATTTCCATGATTTTCAAAAAAAAAAGTTGTTAATAGGTAGCTAGTCAAGAATTCAGTCTTCCGTCTTCCGTCTTCCGTCTTCCGTCTTCCGTCTATTCCGTTTCCCTCTAACTCTATTCCCCACCTAGTTTACACTTTCCCTCCCCCGTAACTTGACCCCCGCGCCAAGGTCCCCATCAATCTCGCTCCCCCTGTTTTTTCTCTGCGTCTCTCACCTATCCTACACTACTTCTCTCCTATTTTTTCGGTGATCTGGCTTCGGAGAAGTTCTCTTTTTGTGTAAAGAACGAATGGAGTTTTCTGCTCATTCTATCCACTTTTTTCAATGAGCTGTAACGTTGACTTGGTTTTCTGGGAATGAAGACCTTAGCTTTGATGATTTTTTCTGAAATACTGTATTCTTTTTTGATTATTCTGGGATATTAATTTTTTAAAAAAATTAATAAAATTGTATGAAATGGTAAGTTAGGTTTTTTTAATTTAGAAAAAAAGGAAAAAATAGATTTTCCTAGTTTTAAAACCGAAAAATTGATATTTAGGTAAAAAAAAATGTAAAATCAATTTTTTTTGTTTTAAAAAGTGTTATAAATAGTTTAAATATTGTTAATAAACAAAATTGACTAATTTTTAACAATTTTTTTTTCAATTTTGAATTCCAGATCAGCTCACAATAGTGGTTGGAATTTGGGAAAACGGATCTTGGTTGGCGATCTGGATGACAAATTGGTAACTTTTTTTCGTTAAAAATGATTTTTTAGGTTATTAACACTTTATTAACAATATTTTTTAGCATTTTCTTAAAAAAATGTTTTACAGATTGGAAGATATGGGAGAGTATTTCTGCAATGTGATCAACCACTATTGGTTCTTTCGAGATGGATAGGAATGTTGAAGTGAGTTGTTAACTAATTAATTAAGTGTTAATTAAGATTTTGGTTTTTTTTTTGCCAAGAAATTAGGATTCTATTAAAAATGGGGTTTTTAAGTTACAACGCTTAGCAACTGTTTCTACAGTTACAATGGTTATTAACGCTGTAAAAAGAGCTTAATTAACTAAAAAATACAATTTTCAAAGTATTTTTTTTTACAAAATTAGTAAAAACTTGTTAATTTTGAAAAAAAACATGATTTGAAAAAAAAAAATGGTAATAACTTTTTTTCAGATCCAGCTTCGGAACTACATTTGCAAGAGGAGTTACGCGTTAATTTTAGTTGTAAAAATGATGGAGATCCACATTTTTTGACAAAGCAATAAATAAAGTTTTTTTAATTGAATCCGTTTTTTTTTCTTATTTTTTGAAAAAAACAAAAGAATTTTTAGGACAGTTAAGATAATTTGGATGTTAACTCCTCCTTCTTCTCCTTAAAATAGGTATAACTCGATTCCCATAAGAGCTATCAAAAAAGGGCTAACTAATGAAATATTGCTTATTTTAAGGGCTACAATTTGTTAGTTAACACTTTTTTGATAGCTTTTATGGGAACCGAGATATAGAAGTTTCAAAAAAGTCGCTATTTTTGAAAACAAATTTTTGCTTATTTCTTGGAATTTTTGTAACTCTTATAACTCAGTTCCCATAGGAGCTATCAAAAAAGAGTCAACTAACGAAATATTGCTCTTGATAAAAGTTACATTTTGTTAGTTAGCACTTTTTTGATAACTCTAATGCGAACCGAGATACAGGAGTTTCAAAAAAGTCGCTATTTTTGAAAAAAAATGTTTTCCAATTTTTTAGAATTTTTGAAACTCCCATATCTCAGTTCCCATTAGACCTATCAAAAAAAGGCCAACTAACAAAATTTAGCCCTTTTCATGAGGAACATATCGTCAGTTGACCCTTTCCCTTCATATCTAATGGGAACCGAGATATAACGCGGTAAGTGGAGGCTAAGAGGAAAGGGGGAAGGGTGGTCAGTTGCCCCTTCCCTCGAAATGAGTTTCTCTGCGTCTCCACCATTTTCCTTATCTCTAATCCTTTGGGCAACCGGAGGGCCAGCTGGCCAGCATGAGGTCAGTTTTCCCCTTCCCTTCATTTCATTATCCTATATTATATTCCCTTTTGGACCGACGGTTTCGGACCTTTGCTTAATGATTTTTTCTGATTTCTTTTGATTTTTTTTTTTGAATTATTATTTGTGATGATGGTACTGGTTATTTGAAGCAGTTTTGAAGCAGATTTTGAAATTGATATGTAAGTTTTTTTGAAATTTTTGAAATTGGATTTTTAAAAAAATATTTTTTTTTGTTGATAAAACTAGATTTTTTTTAACTTTAAAAAAATTGGTTTTATTGTTCGACTTAATAAAAATATTAACTCTTTTTCATTTCAGTGTGCTACGGAACGGATATCCGAAGTTGGAATTGAATTTCCTTCTGCACTATCGTTATCAGCAGCTTCAGGAATCTCTATCATTTGCAAAATCACATAGCAAAAACTAAAAAGATGCAATGCAAGGCCACGCCCTCGAAGAATGTTTATGTGTGCTCAGTTCTAACATCATGAACCATGGGGGAAGGTCGAGTCATCTGGCCTTCTCCATTCTTTAAATAAAGAAGTATACTTCCAAACAGTTTTTATATCGTGTTAACAGGTGATGCTTGGCACGGCATCAAATACGATAACACCAACAAATTATCATCCTGTTATAGGAGACTAACCACGCACGGTGAGAAAGATTTGAAAATTTCAACTTTTATGGATTATTTTACAGATTCTGCTATGTATAAGTGCCCTGAAGGAGTGTACAGCGCTGTGAAGTCAAAAATGTCTCGATGCTCACAGAACTCCCAACAAAACTAATGCCCTAGCTTTTTGCCAAAAATACTTTTAGAATTTTTTTTTGAAAAAACTAGGTTTTTTTTAACATTAAAAATTGGTTTTTTTTTAATTCGATTAATGTAAAATATTATTTTGTTTTCAGTGTTGGAGGTTCCCAACAGCTGTTTTTTAAAATGATTTTTTTGTTAATTATAATTAATATTTCATCCTGTTACATGGAGGTCCCGAACTCGTTAATAAAGAATATATTTACTATGACTTTTTTCGATTTTTTTTTCAAACGATTTTCAGAAAAAATAGAAAGATTTTGAAGAGAACTAGTTTATTTTCATGACAGTATTCAAGTATTCAAGTCATCATATCCCGCTTAGTCAGACTTCTCCTTCATCCTCACAATCACTTTGTGTATCGTCAAGATTCTCATCATAATCCGGCTGGAGAAGTTGTAGACACACTCTTTGTATGTCTTCATCGTATTTTTTGTATGTCTTCATCGTATTTTTTGTATGTCTTCATCGTATTTTTGTTGGCTTCATACTTTTCAAAATACGGTTTTCTTGCTTTCTCAATCTAAAAGAGTTAATATAGTCATTGTTAAATTAAAAACCAACCATTAATGCATAATCCATTGTAGTGTACAGACAATACGCGATTCGAAGTCGCCGCTCCTTTTTCAGCGTCTCTTGCGCTTGAGTATCTCCTCCCAATACACCGGTGCGAGCAGTTTGCACGCTATTGAAGAGCGACTTGAATGAGGCGACAAAATCCATTCCTTTCGAATTTTGACGGAGACTCTGACGAAACAGCGCGGCGGCTACAAAAAATTACATCTGATTACTCAAACTTTTTCTAAACTTACAAACCACCGCTCCACTCCTCTCTGCTCCATCTGCACAATGAACAATTCCATTCGCATTCTCAATTTTGTCCAAAAGCAAATTCATAATGAAAGGAATATAAGGCGGTGCATCCAGAGACCATCCGATTAATTCGAAATGATTAAAGAAATGATTGAACTTTTTGGGATTGAATGTGGAACTGATGCACTCATGGGCATCTCTTTCATCGATTGCTTTTTTTCGATCTTCTGTAGTCTCATTTTCCTTTAAACCCGCTCCAAGCTCATCTACTAAGACTTCATTTTGATTGTTGCTTTTACTTAAAAAAAAAATTAAGATCCAAAAAACTCTTCGTGTGTACTTACTAAGACACTCTCATTTCTCGTTGAATAAGCATGTTAGGAATCAATTCTCTCACTTTTTTGCATGTGACATTGATGACTCCATCTCTAGTTGGAATCGAGCGGACTGCTTTGGCTTCTTTCGGATAATAATTCCCATAACTATCTTCGCCTGTGATTTTTGAAATTCCAATATGCTAATCTTTGAGTTAGACTCACCAGGCAACCCATCAGCAAATTCAGAATCCGAATAAATAGCAACCACAAACTTTGCAGACATCTGAGCAAGCATAAAGAAAAACTTGTCGTCCGTTCTTGGACGACCACTTTTAGATGTTGTGATTGGAGTTTGGGTCATTATAATCGTGGTTTTGAAGTCCATCATAATCTTGAAATTTGCATTGATGTGCTTGTCTTGATAGAAACATTTTTTGTAGCAGTCGTGGTGGATGAAGACGGCTTTGGAGGGTTCCACGGTGTAAGGATATCTAAATGATAAGTTGGGCCCTGTGAAAATTATGAGTTACGATCCACCAACCGATGTTGAAGGTTCTCTTGAATTGAATTGTTGCGGCTCGGTTGCTGGCTCAAAAAAGTCGAATCAATACGCTGAGAGAACAATTTCGGTTCAAACAGATGGCGTCTTTGTAATATCGAATAAATAAGACTTGTTCGAGTGAAAGTTGACTTGAAATTCTCTAGCAGAATTTCTAGTGTCTTCTCTTCTGGCAACTTCTTCATCGGAGGAACTGAAAAAAATTGTATGAAAAGATTAAGATGAGTAACTAACTTGTAGTCGGGATAGGCTTCGTTTTCTTCGGTTTTTTCCCTCCCGCCGCCGCTTTTAATTTCGCTTCCTCCTCAATCTGTGCATTTTGAACATTCCTGAGCTGTTCGGCTTCTACGCGTTTTCTGTTGGCTAACTCTTGACTCTCCTGTCTTTTTTTAATTGCCTTCTGAAGTGCTCTCAATTTCTTCTTTTTCTGCTCCAACTCGGCATCTGGTGGTGGAGGAGGAGGCGCATCTTCTTCACTTCCCTCGTCATCCGGATCATCTTTTTTTTTGCTTAACTGGCGTCGGTAGTCTGACAGGTCGTTTGGGTCTAGATGGCTTCGTTTCTGGAGCTTTCTTCTTGAAGCAACATATTTTGAAATACGCACAAGCGACCAGGGAGCCGACGATACAAGCAATGACAACAGCACCCATGACACATTGAAACCATATTTCGTTCAAAATGCTAAAAAAAAAAGTTTTGTTAGTCAAGTTTTTCGCTACAGTACCGTTCAAAAGTTTATAGAAAAAAAAAGTATTTTTCAGTTGATTTTGGCCTAAAATAACAATTTTTCATTCACAGAATTTTTTGAAAATTCCTAGTTTTTCAGCTATCTGACGTTTTCTGAAACACATTTTTCCACGTTTTCAGTGCAAAAAGAGGCCAAAAACGGGCCAAAAAGGGGTATGCTTCAGAAAACGTCAAATAGCTGAAAAACTAGGAATTTTCAAAAAATTCTGTGAATTCAAAGTGGCTAATTTAGGTTTGTTGTATACCAACCAAAATTTTCAGAGTGATCGGAAACTCGAGATTCGAGCTCCAGACGCCTGAAAATGGTCTAAATGGCCAAAAATCAACTGAAAAATATTTTTTCTTTGTGCTTTTCAACGGTACTGTATATTCACTCACTTGCTCTCCGCCGTAGTCGATTCAAAATTCTTTCGGGTCGCAATCTTTCTCAAATAACCATCAATCAACACCAACGACTTTTTTGAATTGGCAAAATCAACGGCATAGTCTGAAAGTCGCACTCCATACAAATCGAGTTCCTCAAGCGCGGTTAACAACTGCTTGAGATTTTCCTTCTTTGCATTATCCTTTGTCTCCATCATCAACTTTCGAACGGCACTTATCATTTTTTGAATATCATCCACACCAGGAACATTCTTGGCTTCCGAGAAAACATACGCATAATCATCCAGATTCTTGGAACCCGAACTTTTTATAACTGCTTTCCATTTCTCGAGACCCGCCAGTATTGATTGGAATTTCTCAAGATCTGATGTCAAATCTACCAAATCATCTTTTGAAAGCGCCAATTGATTTTTGACAATATCGAAATCCGTTTTATGAGCGATGAGGTCTTTCATATTCAATATTCCACGAGTCGCCATTCCAACAGTCAAAACGTGCTCTTTGAGCCCCTCGAGAGTGCTTAGCTCTTTGTTAATGTCATATTGCGAACTTTTCATCGCCTGAATCGTTTTATCCAAGTTTTTGGAGTTATGAAGAGCGGCTACAAGTGGTGGAAGCTTATTCATGTCTTCATCAATCGTCTTTGGTATCGGCTTTTGTAGTTCTCCGGATAATTTGATCATTTTCTGCACTTCAGTAGCTTGATCAGAATTCAGATTTCGTAGACACTCAAACATCACCTTCATAGTCGCAAGAAAATTCTCAAACTCATCGATAGTGGATTTCTTACCGGAAACAGAATTTGCACTAGTTTTGATGGCACTTATCGAGTTTTTGATATTGGTTAGGATCCCATCAAAATCTTGGAACATCTTTTTCAGTTCATCGGTCTTATAATTCTTCATCTGTTGGATAGCCGCATTCAAATCAGAATTGGATGCGATCTGTTGAAGCTCTTTAAAAATTTCGGCGGCTTTCTCCTCTTTCACGAATTCGGCAAGCTCCTTTATTTTATTTTTCAAAACACCCATCGTCGAATTAATAGTTTCAATATCACCCGTCAACGGTGACACGTTCGGAGCCGCACCAGAATTGTTCACAAGATTCATATCAATGCATTTGAAGACGCCATCCATGGTGGAGCGATAGTCGACGGGTGATAGACCGAATCTGAAGATGAACTTGTAAAGATCCTCCATTGAAGACGGCTTCTGCTTGTTGACGTTGTCCAATATCTCCTTCAATTTTTGCATGAATGGTTTGAGAGGGAGCAGTCCATTTGACAATTTTTGAATATCTGTTATTCCACCGAGCCATGGGCTCTTGGAATCAGTTTTCGCTAGTGTATCAGCAAACATCAAGTCAGTATAACCTCGTGGAAGTCCAGGAGTATATTTCAGGATCCGGCCACCTCCAACAGCTTGTTTCTCTTGAAATATTCCATTAAAGCCATTGAGAGTTGGCAGAATTGAAGAAGCCGCCTTGGAGAAGCTTGATACAGTTTCAATATTCCTGGATATAGTGGCTTGCGCATTTGAGGCCAGGTTCTTCTTTTTGTCCTCGAACGTTTTCACAGCTGAGTAGAGCTTCTCAAAGTCCGCCGAGAAGTGCTTAACGGTCTTTCCACTCTTCAATTTGACAATTGAATCGATATTTTTCAAAAGTTCATCAGATTGAATCTCGGCAAGAAAAAACTTTCCTTTACCTTCCTCACCGGCTTGCAGGTTCTTAATGTTATTAGTATATGTATTCAAATTTCTCATCAATGATGTAAACTGATCGAGTACGTTTTGATTAACACCATTCGCCTCTAGATCTTTCATATCCTCCAAGAACGCATCCTTTAGAACCCATTTGTCGACATTTTTAACCCCATCCAACTGATTTTTGATATCAAACAATGCTTTGAACGTCTCCTCGGCTTCTTTCATCTCCTTTCCTTTCGCCACTTTTTCAGGAAGAGATTTCAACTCGGTGATCACTTTTGTCATTTCAGATTCACTGATCATCTGATCCGATTTCAGTGTTTCGAAGCGAAGAAGTTCAGCGACGATTTCAAATGGCTCGATAGATTCGTCAATAAGCGCACTTTGAATATAGATGGCATTTGTCGCGGTGGCAATCATTCTCATCCTTTCGATGATGATTTCGAGAGCTTGATCTGAAAATTTTTATTTTTAGTAAAAGGAAGTTTTAAAGACAGCTTCTAATTTTAAAAAGTGAATAACTAACCATCACGACGAGAACGAAAATGAGTCGCTGCTTCATCCGAAGAAATATCAAATGATTCTAAAAAAAAATAATTTTTTTTTTGGAACCAGAAAATTGTAACGAACCACTTCTTTTAACATAGTTTGATGGGTTGTCCGCATCGCTTTTCGCTTCTTTTTGGGTTTCTAAAAAAATCCATTTTTTCTGAAGATTCCGAAAACCGGTTCAAACTTACTCATTTTAAAATTTCGTGAGGCCGATGATTTTCTTATACTGAATTTTTAAAGAGCTGGAGAAGTTGAAACACGGGAAATGTAGTAGGATGTCACGTTGAATTTGTTTTTTTTTTTGAAATCCAATCAAGATTGAAAAAGATGAAAAGGAAAACAATTTTTTATTAAAATTAGCAATTAACGGAAACACCGAAAAGCCAAAATTTTCGACTTCTTGCCATCAAACGACGTCCCACGAGGAGGGATCACTTCCGCTGGTCTCCCACTTGCGTTATATGTATGCTATCCATCGCAGATACTTAGTAGCATACCAAAACTCATTTTCACAAATTATTCCGAGGTAGGTATAAAAATCAGATTGTATGTCGTCATTGAACAATGTCTATCATTTGAAGACTATTAATTAACTGTAATTTAAACTTACCATATCGTTATTGGAAGCATCCGATGGTGTCTTCACTTCAGACTCGGCCCAGGATGAGGTGGCCGATGGGGTCGCGTTACCCGGAGGGCAAATGACAGTGAATGCACAACCGTCTTGCTTGGTATAAGAAACTTGATCCACTGGTACTGTAAATAATATTTAGAGATAACGAGAAGGTTTAAGTTCAATTCTTACCTAAAAAACTATAAGTTGCGTTATATAAAGTGATAAAGTCCTGACATGGACAAGTGCTAGTGACTAGGCATCCTTGAATTGTTATAATAGTGGTAGTTAAAAGCAATAAAATTCTCATTTTTTTATTTTTCCAAATGGTTTTCATTGGCTTTATATACTACCCTGTTAATAAGCTAATTTGAATTGCATACGTTGATAAAAATGCGATTCTAATGTTTTATCATTAACTTGGAGAGTTACAGAAGATTTGTAACTTAATGACCGGTTATTAAGGTCGGTACCTAATCCAGACGGTAAGGAAATTACAGTAATCTAAGTGAATAGGTCCCGAACTAACAACAATCTATGATCAGTAACTGATCTAGCATCGAGTACGAAAAAATCATTGAACACTTGGCCTTTTCTGGCCTCTGATCGACTATCTAATTATCAATGTGCAATTCAAATGAGCTTATTAACAGGGTAGTATATAAGGGCGAGGGTAGCTACTAGTAAGTATCGAACTAAAAATGAGATCCTTCTATCTACTCATGGTAATTATCGTTACCGTATCCTGTTCGGGATGTCAAGACAAATGTGAATGTCCGGATTTTATAACGCTGTATGAACAAACTTTTGGGAATAGTGGTAAGAATTAGAACTAATGTTTTCTTTAGATCTTTGTTACAGTACCCGTGGGCGATGTTTCTTATACAAAACAAGCCGGATGTTTTTTCACTGCCAGCTGTAGTACCATGGTTACAGCCCTCGCTTCATCCTGGACCGCAACTGAAATCCCGGAGCCATCGGATAATATCAACGACATTTTTGTTAGATTCCATAGTTAAAAGCATACTTGGAAAATTCCGGGCCGGCCCGCGGGCTGCCCGGGTCACGGGCCGGGCCGGGCCGGGCCGGGCAGGCGAAAATTGGACAATCTGCCCGGCCCGTTCCAAGTATGGTTAAAAGTTAAATTATTAAAGCATCCTATTACAGTATTCCTACAGTTTCGGCTCTTCTAACTTTTACACAAAATTATCAATGTCTTGTGAAAATGGGTCATGGTATATTAGTCAGTATCCAGAAGGAATGAGTTATGAGAAAGATGGTGGATATTTCCCAGCAAATGATCCAACGTGGAATGGGAAAAAATCGCGTATTTCCTATTTTACATGCTTTTAAATCAATGTTAATAAAGCATATTTTCACTGTAGCAAAATTTTCTAAATACAGTACAATATGGGGCTCAAAATTCTAAAAATAACATGAAAAAGACGAATTTGAGACCTTTAAAGTTTTCAAATAGCTGAAATAGGGGGGAATTAAGCCCAAAAAAAGAAGTAAAGAGAAAAAGAACACATAAAACTAAAATGAATGATTTTGAGACTATCTACAGTACTCTTATATACCATTCAAAGGAGGCGGAGTCATTCAGTATGACTCCGCCCCCTTTTTGATGGAAATGTGGAGATGTCAAGAGAATAATAAAGATTTTATCGCTTATCTATTAAATATGGTACCTCAATGTGAAGATTTCTTTGTTTTAATGTGTTACATTTATTATCTGATTTGATTTCATGAAAGATAAAAATAGATATTAGTACTGCATGCAACTTGTTTGCCAATAAGTTATCTTATTAGCCCAGGTTTGTTCAAGATCATTCTAGGATCCGTTAGTGTATAGAAATTATGATTTTTAATTTTGGAAAATCGCAGATTTTTTTTTGAAGTCAAATTCTGATCATTGACGCAACTTCGGTGCACTGGTGCTTTTTTAGTGACCGAAAATTGCTAGGGAAAATTGAACACTTGGCCTTTTCTGGCCTCTGATCGACTATCCAATTATCAATGTGCAATTTAAATGAGCTTATTAACAGGGTAGTATATAAAGCCAATGAAAACGATTTGGAAAAGTAAAAAATGAGAATTTTATTGCTTCTAACCACCACTATTATAACAGCTCAAGGATGTCTAGTCACCAGCACTTGTCCATGTCAAGACGTTACCCGTTTATATATTAAATCTGATTATGATATTAGTAAGAATTCGACATACTACTTTTTCTTGATATTGATAGTTACAGTACGCTTGGAAAACGTCTCTTATACAAAACAAGCCGGATGTGCTTTCACTTTCCGTTGTCCTGATGACTATGGTTCGGAATTTGTATCGTATTGGAGCGACACTGAAATCGAGGAGCCTTCTGATAATGTCAATGAAGTTTTTGTAAGTTCAAATGATCAGAAATCATCAAGATCTTGGAATAAGTCTTGAAATTTTAGGGTATAACCAATCCCGAAACTAAATCTAATTTCTACACTGAATTCGGGTTGTCTTGTGAAAATGGATCCTGGTATATCAGTCAGTATTCGGGTTACATTTCTTATGAGACACGTGGTTTAACTTCAGCGATTCCCGGTGATAAAGTCAATGGGAAAAAGTCGAAGATTTTCTTCTTTTCTTGTATATTTGATTTTTCGGATTATTAAAGTTTATTTTCATTATTAATTGATTTCCGATGATATTCAATATAAGACTAAAAACTTGAGAAATTCGGTGGAAAAGAAAATGTTTTAAGAATCAGAAATCTCGATTTAAACAAACTTCAAAATACTGTGAGCTCAGTTCTTCTTTTTCTGAAGCGTTTTGATAGTTACCGTATTCAATTCAAAAGTAGGGCGCCTCTAGTTTCTAGGCAGTCTCTAATAAGCCAACTGAAAAAAAAAGTGAAGTTCGAAAAATAAGCCGGAGCCATCCAATTCTGTAATTGTCGGATTTGAATTAACTGTAAACGAAAAATTTAGGAAGTGGAGACTAATTTTTATTTATAGGGTTAATTATCATCCCACGAAACAATTAAACGAAACCACTCTCGATTTTTTGCCATTCCACGCAGTGTCACTAGTCGTAGCCTCTCCACCACTTTCTTTCCAATAGCTGATTCCATTCGGATACTGATTAGCATACCATGACCCATTCTCACAAGACATCGAGTATCTAGTGTAAAAATCAGAAAGATTATACTGGTCGTGCATATTCTGAAAATTCAAGATTTTCGATTGGGTTTTGACAACGCCAACATACAAAATAACCATATTTACTTTCCGAAGGCTTCTCGATTCCAGACTCGCTGAACAGTGCTGCTACCGTCGAAGAATAGCCATCAGGGCAACTAGCACTGAACACACATCCGGCTTGCTTTAAATAAGGAATTTCTTCCACGGGTACTGTAGTTAAAATATAATAAACGTTTTAATTCCATTCTTACCAGGTCCACTAAGTTTGCTATATAAAGTAATGAATTCCGGGCAATCACATGTATCTTGACATCCATGATCTTGGCAGGTTACGGTAGCAATAATTACCAAGAGTAGAAAGAAGGATCTCATTTTTAGTTCGATACTAACTAGTAGCTACCCTCGTCCCTTATATACTACCATGTTAATAAGCTCATTTGAATTGCACATTGATAATTGGATAGTCGATCAGAGGCCAATAGAGAAAAGGCCAAGTGTTCAATTTTCCCTTAGCAATTTTTGGTCACTAGAAAAGCGCCAGTGCACCGAAGTTGCGTCAATAATCAAAATCATATTTTAAATAACCTAGAAATCTGCGATTATCCAAAATTGAAAATTCCATTTTTTCGTACTCGATTTTTGATTCTTTATTGATTATAGAATATTGTTAGTTTTGGGGTTCATTGATGTAGATTACGCTTTCCAAAATTAAGAATCATCATTTCTATACACTAACCGATCCTAGAATGATCTTGAACAAACCTGGGCTAATAAATTAACTTATTGGCAAACAAACAATGAAATTAGCTTGATCTACTGTAAAACCTGTAATTGAATTGCATGCAGTACTAATATCTATTTTTATCTTTTATGAAATCAAATCAGATAATAAATGTAACACATTTACATTAAAACAAAGAAATCTTCACATTGAGGTACCTTATTTGATAGATTCGATAAAATCTTTATTATTCTCTTGACATCTCCACATCTCCATCAAAAAGGGGGCGGAGTCATACTGTATGACTCCGCCCCCTTTGAATGGTATATAAGAGTACTGTAGATAGTCTCATAATCATTAATTTTAGTTTTACATCTTCTTTTTCTCTTCATTTCCATTTTTGGGCCTAATTTTCCTTTACTTCAGCTTCAAGTTGTGATGGTGGAAACCGGAACATGATCTGCAGGCGGAATTCGGAAGACTGCAGGCGGAAGTCGGATGGCGGCAAAAAACAATCAACAATTTTCAGCTCCTTATTGAACTCCTTATTGTATTAACAAAATTTTGCTATGTGAAAATATGTTTTATTAACCAATTAAGAAATTAATTAAAAACATGAAAAATAATCAATGAGCGACTTCTTCCCATTAATGTCACTCGTTATATTATTTAATATATATCCGCTTCCCATTCGCGTCCAATAACTGATCCCATTCGGATACCGACTAGCATACCATGACCCATTTTCACAGCTTATCGAGAAATCTGTGTAGATATTGGTATAATCGTATTTTAATGCATACTGTAACTTGTAGAATTTTTTAATAAGCTCTACATAATGGACTTACAAAATAGATTTGATAAGCATCCGAAGGTTCCTCGATTTCAGATGCGCTCCATAAGAATGCAAATTCGGTGTACATGCTGTTTGAACAGCTTGCAGTGAACACACATCCAGCTTGCTTTGAATATGACACATTCAGTGCTATAATTAAGTTATAATGAATCTTTTAATGTAACTCTTACGTGGAAAGGATTCATGAAACAATGTCAGAAAATCCGGGCAATCACAAGTATCTTCACATCCATAATCGTCTTGGCAGTTTATGATAGCAACAATAAACAGGAGTAGATAGAAGGATCTCATTTTGAGTTCGATACTAACTAGTAGCTACCCTCGTCCCTTATATACTACCCTGTTAATGAGCTCATTTGAATTGCATATTGATAATCAGTTAGTCGATCAGAGGCCAGAAAAGGCCAAGTGTTCAATGATTTTTTCGTACTCGATTTTTGATTATTTACTGATCATAGAGCACTGCTTAGCAATTTTGGATCCCAATTAACTGTATGGATTGTTCCATAAAAAAATCATTTATTAGGTTGTCGGGTATGTCGTGACCTATTTTTCAATCATGTATTTCTCGAAGCAAACTTAAATAAAAAATCAGTCATATGCTTCATCATGAGCGGCAATGTAGTGCCAACGTTCAGTGAACTTGTGGTTCCCCTACTTGTAAAGTCCAGCTGGACGAGAATCGAAGTATATCTTCGATTTTTGAAATCATTATCTATTTCAAAGGTGCTGATTTGAAGAGCATGAATCAAAGCAGATAATAGTCAATAGTTACTTAGAGACATGTTAGGAGAATAAGGTGGCAGAAAGAGAGCCATCAATTGATATTATGATAGTCTCAGTCTCACTTGTTTGAAGATTTGCGGTTATACGAAATAGGGTTGAAAATACAATTTCTCATTTTTTAAATTTGAAAGACTAATTCTTTAGACCAACTTTTGTGATAACTTGCGAAAGACCTAGCCACATCTAGCCTGACATGCAGCTAACAATTTCCAGTAAGGTGAGACATCCAATTCTTTACAAATGGAAAAATATCTCTTTTTGGCTAAGACTCAGTTTTGGGATGTAACCTTCTCCACCTCACTGGAATCACGTCTTTTGAGTGTTGTACAAAACCATTTCTCAATTTAGAGTAACAAACAATTTTGAATCCTTCATGGTGTTGTGCTGCAGGATCATGAAATTCATTAGATGCAGTAAAAAATTTTCAGTAGGAAAATATTACGGAAGTTAACTGAAGTTTGGAGAAGTGAGAGGAATGGAGAGTTATTCACTATGAATGGGTCATCATGCTCTTTAAACACTATGAGTTAGGGTACATCAGGACTGAACCTCGACCCGCAGTGACAAAACAAAAGAATAGGTCATGACTTGCCCGACAGCCTAATACCAGCGGAACATTCGCGGCTACGCCGCGATTTCCACTGGTAATTCAACAAAATCTCAAAAAAGAGTAAATACATTGAAACTAAATTTCACTTTGGATTAAGATTTATTATATACACACTTCCTAAGCCTTTTAACGTAGACATTGTTCTATTGGTATGAAATCGAAATTTGTGTTTTAACCCGGAAATATGAGACCCCGGGGAAATCTTTCCGGAATAATGAAAAACAGCATCTCACTACTGCACGGAAGGTTGACCTTTTTAGATGAAACTTTTTCTAAGATCCTCACGTGGTATTGGGAAGCTGCTCTGTGTACGGTAGGATTACTGTAGTTTACTTTGGAATCCAAATCTAGAAGATGTAGAGTGAAAGGAGAATTTTCTATCTCACTTTTTAAACTCCCGCCAAAACATTTTTGAATTCCCGCCAAAACATTTTTAAACTCCCGCCAAAACATTTTTAAACTCCCGCCAAAACATTTTTAAACTCCCGCCAAAACATTTTTAAACTCCCGCCAAAACATTTTTGAATTCCCGCCAAAAAATTTTTGAATTCCCGCCAAAACATTTTTGAATTCCCGCCAAAACATTTTTAAACTCCCGCCAAAAATGTTTTTACTCGAATGTTCTGGAACATTTTTGAACCGTCTTAGTGGGAACATTCAAGAACATTCTAGAACCTTCTAGAATTTTTCCGGCGGGAATTCAAATTTGATAATCTTCTCACACTTTAACCCTCCCTAAATTGGGTTCCGAACTGAAATACAGTAATCCTACCGCATCCAGGGCAGCTCCCCAATACCATACGTGTATCTTAGAAAAGGTTTCATCCAAAAAGGTCAACCCTCTATGCCGTAGTGAGATGGTGTTTTTCCAATTTCCGGTTACTGTAACTACAGTAATCCTTGACGTCAGACCCCGAATTTTCGCGTACATACTGTACGTGCCCTAAGGGTGCTCCCATAGAAATATCCACCCGCCCCGTCTTTCCCTGGCCGAAATCGAATTTTTCGGTTACTGTAGCTACCGTAATCCTACAGTAATCTGGGAAACTAAGTGTATGGTATTGAAGCGCTCGGGGGTTCATGGATGTTCCCCAAATATGAGAACATATGGTCAATTAGGAAAAAAGTTATTCGAGGCACAATGCGGGACAGACGGGCACACACACAGAACTATTCCTTTAGTAAGGAGAAGATTAAAGCTGGTTAGTTCAAAAAACTGGCACCAGAACTGCGTCAAGACACCAAAAATGCGCCAAAACTAGACTACAGTTAACCTATAATTTGTAAATGAAATTATTTTTCAGAACTCACAGTACCGTTCAAAAGTTTTATAGAAAAAAGTATTTTACAGTTCATTTTCGGTCATTTTGGCCTTTTTCAGGCAGCTGGAGCTCGGATCTCGAGTTTCCGATCACTCTGAAAATTATTGGGGGTATAAAACAAACCTAAATTAAAAACTTTGCATTCACAGAATTTTTTGAAAATTAGTTTTTCATCAATTTCGCTTTTTCTGAAAGACACCCCTTTTCGGTCCGTTTTTGGCCATTTTTGCACTGAAAATGTGAAAAAAAACAGGTGGGTCTCAGAAAAGGCTGCATAACTGAAAAACTAGAAACTTTCAAAAAATTCTGTGAATGCAAAGTGGCTAATTTAGGTTTGTTTTATACTCCCAAAAATTTTCAGAGTGATCGGAAAGTTGAGAACCGAGCTCCAGACCTCTGAAAATGCCCCAAATGGCCGAAAATCAACTGAGAAATTTTTTTTCTATAAACTATTAGGTGTATGATAAATGATTCCATCCGTATATTGACTAGCTTACCAGAGTCCATTTTCACCAGACTTGCACAGGGCCGGGCCGGGCCGGGCCGGGCCGGGCCAAAGTCAGAATTTTTCCAGCCCGGCCCGGCCCTGGCCCGGCCCGGCCCGGTTCGGCCCGGGTCAAAAAATGTTTTCAAAATTTTTTTTTAAGCTTCAGAAAGTGAATTCTGATTTCGAAAACAGACTTTTGAGCAAAACGAAAAAATTGTTAAAAAGAAAAATGAGTTTTGATGAAGGAAGTTTTGAAAATATTGAAATTTCTTCAAAAAAATTTCACGCTGCAACAGCAAAAATCCAAATCCGGGCCCACCGGGCCGGGCCGGGCCCTGACTTTTCTCAGCCCGGCCCGGCCCGCGGCTCAATCCGGGCCGGGCCGGGCCGGGCTGACGGGCCGGCCCGGATTTGTGCAAGTCTGATTTTCACAAGACAACGCGAGTTTAGTGTAAAGGGCAGTATCGGTCATTTTGGGCCCCAATTATCTGTGGCGATGTTTTAAAAAAAGATCCTTTATTAAAGTTGACTAGTCTAAAAATCTTGGAACCAGAACTGCGTCAAGACATTAAGAGTGATTCTCTGAGAGACTGGAGCAAAACTGAATCACCGTTGGCACGAAAAAAAATTTTTGCTCTTCGATTTTGTTTTAATTTCAACCATTGGATACCCAGATAATTCTAAGAATTTTGTGAGAATTTCAGCAGGCTCCGCCCCTTTTATTAGGAGTTAGGTAGTAAAATAGGTCAAAATGGTAACTTTGTTCAAAATAATGATAGAGACACAAACTCAAAGCGAAAATGTTTTTCACATAATTTTGAGTCTTATTTGTATTTAAACCAAATTTTGAGCTCTTCTCCTTCACTTCAAAAAATGTCATTTTTTCAAATTTTACTGACACTTTTTTGATTTTTTCATCCTAACAAAAAATTCTAGTACTATCGCCGGGTGATTTTATTTTAGATTCGTAATTTACATGTTGTGACCTGTCGATTAAAAAAAAAGCGGTCAAAAAATAATGGTGCCCAAGGTGGTTTTCACCTAGTTTTACATGAGTTGTCCCTGATATATGGTTGAATTCAGTAGGTCTAAGAAGTCTTAACGATGTTGTACAATCATGATATCTTTCAATTTTGTTGATAGACGTGCTGTGATCATCTTTGAACAGTTTCCAAGCTTATGGAAATATATTTCCTGTTCCTGATAATCGTAACTCTTAAAATAAGAATTGTCAAAACAAACCATCGAAATCTTCATTCAGTCAAAAAATTTTCCACTGAAACTATTGAATAAACTTTAGAAAAGCGACTTATCTAACTGTTTCATGAACTTCAGTCCAAATTCATTTTATAGTTCAAACTATTTCGAGAGATTTATGGGATTTTAGACCATCAATGGAAATTTTAGCAATTTTTCAATGAATTTTAGAAGAAAAACAGAGCGATTCAAGACTAATACTTATTTTTTAAGATCTTTGTCATGATTTCAATATTTTATTATAAAAACAACCACTTTAAGAAAGAAATTCTGAAAAATTTTTATGCCGAAAAGTTGTTCCAAAACGTGTATTTTTGTGTTAGAAGTCCATAAAAGAGCTAAAAACTACAAATGGAACATTTCGCTTATCATTTTCATTATAAAATTCTTCTTTGAAAAACTAGTCGAAGTAAATCTTTTGAAAGGAAGTGACATTCTTTCGAAAAATCAAAGTTTTTACTCAAAACCTTATTCATTATGTTTTAATAATATTTACAACAACTTTTTGGTATAAGATCAGGAAAGCCCCCCACCCCAGACCAGTATAGCCCCCCACTGGAAAAGTCGGGAGAGCCCCCCACCCCCTCTGCATGGAGGACCAGAACATCCCCCCACCAATGATGTAAATGCGCTCGATTGAACTCGTGGTGTAGTCCTTTTGGAGAAGTCAAAAAATATTTTTACCCTCTTTTTTTATCGATTTTGTTCAATTTTCCTTGATTTTTCTCAATTTTTTTCAATTTTTAGTTGTTTTTTCGCCTTATAAATTTAATTTAACACATATTCAACTGAAAAAAAAGGCTTAGGGTCTGGCGAGGCGCAGCCGAGTTCCGCAAAATGCCCTAGGCGCATAGAGCTCAGTTAGTGGGGGGCTGATCTGTACCCGGTGGGGGGCTCATCTGATCTGGTGGGGGGCTCATCTGATCTGGTGGGGGGCTGATCTGATCTGGTGGGGGGCTGATCTGATCTGGTGGGGGGCTGATCTGATCTGGTGGGGGGCTGATCTGATCTGGTGGGGGGCTGATCTGATCTGGTGGGGGGTCCATCTAATCTAGTGGGGGGCTGATCTGATCTGGTGGGGGGTCCATCTCAACTAGGTGGGGGGCTGATCTGTACTGGTGGGGGGCTCATCTAATCTGGTGGGGGGCTGATCTGTACTGGTGGGGGGCTGATCTGATCTGGTGGGGGGCCCATCTGAACTAGGTGGGGGGCTCATCTGATCTGGTGGGGGGCTCATCTGATCTGAGTGGGGGGCTTATCTGGTCTGTTGAAAATCTATTTCTGAGCGGATATGAGGCTGCGTGGGGGGCTCTACCCGACCTTTCCAGTGGGGGGCTATACTGGTATGCGTGGGGGACTTTTCTGATCGATTACCAGGAGGACAGGTAGCGCCCCCCACTACAACGGGTGGGGGGCTCTTCTGGTGTGTCTTGTGACCAGAATAGCCCCCCCATCCAGTAAAGCCCCCCACCCCACTTTTGGGTCAAAAATGTACTGGGTGGGGGGCTGTTCCAGTCCGTGGGGGGCGATAGTGGGGTGGGGGGCTATTCTGGTCTTTTACCGACAATTCTTATTTTAGAAGTTACGATTATCAGGAACAGGAAATATAATTCCATAAGCTTGGAAACTGTTCAAAGATGATCACAGCACGTCTATCAACAAAATTGAAAGATATCATGATTGTACAACATCGTTAAGACTTCTTAGACCTACTGAATTCAACCATATATCAGGGACAACTCATGTAAAACTAGGTGAAAACCACCTTGGGCACCATTATTTTTTGACCGCTTTTTTTTTAATCGACAGGTCACAACATGTAAATTACGAATCTAAAATAAAATCACCCGGCGATAGTACTAAAATTTTTTGTTAGGATGAAAAAATCAAAAAAGTGTCAGTAAAATTTGAAAAAATGACATTTTTTGAAGTGAAGGAGAAGAGCTCAAAATTTGGTTTGAATACAAAAAAAACTCAAAATTATGTGAAAAACATTTTCGCTTTGAGTTTGTGTCTCTATCATTATTTTGAACAAAGTTACCATTTTGACCTATTTTACTACCTAACTCCTAATAAAAGGGGCGGAGCCTGCTGAAATTCTCACAAAATTCTTAGAATTATCTGGGTATCCAATGGTTGAAATTAAAACAAAATCGAAGAGCAAAAATTTTTTTTCGTGCCAAGGCATTCTCGACTCTACCAGAGAATCACTCTTAAATAAGCGTCAGTGCACCTGTCGGCTTTAATCGACCTGGATCTCTTTCAAAACTGAAGCCAATTTCCAGACTGATTGAATAAAAGTTCGTTTCCCCAATAAAAATTAGCTTTATTTACATTTGCAATTTAAGTAAAACATGTAAACATGGCAATGAGCGACTTCTTCCCATTAATGCCACTCGTTATTTCCTTTAGTTCAGATTGGTCTGTCAAATAAGAGACCCCATCCGGATACCGGCTAGCATACCATGACCCATTTTCACAACTTATCGAGAAATCTGTGTAGAAATTAGTATAATCGTATTTGACTGCATGCTGTAACTTGTAGAATTTTTCAATAAGCTCTACATAATGGACTTACAATAAAGCGGTCAGCAGCATCTGAAGGTTTCTCGATTTCAGATCCGTTCCATAAGAATGCAAATTCGGTGATCATGTCGCAGCTTGCAGTGAACACACATCCAGCTTGCTTTGAATAGGACACATCTAACAACAATTCTATGATTAGGTCATAATGAATCTTTTAATTTACAGTAGCGGCCAATGAAATATCCCCTTCTGTTTTTCCATACATAACTTTGTTCTGAGAGAAGCAATCGGGTCGAAATTTTTTATACATGTTCCCAAAGAAATATAATGAACTTTTTGCAAAGTTTCATCGTGGTGCTGGGGAAAATTTTTTTTCAACATTTTCTCAATTTACCTCAACTTGCTAGATGTTCTTTGAAAAAGTTATAGCCGTAAAAACAAAAAGGGGATATTTCATTGAACGCTACTGTAATTCTTACGTGGAGAAAATCTAATTCTTACCACTATTCCCAAAAATATCAAGCAATGTAAAATCCGGGCAATCACAAGTATCTTCACATCCAGGACAAGTGCTAGTGACTAGGCATCCTTGAGCTGTTATAATAGTGGTAGTTAGAAGCAGTAAAATTCTCATTTTTCATTTTTCCAAATGGTTTTCATTGGCTTTATATACTACCCTGTTAATAAGCTCATTTGAATTGCACATTGATAATTAGATAATCGATCAGAGGCCAATTGAGAAAAGGCCAAGTGTTCAATGATTTTTTCGTACTCGATGTTAGATCAGTTACTGATCATAGAGCACTGCTTAGCATTTTTGGATCCCAATTAACTCTATGGATTGTTCCATAAAAAAGATCCTTTATTAGTACCAGAACTGCGTCAAGACACTAAAAATGCGCTAAATCAATTTTTTTCAGAATTCACATTTTCAGCTGAAAACTATTGTAATTCTCCAAGTTGATAATAGAACGCATTTTCATAAGATTTGAAATTTTTTCATTTTTCTTTTACAGTTAATTTAAATCCGACGATTACAGAATTGGACGGCCCCGGCTTATTTCTCGAACTTTACATTTTCCAGTTGTCTTATTAGATTGAGATTGCTAAAGAGACTGCAAAGAAACTAGAGAGATTTTATATTTTTAAAAAAATCTGAAAACATTAGGATCAACTGAGCTTATAGTTAGCGATTTTGAAGTTCGACGTGTTCAAATCGAGATTTTCATCAGTTTTCGATTTTAAAGACATTTTATTTTCAAACCGAATTTCTCAAGTCTCATATTGAATATCATCGGAAATCAATTAATAATGAAAAAATATTTTATTAATCCGATCACTCCGATATACAAGAAAACATGGAAAATCGAAACTTCTTCCCATCGAATGAATCGTTGGAAATATATGAAACACTATTAGGTGTATTATAAACGATTCCATCCGTATATTGACTAGCATACCAGGATCCATTTTCACAAGACAACGCGAGTTTAGTGTAAAGGGCAGTATCGGTCATTTTGGGCCCCAATTAACTGTGATGATGTTTCGAAGAAGCGATTCTTTATTAAAGCTGACTAGTCTAAAAATCTTGGCACCAGAACTGCGTCAAGACACTAAAAAGCGCCAGTGCACCTAGATCGCGAAAGTGGTGAATATCGGCTTTAATCAACCTGGATCTCTTTCAAAAGAAGCCAATTTCCAGACTGATTAAAAAAATCTTTAAAATAATAAAATTTTGCTTTATTTACATTTGCAATTTAAAGCCAACATGTAAAATAGGAAATGAGCGACTTCTTTCCATTAATGTCACTCGTTATATTATTTGATATATATTCGCCTTCTATTTGCGTCCAATAACTGATCCCATTCGGATACCGACTAGCATACCATGACCCATTTTCACAGCTTATCGAGAAATCTGTGTAGATATTGGTATAATCGTATTTTGTTGCAAACTGTAACTTGTAGAATTTTTCAATAAGCTCTACATAATGGTCTTACAAAATAGCCGTCAGCAGCATCCGAAGGTTCCTCGATTTCAGTTGCGTTCCATGAGAATCCAAGTTCGGTGTACATGCTGTTTGAACAGCTTGCAGTGAACACACATCCAGCTTGCTTTGAATAGGACACATTCCATGCTATAATTAAGTCATAATGAATCTTATAATGTAACCCTTACGTGGAAAAAGTCTAATTCTTACCAGTATTCTCAAAAGTTTCAAGCAATGTCATAAAATCCGGGCAATCACAAGTGTCTTCACATCCATAATCGTCTTGACATTTTATGATAGCGATAATTACCAAGAGTAGAAAGAAGGATCTCATTTTGAGTTCGATACTAACTAGTAGCTACCCTCGCCCCTTATATACTACCCTGTTAATAAGCTCATTTGAATTGCACATTGATAATTAGACAGTCGATCAGAGGCCAATAGAGAAAAAGGCCAAATGTTCAATGATTTTTTCGTACTCGATGTTAGATCAGTTACTGATAATAGAGCACTGCTTAGCAATTTTGGGTCCCAATTAACTGTGGTGATGTTTCAAAAAAAGAACATTTATTAAAGCTGGTTAGTTCAAAAACCTGACAACAGAACTGCGTCAAGACACTAGAAATGCGCCAGCTATCAAAATCAGACTAGAACTAACTCACGGGGACACAAAGGCCCCCTTTCGAAAACTAAAGTTTGAATGCGCGGGCAAAAATTGAAAATGCGTCTTACTGTAACTGCATATCAGTCGTCTTTTTTCGCTTTTTTGCCAAAATCCGGTTTTTCCTCGAATAAAAAACTATTTTTTCGGTCGGAAAATAAAGAAAAAGAGCTAATTTAATTTTTAATACACCTATTTTCAGTTAAATACGTAAGGGCTTGCTATTTGCGAGCTGAGTTCAATAGAGCGCATTTGCTTAACAGCAACTCGAAAACGTTCGAAAGGGGGCTTTTGTGTCCCCGTGCTAACCTATAAATTTTCAGCGATTTCCAGAAGTTTCAGCAAAATTAAATTTCTGAAATGTTTTCGAAGATTTTTAATTACAGTAAAATAAGTTTATTACACAATTAACAAAATTAATTGAAACATGTAAACGAGGAAATACGCGACATCTTGCCATTCCACGTTGGAGCATTTGCTGGAGGATAAGCCACTTGGACAAGTAGCAGCGAAAAAACATCCAGCTTGTTTAGTATAAGCAATATCTCCCACGGGTACTGTAACTAAGCTCTAAAGAAAGAATTCTTTTTTTTTTCATTCTTACGACTATTTCGAAAATTCTGCTCATATAATGCAAGTCACAGCGATTGAATGTGAAGGCCGAAGATTCGAGAAAACAAGTAAATATTCTACAGTAGCCATGCGCCTTTAAACTTTTTTTCGCAACATTTTCCCCAAAAACGCCTAATTTTCTTCGTTTTCGCTCGTTTTTGACATTTTTTGCTTGTTTTAGTCCGAAAAAATAATTATTGTATTTTTTAAAGCTACACTAGTCCACATAAAGATTGCTCCACCCTCAGTTTTCTGATAAAGTGTGTCAGAATTTTCATTTTTCTTTTACAGTTAATTTAAATCCATTACAGAATTGGAGGGCTCCGGCTCATTTTTCGAAATTCACATTTTCCATTTGACTTATTAAAAACTGCATAGAAACTAGAGGCGCCCTACTAATAAATTGAATAAGGTAACTATTAAAAAGCTCAAAACATTAGAAGCTATGTACCCTGCTCCTATTTTAAGAACTGAGCTCATAATATATTTCTCAAGCTTTTAGGCTCATATTGAATATCATCGGAAATCAAGTAATAATGAAAATAAACTTTAATAACGGATTAAATCCAATACACAAGAAACCCAGAAAATTTTCGTCTTCTTCCCATTGAATTGATCACTGAGAAACGGATTACGATCACGTCTCTCATATGTAATGTGACCCGAATACCGACTGGTATACCAGGATCCATTTTCACAAGACAATCCGAGTTCAGTGTAGAAGTCAGATTTAGTTTCGCGATTCAATATAGTCTAAAATTTCAAGACTTATTCCAAGATCTTAATAGTTTCTGACCATTTAAACTTACAAAGATTTTATTGCGACTATCCGACGGTTCCTCGATTTCAGTGTCGCTCCAATACGATACAAATTCTGAACCATAGCCATCAGGACAACGGAAGGTGAAAGCACATCCGGCTTGTTATTCATAAAAGACGTCTTCGAAGCGTACTGTAACTATGATCAATATCAAGAAAAAGTATTATGTCGCATTCTTACTGTTTTGATACTCAGATACATGATAAACACTGGTAAAGTCTTTACATGGACAAGTGCTAGTGACTAGACACCCTTGGATTGTTATAATAGTGGTAGTTAGAAGCAATAAAATTCTCATTTTTTATTTTTTCAAATGGTTTTCATTGGCTTTATATACTACCCGGTTAATAAGCTAATTTGAATTGCACATTGATAATTAGATAGTCGATCAGAGGCCAATAGAGAAAAGGTCAAGTGTTCAATGATTTTTTCATACTTGATTTTTGATTATATTATAAAATATTAGTTCGGGACTCGATCACCTAGATTAATGTATATTACTGTAAGTTACCATAGGTTACTGTAGATTTTCGAACCGTTAGTCCCCACTTCCTACATGATTCTTTTACATATTATTTAAATCCCGAAAAATTACCGAAAGAAACCACAAAGGTTTTATTGAGATTGTATGTTTTAAGTGTCTGAGCAAGATTTTTTGCAGCATTACTAATAGAAAAACGTATATAGTATGTACAACGCCTCCGGTTATTATGTTTAGGTTAGCAAAATATTTTCAGTAGAGAAGGAAATTTCCTTGCTATAACCATCGATTTGTATAGAAAATGAAGAAAACTTCTGAAAATGCGATTCTAATATTCTATTATTACCTTGGGGAGTTACAAAAGATCTTTAACTTAATTACCGGTTATTAAGGTCGGTACCTGTTTCATAAAACTACAGTAATCTAAAGTAATGTAAGTAAATGGGTCCCAAAACGAACCATACTTTCACAATAACAAAAAAATCATTTGCGCGACTATAATAGATTTCAAATGTTCAAAAAGAGAAGAAATATTGAAAATATGATTTATTAATATAAGCAAAGTAAACCAATTATAAACAAGAAAACGCGAAAACTTTCGTCTTCTTCCCAGTGAATGTATCACCGGGAATCGATGAAGCTAAACCACGCTTGTCATAAGAAATGTAACCCGAATACTGACTGATATACCAGGATCCATTTTCACAAGACAATCCGAGTTCAGTGTAGAAATTAGATTTAGTTTCGCGATTCTCTATAATCTAAAATTTCAAGACTTATTCCAAGATCATAATAGTTTCTGATCATTTGAACTTACAAAATATTCAGAGCCATTATCCGATGGTTCCTCGATTTCAGTCTCGTTCCAGAATGACCGTAAATACGAATAACGGCCATCAGGACAAATCAAATTGAAAGCACATCCGGCTTGTTTTGTATAAATGACGTCTTCCACTGGTGCGCTATCTAATATCTAGAGAAATAATTACCTCTATGTATAATAATTCTTACAAGGTTCTTGAAAATACAAACTCATAAAATCCGGACATTCACATTTGTCTTGACATCCCGAACAGGATACGGTAACGATAATTACCAAGAGTAGATAGAAGGATCTCATTTTTATTTCGATACTAACTAGTAGCTACCCTCGTCCCGTATATACTACCCTGTTAATAAGCTCATTTGAATTGCACATTGATAATTAGATAGTCGATCAGAGGCCAGAAAAGGCCAAGTGTTCAATGATTTTTTCGTACTCGATTTTTGATCAGTTACTCAGACAGTTGCCCAATGAAAAACCGGTTTAACTTCATTTTCAGACCTTACTATTTCAAGGGGATACTAAATTTGAAAAGCAAAAAAAAATGTGTTACTCGGGGGATTGAACCAGCGGGAGTTATCACCAAAACCGCGCACCTTACCTGCTGCGCTATTCCTACCAACTTAGCGGTTATCGCTAGCTAAAAACCGCCAAGTTGAAAAGCACAGCCGGCAGATATACACCCTCAACCACACTAGAATTGGTTCCTACCATGGTCCAGTGGCTAAACGTTTTGTCCTTGATCAAAAAGGTCCCGGGTTCGGATCCACGTGGTGCCAATCTTTTTTACTTTTCTGTTAAAACACGAGGAACGCGTTTAGATTACAAAAATAATTTATTTACCCAATTTAACGAAAAACTGATAAAACTCTCACAAATTAAGGAAAAAAACGTAACAAAAAACCCTGGGAAAACAAGAGAAAAGTGAGATTTTCTGGAATTTAAGAAAAAGAAAACTGGCAAATAAAGCATACAGTTTGGTATATGAAAAAACCCAAAAAACCAAAGGGATTACTGTAGTTTTTCGATGAAAAAAATTAAAAATAGCTACAGTAATCCTAAATTAACCATTTTAATGAGGAAAAGAGGTTATTCAACAACATCGTAAAACAATGAAGCAAGATAGAATCGAATAAAGAACGCGAGCGCTGAGCAAGCGATTTGGATAGCCATGAGCCATTCGTTAAGCCGTTTTTCGTGCATTGGTCCTCCGAATTTTAGGACCAAATTGATGATTGTCAAGTTGTTGATTCGGAGATATCTGGAAATGATTCGCATGGGTTACTGTAGTTTTGAAGAGCGATTTCGGTCATTTTTAGTTGTTTTGGATCGGAAAAAAGTGAGTTTTTAATTGATTTTAACTATTTTTGACCAAAAAATTGCTAATTTTCAATATTTTCATTTTGAACGATTTAAAACCTATTTCATCCATTTTAAGTCAAAAAAGTTGATTTTGAGGTGGATTTTTCAGCCATTTTCAGCCATTTTCAGCCAAAAAGGACAATTTTTTCATATTTTTCAACCAAAAATAACGTAATTTTTGGTTTTTTAAAACCATTTTGCTTTTAATTTTATTTTGAGCATTTTTAGACCAAATTAAGTCATTTTAAGTCGAAAAAAGTTATTTTTAGATGAATCTTAAGCTATTTTTGATCAAAAACTTGAAAAATCTGGTGTTTTCAGCTTTTTTGAATGAAAAATCGACATTTTCAAAATTATGGGCGATTCAGTCATTTTTAGTCGAAAATGGATGATTTTTAGGTGGTTTTTCAGCCATTTTAAGGGAATTTTGACTAAAAGTCATAATTTTTTCATTTTTTCAATTCTGAGCAATTCTAGACCATTCTGAGCTATTTTCGCTGGTAAAAACTCGATTTTCCAGGCCATTTTGATCCAATTTTCCAAAAATTTCCCAAAATTCCTTACATTTCTCCATCTTTCTCAAACTCCTCCACCCAAAGCATTCCAATCGATCTACAAATCGTCACAAAAATCGCTCCCAACGTTTTCATTTCGCTTTTTTTGAATTCGGCGACACTCATACTGACTGTATCCGTTTTTGGGTCGTATTTTGGGAGACGATGGCGGGGACAAGGGACCAAATGGAATAGTTGAGGAATTGAGTAAAGGAAGTTGATTATCTGAAATTATAGAGGTTTAGGGCTGAATCATGGGTTTTAAGCCTAAAAATCACGTTTTTGGGCTTAAAATGCATATTTTAAGCCAAAAAATCCAGATTTTCAGCTTTTTTCGACTAAAAATATTTTTTTTCAGCATTTTCAGCTCATTTTCTCACCTGTGGAATGAAAAACAACATCAGCGTCTTGCTGAAATGTCCGAGGATCGAAACGACGGCCAGAGTCATTCCGGACCAGTAGCAGAATGTGTCGCCGACGAAGACGCGCGAGGGGTACTGTAATCGGAATGGGTTACTGTAGGAAGGGATTACTGTATCTAGCTGGATACTGTAGCTTTTTATAGGGATTACTGTAGCTCCCTACGATTACTGTACCTTATTAAACCAAAACAACACCGCTGTACACGCGGTAAATGGCAACAAAAAGTACAACGAGAGGATATGATGCCAGAAACCCGTCTCGTTATCCGATCCGAATCGATAAATCTAAAAAAAAACCCTCGGATTACTGTAGCCTACAGGATTACTGTACCTGAACGAAATTGAACAAGCTAACTGACACAGAAATCACCAACGATTGTCCACTTTCCAAACCATTGATTCCTAAAAGGTTACTGTAGTCATGGGGATTACTGTAGGTGGATTACTGTACCTGCCAAGATATTGATAGCGTTGGTGCAGAAAACGATGACCATTCCCATGAAAATATAGTAGAGAAATGAGATGTTAATGGTGGGCGAGAGGATGTAGAACGGTTGGATTAGGTGACGGACGATGGTCGGCACGATTACGGTAGTTGAGTTGCCTGGAATGAGATGAGGGGTACTGTAGCTAGTAGTCTAGAAGGATTACTGTAGAAGGTTAGGATCTAGCTACAGTAATCTTATCTAGCTACAGTAACCCTTTATTGGATCCAGGAGCTGACTACAGTAACCTGATCTAGCTACAGTAATCCTAGACAGCTACAGTAGCCCAATCTAGTTACAGAAATCTTATCTAGCTACAGTAACCCGTTCTAGCTACAGTAACCCGTTCTAACCACAGTAATCCAGGATCCAGCTACAGTAATCCTATTTAGCTACAGTAACCCAATCCATCTACAGTATCCCGCTAAAACTACCGTAACCCCAAAAACCCTTACCCGACACATAATAAACCATCAACAATGGCAGCGAGCTCAACGTCGGGAACAATAGTTTATGTCTCCATCTCAAATCCAACGTATCATCAGCGTATCCTAATAGAATGGCAGTGCTAATGGATATCAATCCGGAGAGGATTGCAAGCAGTTTCTCATGGGGAAATGTTTCGTGTCCGATCCATTCTAAGAATGGGATCGGGATGAAAACGAACATGACGATGAGGTAGATGGCTGCGCAGATCACTCCCATTGGCTCCGGGATCGGGTGGTTTGTGCTCTGGAATATTGGGTAGGGGTACAGTAATTCTTACAGTAATCTCATTTAGCTACAGTAGTCCTAGCTTCCTTAATTACCGTAATCCCTACAGTAATCCTATCTAGCTACAGTAATCTTTTATTGGAACCTGAGACTGACTACAGTAATCTTAGAAAGATACAGTAATACTAGCTGCCTTAACTACAGTAACCCCTACAGTAACTTCACAGCTACCGTAAGCCCTACAGTAATCTAGGATAGCTACAATAAGCCACAGCTAATTACAGTAATCATTTACAGTAATCTAAGTAAGATACAATAATCCTAGTTGGCTACAGTAATCCTATCTTCCTTAACTATGTACAGTAACCTTCCTGACTACAGTAATCATTTGTTGGATCCTGGCGCTGAATACAGTAATCCTAACTAGCTACAGTAATCCCACCAAGCTACAGTAACCCATTTTTTCTACAGTAACCCTTCCACCTACAGTACTCACCTTACACTGATCATTTCCATACATCTTTCTACCAATAAAAATCGGAATAAAACTCGGAATCAGATAATAGCACATGATGGCTCCGCCCACACCCAATCCACCATTTATGAATAATGATGTCAGTGACATCTGCAAATGAAAATTGAGGGGTTTTAAGCCGTAAAAAGTGATTTTTGACGTAAAAATAGGGGTTTTAAGCAGAAAATACTGTAATTTTCAGTTCAAAATGACGATTTTTGAACGAAAATAATAGTTTTTAAGCCAAAATTAGACTTAAATATAGATTAAAAATTTGGAGAAAACACAAATAAAAATGATAAATCCGGCTTCAAAAAACCGATAAAATCATTAAAAAATTCAAAAAAATAGAAAAAATCGATTTTTAAAATAAAAAATAACAAACAATTCTCTCAAAAAAAGCCAAAAAACGACGGATTTCTATTCTGAAAAATCTAGAGAAAAGGACAAAAAATCTGGAATTTTTAGGCTGAAAATGGGTATTTTAAGAGTAAAAAAATGGAAAAATTGAGAAAAATCCTGAATTTTAAGCTTAAAAATAGGATTTTCTGGGTTTCAAGTCAATTTTCTATAGGAAAATGGGAAAAATAGCTAGGAAAATCCCATTTTCCCACTGAAAAACACCATTTTTAGCCTAAAATCTCAGAAAATCACTAGAAAATCTCATTTTTATCCTAAAAACGGGATTTTTGAGCCAAAAAAAGTAAGAAAATGAAGAAAAATAGCATTTTTCATCAATTTATATGGAAAAATCCCATTTTTTCACTTAAAAATACCGATTTTCAGTTTAAAAATCAGATTTTAAGCCTTAAAAACAATGAAAAAAGCTAGAAAACTAGGGAAAAGATCATAAAAATCAATATTTCTACCAAAGCCAAAGAGTTCTCCAACTTCTTCCACTTCCAGCCTCCTTAACCGCCGTTTCAATGGTTACTGTATCCTTGACTTCACCCAAATCCTCTTTCAATTTCTTCATATGTTCTCCTAATCGGGACCATGAAACAGAGACATTCCATAGTTTCTGTCGTTTCTCTGCGTCTTGAATCACTTCGTTCCATGGTTGTTGGTGACGTTCACGACTGAAAATGATAAATTGATTAGATTAGGGAGGATTTAGAGAGACAAATCGGTGATTTTGGAGGGATTTTGATGAATTTTGATGATTTTTGAGCTGAAATTAGTGATTTTGGAGGGATTTTCGGGTGAAATAGCTAATTTTAAAGGATTTTTGATGGATTTTTGACTAATTTTGAGCCTTTTCGAGGGATTTGAAGTATTTTTGGTGATTTTAAAGGAGTTTTAGATTTGATGGATTTTTTCAGTTTTCGTAGCGAAATTTCTGATTTTTTGAAGGTTTTTTTTTTTTCAGAAATGGATTCTTGACTGATTCTGATGATTTTTTAATGATTTTTCAGGGAGTTTTGGGCGTTTTTCCCGATTTTTAACTTAAAAACTTGACGTTTTAACCATTTTTCGCCCAAAAACATCAAAAATCCACTTTTTTTTACAACATTAGCTCAAAAACCGGTTTTTTAAAACCGTACTTTCACTTTTTCATCTCTAACTCCTTCATTTTCCACGAATTATCCACTTTTTTAGGTTAAAATTACTGTATTTTCACCGTTTTAGGTTGAAAACCGATAAAAAATCAATTTTTTTAATTGAAAAAAGCTTCAAAATTATTAATTTTCATCAATTTTTCTCTTTTTTTCATGAATTTTCCATCAATTTATCCCTAAATTCTTTATTTTTCATGGATTTTTCACTATTTTTAGTCAAAAACTGATAAAAATTGTTTTTTTAAGTGAAAAACCTTCAAAATTGTAATTTTTCATAATTTCCCACTATTTTAGCACTAAAATTCTCATTTTTCATGGATTTTCCATTATTTTAAGTCAAAAACCAGTTATTTTCTATGACTTTTCGCTAAATTTAATCAAAAAACCGTTTTTTCATAATTTTCCATTATTTTAGCACTAAAATCCTCATTTTTCATCGAATTTTGACGATTTTTAGCTCAAAAATCCTCATTTTTCATCTTTTTTAGGTCAAAAACCCCCAAAAAAAGACTCACTCAATAAACAACCCATTCTCCTCAGCCGTATCGGGATCACAAAGCGCATAAAGTACCGGCCGAACCGCCTTCTCCGTCCTCCTCTCACCCATTCCAAAACTGACAATTTTCAACAACCATCGACTCAAAAAGAACGTCTGTCCGTCCATTTGAGCCGATAAATTCGATTTTGTTCTTCCGGGATCTGCCACAAGAACATGGATATTCGTCTCAGCTAATCGTTCGGATAACTCCTTTGAAAATAGAGCAGAAGCCAATTTCGAGTGTTTATACACCTCATATCCATCGAATTTCTTCGCGTGTTCCGAATTCAAATCACCCATTTGTAGGTCGCATTTTCGATCGATTATATTCGAATTGAGGAAAACGATTCGAACCGGATTGGGCTGAGCAAGGAGCTTGTCCAGGAGGAGTCCGGTGAGCAAGAAACTGCCGAGATGATTCGTGGCGATGGTTTTTTCGATTCCATCCTGTAAAAATTGGGGTTTTTGAGAGGGAAAAGTGGGGTTTGAGCTAGAAAATCGAGATTTTAAGCTACGAAAAGGGGATTTTAACCTAGATATAGTGTTTTTGTTTAAAAAATGTAGTTTTTGGTCTTATGATTAAAAGTGGAAAATCGTGTTTTTAACCTAGAAACGGGATTTTTGATCTAAAAACTTGGATTTTCACTGAAAAATAGCCGTTTTCAAGCTAGAAATCAGGATTTTTACCATAAAAAGTGAATTTTAGCCTAGAAATATGGTTTTTTGGCATAGAAAAAGGGATTTTTGTATAAAAACAAAGATTTTTTCCATTGAACGTGGATTTTAGCCTAGAAATATGGTTTTTTGTTTAAAAATAAGGGTTTCGACCATAAAAAGTGGATTTTAGCCTAGAAATACGGTTTTTTCGTCTAAAAATCAAGATTTTTACCATTAAACGTGGATTTTAAGCAAGAAAATCGAGTTTTTAGCCTAGAAACGGGATTTTTGAACTAAAAATTTGGATTTTTATCATTAAAAGTGGGTTTTAGCCATGAAATATGGCTTTTTGGCTTAGAAAAAGGGGTTTTTGGTCTCAAAATCAGGGTTTTTGCCTAAAAAAGTATATTTTTTTCGTCTAAAAATCAAGATTTTGACCATAAAAAGTGGATTTTAGCCTAAAAATATGGTTTTTTTTTTGAAAATGAAGATTTTGACCATAAAAAGTGGATTTTAAGCTAGAAAATCGTGTTTTTAACCTAGAAACGGGATATTTTATCTGAAAATTTGGATTTTCACTGGAAAATAGCCGTTTTTAAGCTAAAAATTGGGGTTTTCGATTAAAAATGAAGTTTTTAACCTCAAAAAATGAGTTTTAAGAAATGAGTTTTAACACGATTTTCAGGTTAAAATATGAGTTTTAATCTAAAAATCAGGTTTTTCACCTGAAATTGGTGGTTTTTTGCCTAGAAATTAGAGTTTTCCATCAAAAATGACGATTTTTGACTTTAAAAATAGTAATTTAGATCTAGAAATGGATTTTTTGGATTAAAAATTGAAAATTTATCTTCAAAAGTGTTTTTTTAGACTGGAAATAGGGGCTTGAGACCAAAAAATGGTGGTTTTTAGGTTAAAAATCAGGAATTTTGAATTAGAAAAGGTAGTTTTTGACTTGAAAAAACGACTTTTTGGGATAAAATTTATATTTTTTGGCCTAAAAATGCATTTTTAAGCTTAAAATTACAATTTCTGGTCTAAAAATGAAGGTTTTGACTTGAAAAAAAGCAATTTTCAAGCTAAAATTCAGCGTTTTTACCCAAAAAATTGGATATTTTCATCAAAAAATGTATACCTTATTAACAGCTCTCTCCGCCTGCATCATTGCCGCATTATGAACGATTCCATCGATTCGATCCAATTCGAATTTCCCTTTGGACAGTTTTTGGACAAAAGTTCGGATACTGTCAAAGTCCTCCAAGTCGCATTGACGACAGTAGACCTGAAAATGGGTAAAAATGGTCGAAAATATGGTTTTTAGGGGTAAAAAAGCTAGTTTTTGGTGGTTTTTGGGTCTAAAATCGTTAAAAATGGCTTAAAATCGAGTTTCTGGCTTGAATAAGGTAAAATAGGTGATTTTCTGCGGTTTTTATCTATTATTTTTAGCGATTTGAAGCCATTTTTCACCGAAAATGACCAAATTTAATGGAAAATTAGGGATTTTTAGCTATTTTTGGGCAATTTAGACAGTTTTTAGCCTATTTTTTTGCAATTTTAAGCCATTTTTCACCGAAAATGACCAAATTTAGTGAAAAATAAGGAATTTTTAGCTAGTTTTCGCCAATTTAGACCGTTTTCAGCCTATTTTTTGCAATTTTAAGCCATTTTTCACCGAAAATGACCAAATTTAGTGGAAAATAAGGAATTTTTAGCTAGTTTTCGCCAATTTAGACCGTTTTCAGCCTATTTTTTGCGATTTTAAGCCATTTTTCACCGAAAATGACCAAATTTAGTGAAAAATAAGGAATTTTTAGCTAGTTTTCGCCAATTTAGACCGTTTTCAGCCTATTTTTTGCGATTTTAAGCCATTTTTCACCGAAAATGACCAAATTTAGTGAAAAATAAGGAATTTTTAGCTAGTTTTCGCCAATTTAGACCGTTTTCAGCCTATTTTTTTGCAATTTTAAGCCATTTTTCACCGAAAATGACCAAATTTAGTGAAAAATAAGGAATTTTTAGCTAGTTTTCGCCAATTTAGACCGTTTTCAGCCTATTTTTTGCGATTTTAAGCCATTTTTCACCGAAAATGACCAAATTTAGTGGAAAATAAGGGGTTTTTAGCTATTTTTGGCCAATTTAGACCGTTTTTAGCCTATTTTCAGCCAAATTTCCAAATTTTTTACCTGTTTATTCCTGGTATTCAACACAATATCCCTCCGAACTTGTACACATTTCTCTCGATTCCGACACGCCATAATAACGCGAGCATTTCGTTTCGCGAGCTCTTCGGCCGTCGCTTGTCCGATTCCTGATGTTGCTCCTGTCACAATATACGTTTTTCCGGCTAAATCCTCGTGGAGATCGTATTTGGTTCCGGATTGCGTTGAGCTGGAAAATGGGCGGGGTTTAGAGTGAGAAAGTGGGTTTTAAGCCTAAAATAGTGATTTTTTGGGTGAAAAATGGGTTTTTTCACAGAAAATAGTGTATTTTTCAGTTAAAAATTGGGTTTTTAACTGAAAATAGCGGTGTTTTGACCGAACCTTGGTGTTCAGGCCAAGATTTAGACTAAAAATCGTATTTTTACGATAAAATAGTCATTTTTAAGCCAAAAATCCCAGTTTTTTGCATAAAAAAACTGGTTTTTGATCGAAAAAACCGGATTTTTATTTAAAAAATGGTTTATTTCAGTTGGAAATATCGATTTTAAGCTGGAAATCGGTACTTTTCAATGAAAATATAGATTTTTAACTGTAAAATTGGATTTTTCAGCTCAAAACTAGCCATTTTTCCACTTTTTTCATGTTAAAATACTCACTCCCAAACGTGATATCCACCGTAAGCCAAACCGAATGCCGAGAATCCCACCGACCACGGTGACGTCAGACCTTGGATTAGACGGCGACCCGCCATACTTTTTGTCTGGAAATAGGGGTTTTAATGGGGGGAAAATTGATTTTTATAAGGAAAAAGTTGGTTTTTAGCAGAAAAATCCCGTTTTTTGCTAATAGAAAGTGATTTTATAACGAAAAAATCAAATTTTTTCAATAAAAACTCAATTTTCCTTATGAAAAATGGTTTTTTCCATTTAAAAATTGAATTTTTATCTTAAAAATACAGTTTTTCACGAGAAAATTGAGTTTTCATTCAAAAATATCGAAATTTCTTGAAAAAATAGGTTTTTTCATTATATTTTCAATTTTAATCCTTAAAATTCACTTTTTTCTGTTGAAAAATGGATTTTTCTTGTAAAAAAAATGAGTTTTTGAAGGGAAAATCGGATTTTTTATCGAAAAATTCAATATTTTCCCTAAAAATTCACTTTTTGATGGTAAAAACTCAATTGTCTCTTCAAAAATTCAATTTTTCATTGAAAAATCGATTTTTTCTCCAATTTTTATCAATTTTCCCTGAAAATCGCTTTGAAAAATCCAAAATAATACATAAAAAATCAGAAATTCAACTGAAAAAGGACAAAAATCCCGAACTTTCAAATCATTTTTCATTATTTTTCATCACAAGAAAAAAACAAATAAATTAGTAATCTACACACAAAAAATCGGCAATTTCTACTATAAAAAACAGCAAAAATACATAATAAATTACCAAAAAAACACACAAAAATTGAGAAAAAACCAGTAAAATTTCGGTGGGAAAAAGGTGAATTAAAGTGCACTTGGATAATTTAATTTCGGGGGAAATCGATGGATTTAGACGAGTTTTTTGGCTTCAAAGAATCCACGAAGATGACGCATTTGCCAGGCACCGGTACAGGCGAGAACGACGACCTGAATATGGAAAATTGGGGATTTTTGGTAAAAAATAGCGTTTTTTCTACTAAAAATGGAGTTTTTCAGTTGAAATCATGATTTTTAGCTGAAAATTGGAGATTTTTTAGTTCGAAAAAGGGGTTTTTTAAATTGAAAATAGGGGTTTTTCTACTAAAAATTGAGTTTTCCAGATAAAATTAGGGGTTGAGCTTTTTTGATGAAAAATTGAGCTTTTTTGATGAAAAATATAGATTTTTTGATGAACAATATAGATTTTTTGATGAACAATATAGATTTTTTGGTCAAAAATGATGATTTTTAGATGAAAATGGGGTTTTTTGGCTGAAAAATCATAATTTTCTCGTGAAAAGGGGGTTATTTCGACCAAAAAATGATTATTTTCAGGTAAAATTAGGGTATTTTGACTAAAAAAACATGGTTTTTAAACACAAAATGGGGTTTTCTGACTGAAAGAAAGTGTTTTTATCTGAAAAATTGAGATTTTAAGGTAAAATTGAGGTTTTTAGCTGAAAAATTATGATTTTCACACGGAAAAGTGTGTTTTTAGATCAAAAATGAAGATTTTCAGGTAAAATCATCATTTTTAGGTGACAAATGAGGGTTTTTTGACTGAAAATATTGGTTTTTTAGGCTAAAAATACCCTTTTTTGATTCAAAATTAACATTTTTCCCCTTTTTCCCCAACAAACCTGAGCAATGGACCAATAGAAGACACGAGAATTGGTTGATTCGGAAGTCTGTCGGAATCTCTCCTCTCTGTATCTTTGATAATTCTGCTCTTTGGTGATTTGATCGACTTGATCCAGGAGTTGACGGATACGCAATTGCAACTCGTTCAGCTTGTCTTTTTGAGCGATCTGGAAGTGGAAATGGGGGTTTTAGGGGAGATTTAGGGGTTTAGAAGACGAAAAATGGCTCCAGAATCGTTCTGAGAGCTCTAGGAAGCTCCAGAATCCTCAAAAATAGCTCCAAAACCATCAAAATAGGCTCAGAATCGTTCTAGAAGCTCTAAAAAACTCCAAAACCCTCAAAATCCTCCACAAACCTGAGCATAATCCTGGGCGTGATCTCCGGCTTGAATATCCAAATGAACACGAAGTTGAGCACCATTGAACCATGCAGTACTATTAGAATAGATACAGATGACGTGCTCTCCGGGTGTGTTCGAGGTGAATGTGAAGCGTCCTTCGGCGGTGTACAATTTCGAGAGGATTACCTGGAAAATGGGGATTTTAGGGGGAGAAAAGTGGATTTTTGACATAAAAATTGTTATTTTAAGCCAAAAATGGCATTTTTGACCTAAAAATATGGATTTTAGGTCTAAAATCGTATTTTTGACCTAAAAATAGGGATTTCCAGCCTATTTTCAGCTATTTCCGCCAAAAATCATCACAAACCTTGTCTTCCGGATCCTTAACCTCCACATGCATTCCAATATTCGGGTAGTCTCCGTATCCCTTGGTATTTGGATCGTAAAGCTGCACTTTGTAGTTTCCGGTCACCTGAAAGAAAAAATATGGGTTTTAGGTGAATTAAACGTGGTTTTTACCCCAAAAATCGGGTTTTATGTCAAAAACAAGTATTTCTCACCATAGTCTCATCGGGAATCTCCTCGATGAAGCATTTCTTCTCCGTCTCGGCAATATGGAAATAGAGAGAATTGGCGATGGTGGCCAAGCTCAATACTGCGATTATCAGACGCATTCTGCAAGAAAAATGGATTTTTGGTGATTTTCCGACGATTTTCTAGGTTTTTGATGTCGGAAACGCGATTTTTGGTCTCAATTCGGGCAGAAAACCATAAAATATGAGTAAAAACCAGGATTTGTGATAATTTTGGGAAAAACCCGATTATGAGCCAATTTTCACGGATTTTCGAGCAGATTTTAACGAAAATAGCATAATTTAGCCTGGAAAACCGATTTTTCAATCGAAAAACTTGAAAAAATCACGGGAAACGACCAAAAATCGAGGTTTTACATGAAAAACGTGTCGCGATTAAGTCCACGTTGTACTGAGTCTGCAAACACCGCGCGATGCGGACAATACACCGAATCTTACGACAAAGAGAAATTTATCAATTTCAGGCATGTCCGAGGCATGCGTTTCGCCGCGTTCAGAACTGCAAAATTTACTGTAGTGTGGCGCGTCGCGGTCGCGTCGCGGTTTCCGTTTTCAGCCTTTTTCTGAAAAATCAAGCGAAAAATAATTCTTCAAACTAAAATAATTGTCTTCGCTGGAAAATAAGCTTTATTTTGATATAAAGTTCGATATATTTATTTGCAAAAAAATAAAACGCCCGATTTTCGAAAATCGCTCGAGATTTTTATTTTTAAAGATAATCAGGAAAAACTTTATAGTAAAATAAAGCAAATTATTTTCTAAAGACGATTATGTCGGTTTAAAGTGATATTTTTCGATAAATTTCTCAAAAAAAGCTGTAATTTGGCTCGAAAAATGCGACCGCGACGCGACCGCGACGTACCACGCTACCATAAGCCTTGCAGTTGTGGCACGTTTCTCGAGCGGCAGCGGACATCACTGATCAATTTTAAAGTTTTGGAACGAGAATAAAAATGTTTTGGGTGGAATTTTCGAGAAAAAATAAAAGAAAAAAGAAGAAAAATTGTGAAAAATCGTGTTTGGGAAGGTTATGCCCGAGATTTTGGCCTAAAAATAAGGAAACCCAAAAAACAATAATTTTTAGTCAAAATGATGCAAAAACCACCGATTTTGGCGTAAAACTACTTGAAAATAACCGAAAAAACCATTAAAAACCCTTGGAAAAAACCCTAAAACTCAGAAAAACCCTTTAAAACTCCTTGTCCGCAACTGCTCGGGCGGTCCCGTGTCTTTACACAATTCCCATCAATTTTATTGCTTTTTCAAATAAACTCCCTCAATTTTACATCATTTTCCATTGAAAAACTTGATTTTTCTCATAAAAACCATTAAAAATCCTTGAAAAAACCAAATTTCAGACAAAAAATGCGTCTCCAAACGATTCAGACGGGTAGAAGATGCGTTTCGCTGTTCAAAAATCCATTTTTCTTGAATTACGAGAGAAAATGGTCGAGTAGTCAAGCGGAAACGAAAAATGGCATGGAAAATGCGGTTTTTGAGGTTAGAAATAGCGAAAAACACGGGAAATCTATAGTTTTTAGGGTAAAAATGGGTTTTTTGCCGAAAAAAGTCATTTTGAGGCTAAAAAATTTATTTTTAGGTCAAAAAACTCATTTTTACTTGAAAAATACCATTTTTAGCCTTAAAAATGCTATTTTTGAGGTTAGAAATGGCAAAAATCACCGGTAACCTATAGTTTTTAGGGTAAAAATGGGTTTTTTGACGAAAAAAGCATTTTCAGCTAAAAATGTGATTTTTAGGTTAAAAATGTCGATTTTTCTCATGAAAACCCCAATTTTTTTCTGAAAAATAACGTTCTTAACGTTTAAAAAGCCCTATTTTCCTCAAAAAACCCATATTTTTGCAGGTTTTCATGGTAAAAAGGGGTTTTTTGATGAAAAAATCATTTTAAAAGCTGAAAAATAGATTTTTCTCTTGAAAAACCCAATTTTTACTTGAAAAATACCATTTTTAACCTTAAAAATGCGATTTTTGAGGTTAGAAACGGCAAAAATCACAAGAAATCGATGGTTTTCATGGTAAAAATGGGTTTTTTGCCGAAAAAAGTCATTTTCAAGCTGAAAAATAGATTTTTTCTCTTAAAATACCTTATTTTTACTTGAAAAATACCATTTTTACTTGAAAAATACCATTTTTAACCTTTAAAAATAAGCATTTTCCCCCTAAAACCCTATTTTTGCAGGTTTTCATGGTAAAAATAGGCTTTTTGACGAAAAAAGTCATTTTCAGGCTAAAAAATATGATTTTTAATTTAAAAACCTCATTTTTACCTGAAAAATACCGTTTTTAACGTTTAAAAAGCTCTACTCACCCCCTAAAACCCATATTTTTGCAGTTTTTCATGGTAAAAATGGGTTTTTTGCCGAAAAAAGTCATTTTCAAGCTGAAAAATAGATTTTTTCTCTTAAAATACCTTATTTTTACTTGAAAAATACCATTTTTACTTGAAAAATACCATTTTTAACCTTTAAAAATAAGCATTTTCCCCCTAAAACCCTATTTTTGCAGGTTTTCATGGTAAAAATAGGCTTTTTGACGAAAAAAGTCATTTTCAGGCTAAAAAATATGATTTTTAATTTAAAAACCTCATTTTTACCTGAAAAATACCGTTTTTAACGTTTAAAAAGCTCTACTCACCCCCTAAAACCCATATTTTTGCAGTTTTTCATGGTAAAAATGGGTTTTTTGACGAAAAAAAGCATTTACAGGCTAAAAAATTGATTTATGGGTTGAAAAACCTCATTTTTACCTGAAAAATACAGTTTTTAACCATTAAAAACCCCATTTTTAGCTACAAAAGCCTATTTTCCCCTAAAACCCCAATTTTTTTCAGTTAGACGGTCGTCAATACACTCCCGACACTCTCTATAACCTCTCGCCCGCAGTTCGACGTCTTTTGGATCGACGAATTTTAAAAGAGTCGTCAAATCCATTGAATTTATTGAAAAGGAGAATTGTCGATTATGTACATCAGACTTATCGAAAACCAGGTGAGAGGAGACGAGGAATTCCGCTTAAATATGGCGGAATTCCGTTGAAATAGCGGAATTCCGGGTTCCGCTTGAAACTCCGGAGTTCCGGTTTCCGCCTTAAATATTCCGAAATCTCGGGTTCCGCTTAAAAACCCGTAATTCCGTCTTCCGCTCGAAAAATCGTGAATCCCGGAATTTTTTCCCTAATTCCGTCTTCCGCCTAGCCATTTCCCATTTCCGCTTACAATTCCTGAATTCTGATTTCCGGATTCCATGAAAAAAATTCCGATTTCCGCACTAAAAAAGCGGAATTCCTTTCTCCGCTTAAATTTTCCTGTTTCCGTATTCCGCAAAACTATTTCCGAGTTCCGCTTAAAAATCCGGAATTTCAAATTCCGTTTTAAAATTTCGGAATTCCGGATTTCGCTTGAAAATTCGGCTTTCCGCGTGAAAAGCCCCGGAATTCCAATTTCCGTTTTTTTTTTCTAAAAATCGGGAAATTCCGGATTTTTTCCCTAATTCCGTCTTCCGCCAAGCCATTTCCCATTTCCGCTTAAAATAGCGAATTTGCGGAATTCCGTATTCCGCCTGAATAATTTCGGAATTCCTATTTCCACTTAAAATTCGGAATTCCGCTTGAAAAAGTCCGGAATTCCTATTTCCGCTTGAAATTCCGGAATTCCGGTGAAAATCCAGAAATCGGGTTAAAAAACAGGAATTCCTACTTCCGCTTTAATTTCAAATTTCCGACTTCCGCCTAGCCTAATTCCGCTTTTCCGGGAAAATCTGGAATTCCGAGTTCCGTCTAGTTATTTCCTTGTTCCGTTTAAAATCCCGGAATTCCGATTTCCGCTTGAAAAGACGGAAATTCCTACTTCCACTCTAGAAATCCCTATTTCCTATTTCCGCCTTCCTCCTTCCGCCTCCAAAATCCACCTTCTTCCAGGAAACCGTTCCCCTCTGTTCACCATTTGCGAATCCGAGCCTCGAATCGTCTCCACCTTCCAAAACTTTGATTCCCTATTAACTCCTCCAGATCATGTCTCCAGAAGACCCTCCGATACATATTACGTTAATCGGGACCATTGCCTCCGGGCCCATACTTCCGCCCATCAACATAGTCTTATGAAACAAGGATTGGATGCTTTCCTGGTTATTGGGGATGTTTATCGAAGGGATGAGGTCGATAGAACTCATTATCCTTGTTTTCATCAGGTAAGCGGCACGGGAGCGGCACGCTAGCCTTTTTCGGAGGAAACGGAAGTCGGAAATGGCGGAATTCCGGGTTGGAAGTCGGAAGTCACTTGGCACGACGCGGCACGACTTGGCACAGCCTAAAACCGAGTTCTAAGAACTTGGCACGGCTCGGCACGAAGCGGCACACTTTTCCGACTTCCGCCTTCCGCCTTCCGCCTTCCGTCTTCCGCCTCCCACCTTCCTCCATTCCAGATCGAAGGCGTCCGCCTCTACTCCAAAGACGATCTTCTCGGCAAAAAACCCGCCGAAACCAACGTGGCCGAACTTTTCACCTCGTCCCCCGACGCCCAACGTCAACCCGAAAAACAAGAAATCCATTCGATTGATGCTGTCAAAGCTACCGAAATTCAATTGAAACAGTTCTTGGAATGCCTTTGTGATGAACTTTTTGGGAGAGACGCAGAGAAACGATGGGTTGACGCGTATTTTCCGTTTACACATCCGTCTTATGAGTTGGAGGTGAGGAATAGATGGAAAAATGGCTTTTTTAGGCTTAAAAATTGGTTTTTTCGGCTTAAAATTGGTTATTTTACCCTAAAATCGGGCTTTTTGACCTAGGAATTGGTGGCCTAACTTTTCGGACTGGTGGCCTAACTTTTTAGTTCAAGAATAACCTAAAAATGGCTTTTTTAGAGCTTAAAAATAGGTTTTTTCGACGTAAAATGGGGTATTTTACCCTAAAATCGGGGTTTTTTGGCCTAGGAATTGGTGGCCTAACTTTTGGAATTGGTGGCCTAACTTTCATAAATAGTCTAGTTTTCCTAAACGGCCTAACTTTCCCATATGGCCTAGAAATCCAAAATGGCCTAGCTTTTCCTAAAACTTTATAAATTGAAGGCCTAACTTTTTTAATCCGTGGCCTAGCTTTCCGAAATGGCCTAGTTTTCCAAGATGGCCTAATTCTCCCAGATGGCCTAACTTTCCTAAACCTAGGCCGTCATTTTCTAGCCCATGGCCGAACTTTTTGTCAATGGCCTAACTTTTTAAGTTCATGGCCTTACTTTTTTAGACCATGGCCTAACTTTCCAAAATGGCCTAGTTTTCCGAAATGGCCTAGTTTTCCAAGATGGCCTAGTTTTCCAAAATGGCCTAACTTTCCTAAACCTAAACCACCATTTTCTAGGCCATGGCCTAACTTGGCTTTTTCTAGGCCATGGCCTAACTTTTAAAGTTCATGGCCTAACTTTCCAAAATGGCCTAGTTTTCCCAGATGGCCTAGTTTTCCAAAATGGCCTAGAAATCCAAAATGGCCTAACTTTCCTAATCCATGGCTTAACTCTCCTAAACCTAGGCCACCATTTTCTAGGCCATGGCCTAACTTTCCCTAAACCCCATTTCCTAGGCCATATTCTCAATTTCCAGGTCTTCTACAACGGTCAATGGCTCGAAGTGCTCGGCTGTGGAATAATGGAACAAAAACTACTCGAATCAGCCGGTGTAACCGATAAAATCGGTTGGGCATTCGGAATTGGTCTCGAGAGAATTGCCATGGTCCTTTATGGAATTCCCGATATTCGGTGAGACTACAAACTACAAAAAATGCATAGAAACCACGTTTTTTAGACTTTTCTGGTCGAAAGACACTGGATTTTTGTCACAATTCGCCGGAAAATTGCCAGGGGAGGATGTCAAGTATAAGCAGATTAGTGCCCATCCACAGGTTAGTCTGGGGTTGGAATTGGGCTGAAAATGACCTAAGAATGACTTAAAATATCCTAAAAATGGCTAAATTTGGCATAAAAAAAGGCTAAATTTGGATTAAAATAACCTAAAATAGCATAAAAACGGCTAAATTTGGCCTACAATGGCCTAAAATGGCTTAAAAATGGTTTAAAATTGGTGGCCTAACTTTTAAAAATGGTGGCCTAGCTTTTTGGATTCATGTCCTAGTTTTTCTAGACCGTGGCCGAACTTTTAAAACTGGTGGCCTAACTTTTTTATCCATGGCCTAACTTTTTAACTTGATGGCCTAACTTTTCTAGTCCATGGCCTAACTTTTCAACTTGGTGGCCTAACTTTTTCAGTCCATGGCCTAACTTTTCTGGCCTAACTTTTCTACTCCATGGCCTAACTTTCCTGACCTAACTTTTTCAACAATGGTCTAATTTTTTTTGGTTCGTGGCCTAACTTTTCTAGTACTTGGCCTAACTTTCTTTTCATGACCTAACTTTCTTTTCATGACCTAACTTTCTTTTCATGACCTAACTTTCTTTTCATGACCTAACTTTCTTTTTATGACCTAACCTTCTGATGGCCTAACTTTTTCAACCAATGGCCTAACTTTCCCCCCAAATTTCTCTTCCATTTCTTTTTTCAGGTGATCTTCGACATCTCATTCTTCCTTCCCCCATCCACCGAATTCAACGATATGACCTCAGATGTCTATGATACAATTCGAACAATCGGTGGAGAATTAGTGGAACAAGTCAAGCTAACCGATGAATTTGAGAATAAGAAGAAGGGAAAAAAGAGTCAAACGTATCGGATTGTCTATCGAAGTCATGAGAAGGCGTTGACTAAAGAGGAGGTGAGAAATGGGTTAAAATAGGCTTAAAATGACTAAAAACGGCCTAAAATAGCCCTAAAATGATCTAAAACGGCTTAAAATAGCTTAAAATAGGCTAAAAACGCGATTTGGAATCCTAGGCCACGGATTAGGAAAGTTAGGCCACCAAAAAAGGTAGGCCATCGATTTGGGATTCTAGGCCACCGATTTGGGAAGTTAGGCTATCGACTTGAGAAGTTAGGCCACCAAATAAAAAAGTTAGGCCATCGGTTTGGAAAGTTAGGCCATCTTGGATTCCTAGGCCATTCTGGATTTCTAGGCCATCTTGCTTAATCATTGCTCATCCTCTAAGCCGGGACCCTCTTCAGATACTTGAATGGCATAAACACAAAGAGCTCCACCAGCCGCTGCTCTCGGAGCACAATTAATAATAAACTTTTTTCTCTCTCTCTCTCTCTCTCTCTCTCTCTCTCTCTCTCTCTCTCTCTCTCTCTCTCTCTCTCTCCACCAATTCATCATAATCTGTCATTTAGAGAAATTGGAGCGTCGTGTAGTCCTCGTGGACAACATATAGTTTTAAAAAATGACTTTTTCCTAGATTTTGTACTCCTTTTGGACAATCCCACTATCCAAAAAAATGTATCAGTTGTCCGAGAGGAGTACACGATGAAAAAAAGAGGATGAAAGGAGTCCATGTCATTTTTAATGCATTATTAATCGTGGATAGTCGGGCGGAGGACGAAAAACGGGATGGAAAAGCCTATTTTTGATGTTTCTAGTGGATTTTTGGTCGTTTTTAAGGTTATTTTTGGCTATTTTTAGTGGTTATTTCGGTTTTTTGGCCTATTTTTAGTTTTTTAAAAGTCCTTTTAAGTGGATTTTGGATCTTTATACAATTTGGGTCATTTTTACCGATTTTAAGACTTTTTTAGGCCATTTTTAACGATTTTTGGGTCATTTTAAGCCTATTTTCAGGTTTTTAGGTCGAAATTAGCTTATCATAGCAGTTTAGAACGATTAAAAGTTAATTTTTAAGTCATTTTAGGTAAACCGATTCCTTTTGGGTCATTTTTAGACATTTTAGGGTTAATTTCAGCTTTTTCATGCTCATTTTAAGCCAATTTCAAGTGATTTAGGTCATTTTTAGGCCATTTTTCAGTGTTTTTAGAATATTTTAAGCCATTTTTCGCAATTTTAGGGTCATTTTTTGGCTTTTTCAGACTTATTTTCAGCTCATTTTCAGCCAAATTCCATATTTTTCAGGTGAACATAATTCACAAACAAATCGAGGAGTCACTGGCGAGCACATTTGGAGTCACTCTTCGATAGATAACAAGGAGGAGGAGGAGAGATGGAAGAGTACATCTGGTTTTCATTCTCTCTCATTTTCTCTCTCTCTCTTTTATATTAATTTAATTCAATTTTCCCCTTTTTTTTGAGGGAAATTGAATAAAATTGGTGGTGATTTGGTTTTTGGGCTTAGAATAAGTGGTTTATAGGCTTAGAATAGGTTTTTTGACCTAAAAATGGCTAATTTTTCATTGAAATGGCTAGAAAATTGGGGTTTTGGTCGTTTTTTCGAGGAATTTTGTGGTTTTTAACTTTAAAAAGATAAAATTATCATTAAAATGGCTTAAAAAATGGTTTTAGGACCTTTTTCAACAGAAAATGACTATTTTTCATGGAATTTCCCTTAAAAATAGGGTTTTTTAATCTAAAAATAGCGGATTTTCATGAAAAATCGCTTAAAAATGAGGATTTTTTCGGATTTTTCATCATTTTCAAGTGTTTTTTGGACAAAAATAGTGCCAGGTCACTTTCTCCACTTCCTTCTCTCTCTCTCCCTCTCTCTCTCTCTCCCTCTCTCTTCTTTAGATAAGAGAGGCCGTCCGTGTCACCTGTTCCAAGACTCTTCTTCAATAAAAATTGATGACACCCCCCTTTCTTCTCTTTTCTCTCTCTCTCTCTCTCTCTCTCTCTCTTTTAAAAAAGATAAAGAGACGCAGACAACGAACTCCAACTCATTGCACATTTAGAATGTGTGTGTTTAGTTTCCGTCGTTTAGAATGGGGGAAATTGAGAATATTTATAAACAATTTGTTTTTGGACTTTTTCTGAGAAGAGAATCTTTTTGAAATTAGTAACTAAATTAAGGAATTTGGAGAGATTTTGATGATTTTTAGTAGATTTTAAGCTATTTTACGCTTAAAATAAGCTATTTTTGGCACTTTTAGGTCCAAATTAGGCTATTTTTGCGGTTTTTTGGCTTAATTTGAGCTATTTTTCGCGAATTTTGGCCTAAAATAAGCTAAATTCGGTGCATTTTAGTATCGTTTAGGTCTCAAAATTCATATTTTCGGACTTTTTTGAATTTTGAGTTTTTCATGATTAGTTATCGGTTTTAGAAGATTTTAAGCTTTTTTAGAGCCAAATTAAGCCAATTTACTGGTTTTTGAGCATATTTTAAGCCTATTTTTAGCCATTTTTGAGCTTTATAGTGTATATTGAAACCCTAAATTCCTTTTTTTTTCTTGAATTTTTTGAATTATTTGGAAACTTCTGTATTTTCTTTTGATTTTGGACTAATTTAAGCCATTTTAAGCCTTTTTTCCACTATTATAGGCCTATTTTAAGCCAAATTTCCTCTAATTTAGGCTTTTTTAGACTAGATTCTTTATTTTTTTCTTTTTTCTAGGATAGATCTCTTTTATTCTTTAATTTTTTTGTTATTTTTTCTTTGTTAATTTCCCTTTAATTTTCCTCTTTTTTTGTTATTTTTCTCGATAAAAATCTCTAATTCTTTCCCTATTTTTTTTTGTTTTAACTTTATTTTGCTTCTAACCAATCCTTCTGGGCTATCTTTAACCTATTTTTTGGTTTTTTCCGTTTTTTTTTTCTTTTTTTCTTTGAGTTTTTAATCGGGCTAATGGGATTACTGTATTTAAAACTGCTATATCTCGGTTTCCATAAGAGCTATCAAAAAAGTGTTAACTAATGAAATATAGCCCTTATCATGAGCAATATTTCATTAGTTAACACTTTTTTGATATCTCTAATGGGAACCGAGTTATAGAAATTTTCAGAAAAAAAAAATAAAATTTTTTTTTCAAAAATCCAAAAAAATTAACCCTACCCCTTGACCGGAAAAAAAAGGAAATCAGTGGGCGTTTTTTTGGTATTGATAAGAAATTTTAGGCAATTGTTAAATAATGAATACTATTTAAGATAAGAGACATTTTAATAGAACAACATCAATTTTTGATAGTAATTTTGAATTTTGGGGAAAAAAAAATTAAAAAAAAAAGAAAACTTAAGGCTTCATTTTAACGAAATTATTTTTTTAAAAATGTAAAAAAAAAAATTTTTTTTTTGAAATTAAAAAAATTTCCAGAAAATTACCTAAAAAGCACTTTTTAAACTGTTAATTAGGTCTTTTTTCATTAAAAAATCATGAAAAACCCGATAAATTCACCTACAGTAATCCCCAATCTCTTAATTATTGATACATTTACATAATTAATTTCCCCTCTTTCCATACTTAAAATTCCAATTTTTTTTCTATTTTTCTCACATTTTATTATTCCAGAAACCTCTCTGCTCAATTTCTCCACCCTTCCAATCGGGAGAGCATGTCCGAATTGTAGTCGTATATATATTTCCCTTTTATTATACAAATTGGTAAGAGATATGTGTCAGAAACATACACTTTATTACGCTTTTCTTCGTGATCTTAAAACGGATATTAGAAAAAAAGGGTATAAAATGGCTAAGAAATCGGTTTTAGACTGTTATGTTAAGCCTTTTTTTAAACTAGAAATATCTAGAATTTAATTTTTTTTTTTTTTTTTGAAAAAATCATTTTGGACCCAAAATCCAGAATTTTTTTTCAATATTTTCTAGAAATTTCGATGGATTTGAAATCAGTAGGTTAAGCCGGTTCAGAAAAGTATAATCATGACTAGGTTTCAAAAAAAGTTTGAAAATTGTCCACGAGGAGTACAAAAATGAGTTAGTTTCAAAATTATCAGAACCTAGTCATGATTATACTTTTCTGAACCGGTTTAACCTTCTGATTCCAAATCTATCATTTTCGAGGTGATTGGATTACTGTAGGCCGAGTTATGGTAGAAACACCATATTTTTTGTTTATCCCAAAAATCAAAAATTATTAAAAATTTCAAAACCTAGTCTTGTTTATAGTTTTCTAAACCGGCTAAACGTCCTGAATCCAAATATACCAATATTTTTGGGAAAAGTTGAAAATTGGTCGGGTTACGGTAGAAAATGTGAATTTCATTAAAGTAGCCAAATTCCGAAATTTTCAATTTTTCAAACCTAGCCTTGTTTATAGTTTTCTGAACCGGATTAGCCTTCTGATTCCAAATATACCATTTTCGAGCTGCTTGGATTACTGTAGCCTGAATTACTCTAGAAAATGTGAATTTCATTGTAGTACCCGAAATCTGAACTTTTCAATTTTTGAAAACTAGTCTTGATTATACTTTTCTGAACCGTCTTGACGCGCTGATTCCAATGGTACCATTTTCAAAGCTATTAGACTACTGTAGACTGAGTTACGGTAGAAAATGTGAATTTCATTAAAGTAGCCAAATTCCGAAATTTTCAATTTTTCAAATTCTAGGCTTGCTTATACTTTTCTGAACCGGCTTAACCTCCTGATTCCAGATATGCCAAAATTTCTAGGTAAAACTCAAAAAATGACCGAGATACGGTAGAAAAAATAACTTTCGTTGTGGGACCCAAAATCCGAAAAGTGGACGATTTCTCAAAATATGTCAAGATTATACTCGTTCGAACCGGCTTAGCCTACTGATTCCAAATATATCGCTTTCGAGGTGATTGGATTACTGTAGCCTGAGTTACGGTAGAAAATGTAACTTTCGTGGTGGGACCCAAAATTCAAAAACTTGAAAACCTTGCAAAATATGCCAAGATTATACTTATTCGAAGCGGCTTAACCTCCTAATTCCAAATGTATCATTTTCAAGGTGATTGGATTACTGTAGCCTGAGTTACGGTAGAAAATGTGAATTTCACTTTTGAAAACAAAATCCGAATATTTCAATTTTTAAAACTTAGGCTTGTCTATACTTTTCTGAATCGGCTTTACCTCCTGAATCCAATTAAATCATTTTCGGAGTGATTGGATTACTGTAGACCGAGTTACGGTAGAAAATGCGAATTTCATTTTTGAATACAAAATCAAAAATTATGAAAAATTTCAAAATCTAGTCATGATTATACTTTTCTGAACCGGCTTAACCTCCTGATTCCAAAAATATCAATTTCAAGGCTATCCGACCAAAATTAGCCCCGGTTACTGTACCAAGTCCCTATATTTTAGTCTAAAATTTTAGATTAACCCTAAATTTTCGGGGTAAAATCTGAAAAACAAAAAATTATTTTTTCGAAAACAATTTTTTTTATAAATTTTGTTATTCAAAATATCATCTACGACATACAGGCTGTACAGATTGAATAAGTGAATAATTCAAAAAAATATTACTATTTTCCCAAAGAGAACAACAATTGTCAGTGGTGGTCTCTCTCCCAATTTTCTCAACAATTTCTTTCTGCCCAATTTCTTTTTCTCTTCTTCTTCTTTTTCTTTATTCGAAACGCTTCTCCGAATTCGGAAAAAGAAGAGAAAATATCAAATTTCCTTCTTTCTCTCCTTCTTTCTCTCTCTTCAAAAATGGGAATGCAATTGACACATTCTACATTTTTTTCCTTATTCTTCTAGAAAAAATTCTTCCATTTTTTGTATAAAAAATTGAAGAATTTGATGATTTTTAAAGTATTTTTTCGGTTTTATTTGGTTTTTGATGGTGTAGGTTACTGTAGTTTGGCTATTTTTGGTCGGATCACTTTGAAAATGATATTTTTGGATTCAGGAGGTTAAGCCGGTTCAGAAAAGTATAATCAAGACTAGGTTTCAAAATTGTCAAAAAATTAGGTTTTCGGGTCCCACCACGAAAATACAATTTCTACCGTAACTCGGCCTACAGTAGTCAAATCGTTTTGAAAATGGTACCAATGGAATCAGCGCGTCAAGACGGTTCAGAAAAGTATAATCATGACTAGGTTCTGATAATTTTGAAACTAACTCATTTTTGTACTCCTCGTGGACAATTTTCAAACTTTTTTTGAAACCTAGTCATGATTATACTTTTCTGAACCGGCTTAACTCCGTGAATCCGAATCTACTAAAATTTTGAAGTAATAATGAAAATTGACAGAGATACGGTAGAAAATAAATGTTTTTTATGGACTAAAAATATAAAATTTCTAAAATTTGAAATTTTTCGTTTTTTTTTTCAAATTTTCCTTATTTTCACGTGTCCCACACACATTAAAAAATGCTACCTCGAATGCTAAAAATGCGGACGGTGGGCACGATCCTCGCCGTCGTTTGGCTCTTCGCTCTAGCCTTTATCTACGTACAATCCACCAATTCCACACAGGTAAACTACCGTAACCCCATTCCCCAATAATTTCTTAATTTCCAGGGCCTCCCACCCCCACCACTGGACCCAAAACCAATCAAACTACATCCGAAAGATATAGAAGATCGATTAAAGAAGAGTGCTCCACCGATTCCAACTATAAATTTAGCAGATGACACTACTATTCATGAGAGGACGGAGATGGGCGTGACATGGAAGACGTTCGATGTGGAGAAGTTTTTGAATAAAGGGAAATGGCATCAGGGGGAGGTGAGTGGTCCCTAGAAAAATTAAGGAGTCTAAAGATAAGTTAGGACCCTTAGGAGTTGCTAAGGATATCTAAGGGCTCCCAATAATCAACAAAGTAAGCCTGAAAAATCTTAAAATAGCCTAAAAATGACCCTAAAATCTACAGTACTGTTCAAAAGTTTATTTTTGGCCATTTTCAGGGGTCTGGAGCTCGAAACGCATGGTTCCGATAACTCTGAAAATTTTTGGGGTCATAAAACAAACCTAAATTAGCCACTTTGCATTCACAGAATTTTTTGAAAAAGCCTAATTTTTCAGCTATTCCGCGTTTTTTAACGGAACCCATCTGAAGGCAAATTGAGCTTTCGGAATGCTTAGTATACGGTTCGATAGCTAAAAATAGGGGCTCTCAAAATATGCATTCAAATTTTGCTTAAAAAACTTCAAAATTAGTGGGAGATTTGAATTTAGAATAATTTTTGACGCGTCAGTCGTCACTTTCCACTCTTCTGGAGCTTGTTTTTTGGCTTTCAAACATTTCAAATAATTTTCAGACAAATAAGTCTGAAATTTTTCAAGCTATGTGACGTCAAAAATTTGATCCATATCATCAAAAAATTAATGCATATCAAAAATCAAAAATTTAAAAGTTAGCTATCCTTACTCTTAGGGGTTGCTAAGGATTGCTAAGGGCTCCTAATAATTTACAAAATAAGCCTGAAAAAGCTTAAAAGCCTAAAAATGACCCTAAAATCTAGAGTGCCGTTCAAAAGTTTATAGAAAAAAGTGTTTTGATTTTCGGCCATTTCGGTCATTTTCAGGGGTCTGGAGCTCGAATCTCATGGTTCCGATCACTCTGAAAATTTTTGTGGGTATAAAACAAACCTAAATTAGCCACTTTGCATTCACAGAATTTTTTGAAAATCTCTAGTTTTTCAGCTATTTTGGGTTTTCTGAAATACACATTTTTTCACGTTTTCAGTGTAAAAAGGGCCAAAAAGGGTATTCTTCAGAAATCGGAAAATAGCTGAAAAACTAGAAATTTTCAAACAATTCTGTGAATGCAAAGTGGCTAATTTAGGATTGTTTAATACCCTCAATCATTTTCAGAATGATCGGAAACTTGAGATCCGAGCACCAGACCCCTGAAAATGCCATAATGCCCCTTCTATAAACGATACTGTAAGGGCTGTTAAAGGGGTTACAGATTTTGCTAACAATCTATAAATACTAATATTCCAGGACAAATACAAAGCCAACTCATTCAACCAAGAAGCCTCCGATTCGATAAGCCCCACTAGAAAAATCCCGGACTCCCGTGAGCCGCCGTGTCGTGACGTTAACTACGGCGAGATCGATATGCAACCAACTACCGTAATCATCACGTATCACAACGAAGCACGAAGCTCATTGCTAAGAACAGTCTTCAGTGTGTTTAACATGTCACCAGAGCATTTACTCACAGAAATTGTTCTCGTCGATGATAATTCGGAAGATGTAGATATTGGAAAGGAATTGGCTCAGATTGAAAGGGTTAAAGTGTTAAGGAACAATCAAAGGGAGGGATTGATCAGAAGTAGGGTCAAGGGAGCACAAGTCGCAGTTGCACCGATTCTGACTTTCTTGGATAGTCATATCGAGTGTAACGAGAAGTGGTTGGAGCCCTTGCTGGCTAGAATTGCGGAGAACCCGAAGGCAGTTGTTGCACCAATTATTGATGTGATTAATGTGGATAATTTTAATTATGTTGGAGCCAGTGCTGATTTGAGAGGAGGTACGGTAGTTTTTTAATTGTGTTAAGTAGTTACAGTATGTAGAAAAATATTTTCCAATTGGTTTTCGGCTATTTTGGCCATTTTCAGGGCCTGAAGCTCGGCTTTCAAGTTTCCGATCACTCTGAAAATTTTTTTTCCGTTTTTGCACGGAAAACGTAAAAAAATGTGTTTCAGAAAACGCTGAATAGCTGAAAAACTAGGAATTTTCAAAAAATTATGTGAATGCAAAGTTGTTCATTTAGGTTTGTTTTATACCCCCAAACATTTTCAGATTGATCGGAAACATGAGATTCGAGCTCCAGACCCCTAAAAATGACAAAAAATGGCCGAAAATCAACTTTTTTCCATAAAATTTCGAGCGGTACTGTAGTAATAGTACTGTAGTACTGTAGTAACGGTACTGTAGTAACAATGTTATAATTAATTATAGTATTTTAGTATTAGATGATTAGCAAGTCATAATACAGGTTTCGGAAAAAAAAACTAAAAATTGACCAAATGCGGCCCAAAACTCATGAAATTCAGTTTTAGAGACCTTACGATGTTAGTAACAATGATTTTCATCAAAACTATCAAATTTTGAAAAAAAAACAATTTTTTTAGTTTCAGAATTCCATCGATAAACCCCGTTGTATAATAGCTTAACCTTATCTTAATAGTATCAAGTACTTATTAATAGCCTACAGGATTCGACTGGACCTTAGTATTCCGATGGGAATTCATGAACGAGCAACTTCGAACGGAACGCCATAAAAATCCCACAGCCCCCATCAAATCCCCCACAATGGCCGGTGGCCTATTCACAATATCCAAAGAATGGTTCGAAGAACTCGGAACCTACGATCTGGATATGGAAGTATGGGGAGGAGAGAATCTGGAAATGTCATTCCGAGTTTGGCAGTGTGGAGGATCTCTGGAGATATTGCCATGCTCCAGAGTTGGTCATGTATTCAGAAAAAAGCATCCGTACACGTTCCCCGGTGGTTCTGGAAATGTTTTTCAAAAGTAGGTTTTGCTACAGTAATCCTTTTGGGTCCCACCACGAAATTAATTTTTCTACAGTGCTCCTTTTCTAGAAACACGCGAAGAGCGGCTGAAGTTTGGATGGATGAGTACAAAGCGATTTATCTGAAAAATGTGCCATCGGCGAGATTTGTGAATTATGGAGAGTAAGTTGTTGACGCATTTCTCGATACTAAATTAATTCCAGCATTTCGGATCGCCTCGCTATCCGTGATCGCCTCCAATGTAAATCATTCAAATGGTACTTGGATACAGTATACCCGCAGCTAGAGTAAGCCCCTTAAACCGATTCCAAAAGTACAGTAACCCTTCAGAGTCCCGAAAAAAGCGGCTGGAAGATCAGTTCAAGTAAAAGTTGGTCATTTATGCCTCGATTCCATGGCTAGAAAAGAAAACGAGGCACCGGGATTGTTCGCCTGCCATGGAACCGGTGGAAACCAGGAATGGGTCTTCGATCCGCTCACGAAAATATTCAGAAATGCGATTTCTCAGCTTTGTTTGGACTTTTCTGCGGAGAAAAAAGCGGTGGTTATGGTGAAATGTGAAATGGTGAGATTTTGAAAAAAATTTTTTTTTTGATGTTTTCAATTTTGAGATTTCTAGCTATTTTCAGACTTTACCATTCCGAAAATCATCTTTTCCATGTAAAATCCGAAGTTTTGAGCCCCATATTGACTATACTTAGATAATTTTGGTTTTCAGGGTTATTACACCTTTATTACAACTGAAAACTAAAAATAGTCCAAATATAGCCAATATGGGCCTTAAATTTCCGAATTTAACGTAGAAAAGACAGTTTTGGTAGTCAGAAAGTCCTAAAATGGCTGGAAATGCTAAACCTGAAAATTTGGAAATTTTCAAAAAATCCAATTTTTTCAGTTTTAGCAATTCCAGTCGTTTTCAGCTTTCCGGACTATCAAATTCGTTTTTTTCACTTAAAATCTGAAGTTTTGAGCCCCATATTGACTATATTTGGAATATTTTGGTTTTCAGGTTTATTACACCCTTATTACACCTGAAAACTGAAAATAGTCAAAATATAGTCAATATGGAGCTCAAAACTTCGAATTTTCAGTGGGAAAGACGAATTTGATAGCCTAGGAGGCTGAAATTGGCTGGAAACGCTAAAACTGAAAATTTGGAAATTTTCAAAAAATCCAATTTTTCAGTTTTAGCAATTCCAGTCGTTTTCAGCTTTCCGGACTATTAAAATCGTCTTTTCCATGTAAAATCCGAAGGTTTGAGCCCCATATTGACTATATTTGGAGGATTTTGGTTTTCAGGGTTATTACAGTTTTATTACACCTGAAAACTGAAAATAGTCCGAATATAGTCAATATGGGGCTCAAAATTTCGGATTTCACGTGGAAAAGACAGTTTTGGTAGTCAAAAAGTCCCAAAATGGCTGGAAATGCTAAAACTGAAATTTTGGAAATTTTCGAAAAAAATATTTTTTTTTCAAAATTCAAAAAAAAAATTTCAGCAACGCCTTGACACCATGATCATGGAGAAGAATGGGTGGTTAACACAGGCGGGAATGTGTCTAACACTAAACCAATCCTCATCTGGTGAGTATCTCATGTCCGGATCCCATTGTGACGTTAATAATGGAGCACAACGATGGATTTTCGAGAAACTTGACACTTTTTAGATCATTTTTTGTTGAATTATTTTTATGTATCATTTTTCCTGTGATTTTTTTTTGTTAAAGTTATTTAATTTTCTCTTGTAAAACGTGCCTTTATCGTGCCTCTAATTGAACCGAAATCTTAAAAAATTCCATTTTTCTCACCCCACTTGCCTTTATTTCTCATTTTTTCTTACTTTTTACGGATCCCGTTTGTGTTTTAATTCGTTTGTTAACATGACTTAATTATAACTTACTTTAATAATAAAAATTAAGTGCTTCAAAAAATTTCTTATGGGAAATCTAGGATTTAATTTAATGGCATCACAAGGGATATAAGAAAGAAATTGAAGATGGTACTTTTTACATTTCTAGCTAATCAACTACAGTACCGTTCAAAAGTTTATAGAAAAAAGTATTTTTCAGTTGTTTTTCGGCATTTTTTTGCCATTTTCAGGATACTGTAGCTTGGCTCTCATGTTTCCGATCACTCTGAAATTTTTTGGGGGTATAAAACAAACCTAAATAAGCCACTTTGCATTCACAGAATTTTTTGAAACTTCCTAGTTTTTCAGCTATTCGGCGTTTTCTGAAACAAATTTTTTCACGTTTTCAGTGAAAAACGGCCAAAAACGGGCCAAAAAGGGGTATGCTTTAGAAATCTGAAAATAGCTGAAAAACTAGAAATTTCCAAAAAATTCTGTGAATGCAAAGTGGCTTATTTAGGTTTGTTTTATGACCCCAAACATTTTCAGAGTGATCGGAAACTCGAGAGTCGAGCTACTGACGCCTGAAAATGGCCAAAAATGCCGAAAATCAACTGGAAAATACTTGTTTCTATAAACTTATGTATGCTGTTAACTACAGTGTTAATTCACATTTATTTCAAAATTATTGGTTTGAAATGAATTTATTTTTTCTCAAAAAAAATGTTTCGCAACAGTTAAAATGTCCTTTATCAGGAAATCAGTCATCTCATGGTTTAATACAAGTGACCTCGTCGACCTTAGACTTCTTCCCATTGAATTCATGACCATCAATTCTATTTATTCCAGTTAAATTCCAATACTCGAATCGATCCCCGTATTGGCTAGCATACCATGAGCCATTTTCACAAGTCAACGAGAATCTAGTGATGATATCACCAGATGATTCGTCAATAAGAGCTTCCTGTAAATCCAATATATTTAAACGGTTGCTAAGCATGCAAATATTACAAAATAAGGTGTGGAACTACTCGCTGGTCTCTCGATTTCGGTCTGGTTCCAAAGGAAAATTAGGTCTGTGGAATAGCCAGCGGGACAATTTAAAGTGAACATACATCCAGTTTGTTTTGCATAGGTACTATTTTCGATGTGAGCTGTAAAAATGATTAAGAGCAAAGTATTGGTTAATATGGTACCAGAGTAAAAGAAAACCTTCCTGTATAAGGTGTTAAAATCCGGACAATCACATTTGTCTTGACACCCTGAACTGAATACGGTAGCAATAATTACCAAGAGTAGATAGAAGGATCTCATTTTTAGTTCGATACTAACTAGTAGCTACCCTCGTCCCTTATATACTACACTGTTAATAAACTCATTTGAATTGCACATTGATAATTAGATAGTCGATCAGAGGCCAATAGAGAAAAGGCTAAGTACTTGATTTTTGATTATTTACTGATCATAGAATAGCTAATCAAGGCTGAAAACTTCCAAAGTGTCATTAACTTAGTTTATTTGGCGATTCTTCAAAATTAACGTTCCCATTATTTTTTAAACTGTTTGTCAATTTCAAGCGGTGGTTATGGTGAAATGTGAAACAGTAAGATTTTGAAACTTTTTGATTTTGAAATTTCCAGCTGTTTTCAGATTTTCCCACTATCAAAATCGTCTTTTCCACTTAAAATCTGAAGTTTTGACCCCCACATTGACTATATTTGGACTATTTTCAGTTTTCAGATGTAATAATGGTGTAATAAGGCTGTAATAACTCTGAAAACCAAAACCCTTCAAATATAGTCAATATGGGGCTCGAAACTTTTGATTTTACGTGAAAAAGACGAATTTAATAGTCGGGGAAACTGAAAATGGCTGGAAATCTTAAAATTGAAAAATGGCAAAAAAAACTTTTTTTTTGCGAAAATTTTTTTTTCATAAAATTCAGTTTTCTTTTTCAAAATCCTTTTTTATTGCTTATAATAACACAATTAATCAATAATTAAATCATTTCTCGACCATATTATCACAAATTTCTCTATACAATGGCCGAACCAATTCCATTCCATGAGCCGATAAATGGCCTAAACTAGTGAAATAAGAGATTCCGAATTCGTCGAAAAACCGTGGTAATACTGTATAATTAAGGGTGAGCAACGGTAGATAATCGATAATTTCACATTTGCCGAAACACTCTTTTTGAAGGGCAGCGTGCCGGAGACGGCCGCGTTCGTAGCCATCCGGGGAGTAGAGGGTTTTCTGAAAGAAACTACAGTAATCCTTGTTGATTAATGCATTAAAATTGATTAATTAACTAAAATTAAAATTTCCAATTTTTCAAAAATTTCAGAAAAACTACCGTAACCCGGCCAATTTTGGTCGGATCACTCTGAAAATAATATATTCGGCATCAGGAAGTCAAGACGGTTCAGAAAAGTATAAACAAGGCACAATTTTGAAAAACATTTTCCTGTTTCAAATTCAAAAATTTTTCCACCAAAGTTATTTTTCTCAAAACCCTAGCTTGTTTATACTTTTCTGAACCGTCTTGATCTCCTGATTCCAAAAATACCATTTTCAAGTTGATCCGACTAAAATTGACCGGGTTACGCTAGTTTTTCTGAAATTTCTGATGCACAAAAACACGTTTTCTACTGTAACCCGATTATTCTTGAGTTTTACTCGGAAATTTTGGTATTTTTGGAATTAGGGCGTCAAGACGGTTCAGAAAAGTATAAACAAGGCATAATTTTGAAAAAAATTTTCCTGTTTCAAATTCAAAAATTTTTCCACCAAAGTTATTCTTCTCAAAACCCTCGCTTGTTTATACTTTTCTGAACCGGATTGACCTCCTGATTCCAAAAATACCATTTTCAAGTTGATCCGACTAAAATTGACCGGGTTACGCTAGGTTTCCTGAAATTTCTTGACTACGAAAATGCATTTTCTACCGTAACCCGGTTCGTTTGGAGTTTTACCTGGGAATACTGGTATTTTTGGAATCAGCGCGTTAAGACGGTTCAGAAAAGTATAAACAAGCCATGGTTTTGAAAAAAAATTTTTGGTCATTTTTTGTACTCCTCGAGGACAATTTTCAACATTTTTTCAAAACCTAGTCATGATTATACTTTTCTGAACCGGCGTAACACGCTGATTCTAAAAATACCAGAATCGAGACGATCCGACCAAAATTAGCCCGGTTACGGTAGCTTTTCCATTTTTTTTGGCCAAAAAAATTTTTTTTTATTTTTGCAAAAAACTAACCCCAATCTCTTCGGGACTCTTTCCCTCCTTTAAATCTCTTGCAATATTCCTTATATTTTCCCCGTTTATCCTTGGAATCGAGTCCAAAATATATAATTTTTTTCTGATATTCGGTAAAAATCTTCTTAATTGGGCTCTCATTTCCAGGTAAATTGGATCATTTTCAAGGTCAATTTGGTTGTTTTTAAATGGTTCCGAGACGGCGTAGAATCTGGGAGAAAATTAATTAATGTGTGATAAAATGTAGATTAATTAGTGTTAATTGTAATTAACATTTTTGAAAATTAACATTTTTGTAGTACAAGTTAATTAGTAACTAATTTTTAATTAATTGTTAATTAGTTAATTAATTAAAACTTAATTAACAATTAATGACTAACCTTGATAATATAAACGCATAATGAGGCTTCTGTCTCCCAACAAATTCCACAAATTCATCCAATTTTTCCTGACAATTAGGGAACAGCTTAGTGGCGGATAACGGCTCGCATCCTTTAAGTTTTTTAAAATAAAATATTCTATTTTTTTAACCTAGACTACAAAACCTTCTTCGGAATGGATAGTGAAATTCCGGGCTTGATGTCGACACTCCTGGATTATCATTTTGTGATGGTTCCAAGCGTAACTGTTGCCGAGAAGTGCCACTTTCATTTTTCGACCGCCGCCCTTTAAATTTGAAAATTTTGAAAATTTTGAGTTTTTGGGTCCCACCATGTGAACACATTTTCTACCGTAACCTGTTTAATTTTGATTTTCATCCGGAAATTTTGAGATATTCGGAATCAGCGAGTCAAAACGGTTCAGAATCATATAATCACGACTGGGTTCCGATGATTTTCCAAAAAAGTCATTTTTGTAGTCCTCGAGGACAATTTTCGAAAAATTTTCAAAATCCTGGCTTGTTTATACTTTTCTGAACCGGCTTGACGCGCTGATTCCGCATATACCATTTTCAAAATGATCCGACTAAAATTAACCCGGTTACGGTAGTTTTTCTGAAATTTCTGATGCACGAAAACACATTTTCTACTGTAACCCGGCCAATTTCGAGTTTTGTTGATCGGGACCTAGTTATTCGAAATCAGCGCTTCAAGCCGGTTCGGAAAAGTATAAACAAGCCATGGTTTGAAAGTTTTCCAAAAAAGTCATTTTTGTACTCCTCGTGGACAATTTTCAAAAAATTTTCAAAACCATGGCTTGTTTGTACTTTTCTGAACCGGCTTGACCCGCTGATTCCGAATATACCATTTTCAATCTGATCCGATGAAAAATTACCGGGTTACTGTAGTTTTTCTCATTTTTTGAGGCCAAAATTTTTTTTTCAAAAATATGGCTTGTTTATACTTTTGTGAACCGGAATGAAGCGCTGATTCCGAATCTACCAAAATGGCTAAGCAAAACTCAAAAATAACCGGGTTACGGTAGAAAATGTGATTTCGTGGTGGGGCCCAAAATCCGAAAAAAAAATCAAAAATTTTAAAAATCACCTCATAATCACACCATTTCGGATGTGTATCCGGATTGCGTTTTACGCAATCCCCGAGCAATTCCAGATTGTGATCATTGTAATAGTCATTCAAAGCGATGACGTCATCTGGAAATGAAAAAAATGTTTTTTTTTAATTTTTTGAATTTTTTAGATTAAGTTAGCGGTTTATCCCAGAATTTAGAGGAATCTAAATTGCTAGAAAATTTTTTGAAAATTGAAAAAAAAAAATTTTTTATAATTTTGAAATTAAAAGAAAGTTTCTAGTCATTAAAATTGGCTTATATTCCGCTAAAAGCCTTCAAATTAAGCTCCAAATTGATTATGAAAATTTCAGAAAAATTAAGTATAAAATTTTTCAGCCTTACTTTTTTCTAGCCCCGTCGAGCCTTACCTATAGTCATATTCTCCCGGAACAAGTCTAATCTAGCCACTTTTCCCCGGCGACCATGTTTTTCTATTTGACGTTCTTGGACTGTTTTAAAGATGAAGGTAAGGTTAATTAGGATGAGGAATATGGAGAAAATGAAGGTGGAATTGTGGAGGAATCTGGAATTTTTAGAGAAAATTGAAATTTTGAAATTTTCGAGAAAATTAATTTTTTTTGTTAAAACATGTTATTTTAGGTTAAAATTGTTAATTTCTCAAAAATTCTGGATTTTGAAATTTTTGAAATTTTACTGTTTTCATTATAATTTTCTAAAAATAAGCTAACTCACCTCAAAAAATTCTGATTCAACATAATATTTTCTATGAACAATTTTATTAATGCAATGAATTAATCCAAAATGAAAATGGATCCAAAATCGAAATTTTTGATTTAAATCGAGATTAGATAGTAGCCGGTCTAGACCATGAAATTAAGAAATAAGGAAAAAAAAGTTAGAATCGAGTGAATTTTTGAGTGAATTCTTTTTTTTGGTAATAGAATAGAATAGTCGATTTTAGATAGCAATCTCACATAATTTTTGAGGGAAACTAAGTCCGGAATCGAATTTTAAAAGGAAAAATTGAAAGTTGATCAAAAATTAGGTTACCCTCATTTAAAAACGGTATAACTCGGTTACGGTAAGAGTTGGCAAAAAATTGTTAACTGATGAATTGTTGTATATGGTAAGAGCTACAATTTGTTAGTTAACACTTTTTCGATAACTGTAACAAGGACCGAGATATAGGAGTTTTAAAAATTGATATATTTTTGATTTTCGAAAAACGCGTTTTTTTTTGCATTTTTCAAACTTTTATATCTCAGTTCCCATAAGAGCTACCAAAAAACTTCTAACTAACAAAATTTAGCCCTTATTATGAGCAATATTTCATTAGTTAACACTTTTTTTATAGCTTTAACGAGGACCGAGATATAGATGTTTAAAAAAATCCAATTATTTTTGACAACGCGAAAAATTTTTTTTCTGCATTTTTATAACCTTCATATCTCGATTACGGTAAGAGCTATCAAAAAATTGTTAACTACTGAAATGTAGCTCTTGTTATGAGCAATATTTTGTTAGTTAACACTTTTTTGATAGCTCTAACAAGGGCCGAGATATAGAAGTTTTAAAAAATCCAATTATTTTTGACAACGCGAAAAAAAATTTTTTTACATTTTTTAAACTTTCATATCTTGATTACGGTAAGAGCTATCAAAAAAGTGTTAACTAACAAAATGTAGCCCTTATTACAGGTAATTTTTCATTAATTAACACTTTTTTGATAACTCCACTCCGAACCGAGTTATAAGCGTTCTAAAAACTCATATAACTACCAACCTTTCAAAAACTCTTCTAGCTCAATTTCTCGATTTTCAGACGATTTTTCTCTAATTTCTTGTAACTTTTCGCTTTCTTTCACTGTTTCAAAACTCATCCAGACTTGTCTAGTCATCGGTCACAAACCACACACATTTTCCTCCCTCTTTCCCTGCTCCCTCTCACTGTCTGCGTCTCTTCCCGTTCTCTATCTCTAATTCTCTGTTGAGGAGTTTGTTGTCTGTCGGATTCACGTGCTTTTTCTTTTTTTCACAGTTTTTAATGTTTTCTGGGAAAATTTCATAACTTTTCGATTTTTTTTTAAATTTTATTTTACAGATTCCCACTAAAAACGCTGCAAAAATGACGAAATTGGAACCAATTTGGCAGAATCTTCCGCAATTTTTCAAGTCGGAAGTGGTCAAGAAGTTGGATTATAAGAGTCGGTGAGTTAACGGAATGAAAAAATTTAGTCAAAAACAATTTTTTTTCCTGTTTCAAATTCAAAAATTTTTCCACCAAATTTTTTTTCAAAAAGTATCGCTTGTTTATACTTTTCTGAACCGTCTTGACTCGCTGATTTCGAAAATACCATTTTCAAGTCGATCCGACTAAAATTAGCCAGGTTACTGTAGTTTTTCTGAAATTTCTTGTGCTCAAAAATACATTTCCTACCGTAACCCGGTTAGTTTTGAGTTTCACCAGGAAATATTGGTATATTCGGAATCAACAAGTCAAGACGGTCCAGAAAAGTATAAACAAGCCATGGTTTTGAAAAATTTTGAAATTAACCATTTTTGTACTCCTCTCGGACAATTTTCAAATTTTTTCAAAACCATGGCTTGTTTATACTTTTCTGAACCGGCTTGACGCGCTGATTCTAAAAATACTATTTTCAAGTCGATCCGACTAAAATTAGCCCGGTTACGGTAGTTTTTCTGGATTTTTTAGGCCAAAAAAATTTCAAAACTTCCCACAGCTGATTTCTAGCCTATTTTAAGCCTTTTCCAGCCTAATTCAACCCATTTTTTACAGTTGCTCCCTCCGAAAATGCTCCAAATCCGACACGTTCATCGTGGATGCCACCCCTAATCATCTCCATGAGCTCGCAATTAACACCTTTGAAAATTATTCGTTTCTCTCGTGGAGTGATTCTAGTTCAGCTACAGTATACTCTCTAAAATACTACAAAAATTTTGGAGAAACTGATGCGAAAATCGAATTTTATGGTTCGCCAAGGGTCTATATTCCTGGGAAAAATCAGAAAATAATTTTCAAAAAATCGATAATTATGGAGAAGCTATCATCGGATTACGATGATTTGGATTTGGTGTTAATTGATTTTTCAGTTGTAATTAAAAAATTAAAAATTGAAAAAATGATAATTAACGATGTAATTATCAAGGATTATCATCCAATTGCTCATCCTAATCGCACCATGGAATTCCGGGATCGTCTTCTGAATCTGATGACGTCATCTGATTCAAGAATCAAATCCCATGGATTAAGACTTCATTGGCACCAAGAACAACCAGAAATTCTCAATATTTTAATGGTTTTTGACCCTAAAACCCTGAAAAATATGGAATTCACGGATAGGAATGCCACGTGGAGTATGAGCAAGATAATTGGAATGCAGCAGTGGAAAAAGCCAGAAAAAGTCTATTTGGAGGTGTTAACCGACTTAAAAATGGAGGATTTGGAGCATTTTAACGAGATTCAAATGCATGTTAGAGATTTGGAGGAGAAGGAACTTTGGAAAGTGATTCAGGTTGGGATTTAGAGAGATTTGAGCTTAAATTTAACTTAAATAGAAATTTTTAATTTTTTCGATTTTTTTGAAATTTCAAAATTTTGGGAAAAACTTCAAAATCAAGCTTTGGGAGTATTAAATTCGGATTCTACGTGGAAAATCCGGAATTTTGAGCCCCATATTGACTATATTTGGAGAATTTCGATTTTTGAGATTGTAATTAACTTATTAACGGCATAATTAATGGAAAACTAAATTTCTCAGAACCTAGTCAATATGGGGCTCAAAACTTCAGATTTCAAGTGGAAAAGACGATTTTAATAGTGTAAAAGTCTGAAAATCGCAAAAATTCAAATTTCCAAAAAAAATTTTTTTTTCAAATTTTCGAAATTTCCAGTTTCAGCATTTTCAGCTATTTTCAGACTTCTAAACTATTAAAACTGTCTTTTCCACGTAAAATGGGAAATTTTGAGCCCCATATTGACTATATTTGGACATCTTTGGTTTTCAGACTTTTTACACCTGAAAACTAAAAATCATCCAAATATAGTCAATATGGGGCTCAAAACTCATGAAATTTAGTTTTAGAAGCCTTAGTAACAATGATTTCCGTCAAAACTATCAAATTTTGTCAAAACTAAAAAATTTAATTTTTTCGATTTTTTTGAAATTTCAAATTTTTGGTAAAAACTTCAAAATCAAGCTCTCTAAGTGTCGTAGTCGTGTTCTCCTTGAAAAATCCGGAATTTTGAGCCCCCTATTGGCCATATTTGGAGTATGTTGATTTTTGAGATTGTAATTAACTTATTAACCAATTAATTAACGGAAAACTAAATTTCTCAGAAACTAGTCAATATGGGGCTCAAAACTCATGAAATTCAGTTTTAGAAGCCTTAGTAACAATGATTTCCGTCAAAACTATCAAATTTTGCCAAAACTAAAATTTTCAAAAAAAATTTTTTTTTCAAAATCATTTTTTCCCTAAATTCCAGAACTTCATCACTAAAAACCATCACGGCTCATCATTCCACTTCACCTATCGTCAAGCCGAACCAGATCTTCAAAGAATCCTTTCCACTTTCAATATGGCCCCCCATGACGATCCAATTAGACCAGAGACCCGATTGTAAGTGTAGTTTGTAGTCTTTTTTGTAGTCTTTGTAGTTTCAGACGTTCTGTTCTTGGCGGTCGATTCATTCACACTCAACGCTTCCCAATGCCATCTCCTGATTTGATCCTGGTGGTGATGATATCCGAAAAAGAGGTCATGGGTACAGTATGCCACCGTAATCGTGTTGATGTTGAAGCTAAGGTTGAGAGAGGCTTGCTAAGATGATTAATTTTGGAAAAATATTTTAAAAAGTGTTTTTTTTTTAATTTTGTGTAAATATTTTTTTTTCGAATAAACTTTTAGCCTTGTTAAAGCGTGCCAAGCCGTGCCAAGCCATTTCAAGCCGTGCCAAGGCGTGCCAAACCATGCCAAGCCATTTTAAGTCGTGCCAAGTCGTGCCAAGGCGTGCCAAGCCGTGCCAAGCCATTTCAAGCCGTGCCAAGTCGTGCCAAACCGTGCCAAGCCATTTTAAGTCGTGCCAAGTCGTGCCAAGGCGTGCCAAGCCTTATTTCCCAAAAATCACAAAAAAAACAGAGAATTTAACAAAAAACAAGAGACAACGGAAAAATTATACAAGAGTGAAAGTGCAATTTTCAGATTTTCAGATGGAAAATTGGGGATTTTAAGCCATTTTAAGCAAAAATTAGAGGATTTTAAGCCAAAAAAAGTCAATTTTCAGCCTAAAAATATGAATTTTAAGCCTAAAAACATGGATTTTAAGCCTAAAACCATGGATTTTTAGCCTAAAACCATGGATTTTCAGCCTAAAAATATGGATTTTAAGCTAAAAAAGTCAATTTTTAGCCTAAAAATATGGATTTTAAGCCAAAAAAGTCAATTTTTAGCCTAAAAAGTCAATTTTCAGCGTGAAAACATGGATTTTAAGCCTAAAACATGGATTTTAGGCATAAAAATATGGATTTTAAGCCAAAAAAAGTCAATTTTAAGCCTAAAATATGGATTTGAAGCCTAAAAACCTGGATTTTAAGCCTAAAATATGGATTTTAAGCCAAAAAAAGTCAATTTTAAGCCAAAAAAAGTCAATTTTAAGCCAAAAAAAGTCAATTTTAAGCCAAAAAAAGTCAATTTTAAGCCAAAAAAAGTCAATTTTAAGCCAAAAAAAGTCAATTTTAAGCCAAAAAAAGTCAATTTTCAGCCTAAAAAAGTCAATTTTCAGCCTAAAAAAGTCAATTTTCAGCCAAAAAAAGTCAATTTTAAGCCAAAAAAAGTCAATTTTAAGCCAAAAAAAGTCAATTTTAAGCCAAAAAAAGTCAATTTTAAGCCAAAAAAAGTCAATTTTAAGCCAAAAAAAGTCAATTTTAAGACTAAAAAGTCAATTTTAAGACTAAAAAGTCAATTTTAAGACTAAAAAGTCAATTTTAAGCCAAAAAACATGGATTTTAAGCCGAAAATATGGATTTTAAGCCTAAAATATGGATTTTAAGCCTAAAAACATGGATTTTAAGCCAAAAAAGTCAATTTTTAGCCTAAAAAGTCAATTTTAAGACTAAAAAGTCAATTTTAAGACTAAAAAGTCAATTTTAAGACTAAAAAGTCAATTTTAAGACTAAAAAGTCAATTTTAAGCCAAAAAACATGGATTTTAAGCCGAAAATATGGATTTTAAGCCGAAAATATGGATTTTAAGCCAAAAAAGACAATTTTTAGCCAAAAAAGTCAATTTTCAGCCTAAAAACCTCTAAATTTCAGCCTAAAACCCCATTTTTTCCCAAAAAATCCAAAAAAAAAACGCAATGAAATGAGTATGTAACAGAGTGAACCGGGATTTGTAGAATCAACTAGGGAAAAGGGGGCGGAGTCAAGAAAAAGAGGGGGCGGAGCCATGGTAATCTAAAAAAATAGATTTGAAAAACAGGGAAAATGATACAAAATCATTAGAAACTCTTGGAGTTTAAGAAGGGGCGTGGCTTAGGGGGCGAAAAGGGGCGTGGCTTATGAGTGGGCGGAGCTTAGGGTGGGAAAATAGTGGAAAATGGGGGGTTTTTTGGTCATTTTTAGTTGGTTTTTATGCATTTTTCTGTTAAAATAGGCATTTTTCTTGGTTTTTAGGGGTTTTAACCTAAATTTAATGGTTTTTCATGGATTTTAGGCCATTTTTTGGGGGTTTAATGGATTTTTGACCTATTTTTCACTATTTTTCCATTTTCACCTCAATTCACCCTATTTTCCACTATTAAGAGAATAACAATAAAAACAGAGAGACGCAGACAAAAAAAAAAGAAGAACTAGTGCATTGACACCATAATTGACGACATTTTGCAGACTTTTTGAGGGAGAAAATGTGGTAGAAGAAGAAGGAGGAGATAAGAGAGAACGGATTTGCCACGTGTCATTTTTTCTCGATTTTGGCTGTTTTTTCATTGATTTCGCTTCTGAAAATTGGAATTTTTATGGTTTTTTTGGGGTTTTTATTGAAAAATCAGTGAAAAAACCCATATTTTCCATTAAAAAATACAAAAACTCGCTGTTTTTATTGAATTTTTGTGAATTTTTATGTAAAAAATCACTAAAATACCCATATTTTTCAATAAAAAATCACAAAAACTCGCTTTTTTATTGAATTTTTATGGTTTTTATTGAAAAATCAGTGAAAAAACCCATATTTTCCATTAAAAAATACAAAAACTCGCTGTTTTTATTGAATTTTTGTGAATTTTTATATAAAAAATCACTAAAATACCCATATTTTCCATTAAAAAATACAAAATTCGCTATTTTCATTTTTTCATCCGTTTTTTGTCAATTTTTTCTTAAATTTAACCTATTTTTCCCCAATTTTTGAGCAAATTCCACTCAAAAACCCGACTTTTCATCATTAAAATTGGATTTTTAGTCATAAAATTGAAATTCAGCTGAAAATAATGGATTTTTCGGTCATTTTAAGCCAAAAAAAGCCTATTTCAAGCCGAATTCAGCCTTTTTCTCTTCTAACTTTTAAATTTCAATTTTTAATTGAAGAAAACCAATTTTCAGTCATTTTCAGCTTAAAAACCTCTAATTTAGGTCATTTTTAGTGATTTTAACCCAAAAAATGGTCTTTTCCAAGCCAATTTTAGTCTAAAAACCCATTTTTCAGTTATTTTTCCCAAAATTTCAATATTTCTCACCTTCTTCACCACAATCCCACTTCCACTCGCCACCACCGTACTCTCGGTTACTGTAGCTGCCGCAGCTACCGTAACCCGGGTGGCCATTGGTTTCATACTACTCTTCAATATATCCTGTTTCGCCGTTCGACAATCCGCACATTTCATCCATTCCGTGCTCATTAGCTCCACTGCCGTTGGACGTTTTGATGGCTGCAAAAGAAAAAAGGGGCGTGGCTTAGAGGAAAGGGGCGTGGCCTATAGAAAAACAGGGTTTTTACAAGTTTTTACGCCAAAATTGGTCAAAAATGGGGTTTTTAATGATGACTATGATGAGTAATAATCTATTTTAGCCCATTTTAAGCCAAAAAACCATATTTTTAGCCTAAAAATCGTCATTTTCAGTCATTTTTTCCATTTTAAACCGGAATTCCGGAGCATCGTTTAGCCTACCTCCACTGTCAACATCCATTTGATCATTTTTTGCGTTTCATGAGTAATATGACGCCATTGAGAGTGGAATAGAAGACGGCCTGGAAATGGGGGAGATTAGGCTGGAAATTAGGGGTTTTTAGTCTGGAAAAGTCGATTTTAAGCCTAAAAAACTCAATTTTAAGCCTGAAAAGTCCATTTTAAGCCAAAAATGAGTATTTTAAAGCCTAGTGGACATGATTTTGGTCAAAACGAGCCATTTTAAGCCAAAAATGAGCGATTTTCAGCTTAAAAGGTGAATTTTGAGCCTGAAAAAGTCGAATTCAAGTTAAAAATGAGCACATTTTGTCTAAAAAAGCCTGAAAATGACCTCTTTAAGCCAAAATCACCATTTTTAATGGAAAAATGACAATTTCGAGTTAATTAGGTGTGTTTTGAGCCGATAAAACCGAATTTTTGACTTAAAATGAGTGATTTTGAGCCAGAACCGACTTCTACCTGAAAAAAACCTATTTTAAACCTAAAATTAGCAATTTTAATAAAGAAAACCTGGTTTTCGGTCTAATTTAGTCATTTTAGGGCCAAAATCGGCAATTTTCGGCAAAAATCACATGTTTTGAATCAAAAATGAGCATTTTCAGGCCCTTTTGACCTATTTTGAGTCAAAATGTGTTATTTTAAGCCATTTTTAACCTAAAATAATCATTTTTAAGGCTAAATTAGCCTATTTCAAGCCTTTTTTCCCACTTCTTACCCGTCAAAACCTGCGTCTCCATCGTCATATCGGTGTACTCTTCGCTGAACGGTGGATAGCCGGAGAAGGTGATGAAGAGGACGCAGCCGAGGCTCCATCTGTGAAAAAATGGCTTTTTCAGCTATTTTTAGTGGATTTTAAGCTAAAAATATGGATTTTTAGGCATTCCAAGCAGTTTTGGGGCTAAAAAGGCCGAAAAATGGGTTTTTGAGTGGAAAAATGCCATTTTTCGGCTATTTTTCACATTTTTTTCTCTGAAAAATGGGTATTTTAAGCCTAATTAGACTAAAAAACCAATTTTTAAGCTAATTTTAAGCATAAAATACCATTTTTCAGTCATTTAAGCCAAAATTTGAAATCTTACATATCAACTTTTGGAGTATATTCAATCCCTTCGTTGGCCACAATTTCGGGTGCATTATAAGACGGTGTTCCACATCTTGTCTTCATTTTTGCGGCTGTCGTGGTTTTGGCCATTCCGAAATCGGTTAGCTAGAAGAGAAAATAGGGGGTACTGTAAGTAGGGAAGGGGTACTGTAGGTACTGTAGGAGTTACTGGATTACTGTAGCCTAGGTAATAGTTTCTAGACTACTATATCTCCGGATTACTGTAGCTATTCTAGATTACTGTAGTTTCTACGCTTTTGTTTTTTTTTCTGAATTACTGTAGTTTCTAGACTTTTGTGACTTTCTGGATTACTGTAGTTTCTAGGCTACTGTGGTTTTCTAGGATTACTGTGGTCTAGGTCCTGGGATCACTGTATTTTTCTGGATTACTGTATTTTTAGAATTACTGTATTTATTAAGATTACTGTAGTTTCTGGACTACTGTACTTCAGAAGACTGTAGTCTAGATCATAGGATTACTGTAGCTTCTAGATTACTGTAGTTCCTCGGTTACTGTAGTCTAGATTCCAGGATTACTGTACCTCTCAGATTACTGTACCGCCCAGATTACTGTACCCATTTCCCCCCAATTTACCTTCAAAATACACCTTTCCGACTTATCCGAACACAGAATATTCTCCGGTTTAATATCTCGATGACAGATTCCAACAGAATGAAGATACTGTAAATCCTCTATTATAAGGGCACCCAAAAACGCTGAAAATAGGCTAAAAACCTCGTTTTTACAGCGAAAACACCATTTTTCAAGGGGTTTTGACCGAAAAACGCCATTTTTCAGTCGAAAACCCCTAAAAACTTACCATAACTGCATCGATAAGCTGATAGGCGAAATACTTGCCAAGCGACTCGCCAAGACCCTGAAATAGTCAATTTTAATTGTAAATAGGCGGAAAAAGGGTTAAAAATGGGGTTTTTTGGCTTAAAATCCAGATTTTAGGCTTAAAAATTGGGTTTTTAGATGAAATCGAGCCTAGGACCTTATTTTTGAGCAAAAACTCGGATTTTCGTCAAATTTAAGCCAAAAATAGCCACGTTGGGCCAAAAAACCCGAATTTTCATCCAAAATAGACCAAAAATGGCCATTTTGAGCCAAAAAATCCGAATTTTCATCCAAAAAAGACCAAAAATGGCCATTCTGAGCCAAACAATCCGAATTTTCATCCAAAATAGACCAAAAATGGCCATTTTGAGCCAAAAAATCCGAATTTTCATCCAAAAAAGACCAAAAATGGCCATTCTGAGCCAAAAAAACCCAATTTTTCAGTCAAAAAACGCCCAAAATCCCCTTTTTCCAGCCAAAATACCCACCATTCGATTATATTTCGAATCGACGACTTTCGAGAAGAATTCTCCGCCTCCGACGTATTCAATGACCATATATGAGTATTTTGAGACCGATATCCAGTCGTAGATTCCAACGATATTCGGCTGGAAATTGAATTTGGATAGGCCACGCCCCTTTTCCCTAAGCCACGCCCCTTTTTTGATAGGCCACGCCCCTTTTTTAACTTTAAAAACTCACATGATTCAACTTTTTCATCACTTCCACCTCATTTTTGATATCACGAACTTTGGCGATTGCACGACTGCATCTCGTCGAAAATTGAGTGTTTAGGACTTTAATTGCTACCTGGAAATGGGGATTTTTGGATGAAAATAGGCTGGAAATAGGTTTTAAGGCCATTTTTAGTGGGAAAATAGTGGTTTTTATGCCAATAATAGCCAGAAAGTGGTATTTTTGGGCTTAAAAAGGTGGAAACTTGGATTTTTGACCTGAAAATGGTACTTCTAGCCCATAAACAGCTTGAAAATGACATTTTTGAGTTTAAAAATAGGTTTTAAGGCCATTTTTAGTGGGAAAATAGCGGTTTTTATGCCAATAATAGACAAAAATGGGGTTTTTGACCTGAAAATGGTGCTATTAAGCTGAAAATAGCCTTAAAATCGCATTTGTGGGCTTGAAATAAAATGAAAATGGCATTTTTGACCTGAAAATAGGATTTTCGGTCATTTTTCGTCAAAAATAGTGGTTTTTGGGCTAAAAATAGCCTGAAAATGGCTTTTTTTAGCTTAAAAATAGGATTTTTGGTAATTTTTCGTCAAAAATAGTGGTTTTTATTTCAAAAATAGAATGAAAATGGCACTTTTTACCTGAAAATGGTGTTTCTACGTTAAAAATAGCTTTAAAATGTTTTTCGATCTGAAAAATAGGATTTTCGGTAATTTTCAGTGAGAAATAGTGGTTTTTAGGCTTAAAATCGGCTTGGAATGACATTTTTGAGCTTAAAAACGTGGCTTTTGGCCTAAAATCACCATTTTCGACTGGAAATTGCTTTTTTAAACTTAAAAATTCATTTTTTGCCTTAAAAACCTATTTTTGACCATTTTGATAGGAAAATTGGGTTTTTTAAGCTAAAAATCAGCTGGAAATGCCATTTTTAAGGTGGAAATCGTTATTTTGAACCTGAAAAATAGGATTTTTCGTTAAAAATAGAGTGAAAATCGTGTTTTAGGGTGAAAATGACGGATTTTAGGGGATTTTTAGTCTTTAATCGGCTTAAAATCCAATTTTTGTCTTGAAAATAGCGATTTGAAGCTGAAAAATTGGGTTTTTGAGCTATTTCATGCCAATTTTAGGTCAAAAATGCAATTTTTCACCTTAAAAACTCGATTTTAGTTCATTTTCAAACAAAAAATCCGATTTTTCAGCTTCTAAACCACTATTTTCAGCGATTTTGTCCTTTTTCCCCCTAAAATTTCAAAAATGGCTTACCACAGAACGATCCGAACGTTTATAGCCGAGAAGAACCTTCCCAAAGCCTCCTTTTCCCAGAGAATGACTTGTCACATGATATTTTTTCGTTAATTCCTCCGGATATTGATTATCGTCAGTGGTTTCGAATACGAAGACTGAAAATAGAGATTTGAGGGGGTTTAGTCTTGAAAATTGCCGAAAAACCCCGAAAAAGCGGTTTTTCCGAGGTTTTAGGCCATTTTTCGGTATTTTTATTCATTTTTAGCCAAATAACCTGATTTTTAGGCTGTTTTTCTGTTTATAAGGGTATTTAAATAGATTTTTAGCTATTTTTGACCAAAAAACCCAATTTTCAAGCCATTTTTTGAGGTTTTAGCTGAAAAATGGCAGAAATCAGCGATTTTCTGAGTTTTTAGGGTATTTTTCATGGTTTTCAGTCATTTTTGAGCAGAAATCTCGATTTTTAAGCTATTTTCCGAGTTTTTAATAGATTTTTCATGATTTTCAGTTATTTCAAACCTAAAAACATGGAAAAACCGCAGTTTTTCTAGGTAAAACGGAGAAATTTAACGCTTGAATGATTTTTTAATGATTTTCTGTCATTTTTGACCAAAAAACTCGATTTCTAAGGTATTTTTCGAGTTTTTAATAGATTTTTCATGATATTCAGCCATTCTTAGCCTAGAAACATGGAAAAAACGCGATTTTTTTCCTATTTTGAGCCAAAAATACCGAGAAAATGACTTTTTTCGGGTTTAATCGGGTTTCTCACTACAAACCCCGATTTTTGGGCTATTTTTGGTCATTTTTGAATGAAAACCGGGATTTTAACGAGATTTTTTGAGGTTTTTTAGTCTTTTTCAACCTGAATAGCTAGAAAAACAGGTTTTTTATTGATAAAACGTGGAAATGTAACGGTTTTTCGGTTTTTAACGAGATTTTTAGAGGTTTTTCACCGAAAAATAGGGGTTTTAAGCCATTTTTAAATGGAAAATCCTGGAAAAATCTGCTATTTTTGGTATTTTCATGGTTTTTAGGCGGTTTTTAACCATTTTTAACCGAAAAACTCAGAAAATTCTCATTTTTTCAGGATTTTCCATCAAAAAACCCCATTTTCCCATTAAAAACTCACTAATCAAAGCGGGAATCCCGATGGAAATCAAATCTCCATTCATTAATTCTCTCGATTGACCTTTTCCAATCATTTCCTGATTGACCAAAGTTCCATTACGAGAATGATCGTTTAGATAGATTCGACGAGTGTCGGGGGCCTGGAAATGGGGTTTTTAGGTGATTTTTGGTGGAAAAATAGGGTTTTTAGGCTGAAAATGGGTTATTTTCGGTCAAAAAACGGTTTTTTTGGGCTAAAACCCTGATTTTTTCACTAAAAGTTTACTTTTTTCGGTGAAAATGGGTATTTTTGGCTGAAAACCCCGTTTTTTTCACTAAAAATCATATTTTTACATGAAAATTGATTTTTTTTTTCGGTAAAAATGGTCATTTCTGGCGGAAAACCCCAATTTTTAAGATGAAAATTGACTTTTTTTCGGTCAAAATAGGGTTTTAGGCTAAAAAACTCGATTTTTCCACTAAAAATTGACTTTTTTTAATTGAAAAATGGCTTATTTTCGGTCCAAACCCCGTTTTTTTCACTAAAAATCCAATTTTTAACCTTAAAATTGACTTTTTCAATTAAAAAAGGGTATGTTTAGCTAAAAACCCCGATTTTTTCTTTAAAACCCCTTTTTTAACATAAAAATTGACTTTTTTAGTTCAAAATGAATATTTTTGGCTTAAAAACCCGATTTTTCCACTAAACATTGAATTTTTTAATTAAAAAAATTTTTTCGCTAGAAATTGACATTTTCCGCCTAAAACCTGATTTTTTTCACTAAAAATTCTATTTTTAAGATAAAAATTGACTTTTTTCGGTAAAAATAAGGCTGTTTTGGCTCAAAAAACCGGATTTTCCATTAAAAACCTTGATTTTGTAACATAAAAATTGACTTTTTTCGGTAAAAATGGGTATTTTTAACTGAGAAATCCAATTTTTCACCTTAAAATTGACTTTTTTTTAATTAAAAAAGGGTATGTTTAGCTGAAAACCCCGATTTTTTCTTTAAAACCCCTTTTTTAACATAAAAATTGACTTTTTTAGTTCAAAATGAATATTTTTGGCTGAAAAATCCAATTTTTCCAATAAAAATTGACTTTTTTCGATTAAAAACTCGATTTCTCCCAATTTTACCCGATTAATCGCAAATTGAATCTTCGAAATGAACCGATACAGCCCGACATCATGACTCAACGCAGAGAAATTATAATTGACCGGTACATCCTCCGAACCGCGTCCGCACACGAAAATATCGTCGAAAAGATCTGAAATTGGGTTTTTTAAGTGAAAAAATTGATTTTTTCATTGAAAATTGATCAAAAATGGGGTGGGGCCCGGGAAAAATGATTTATTTCGGGGAAAAATCGAAAAAATTCAAAAAAATAACCAATAGTAGCGATTCCGCGTCGAATTCCGACCAATCTGGCAAAGGGTTTCGTCGCGGTGCACTGAGAATCCCCAACTGCCACGTCATCATCCACCAGAAATGTATCGTCACGATTAAGGGCCACCACCGCTTTTGGCCTGAATTTTCATTATTTTTTCGGTTTTTTTCATTAAAAATGTATTAAAATCACTTTTCGGTGGAATTTCTGCGTCGTTTCGTGCCACGAACCATCGAAAATTGCCTGGAAATTGGCGGGAAAAGCTGAAAATTGCGAAAAAAAAAATCCGAAAATTTTGAAAAATTAAAAAAATAAAAAATCGTGGCGAGACCCATTCGGCGTTGAACATGTTCCTTTAAAGGTACAGTAGGAAAATTTTTTGAGGAAATTGAATTTTCGGGTTTTTTTCAGCGATAAACTTGAAATTTGAGGTGAAAATCAGAAAAAAAGCTTGAAATGGTGGGGAAAACAGTTTAAAAATAAAAAATAATCCAAAAAACTCTAAAAATTCAATTTTTCTACAGAAAATTCGATTTTCTTAAAAATTCTAGAATTTGATTAGATTTTCTAGAAAATTATTGAATTTTCAACAATTTTATTGCATAAATACAAAAAAAATCGTTAAAAAACACCCAAAAAACCCTGAAATTCGTTGAAAAATTCAAAAATCGAAAAAATAATCAAAATCGTGGCGAGACCCATCCAACTTTTAACATGTTCCTTTAAAGATTACGGTAGCCAATTATTTTTTTCATTTTTTCCGCTTTTTTCTCGTAAAAAACTCAATTTTCCACCAAAATTAATGATTTTTTTTGCAGAATGGATTATCCGGGAACTGGTGTTAAGCAGTCCGAGGTCTCCATCGACCTAAATTCCGTCGATGGCTTCTACTCATCAGATTTCCAGTCATCAGCTCCAATGATGACCGGATACGATAATCCCAGTGAGTTTTCTAGATTTTTCGGTTTAATTCAGGCTTAAAAATTCTAGACGGATCAAGTCCAACTGGCCAAATCTCCGCCCACGCATATCGTCGGACGAATGCGGGGGCAGCCGGGAAGTTTATGGAGAATAATGGGTTTGGATGGTTGTTGGAGGTTAATGAGGAGGATAACGATCAGATTCCATTACTGTAAGTTGCTAAATTTCAGAAAAATTTGAATTTGAAAAAAAAAAAATTTATTTTTTTTTGAAAAAACTCCATTTTCACCTTAAACCTTTGATTTTCCGAGCCTAAAACTATCAAATTCGAGCTTCCCGTCCTTTTTTACCCCTGGAAACCTATTTTCAGCCAATTTGGAGCAAGTGTCGTAAGATATGGTGTTTGGTCCGCAACCACTTTTCCCGGATCACGGACCAAACACCATATCTTACGACAATCGCTCCAAATCGTCTGAAAATGAGTTTCCAGGGGTAAAAAGACACGCTGAGCTCGAATTTTATAGTTTTAAGCCGAGAAAATCAATTTGAACCATGGAAAATCGAGTTTTTCTGGGATTTTTAGACCAAAATCTCTCAAAATTTTTTCTTTTTTTTTGCAGCGAAGAACTAGACATCGACTTGACCGATATCTACTATAAAATTCGATGTGTGCTCCTTCCGCTTCCCTATTTCCGAATGAAATTGAATATTGTTCGGGAGTCACCTGATTTCTGGGGACCACTGGCCGTAGTGTTGGCTTTTGCGATTTTGTCGCTTTATGGGCAGTTTGGGGTGAGTTTAGACCCAAAAAATGGTGGAAAAGTGCGGAAAATGGGTATGGCCGAAGTTTTGGGCCGTGGCCTAACTTTTTTGGATTTTTGGTTTTCTAGGCCATGGCCTAGTTTTTGGTTTTTCAGGTCCTGGAAGAGTTTTTAGGAAGTCTAGCAGAGTTTCTGTTGGTTTTTAGGCCATGGCCTAACTTTTTTGGATTTTTGGTTTTCTAGGCCATGGCCTAGTTTTTGGTTTTTCAGGTCCTGGAAGAGTTTTTAGGAAGTCTAGCAGAGTTTCTGTTGGTTTTTAGGCCATGGCCTAACTTTTTGGATTTTTGGTTTTCTAGGCCATGACCTAGTTTTCTGGTTTTTAGGGTTTCTAGGCCATGGAAGAGTTTTTAGGTTGTCTAACCGAAGTTTTAGGGGTTTTTAGGCCATGGCCGAAGTTTTTTGGATTTTTGGATTCCTAGGCCACCACCAATTTTTCTCTTCCAGGTCGTCTCATGGATCATCACAATGTGGTTCTGCGGTGGTTTCATGGTCTATTTCATCGCCAGAGCTCTTGGAGGCGATGTCGGATACTCTCAAGTCCTCGGAATCGTTGGATACTGTCTGATTCCACTAGTTGTGACGTCACTAATTACTCCGGTGTTTAGCAGGTAAGACTACAAACTACAAAATTTTCAAAAAAAAGTTTTTTTGCAGTTTCCGCCTTCTTTCTAATGCTCTTGGCATGTTCGGCACCATCTGGTCGGTATATTCTGCGGGGACACTCCTCTGCGTCGATGAGCTACAGACTAAGAAACCATTGGTCGTTTATCCAGTTTTCCTTCTCTATGTCTACTTTTATTCGCTTTATTCGGGTGTTTAGAATGTGATTTTATTGTTAAAATGATGAAAAAAAATATTTTTTTTGTATTATAAAAAAAAAATAAATTATTTTTTAATCTCAAAAACCCGTTGTTTCCAATCAAAACCAACGCTAGATTTGAATTCCTCGTGAAAAATGGGGAATTTTGAGCCCCATATTGGCTATATTTGGATCAAATTAGTTTTCAGTTAATTAATTGGTTAATTAGTTAATTACTATCTCAAAAATCAAAATGATCCAAATATAGTTAATATGGGGCTCAAAACTCACCAAATTCCATGAAAAACTCAAAAATAACACTCAAAATGACCCTAGATACCCGGAACCATGAAATACTAAAAATGTGAAAATTTCGAAATTTTCAATTTTTTCGATTTTTCAGAATTTTGTTGTCTAGGCCTATTTTAAGCTTTAAATCCGTGTTTTTGGTGGAAAATCTGAAATTTTGAGCCCCATATTGACTAGATTTGGAAAAATTTAGTTTTCAGTCAATTAACTCGTTAATAAGTTAATTACTCACTCAAAAATCAAAATTCTCCAAATATAGTCAATATGGGGCTCAAAACTCACCAAATTTCATGAAAAACTCAAAATTAACATTAAAACTAGTCCTAGAAGTCGAAATTTCAGAAAATCTGAAAATCCAATTTTTCCAAAAAAAAATTTTTTTTTCAAAAATTATCAAAATTAGGCCTAAAATTCTCCATTTTTCCCGCTGAATCTAGCTACAGTACTCCCTCACCTTCATTTCCTCAGTTTCAATCACTTCCACCGTATTCTCATCTGGCAACGAAATTTTATAATTTTCTGGATTTTCAAAATTGTCTGGGCCTATTTTAAGCTATGGAACCGTTTTTTTTCACGAAAAATCCGGAGTTTTGAGCTCCATATTGCCCTATTTTCAAAGATCTTTTGAATTACTTGTTATAACCCTTTATAACATCAATTAAAATGTAAAATCCTAAAAATCATCAAAACCCTATCAATATGGGGCTCAAAACTTCGGAAATTACGTGGAAAAGACTAATAACACACTCAAAATGACCCTAGATATCCGGAACCATGAAATACTAAAAATGTGAAATTTTCAAAATTTTCAATTTTTTCAAATTTTCAAAATTTCGTTGTCTAGGCCTATTTTAAGCTTTAAATCCGTGTTTTTGGTGGAAAATCTGAAATTTTGAGCCCCATATTGACTAGATTTGGAAAAATTTAGTTTTCAGTCAATTAACTCGTTAATAAGTTAATTACTCACTCAAAAATCAAAATCATCCAAATATAGTCAATATGGGGCTCAAAACTCACCAAATTTCATGAAAAACTCAAAAATAACACTGAAACTAGTCCTAGAAGTGGAAATTTCAGAAAATCTGAAAATCCGAATTTTTTCAAAAAAATTTTTTTTTTCAAAAATTATCAAAATTAGGCTTAAAATTTTCCATTTTTCACGCTGAATCTAACTACAGTACTCCCTCACCTTCATTCCCCCATTTTCAATCACTTCCACCGTATTCTCATCTGGCAACTGTCCATATTCCCTTTCAAACAGCTCCTTCGGAGTCAGCATCATTTTTTTAAGCTGAGCAAATTTCTCCGGGGTAATTAATTCATTAAATTGCTCTTTTTCATAATCGAAATAATCCATTAGGTCAGAATCCGTTATGGAATAATTTAAAAAAATCAAAAAATCAATATTTTCCCATTTTTCCCGTGATCTCCCCACTAATCCCATTCCATTGCTCATCCTTAAAATTCCACGTCCCTTCTAATTTTTCCCCTCATTTCTCTTTAAAAATGGGCTTAAAATCATCGAAAAATCACGGAAACGAAGTGGAATTGGAGGCGTTGAAAAACAACAGGGATTTGGAAGCTGGGATTAGGGATGAGGATGGATCGAGTTTAACCGATGATTCGAGGGAGAGTGAGAGAGATGGTAAGATTACTGTAGTTGTGTTAAGTGGTGTTAACTATGGTTACTGTAATAAAGTGTAGAAAAGTGTAAAAGCTTGTAAATAACTGTAGCATACTGTAACTAACTGTAATAAAGTGTTATAAACTGTAATTAACTGTAAATAACTATTTTTTCCATTTTTTCAATTAGTGTTAATTAATGGTAATTAGTGTTACTGTAATAAAGTGTAGCAAACTCTAAAAACTTTTAATAAGCTGTAATTAACTGTAATTAACTTTTAATTGACTTCATAAACTGTAATAATTTTTAATAAAATGTTATAAACTGTAACTAACTGTAATTAATTCCATTTAACTGTAATAATCTGTAATAAACTGTAATAAGATGTAATTAACTATAACTAACCGTAATTAACTTTTAATTACCCGTAATAAAATGTATTGAACTGTAATTAACCGAAAATAACTGTGGCTAACTGAATTTACCTGTAGTTTACTGTAATTAACTGTAATTAACTACTTTTTCCATTTTTTTCAATAAGTGTTAATTGATTGTAATAAGTTCCTTGATGGCTGGTAATTAGTGTTACTGTAATAAAGTGTAGCTAACTTTAATAAACTGTAATAAACTATAAATAACTGTTACCAATTGTAATAAGCTTTTAATTTATTTTAATAAAATTTAACCAGCTGTAATTAACTCCAATTGAATGTTATGTCTGTAAAAAATTGCAGTTAATTGTAGTTAATTGGAATTAAAAGTAATTAATTGTAATAATCTGTAAAATATTTTAATTACTGTAAAAAGCTGTAAATGATTTCAATTAACTGTAACTAACTGTAAAAACTGTAACTAACCTTAATTAACCTTAATTAACTGTAATTAACTGTAAAAACTGTAACTAACCTTAATTAACTGTAATTAATTGTAATTAACTGTAATTAACTGTAATTAACTGAAATTAACTATAGCTAACTTCACTTAACTGTAATTAACTGTAATTAACTGTAAAAAACTGTAACTAACCTTAATTGACTGTAATTAACTGTAAAAAACTGTAATTAACCTTAATTGACTGTAATTAACTGTAAAAAACTGTAATTAACCTTAATTGACTGTAATTAACTGTAAAAAACTGTAATTAACCTTAATTAACTGTAATTAACTGAAATTAACTGTAACTAAATGTAAATAACTGTAACTAACCTTAATTAACTGTAACTACCTTAAATTAACTTTAATAAACTGTTTTCCCCCAATTTTTTCTTTTTTTTCCCCATTTTTCCCCCATTCCAGAATCCCGTTGCTCATCTGGAAGTGATTCCTACGTATCCTCCCTGAATAACGTCGATATCCTCTTCCCCCTCCCATCAGAACTCCAAGAAACCGGCTTCTCATCAGAATCCCAGTATTCCATAACGGATTCTGACCTAATGGATTATTTCGATTATGAAAAAGAGCAATTTAATGAATTAATTACCCCGGAGCAATTTGCTCAGCTTAAAAAAATGATGCTGACTCCGAAGGAGCTGTTTGAAAGGGAATATGGTCCGTTGCCAGATGAGAATACGGTGGAAGTGATTGAAACTGAGGAAATGAAGGTGAGGGAGTACTGTAGTTAGATTCTGCGTGAAAAATGGAAGATTTTAAACCTAATTTTGATAGATTTTGACAAAAATTTTTTTTTTTGAAAAATTTCGATTTTCAGATTTTCTGAAATTTCGACTTCTAGGACTAGTTTTAATGTTATTTTTGGGTTTTTCATGAAAATTGATGAGTTTTGAGCCCCATATTGACTATATTTGGATGATTTTTATCTTTGAGATAGTAATTAACTAATTAACCAATTAATTAACTGAAAACTAAGTTTTTCCAAATCTAGTCAATATGGGGCTCAAAATTTCGTATTTCTCATGGAAAACACGAATTTAAAGCTTGAAATGGGCCTAGGCAACGAAATTTTGAAAATTAGAAAAATTTGAAAATTTCGAAAATTTCACATTTTTAGTATTTCATGGTTCCGGATATCTAGGGTCATTTTAAGTGTGTTATTAGTCTTTTCTAAGTAATTTCCGAAGTTTTGAGCCCCATTTTGATAGGGTTTGGGTGATTTTTGGATTTTACATTTTTCTTACATGTAATTTTAAAAAATTCTCAAAACTTCGGATTTTTCATCAAAATTAAGTGATTCCTGACTATTTTTGAGATTTTTTCAATTTTTTTAGACCCCACCCCTAGAAATCGCTGCAATGGAACCTCCCAAGTCATCAGAATCGGATTTGTTAACAGATTTAAGTGATGATGAAGAAGGCTGGCCTAAATATGATATGAATGCGATAATGGAGGAGGCGGAGAGAAAAGGGGAGGTGATTCAGAATCCATTGATTCCGAAAATTGAGGATTATGTTAGGGATAGTGAGTTTTTTCTTAATTAGTGTTAATTACTGTTAATTAGTGGTAATTAACATTTCCAGAAAACACTTGCGGCCAAAAAGTGTTAAATTGCTATGATTTCGCGAAAGTTTTCAGCCATTTTGACAAAACTATCCATCTAGAAGCCCATGTAAGCCAACTACCGTAATCCCACCCCCTTAATCCATATTCCAGGGCCCAGACGCCTCCCGAATCCAAGATTTCTGGACCCAATGTCATAAAGACCAGGTTGGAGTCATTTCGATGTTTGGCGATTTTATGAGGGGTGCTAATTGTGCCAGATATATTCCGGAGGATAATCGGGAGGAGTTGAGAAGTGGGAAGATTGTGGTTAGACGGGTTACGGATCCGGAGTATCCTTTGGAGCATTGCAAAGTTCAGAAGTTTGCGGTTAGATGTGTTTTAGTGTAAGTTTATTGATTTTGAAGTGTAAAAAAGGGTGAAAAATGGTTTAAAAATGTTAAAAAGTGTTATATAATGTTATATAATGCTATTTAACTTTATATAATGTAAAAAATGTAGAAAATGTTTAAAAAAAACTGTAAAATTGTGATAAAAATGTTTTAAAAAACGTTTAAAAAGTTTGTAAAAAATATAAAAAAAGTTATATAATGTTATATAATCTTATATAATGTTATATAATGTTATATAATGTAATATAATGTAACCAGCCTACTTCCCCACCTCCGGCGGGGCCGCAGGCTTAACTTTTCGTGGCTTCGCCACTCAATAGTTCTCACGTCAGATATCTACAACTATTTTTATGCTGGTCACGTTTGCACGTCTGTCGCAGGTGGTAGCGTTCTTGCACGCTGTCCCAAAGGTCACAGGTACAATTTTTCCCGTGGCAAGGAAAAATGCGGAATTACAAACAAACGTACAAAGTCCACTTGCGTTTTATATATAAGAATGATCACGAGCTCTCAGATTCCCCCCTGCGTTTTTATTTTTCAAACGCCCGGGAAAGCTGAGTCGCTATGCAGCAGATTGCCACGCTATCATGATACGCAGCTTAAAAGTTATAAAACGATATTTCTTGCATTTCTGAGCTGTTTTCTCTCAGATTTCGACATTTTTCGAGTAAATAATCGGATAATTGGTTTCTAAAATACATTTAATCAGAACATTACCTGTTTTAAACAGAAATAACGCGTTTTCAGGTTTTTTATATCTCAAGCGTGCGGTAGAGCGCGATTACTTTTTTCAAAACAGGGGGGAGTTTGAGAGCTCGTGTGTCATATAAAGTTATATAATGTTATATAATGTAAAAAAATGTAGAAAAATGTGAAAATTGTAATAAAATCTTATATAATGTTATATAATGTTATATAACTTTATATAATGTAATATAATGTAAAAAATGTATTAACCCCTATTACAGCCCCGAAGAACACGGTTGGTACTCAGTTTGGCACATCCAACGGTCCTTCCAAGACGACCAATTCACCGACTACAGTAACCAAAACGCCGAATTCGAAAAGCTTAGACTGAAGCTGCTAGAGAACATGGTAAGCCATATCCTCAATTTGAAGCAAATTTTTTTTCCAGAAGTCTAAGCAATGGCTCCAGCATGGTCCCATGCAGTCTAGTCCGATTCGCAAAAGGGTTCCGGGGGTTTTGGATCAAAAAATGGATTTTAGGAGAATGTGGTTTGTAGTTTTTGTAGTCTTTGTAGTTTTTGTAGTTTGTAGTTTTTGTAGTTTGTAGTTTTTGTAGTTTGTAGTTTCTGTAGTTTGTAGTCTAAGTACCCTATTACAGTCATCCCTACTACCTACGAAAAGAAGAGCCAATCTCGATTTCGACGGATTTTTCGGAATCTTGCTCTTCGATGGAAAGTGACTAATTTTTGGTGTTTTTTTTATTTGTAATAAATGGATTTTTGGTTTAAAAGTTTTTTTGTTAATTAAAATGTTTATTTATAAAAAAAAATTTAAATCCGTTGTGTTCACTGTCCATACGGCATGTTGCCTTTATCCGTCTGAAAATTTTTTTTGTTAATTAATTAATTGTTAATAAAAAAAAAGCTTACAAGGTTTAGTTTCCATTTTTAAACCATTTTTTGGGACCATTTAGCTTGGCTTGACCGCTGTAATAGTTATAAATGGGTTTTGCAAGTTAACACTTAATTAATCTACCATTAATTCCTAGTTAATATAAAATTAGAACTTAAATTATATATTGTTAACATTTAATTAATCTAGCGTTAATAACGAGTTAATTTAAAAAAAATTAAAACCTTAATTACAGTACCGTTCAAAAGTTTAACGAAAAACGTATTTTTCAGTTGATTTTCAGCCATTTTGACCATTTTCAGGGGTCCGAATCTCGGATCTCATTTTTCCGATCACTCTCAAAATTTTTGAGGTTGTAAAAAAACCTAAATTAGCCACTTTGCATTCACAGAAGTTTTTGAAATTTTCTAGTTTTTCAGCTATTCGGCGTTTTCTTAAACACACCCCGGCCGTTTTTGGCCGTATTTTCATTGAAAACGTGAAAAAATGTGTGTCTCAGAAAACGCCGCATAGCTGAAAAACTAGGCATTTTCAAAAAATTCTGTGAATGCAAAGTTGTTAATTTAGGTTTGTTTTATACCCCCAAAAATTTTCAGAGTGATCGGAAACTTGAGAGCCGAGCTACAGACCCCTGAAAATGGCCAAAATGAACGAAAACCAACTGAAAAACACTTTTTTTCTATAAACTTTTGAACGGTACTGTACATTTATTTAACATCAAATCTATATTAATACCTTAAGCAACCTAATTAACATCGTTTTACATTTTATTAACACTATTTTTAACAAAAAATCCCAAAAAACTCACTTTTCCCCGTTAAAATCCCATTTTAAAATCCAAAATAAACTCGAAAAAAATCAAAAAAGAAGGAGCAGCCAAACCCGAGGCCACAAAAGAAGACAAAATGACGCCGCGGAGCTTCCTGAGAGCAATTTGAAGAAGGAGGAGAGAGTATGAGGGGTAGAGGAGACGCAGACATGACAGCTGTGCAACTTTTCTATCTTCTTGAAGGGGATTTGAGAGAAAATGTGTATGAAAAAAGGGAATTCAAATGAAAAATTTATTTTTATTTAGCAAAAAAATTTTAAAGATCAATTTCAAAAAAAAAAATACAATGAGTCAGGATATCACCTGGTAGATCCCGAGCGTCCACTTCAGTGTGCCTTGAGCTTCTCCCAGAAACGCGTTGTTTTCTTTCTTTTTTTCTTCAGTCTTCTGTTATGCTTCCTTGGTATAATGTCACAGAATATTGAAGATCATCTAATTCGTCACAATCATTCTTGATTCTTGATTAGCCTCTCTGATTTGAGCTTTTGTCTTTGAAGGTTTCTTCCTTGCTTGCTCCTCTAAAGATTTTCTGATTTTTTTTCAATAATTTCGACTTCTAGGACTAGTTTCAGTATCAGATTAAGATTCCCCATGAAAAATCTGAAATTTTAAGCCCCATATTGACTAGGTTATGAGAATTTTGATTTTTGAGATTTTAATTAACTCATTAACAAGGTAATTAACTGAAAATCAAAATTCTTAGAACCTAGTCGATATGGGGCTCAAAAGTTTGAATTTTTCGATTGGATTCTGAATTCGATAGTCGCTTTCTTTAGAAATAGTGATTTTGAAAAATTTTGAAAAATCTTGAAATTTAATTTTTCTGAAATTCTGCAAAATTGAGATTTCTATATAAAATGACTATCAGATTCAGATTCCCCATGAAAAATCCGAAATTTTGAGCCCCATATTGATTAGGTTCTGAGAATTTTGATTTTTTGAGATTTTAATTAACTTATCAACGAATTAATTAACTGAAAACTAAATTTCTCGTAATTTAGTCATTATATAACGATAAGGGGATTAAAATTTCGGTTTTTCTTGAAAAAAACGGGTTCAAGGCTTAAATTAAGTCTAAACAGCGAAATTTTGAAAATTGGGGAAAATTCTAAAATTTCACATTTTTAGTATTTCATGGTTCCGGTTATCTGGGGTCATTTTAAGTGTGTTATTAGTCTTTTTCACGTAATTTCCAAAGTTTTGAGCCCCATATTGACTATATTTGGAGAATTTGATTTTTGAGATTTTAATTAACAAATTAATTCTGAAAAATGAATTTCTCAGAACCTAGTCAATATGGGGCTTGAAATTTCGGATTTTTCATGTTGATTCTGAATATGATCAGCGTTTTTCATAGAACCCCCAATTTTCATGAATTTAAAAAAACAATTATTTTTGAACTTTTCTGAAAATTTTCTCAAAAAAAAAACTCACTTTTTTCACAACAAATCCATTGATTAAATAATTAATAATAGAATAAATAAAATATCAATAATTTATAAAAAATCAAATAAGACCGTTAAACCGAACAGCCAGAAAAGCAACCGAACATTGGGTCGCAAAAGAATAGAAATGATTCTCTTTCGGATGGAAAAATGACTGTACGAGAGATAGAGAGACGCAGACAAACAGAAATAATGTGAAGCAGACAATGGTGACCTTAAGGGGAGGGCGTGAATGGCAGGCCAATCATTGTGTCTGCGTCTCTCTGATCTCTTTGATCTCTCGTCTAGTCCTTTTCCCCGGCTCAGAACTCGGAAAAGTGTCGTTTGTATTTTCGGAGAGGGTTTGGATGGCCAGTCATTGTGTCTGCGTCTCTCTGATTTCTCTTATCTCTCGTCCAGTGCCAGGGAACCATTTCTTTGAGGCCATAAATGTCTGCTCACACACTATTTTCCTTAGCGTCTTTGTGATCTCTGATTTCTAGCCCGGAGAAGAATATTTGAGCAACACCTAGCCTAGCTGTCAAACGATATCAGGAGAATTAGAGAAGTAAATTAAATACGTTCCTCATTTTCAGGAATTAAAAACTTCATCTAAACTAAGCTGCAAACAAAGATCATGTTGTACCAAACTTGGATCCGAAGCATTTTGCTATTTAGTCAAACCCGGATTCGAAATAATAAACAATTAAAAAATAACAATGATTTTATTTTTTCATTTTTTCAAGGGATCGTAAATACTAGAGAAATGTTTTACAGTTTTATAGTCATCTACCAACGGTTTTATTTTGTGAAGTTCTTCTTCGAAATCTTTTTGATGAAGTGCATTTTTCTTCAACATCCATCCATCGATCTCGGATTCATATGCGATGGTTGTCATCAAGGGCGTGTGGAATCTAAAAAGTTAGGAATTTCGGAACCGGGAAATTTTCAGAGAAATTCGGGAATTTTTAAACATTCTTGAAACGAGAGAAAATGGTCCTGGAACGAAAAAAAAAATTAGTATATTGTTCATTTTTAGAAGCAATATTTGAAAAAATTATCATTTCGAAACTACTGAGATTCTGAATTAGACTTTTTTCCCGAAATTCCCGAATAAAAAATCGAAAAAAAAAAATTTTAAAAATATTTACCAAAAAATCACATGCATCAAAGGAGAAGACGCTTCAATAGATCGATGACTGCTCAGTAAAGAATTTCACACCGTCTTGGTTTTCTTCGTTTGAATGTCTGAATTAGAAATTAATTCTTTAAAAAATTTTAAAAACTTTAAATTCAATTTTCTGAAAATCTAAAAAATCAGAATTTCTAGACGCAATTTTCACCTACAAGACTACCCACAAGAAGCAGGGGAAGAAGCGACAGTAACTTCATTTACCTGAAACTATCGAATACAAGTGAGTGAAAGTCAATTGTAAAGTGTTGACATGGGAATAGATGCGGGTTTAAAAAACTTTGCGACTCAAAATGGTGAAGAACTGTTTGTATTGAGACGACGAATGAAGAAACCACCGTCGATAAAAGTGGGCGTATACAAAACTGCATAAATTATTGTGGACTCAAGAATCAACTATCAATAAATTGATGAATCATCAATAAATTCCTTGAAACGACGTGTTTTGCTTGTTTCGGATCAATATGTTCCAAGGAAAGTTGATTTATAAAATTACTTGGATTAAAAACAACTATGTATACTTGTTTTTTCAATCAACACCTTCTGAAATTTGAAGAAACCTGCGATTTTTTTTTACAATTTTCCTTGTTTTTTTTTTAATTCTGATAATTGCAACATTTATTGAAATTAATTTCAAAAATTGGGTAAAAAGTCAGTAACATCGTTTTGGAACATGTTTCAATTTTGTTGGTCGCTATCTCAAATTCCACATCAAATTTTTCTGAAATTTTTAAATAGTCCAAGTAGGAAGAATTGGTACTTGTTGACACCATTCTCGACTTCCAGATAGTACAAGCCAATTCGAATATTTGAACTACGCGGAAAGTACATTAGTTTACTGATTGCTTCACCTGAAATGTAATTGTTATGTATAATCAATAAATAAGTGTAGTACCTGCATTCCATATGTCCTGACACACAGTGAATGTGGATGGTGGTTGGATGTATTTCTGGAAATCGTTACGTTGCTTCTCTCAGCATTAGATTTGGAAGATTTGAGATCTTTGGGTTTGACTGTGGAATTGGATGCCGTTCCAATAAGATTAGTGGAATTTTTGTTCTTCATTCCGATAGCAAGACTGTTGTTTGTTCCATGAGCAGTTGCATGAGAGAAAAGAGCGAAATTTTAATTAACTAATTAACGAATTAATTAACTGAAAACTAAAGCAATCAGAACCTAGCCAATATGGGACTCAAAATTTTGGATTTTTTATGGGAAATCTGAAGCTGATAATCACTTTCTTTAGAAATACGGATTTTTCAGAATTTCAGAAAATTTTTTTTTTAAATTTCGTAATTAACAATATTTTCTGAAAAAAACTCACTTTTTAGAAACAATAAATTAATTGAATAATTAATAATAGAATAAATAAAATATCAATGATTTAGAAAAAATCAAATAAGACCGTTAAACCGAACAGCCAGAAAAGCAACCGAACATTGTGTCGCAAAAGAATAGAAATGATCATTTTCCGGATGGAAAAAGGACTGTACGAGAGATAGAGAGACGCAGATGAGCAGAAATTGGAATAGTGAGGGTGTGCCCTTCAGTGCCAGCCAGTTATTGTGTCTGCGTCTCTCTGATCTCTCTTATCTCTCGCCCAGTGCCAGGGAACCATTACTTTAGGGCCATAAATGTCTGCTCACACACTATTTTCCTTAGCGTCTTTATGATCTCTGATTTCTAGCCCGGAGAAGAATATTTGAGCAACACCTAGCCTAGCTGTCAAACGATATCAGGAGAATTAGAGAAGTAAATTAAATACGTTCCTCATTTTCAGAAATTAAAAACTTCATCTAAACTAAGCTGCACACAAAGCTGTACCAAACTTGGATCCGAAACATTTTGCTATTTAGTCCCACCCGGATTCAAAATAATAAACAATTAAAAAATAACAATGATTTTATTTTTTCATTTTTTCAAGGGATCGTAAATACTAGAGAAAAGTTCTACAGTTTCATAAGTTCTTCTTCATCCATGGATCTTGGATTCATATGTGATGGCTGTCATCAAAGGCGTGTGGAATCTAAAAAATCGGGAAATTCGGATTCGGGAAATATTCAGGGAAATTCGGGAATTTTTAAACTTTCTTGAAACGAGAGAATGGTCTCGAAACGCACTTTTTCCAAATAATGACACTGAATATTAGTATATTGTTCATTTTTAGAAGCAATATTTGAAAAAATTATCATTTCGAAACTACTGAGATTCTGAATTAGACTTTTTTCCCGAAATTCCCGAATAATCGAAAAAAAAAAATTAAAAATATTTACCAAAAAATCACATGAATCACAGGAGATGACGCTTCAATAGATTGACGACTGCTCATTAAAGAATTTCACATCGCCTTCGTTTTTTCTTTTGAAATGGCTGAAAAACTATTTTTTACAAAAAAATTGAAAAACTCAATTTTTTTTAAATTCAATTTTCTGAAATTCTGAAAAATCGGAATTTTTAGAGATCTTTTCATTTGAAAATTCCGGGGTTTTTGATTTTACAAAAAAAAAATAAATTTCGGAAATGTTTTGAAAATTTTCTGAAAAAAAAATCACTTTTTTAAAAACCAAATCCATTAAATAGTCTGTTGAGATAGTATTCGACGAGTGTGTCGGAACCTTCGGATACTGCAATGAGCCGGATTGTTCCTCCAATGTTTCTCGAAGAATTCAGTCGGAATTGAGGATTGTTCGATGGTTGAGCTAGTGATTTCTCGAAATTGACTGAACAATTTTTTTCCAGATTTTTAAATGATTTAACCAAATCACTTACCTTCACTAATCATTTTTCCACAAGAGTTATATTCGAACTCTCTTGTAAAGAACTCCTTTAGAGACGCCTAATTGTTGGACTTAATTGCCAAGTTGAACTTCGAGAGGAACTCTTCCGAATTCATTGGTGTCCATTTTGTCAAATGGAAGAAAAATTTTTGGATTTTTCATCGGGAATCTGAATTTTATAGTCATTTTTTATAAAAACAGGGACTTTTTCAGAATTTCAAAAAAATTTTTTTTGATTTTTTGAAAAAAAAATCCTGAAAAAAAACTCACTTCATTTTACACCAAGTCCATTAAATAATTAATACTAGAATAAATAAAATATCAATAATTTAGAAAAAATCAAAAAAGGCCGTTAAACCGAACAGCCAGAAAAACAACCATTGGGTTGCGAAAGAATAGAAATGATTCTCTTCCGGATGGAAAAAGGACTGTACGAGAGATCAGAGAGACGCAGACAAACAGAAATAATGTGAAGCAGACAATGGGGACCTTAAGGGGAGGGCGTGAATGGCAGGCCAGTCATTGTGTCTGCGTCTCTCTGATCTCCCTTATCTCTCGTCCAGTCCTTTTTCCGGCTCGGAACTCGGAAAAGTGTCGTTTGTATTTTCGGAGAGGGTTTGGATGGCCAGTCATTGTGTCTGCGTCTCTCTGATCTCTTTGATCTCTCGTCTAGTGCCATTAAACCATACCCTTATTCAACTTTCTGCTCATCTGCGTTTCTCTGATCTCTCGTACAGTCCTTTTTCCATCCGGAAGAGAATCATTTCTATTCTTTTGCGACCCAATGTTCGGTTGCTTGCTTGGCTGTTCGGTTTAACGGTCTTATTTGATTTTTGCTAAATTATTGATATTTTATTTATTCTATTATTACTTATTTAATCAATGGACTTGGTGTGAAAAAAAGTAAGTTTTTTTTGAGAAAATTTCGATAATTACTAAAAAATGTTTTCTGAAATTCTGAAAAATCGAGGTTTCCATGAAAAATGACTATCATATTCAAATTCCATATGAAAATTCCGGATTTTTGAGCCCCATATTGGCTAGGTTCTGAGAAATTTAGTTTTCAGTTAATTAATTCGTTAATTAATTAATTAAAATCTCAAAAATCAAAATCATCCAAATATAGTCAATATGGGGCTCAAAACTCACCAATTTTCATGAAAAACCCAAAAATAGCAATAAAACTAGTCCTAGAAATCAAATTTTCAGAAAATCTAAAAATCCAAATTTTTCAAAAAAAATTTTTTTTTCAAAACCTAGTCAATATGGGGCTCAAAATTGCGGATTTTACATGGGGAATCTGAATCTGATAGTCGTTTTCTTTAAAAATAGTGATTTCTCAAAATTTCAGAAAATTTGAATTTTAAATTTTTCAAATTCAAATTTTCCAGATTGACAATCCGTGATGAAATCCTCATTGAACAAATTGGAGAAAACGAGAAAGATGAGGCTTCGGAATAGCCAAAGAAATAACTCCGTATATATTGATTCCCTGTGAAGAATAGAAGGGAGACTTCAAAAAGCTAACAATATAACATGTAAAATATTTATTTAGGAATAATAAAAAATATTTTTTTTTAAATAAAGAATTTTGTTTATTTTTTTGAATTCGGGTGGGACCAAATAGCAAATTTTTTCGGATTCAAATTTGGCATAGCTTGATCCTTGAGCTTAGTTAAGATTATTTATTTCCATCATTTTTCTATTAATTTTTTCGTCGTTTTTTTTGCTAAGGGGTGGAATTTTTTGAAATCGGGAAATTTTTGAAAAACTTAAAATTCCATTTTTCTGAAATTCCGAAAAATCGAGGTTTCTAGAGAAAATGGTTATCGGATTCAGATTCCCCATGAAAAATCCGGAATTTTAAGCCCCATATTGACTAGGTTCTGAGAATTTTGAGTTTTGGGATTTTAATTTGCTTATTAACGAATTAATTAACTGAAAATCGAAATTCTCAGGTCCAAGTCAATATGGGGCTCAAAATTTCGGATTTTTCATGAGGAATCTGAATCCGATAGTCATTTTCTTTAGAAATAATGATTTTTCAGAATTTCAGAAATTTTTAACTCATTTTTTTAAACCACCAAGTCTTATGAATAATACCCAAAAAAAAAACAATTTTTTCTGGTCAATGATTTATTAAAAATTAATTTTAAAAATGGAAAGAAAAAAAAATAAATGTTTATTTGATATTAATTTGGATTAATTAGAAGCATGGGCCCCACATAACTTTGGATGTCACGGATTTTTCTTTCCATCTCAAACACGGAACCAATTTTTTGTTAATTTCTTCTGGTTATGGTTCTTCTAAGAGCTCTTTAAGTATTCCTCATCCTCATTTTTCTTGCCCGTGGAGGTCCTTTGTGTTCATAAAAATTGAATACTTTTTGGGATTCTGAAAATAATTTAGTTATTAATTAGCCTATTTAATTTTAGAAATTAAAAAATACTTACTGCTTCTCTCGTCCAGGCTCCATTTCTTCCTCTTCAATTTTTCGATCGTTGTTTTTGGAATACTGAAAATAAAAAACTCTTTGATTAATCAAAAAGTGGGAGTACTGTAGTTGAATTTAGATAATAGGGTATTTTAAGCCTAATTTTGATAAGTTCTAAAATTTTTTTTTTTGAAATAATATGGATTTTCTGATTTTCTATAATTTCGACTTCTAGGACTAGTTTCAGTATTATTTTCAGCTTCCCCATGAAAAATCCGAATCTTTGAGCCCCATATTGGCTAGGTTCTGAGATTTTTGATTTTTGAGATTTTAATTAACTTATTAACAAATTAATTAACTGAAAAAAGAATTTCTCGGAACCTAGTCGATATGGGGCTTAAAATTTTAGATTTTTCTTGAAAAAAACGGGTTCAAGACTTAAATTAAGTCTAAACAGCCAAATTTTGAAAATTGGGAAAAATTCGAAAATTTCAAATTTTTAGTATTTCATACTTCCGGTTATCTGGGGTCATTTTAAGTGTGTTATTAGTCTTTTTCACGTAATTTCCGAAATTTTGAGCCCCATATTGACTAGGTTCTAAGAACTTTGATTTTTGAGATTTTAATTAACGAATTAATTAACGGAAAACTGAATTTCTCAGAACCTAGTCAATATGGGGCTCAAAATTTTGCATTTTTCATGGGGATTCTGAATCCGATAGTCATTTTTCATAGAAATAGCAATTTTCCGGAATTTCAAAAAAAAATTTTTGAAAAAAAAAATCCGAAAAAAAAACTCAATTTTTTCACAACAAGTCCATTGATTAAATAATAATAGAATAAATAAAATATCAATACTTTAGAAAAAATCAAATAAGACCGTTAAACCGAACAGCCAAAAAAGCAACCCAACATTGGGTCGCAAAAGAATAGAAATGATTCTTTTCCGGATGGAAAAAGGACTGTACGAGAGATAGAGAGACGCAGATGAGCAGAAACTGGAATAGTGTGAATTGGTGACCTTACGGGGAGGGGTGTGACTGGCAGTGCCAGGCAATGTGTCTGCGTCTCTCTGATCTCTCTTATCTCTCGTTCAGTGCCAGGGAACCATTCCTTTGAGGCCATAAATGTCTGCTCATACACTATTTCTTTAGCGTCTTTGTGATTTCGGATTTATGGTCCGGAGAAGAATATTTGAGCAATTTCCTAGCCTATATGTCAAACGGTATCAGGAGGATTAGAGAAGTAAAGATTGCGCTAGGGTTACTGTAGATGTTAATTGTATTAAAATCTGTAAAAAATAATTTTTTTCAATTTAGTAACAAAATAACATATTATATATTACAAATTATTTATTACACATAAAATTATATTTATCAATCGTCATTGTTTCCCATTTTGAAGGCAGTAGTTCCAATTTGGTTATTGCCATTTTCCTTTAGACGAGATGTTGCGCCAAATTCGTTGAAAGTCGCCAGTGCAATTTCAAACAGGAGCAGTTTTTCAAGATATGGTCCCGGATTACTGAAAATCAAAAACCTTAAAAAAGCTCATAGAAAGTTTTGAAAAATTTTTTTTCTGAAGTTCTCAAAATCACTATTTCTATGGAAAATGACTATCAGATTTGGATTCCCCATGAAAAATCCGAAATTTTGAGCCCCATATTGACTAGGTTCTGTGAAATGTGGTTTTTTGGATTGCAATTAACTTATTAACAAGGTAATTAACTGAAAAAAGAATTTCTCAGAACCTAGTCAGATTCCCAATGAAAAATCCGAAATTTTGAGCCCCATATTGACTATATTTGGATGATTTTGATTTTTGGATTGCAATTAACTTATTAACAAGGTAATTAACTGAAAAAAGAATTTCTCAGAACCTAGTCAATATGGAGCTCAAAATTTCGGATTTTTCATGGGGAATCTGGATCTGATAGTCATTTTCTTTAGAAATAGAGATTTTTTAGAATTTCAAAAAAAAAAACTTTTTTTAATTTTTGAAAAAAAAAACTATTTCAAAAAACTCACTTTTTTAAAACAATAATTCTATTGATTAAATAATATTAGAATAAATAAAATATCAATAATTTAGAAAAAATCAAATAAGACCGTTAAACCGAACAGCCAGAAAAGCAACCGAACATTGTGTCGCAAAAGAATAGAAATGATTCTCTTCCGGATGGAAAAACGACTGTACGAGAGATCAGAGAGACGTAGATGAGCAGAAATTGGAATAGTGTGAAGCAGAGATATCTGACCTTACGGGGACCCCGTTGGGGAGGGTGCCAGCCAGTCATTATGTCTGCGTCTCTCTGATCTCTTTGATCTCTCGTCCAGTCCTTTTCCTGGCTCAGAACTCGGAAAAGAGTCGTTTGTATTTTCAGAGAGGGTTTGCATATGATAGAAATCTCAATTTTTCAGAGTTTAGAAAAATTTTTTTTTTTGATTTTTTCAAAAGAAAATTCTGAAAAAAAAACTCACTTTTTTAAAACAATAATTCTATTGATTAAATAATATTAGAATAAATAAAATATCAATAATTTAGCAAAAATCAAATAAGGCCGTTAAACCGAACAGCCAGAAAAGCAACCATTGGGTTGCGAAAGAATAGAAATGATTCTCTTCTGGATGGAAAAATGACTGTACGAGAGATAAAGAGACGCAGATGAGCAGAAACTGGAATAGTGTGAATTGGTGACCTTACGGGGAGGGGTGTGACTGGCAGTGCCAGTCATTGTGTCTGCGTCTCCATGATTTCTCTTATCTCTCGTCCAGTGCCAGGGAACCATTCTTTTGAGGTCATTAATATCTCTGCTCCACATTATTTTACTATAGCCTATCTGCTTATCTGTTAACCAACTTTCAAAAAAAAAATTTCAAAATTTTTAGGTATTTTTTTAGGTATACAGTTAAACCTGAAATTCTGAAATTCCTAAAGAAAAAAAAATTTTTTTGGAAAAAATATTTATTTTCAAAAAAAAAAAGGATTGATTTTCGCCAAAATTAACCTCCGGATAGAACTGTCGATGTAGATAATTGTAAACTGTGACCTTTCGGTTCCCGTTCCTTCATCTTCTTCGTTCACACGCTTCAGACAGAACGCGATTTTACTAAGTTAATTTGCTGTCCTGAAATAATTAAAAAAATAATTAATTAAAGCTTATTAACACTCACCGACAGAAATAACACTTCCCGATTTATAGAAATTCAGGCGATAGTGCAATTATGTGTTGTTCGAAAGCGGATTTGTAATCTATCTGAAAATGCCCATTTTCAAAAAAAAAAAAAAAATAGAAAGTGTTAATTTGTTGTTGATAAAAATTAATTAATTTCTTGTAATAAAAAGAAACCATACCATCACTATCGTCATGCCATCCGTCGCTATCAAACCAAGTTTGGATTCTTCATCATGTAGGAGTAACCAACATCTGAAATTAAAAAAAAATTGTTTGAAAAAACATTAAAATCTGTTAATTGACTAATTAATGGCTTTTTAAATTAATATTTAAAAATGTGAATAATAACCAAAAAAGGAATTTTCCAGAAAAATTAAAAAAAAACTCACCTTTTACATTATATTACAATCAGCTAATCATTGTAATTAAAATGAATAGCAAATAATAATAATAATAATAATAAGAAATCCAGAAAAATCAGAAAAAATAGTCGGTTAACAAAACAGACATCAGGGGAGTAAAATAGAAAGAATGAATGAAAATTGCTGGGACCAACCAAGCTAGCTGAGAGATAAGAGAGAAGCACAGAGAAATAGTGTGGGTAGAGATGGAGGGTCCTTTTGTCCATAGGATTACAACGAGGATTGGGGGATCGGTGGGTTTAGAGTTCGAGGAGAAGTGTAAAAAAAATTGGAAACTACGATTCTATACGAAAAACCAAAAACTTAGTACATTTTGTTAAAGATTGGAAAAATTGTAACAACACAATTAATTAAAAATGTGATTACAAATCTAAAAAAAAATTACTTAATTCCAGAAAACCTGGAATTTTCAGGATTTTGATTTTTAATTTGTAAGAAATCCATTTGAAGACTATTACAGAAATTATTTTGTTTTGAAAAAAAGCGAAATTTTTTAAACATAAAATTTTGATAATTACAGAAAGAATTTCTGAAATTCTGGAAAATCATCATTTCTAGAGAAAATGGAGTATCGGATTCAGATTCCCCATAAAAAATCCAAAGTTTTGAGCCCCATATTGACTAGGTTCTGAGAATTTATATTTTGACATTTTCAGGCTATTTTCAGGTCCTAAAATCCGGGAAACCTCCAAAATCTCATTTTTTGCAAAAATCAATTATCGGATTCAGATTCCCCATGAAAAATCCAAAGTTTTGAGCCCCATATTGACTAGGTTCAGAGAAATTTAGTTTCCAGTTAATTAAGCCGTTTATAAGTTAATTAAAATCTCAAAAATCAAAATTCTCAGAACCTAGTCAATATGGGGCTCAAAATTTCGGATTTTTCATGGGGAATCCAAAACTCTCAGTTAGATCCTTTAAAAATTGCGATTTTTCAGGTTTACAGGAGTTTTGGGGCTTGAAAATAGCCTGAAAAACTTTAAAAATCAAAATTCTCAGAACCTAGTCAATATGGGGCTCAAAACTCCGGATTTTTCATGGGGAATCTGAATCCGTCACTTGGATCCTTTGAAAATCGCAATTTTCTAGGTTTCCGGGATCTTGGGACCTGAAAACAGCCTGAAAAACTTCAAAAACAGAAATTCTTAGAACCTTGTCAATATGGGGCTCAAAATTTCGGATTTTCCATGGAGAATCTGGATCCAATATTCGATTTCAGCAAAAGTTGCGATTTTCTAGATTTCCAGGAGTTTTGGGACCTGAAAACAGCCTGAAAAACTTCAAAAACAGAAATTCTTAGAACCTTGTCAATATGGGGCTCAAAATTTCGGATTTTTCATGGGGAATCTGAAACCAATAATCGATTTAGGTGAAAACTCCAATTTTTCAGATTTTCATGTGATTTGGTCCCAAAAATGACCAAAAAAACCTCAATTTTAATCTTAGTCTAATTTTTTAACAAAGTTTTTTTCAAAATTTTTTTCCTCTTTTCCAAGCCAATTTTTCCCCTTTTTCAAAAATCCATCACTCCCCCTTTGCCAAGATCACTTCTCCTAGTGTCTCCGTCTCTTTTCTCTCTTCCTCCCGCCGTGGCACCACCCTCCATCTCTACCCACACTATTTCTCCATGCTTCTCTCCTATCTGTCAAGTAGATCGGCTGCCCGCAGCACCTTTTCATTCATTCTATTCTATTCTACTCCCCCGATGTCAGTTTTGTTAACCGACTTTTTTTCTGATTTTTTCTGAATTCTTTTAATTTTTTAAAAATTACTAATTAATTATTGCTAATAATAATTGTTACTACAATAATTGATAAAAATGTAAAAAGTGAGTTTTACCAAAAAAAAATCAAAAAATTATGACTAATCTTAATTCCAGGTTGCTAATTACCAAGGAAATGGATGAATTAATCCAAAAACTGCTTTTTGTGTTCTTTTTAGAAATTCGATGGTAAGATAACTTAATTTAATTGAAAAATAATTAAAAAAAATTTTTTTTTTCAGCTAAGAAGCTTACAATGATTTCTTGGACATAAAATAGAAAAATGAGGGTGAGCATAATTAAAAAAAATTTTTTTGGTTAATTTTGATCCATTTATATTACAGATTTTTCGGTAAATTCAAAGAAACTTTGAGTCCAAATCCAAGAACTATACGTTCAAATGTTTTGATTTAATTGGTGGAAATGGTGAATTTTGAAAAAAAAAAATTAATTGTTAATTAATTTTTTTCAGCTGAGAAAATAGTTGGATAGATTATATCAATTTGAAAATATCATTAAATGCCGGTATGTTTTTTTTTTCAAAATTGATTAATCTTAATTAATAGTTTATTAAAATTTAGAAAAATTGTTAATTACTGTTTTTCAGGAAATAAAGACCGCCCTAAACAATTCAAAACCGTTACAAAAAATCAACTAATTTATTGTATAATTAGTTTTTTATTAATAAATTTTATTAATATAATTCTCTGGTTCCACAAAAACGGCACGAATCGGCACAGTCTTAATTACAGCCCCTTTTGGAACCTTCTCCTTTTTAATCAAATTAAAAACAAAAAAATTATCGAAATTCCCAATTAACACCACTTCCTCATCCTTCTCGTAAAACCAAGTTTTTTGGCGTGCCATATAAAACTGTTTCTCATCTATAAATGGTTGACCGAATTCTAAAAAAATTGAGTTTTCATCGGGAGCATTGGTGTAGAATAGTTGGAAGTGTTCGGAGTAGGAAGAAAAGAATTTCTGGAATTGAAAAATAATTTGTAGTTAGCATGTACAGTACCGTTCAAAAGTTTATAGAAAAAAGTGTTTTTCAGTTGATTTTCTGCCATTTTAGCCATTTTCAGGCTACTGTAGCTTGGCTCTCATGTTTCCGATCACTCTGAAAATTTTTGGGGGTATAAAACAAACCTAAATTAACAAATTTGCATTCACAGAATTTTTTGAAAATTCCTAGTTTTTCATCAATTTCGCTTTTTCTGAAGCATACCCCTTTTCGGTCCGTTTTTGGCCATTTTTGCATTGAAAATGTGGTATCTCATCTTCCGCAACACCGTTTTTGAATAGAGAACGTGAAAAAATGTGTTTCAGAAAACGCCGCATAGCTGAAAAACTAGGCATTTTCAAAAAATTCTGTGAATGCAAATTTGTTAATTTAGGTTTGTTTTATATCCACAAAAATTTTCAGAGTGATCGGAAACTTGAGAGCCGAGCTATAGTAGCCTGAAAATGGCTAAAATGGCAGAAAATCAACTGAAAAACATTTTTTTCTACAAACTTTTGAACGGTACTGTAGTTTGTTAACCAACCTTCTTCAAAAACCTTAAATCCTCCATTGTAACTTCTTCCAACCAAATCTTAGCAATTACAAAATGCTCGAACTTTTGAATTCCCGCCAAAACCGGGAACCCTTTTATATTCAGCTCCCGGAGCCCCTTCCATTGCTCCAATTCCATTAAATTATCAATTGAGCAAGGCGTATAATTACCCTTAACCCCAGCAATTTCCATAGATTTCAAGGTTTTCGGGCAGAGCATCGTTAAAACCTTCTTAATCGCAGATTGGTTTAAAATAACGGTTGCGAAAGTTTCAACTTTTAATTTTTTGTCAAAAGATTTTACTAAGGCTTCCAAAACTACCGTATCCATTGGTAACTTTAAAAAGAAGTTTGAGACCAATCGATCCCCAAAAATCTTGCTTAAATCCCAAGAAAATAATTCCAAAAAATCTGAATTCTCCAATTTTTTCTCGCGAATCCCGTCACTTCGAAACCATGTGATCCGACCCTTTTCCTGGTAGCTCAACCTGATTTGTTGGCCTTCCGGGTACGGTTTCCAGTAGTAAAGGACAAGAGAAATTGATTGCGGGGTACCGGAAATTTCGATTTGATCGATTTGAGGTTTGGTATCGGGTATGAAGTCGCGGAGAGCTCGGCATGTTTTTTGGAGGGATAGGCTGAAAGAATGTACTCCGTGTACTCCTTTTGGACGAAAAAAAAACTCACATATCACAAAAGTCCACGTATTCTAATATTTTATTGATTGACACTTCGGGAAGCTCAATTAACGTTAACTCGGATGCCATTTCCCTGAAAAAGGCGAAAAAAAAATTTAAAAACAATGTAAAAAATATATTAATATAGTTATAACAACCTTTTAAGACAAAGTAATTAACAAAAAAAATTTTTCTTCATTTTTCATTGATTTAAAAAATCTTTGTCAAACCACAGTTCCCATGGCACATCCGAAGCCAATTCTCTTGTAAAACTTAAACATTTCGACGCTGGTTCAATGCAAAGAACATATTGCTCATTGTTAGGGATACGGTAGAACCATCTGTATCTTGGAAAATGGAATAGTTCATTGCTTACGTAGCAGTGAGGTCCAAAAGTGGAGTATAGGTCATGGTAACTGTCCAGGTAGATATAATTGAATTTTAGAGATTTTGGGGATTTTAGACATGTCTGTAAGATTATATAAGATTATATAAGATTATATAAGATTATATAAGATTATATAAGATTATACAAGATTATATAAGATTATATAAGATTATATAAGATTATATAAGATTATATAAGATTATACAAGATTATATAAGATTATATAAGATTATATAAGATTATATAAGATTATATAAGATTATATAAGAATGATATAAGATTATATAACATTTTGAAAAATTACCTCTTTAACCATCAACAACTCATCTAACGATAAAGTCATCACATTGACGTAACAAGTCTCCAAATGTAAAAATCGCTTAGCCAGCCTCACAGTAAAATCCAAAATCACCAAATCCTCCAGATTTTTCCACTGATCCAATTCCACAATCTCCCCCAACTCCAAATCCGAATCAGTTTTTCTAGAATCAGAAATTTCCAATTTTTTCAGTGAAAAACACTTTAAAATCATCATAATCTGAGTGGAATTAGCCGCTCGAATACTTAATTTCTCCGTTTTGAAATTTCGAATTTTCAGAATTTTCTCGAATTTCTCGCTGATTTCCGCATCTGGAAAGATTAGGATTTGAAAAAATTCCATTTTCGATGACTGGTTTCTTGTGATGATTTCAAAGTCTTGGCAGAATGACTCGATGAAATCGTATCGATTGTTTTCCCATGTTAAATGAAGTTCGTCTATGGTACGGTAGATAGTTAAGGAAACTTGGTCCACTTCGAAACTTATATAAATATTTGTGATTTTTGGGTTGAGTTTAGCATCGTCGATAAAGTTGCGGAGGTCGCGACATGTTTTTCGGAGACATTGGCTGAAATTTAGTGCGATTTTTGGAAAAAAAATGTTAATAAACTTTATCAACTATTAAAAGGAAGATAACAATATTAAAAAAAAAAGAAAAATCTTTACATCCAATTTCCCAGATTATAAATAATTACTATCTAATTAAAAGATAAAATCTTTCTACACATTCAGCTGTGAAAGGGGCGGAGCTTAGTTACTAACACATAATGAGTAGATAAAATCTTTTTACACATTTAACTGTAAAGGGGCGGAGCTTAGCTTGATATAATCTATAATAGATTTTATTAAAAATTCATTTTTTAATCTCTTGTAAAATACATGTAAAAAGTTTTAACATTTTATATGTAATTTTATTTTTTTAAAGCTTTTTTAAAAAATTTTCATTATCAAAGTTAATAAACTTGTTGGCCACATTAATTAATAAACAGTACCGTTCAAAAGTTTATAGAAAACAAATTGTTTTTTCAGTTGATTTTCGGCCATTTTGACCATTTTCAGGCTACTGTAGCTTGGATCTCATGTTTCCGATCACTCTGAAAATTTTTGGGGGTATAAAACAAACCTAAATTAACAACTTTGCATTCACAGAATTTTTTGAAATTGCCTAGTTTTTCAGCTATTTGACATTTTCTGAAGCATACCCCTTTTTGGCCTGTTTTAGACCGTTTTTGCTCTGAAAACGTGAAAAAATGTGTTTCAAAAAACCCTGAATAGCTGAAAAACTAGGCATTTTCAAAAAATTCTGTGAATGCAAAGTTGCTAATTTAGGTTTGTTTTATACCCCCAAACATTTTCAGAGTGATCGGAAACTTGAGATCCAAGCTACAGTAGCCTGAAATTGGCCAAAATGGCCGAAAATCAAAACACTTTTTTCTATAAACTTTTGAACGGTACTGTAATAAAACTTACATTCCCAACAAATCACATTTTTCTAATATTTCTCGCATAGGATGAACCGGAATTTCAAGTAGAGTCATTTTCTGGAAAAAATTTTTTTTTGTTATTTATAATCATTTTAATTGTATTATAGTTAACGAATTGTTAATAGCTATTACTAAATTGAAAAATCAAAACTATAATAACAAAAAATTCTAAATTTCACGATGTGTTAATATTTCGAAATATCTTTGTCGTCTCGCACCCTCTCACTATCTCTCTTTGTCTATTTCCTCTGCGTCAACGTCAACAAACCATTCCCTTATCTTTATTGCCATTTTCTTCGATTTTTTTCACATTTTTCCTTATTTACAGAAAAATGCCTGAATTAACGGACATGACGGATGTGGTTTTAATAAAAATTGTTAATAAATGCGATTTTAAGTCGATGTGAGTTTTTTAAACGATTTTGAAGCATTTTTTTTTCGAAAAAAAAATTTCAGTTTAACCTTGCGAAAAGTGTGCCGTGACTTACGAAATTTTATCGATGACAATAAATTCGAAACTGGTTTGAAACACGTCGGTTTTGAATTGAATTGGACTAAAATCGAAATTAATTTGGTCGATGAATCCAGACGAAAAGTCATTAAGCACCAGGATTTAAAATCAGCTGAAGTTGATTTGAAGGCGATTTTAATGCTACAAAAATCGAAATTTCAAAAATTAATAATATCATCGAATATACCGTATACCTCGTTTTTAGAGGGTATCGAAGTGGCGTTAAAAGCTAAGCCACTTCAAGTCAACGAGCTTATTATAAGTGTGTCGGACGAATCAGACTTGTTAAAAGTGCTACCGTACCTTGATCCAAAAAATTTGAAATTTTTAAATGTCAGGGGTACGGTAGGATTTACTGAATTGAAAATGGATCGGATTATGGAGTTGGATCAGTTTAAAATGAGCAATACGATTAGTTTGGGTGGATTTGTTGTCGAGAAATCGGTTAGGGATTTTTTTGGATTTTCGGCGGTTAATGTTAAGCTTCGAAGTGTTAAAATGGAAGATGTAATGGAGTTAAAGGAGGTGGGTATTCAATTTTATTAAAAAAATTTTTTTATTACAAAAATTAATTTTCAGACATTCTTAACTTCCCCTCATATGACCCATTTTTCTCTTCAAAATACAAAAATCACAAAGGAGCAAATGGAGAAAGTATATGGGCCATCACCTAATGAAAAATGGGTTTTTGATCATGAAAATGATAATAAGCACGGGTGCTCGATGGAATTGTTCGGATCGAATTTGGTTTTTGATCGGGTTACTGTAGATATCAAGTAAAATGCATTTTTTTCTGGAATAAAAAAGTTAAATAATCACTTTTAAACTTAATTATTTTATTAAACTACAAGTTTTAACAAAAAAATGTTTTTACAGTTGTAATTCAATTTTCATTATATAAAGTTATAACCCAGTTTTTAACATTAATACAAATAAATTTCTTGAAAAAAAAAATTTTTTTTCAATAGAAATGTAAATAGTGATGATAAGAAATCACATTCTGATATCATTTTTCACATTAAACTAAACAATTTTTTGTTATAATGTTGTCAACTGAAAATTATAATTCTATTTACAAAGTAGACGAAATGCCGGATATCGTTATAATGAGGATTATGGAAAACTGTGATTATAGGGAGATGTGAGTGATTTTTAATGTGATATACAGTACCGTTCAAAAGTTTATAGAAAAAAGTGTTCTGATTTTCAGCCATTTTGACCATTTTCAGGGGTCTGGAGCTCCCTCAAGGTTCCGATCACTCTGAAAATTGTTGGGGATATAAAACAAACCAAAATTAACAACTTTGCATTCACAGAATTTTTTGAAAATTTCTAGTTTTTCAGCTATTTTCCGATTTCTCAGACTTGCACAGGGCCGGGCCGGGCCGGGCTCAAGTCAGAATTTTTCCAGCCCGGCCCGGCCCGGTTCGGCCCGGGTCAAAAAAGTTTTCAAAATTTTGTTTTGAAAGCTTCAGAAAGTGAATTCTGATTTTGAAAAAAAACTTTTGAGCAAAACGAAAAAATTTATAAAAAGAAAAATGACTTTTGATAAAAGAAATTTTGAAAATATTGAAATTTCTTCAAAAAAATTTCACGCTGCATCAACAAAAATTCAAATTCGGGCCCACCGGGCCGGGCCGGATTTGTGCAAGTCTGCGATTTCTAAAGCATACCTCTTTTTTTCACGTTTTCAGTGCAAAAACGGCCAAAAACGGGCCAAAAGGGGTGTGTTTCAGAAAACGCTGCATAGCAGAAAAACTAGAAATTTTCAAAAAATTCTGTGAATGCAAAGTGGCTAATTTAGCTTTGTTTTATACCCCCAAAAATTTTCAGAGTGATCGGAAACTTGAGATCCGAGCTCTAAAACCCTGAAAATAGCCAAAATGGCCAAAAATCAACCGAAAATCACTTTTTTCTATAAACTTTTGAACGGTACTGTATAATGTAACATAATGAGTTTTACAGCCAATCCCTGCGAAAAACATGTCGTTTCATCTATTCTCTCCATCCATATCTCCAAATCCAAGACTACCAAATCCGCCAACTCACATCAGAATCCATTAAAATCTCTATTAAAATCAAGGAAAAAATCGAAATTTGTTATAACAGAGTTAACGGAAATTGTGAAGTTTTGACCGGAAATAAGAGGAAAATTCTGGATATGGATTTTTTGGAGGCGTTTTTCATGGATTTCAAGGAAATTTTAAAATTTAAAAAAATTCAAAATTTTTTTTATCACGTTCCATGTAGAAGATATTAGACTTCAGGAAACGTTGGGAACAATTTTAGTTAACAAATTCATTAAAATCGAGAATCTCGATTTGGAAGTCCATGATAACCATCAAATCCTCTCTATTCTACCGTATACCTCACCTAATTTACGCAAAATCTCGATTTGCGATCCGGATCAAAGAGAAAATTACTTAGATTTAGGGAAAGTTGTAGATTTGGATCAATGGAAGAAATCTGAGGAGATGGAGGTGTTATGGGTTACTGTAGGTGTACCTGTATCTTGTTTTGTGCATTTTTCAATCGTTAATGTGCATAAATTCGAGAGTTTAACCGCGGAAGATGTGGTTTTGGTGAAAGAGGTGAGAATTCTTATTACAGACTACAAACTACAAAAGTTTCAGGCATTTTTCCATTCTCCTCGATTAACCTATTATAATCTTGGATATAGGCATTTTAATGATGAGCAAGACCACCTGGATACGGTATTTGGGGCTGCTGATCTGTGTGAAGATGAAATTGGATTTATGGAAAAGAGATGGCGTTTTGATATTCCAAATTGTGGAAAAATGGTGTTAGTGGAAATTTGCTCAGATTTTATTTGTGTTAGTAAAATTGATGAATGATTTATAAATTTAAAATTTAATGTTATAACACTTTATTAACGTTATTAAACCCAACCCAAACCCCCTAATTAACACTAAATTTCCCCTGAACCTCCTCCAACTCCTTCCGAATAAATCTCATCTGCATTGGACTCTTATGATTCAATGGAAGTGTTAATTGAAGAAAAAGAATATCAAAATGTAGAACTTGTGAAGTACCAGGGATTCTGAAGAACCAAGCTTCTGAATTGAAATTTGGAAATCTTTCAATGAAATTGGAGGGTCCAAATTTGCGGATTAGTTGGTCGAACGTGACGTGGCTCTTGTTGAGGGTCAGGGTGATGTATTGGAGTTTTGGGGTGGAGAAGAAGGCCTGAATTAATAAAAAAAGTTAAAAATCACAAATTAATTCATACTTGCGACGGGCCGGGCCGGGCCGGGCCGGGCCGGGCCTTGACAGGAATTTTCAAGGCCCGGCCCGGCCCGGCCCGGAAGGCCCGGGAGGCCCGGCCCGGAAGGCCCGGAAGGCCCGGACTGTTGGCGCCAGTTTCAAATTTGGAAAAATAAGCCTATTTTTTGTTGAAAAAGGGTGTGTGTGTGGTTGATTTTGTTACTAAGTTACACAGTTTACATGTTTTGAAGCAATATAACACTTTTTCTCAAAAATTTGGAAAAAATAATTTTTTTTTCGAATTTTTTTTGAAATTTTCGCAAAAAAATGACCCAGCCGGGCCTCCCGGGCCTTCCGGGCCGGGCCGGGCCTTCAACGATTTTCGCAAGTATGAATTAATTAAGATTACCTCCTTAATCTCCAAAATATTCTTCAAAAAAACATATTGACACGACCAAGTGGCCTCTTCCAAGTGCAAAAAATTCTCAACTGGACCCAAAACAAAGCATCCTCCCACCTCGATCTTCTCCGCTTTTTTCCATTGCTCAGTCTCCATTACCCCCTCGAAATTGTACTTTTCCAACATCCCTGTCCCTTTTAATGTTAGTTTTTTGGTAGAAGTGAAGTGTGTAAGGGTTCTTAGAAGTTGAGATGGATCAACGAAGGATACGGTGAGATTAGTGACTTGGATTGGGCCATGGGAGGTTAGAGAATGCTGAAAAGTTGCGAAAATTTTCCACGAGGAGTCCAAAATATTGATTTTTGAAATTTTTGAAACTTAGCTTTGTTTATACTTTTCTGAACCGGAAGAACCTCCTGATCACGATAAAATAGGTTTCAAGAGGATTAACCCAAAATCTACCGGGTTACGGTACTTTTTAACTGATAATTATAGAAAAATCCATTTTTAAGGAGTTAAAACTCATTTTCAAGGGTTGGTGCAAGATGAAAAGTTGCTCAGAATAGCAAAATACACCGGATACAATTTTGAAATTCCAAAAATAAAAAAAATTTTCGAAAATTGTCCACGAGGACTACAAAAACCTTTTTTTTTCAAAACTATCAGAAACTAGTCTTGTTTATACTTTTCTAAACCGGAAGAACCTCCTGATAACGATAAAATAGGTTTCAAGGGGATTAACCCAATATCTACCGGGTTACGGTAGTTTTTTTGTGCTACAATGAAGAAAAATCCATTTTTAAGGAGTTAAAACTCATTTTCAAGGGTTGGTGCAAGATGAAAAGTTGCTCAGAATAGCAAAATACACCGGATACAATGTTGAAATTTTAAAAATCAAAAAATTTTCGAAAATTGTCCACGAGGACTACAAAAATCACATTTTTCAAAATTATCAGAAACTAGTCTTGTTTATAGTTTTCTGGACCGGAAAAACCAACTGATTCCAAAAAACCCATTCTTAATTCATGAAAATCTCATTTACCTCAACAGAATCCAACATTTTCTTCACCAAATTATCAAAAAAAGTGAATTGAGGGAAAAATGTGTTATCCTTGAATACCAGTGAAAAATCCTTGAATTTTCCATTGAAATGTCTCAAAACGAGCTCGAAATCCTTGGCAAACACCTCGAAATACTTCATTTCCTCCTTTGCCGTCTTCTTTTTTCCCAGGATTTTTTGATAGAATTTCTGGGGCTTATCGGCGTAGTTAAGGACGTCTCCGTCCATTTTTTGGGATGGGAGGGTCATTGAAATAGCGCCTGGGCTTAGCTTAACTTCGAGTTTGTTATGTAGAAAGGTTAGGTTGGTGGTGTCGATGAAATTGCGGAGGTTACGACAGGTGCTGCGGACTGCGAGGCTGGAATGGTTTAAACGTCATAACTCGGTTTTCATAAGAGCTATCAAAAAAGTGTAAACTAATGAAATATTGCTCATGTGTAGAGCTACATTTTGTTAGTTGACAGTTTTTTGATAGCTCTTATGGGAGCCAAGATATAGCCATTTCCAAAAAAAAAATTTTTTTTACAATCTGCTCTTTTTAAAATTCCCATAACTCGGTTCCCATAAGAGCTATCAAAAAAGTGTCAACTAACCAAATAAAACTTTTATTATGAGTAATATTTCATTAATTGACACTTTTTTGATATCTCTAATGCGAACCGAGTTATGAGCTCTGAAAGTTGGAAAATTTTATTGTCACCCTAATTTAGGGTTCCTAAACCATTTTAATAAAAATTATGTAAATAATTTTGCAATAAATTTCATTAATCAAAATATAAAAACTCACCGCGACTTAAAATCACACTCCTTCAGGATATATTCCAAAATATCCTCCGGCATAGTTAACAAAATCGAATGTTTCACCGGAGTTTTACCAAACATGGTATTTAACATGTTCAAACTTGGCTTCTTCATTTTAGTAGACAAGAATAAAAATGTTTTTCGTATAGTGAATAAAATAGAACATCTCGGAGATGTTACTAATGGTTACCAACTATAAACAAGACCATTGAGACATAAAATGACGTTTCTATGGTCACCCCGTAGACTTTTTCTGTTTCATGAGTGCTTGGGCTTAGATATTACAAAAAATTCAAAAAAATGGAAAAAAAAAAAAATAGTCCTCGAGGACTACAAAAAACACTACCTGCAAACTCGATGATTTCATTTTCTCTTCCAAAAAAAAGTGATATGAGTAAACACCACCTACCTTCGTCATTCAATGTTGATTTAGTGACTCGTGGGAGAATTTTTTTTTTTTTTGAGAAAGGAAATGGTTTGCAGCTTTTATAATAGTTGGATGTGGAAATGTGGAATGCGGCTTTGGGATTTTTGAAAATGCGATTTTTGGAGAAGTGAGTTTTTTATGTTAATAAACATTTAATTAATGTTAATAAGGAAGTTGACAATTAAAAAAAATTTCCCAGATTATAAATTTTGATTAAATGTACCATTTTTGATATTAACTAATTAGTAGATAAAATCTTTCTACACATTTAACTGTAGAGGGGCGGGGCTTAGCTTGATATAATCTAGTTTGGATAGATTTTATTAAAAAATTGTTTTTCGAAGCGTTTTGATTGTTAATTAATTCAATTTTCATGATTAACGTTAAACAAATTATTGGCCACAATACTGTAAAATGTAATGTTTAAAATGTAATGTTTAAAATGTAATGTTTAAAATGTAATATTTAAAATGTAATGTTTAAAATGTAAAATGTAAAATGTAAAATGTAAAATGTAAAATTTCAAATGTAAAATGTAAAATTTAAAATTAAAAATGTAAAATTTAACATTTGAAATGTAAAATGTAATATCTAACATTAATTAATACATAATTTTTCAGCCACTACATCCAACTCTTCTACACGACCCTTTTCAACCTCCTCAACCCAATTTCCACCATTAAAACCATCGAAATCAAGGTTAAACTCAACGAAATCACTTTTTCTTATGGTTTCTACACCACTAAAAAATACCAAGAAATGGAAAATGGTACCTTAATCATCACGGAAAATTGGTATTCCACTAATCAAGAATTTCTCGGAAAAACCTATTTTATTAACGTTTTTTCGGAAGATTTCCAAAAAATAACTGAAAATCTTGTTTATCTGGATTATTTTCGGTTAATATTTCATTCTACCATGGAATATAACACTAGAAATTTTTTCCGTCATTTTCGATTCGCTAGACTCCGCCCACTTCCAGTCAAATTTTTGAATTTGGAGGTTTTCGATGAAAACGATATTTTAACAATTTTACCGAATTTTTTGGCGGAGAAAATATTTATAATCGATGCGTTAAGAAGATTTAAACTGTTGGATGTTAGTAAAATAATGGAGTTGGAACAATGGAAAAAAGCGGAAGAATTGGAAATTTGGCGATTTTTTGTTAACACGGATGTTAACAATTTTTTACATTTTAAGAAGGTTGTTGTCGATTTTCAGAATGTTATCAGTTGGTGAGTTGGCTGGGTTTCTTATCAAAAAGTTTTTTTCATTTTTAAAAAATTCTACATACTAACAAAATGTCAACTTCTCTCGCCGATATGCCAGCTGTTGTAATAAGAAAGATATTGGAGGGAAGTGGATTTAAGGAAATGTAAGTGTTTGTTAATATGCGTTTTTGTAGTTCTCGAGGGCTTTTTTTGGTTTCATCTCGAGAATCAGTCATTTTTGAGTGCCCAGACCTATTTTAACGTGATCAGGGCGTTATTCCGGTTCAGAAAATCATAAACAAGGCTCGGTTTCAAAATTTTTCAAATTGGCGGATTTGTAGTCCTCGTGGACAATTTTCGAAAAATTTTGATTTTTCGATTTTTCAAAATTCTATTCGATGTAACATTCTATGCTGAGCAACTTTGTCTCTTGCACCAAATCTCGAAAATGACTTTTAGCACCTTAAAAATGGATTTTTCTATAATTATCAGTTAAAAAGTACCGTAACCGGGCCAATTTTGGGTTAAGCCTCTTGCAACCTATTTTTTGAAATCAGGAGGTTATTCCGGTTCAGAAAAGTATAGACAAGGCTAGGTTTCAAAATTTTTCAAATTGGTGAATTTGTAGTCCTCGTGGACAACTGTATATTGTCCAAAAGGAGTACACGGAGCGATTTTCAATAGTTGGAGCAAGAGGAAAAGTTGCTCAGAATTGAAAACTACATCAGATAGAAAAATAAAATTTTGGTTTTTCGAAAAAAAAAATTCCAGAGAAAATGTCAGAAAAACATGTCATCAATTTCGCGACTTCATTGATGACAATGGTCCGTTTTTCAAAATTCGAAAGTTTACAGTGGAAATTGGGACCATGTGTATCCAATTGCGAAAATATTTTGAGAATTGCTCGTATTACATAAGATATAACAGTAGTAAGCGAGGATGTCTGTTAGAATATGATGATCGAAAAAAGCTTGTGGTAGGAAACGATTTTGTGGAATTATTCAATTTGGATCTGATAACAACGCTGAGCAAGTGTAATAACGTGCTAGACTTGCTTAGTATAGATCACATCACCAAGTCCAAGGATACAGTAATCCATCGTTGTTTCGAGGGTATAATGAGGGCTATTAAATATAGGAAACGAGAATTGAAAGTTAACAACCTTCAATTAACTGTAATTGGACAAAATCAGGTGCTCAAAATTCTACCGTATCTCGATAAAGATTTTATCGAAAAAGTTAGGATATTCGAAGAGAAAATCGATAAACTAGAAATCGATGAAATTGTGAAGCTGGAGCAGTGGAGAGTTTTGAAAAATGTGTTCATTAGCGTGATGATATTACCGCCGATTTTCGACTTTATGCATATTCCAAGGGTTACTGTAACGTTTCGACGCGTTTCGGCGGTTGGGATGAATTATGTAAAGGAGGTAGGTACACATATTTTTTGAACTTGCAATTTTAAGTCTCAAGACTAGTTTTATCGTGATCAGCACGTCATTCCGGTTCAGAAAACTATAATCATGACCAGATTGCGATGATGTCAAAATCAGTGTTTTTTGTAGTCCTCGAGGACAATTTTCGAAAAATTTTGATTTTTCAATTTTTCAAAATTTCATCCGACGTAACTTTCTACGCTGAGCAACTTTGTCTCTTGACACAAATCTTGAAAATGACTTTTACCCCCTTAAAAATAGAGTTTTCTATAATTATCAGTTGAAAAGTGCCGTAACCGGGCTAATTTTGGGTTAAGCCTTTTGAAACCTATTTTTTTGAAATCATGAGGTTATTCCGGTTCAGAAAAGTATGATCATGACCAGATTGTGATAATTTCAAAATTAGTGGTTTTGTAGTCCTCGAGGACAATTTTCGAAAAATTTTGATTTTTCAATTTTTCAAAATTCTATCCGACGTAACTTTCTACGCTGAGCAACTTTGTCTCTTGCACCAAATCTTGAAAATGACTTTTAACCCCTTAAAAATGAATTTTTCAGTGCTTCTTCTCGAATCCAGCCCTTATCCACTTCCAAATCAACTACTTGGAAGGCGATGTGCAACCCGATATTGTTCATCTCTACGGACAACCTACATTAGAAAATTGGGGAAATCGATTAGAAAGGAGCCGATGGTATATCAAATATCCTACCGGACGTTATATCTTATCTATTTCTTGTTATACTTGTATTGTAGCTTTTCATCGGATGGAGCTAACAGAAGTAGATGATGAGGTTAGAATTTTGGCGAAAAGTCAAATAAACTTGTTTTAATTTAATGTAATACATTTTTATTACAAGTTTTTTTTCGTGTTTTTAATCTTTATTCGTACTTGTTAATTAAAACTAGTTCTATGATCAGTAAATAATCAAAAATCGAGTACGAAAAAATCATTGAACACTTGGCCTTTCCTCTATTGGCCTCTGATCGACTATCTAATTATCAATGTGCAATTCAAATGAGCTTATTAACAGTGTAGTATATAAGGGACGAGGGTAGCTACTAGTTAGTATCGAACTAAAAATGAGATCCTTCTTTCTACTTCTCCTTGTTATTTACCGTAACCTGTTCGGGATGTCAAGACAAATGTGAATGTCCGAACTTTAAAAGCTTACACACGGATCCGTATCAAACTAGCTGTAAGATTTAAAACTAACGCGTTCTCTATAAAATAATATACTTACAGTACCCATTGAGAGACTTTCCTATACTAAACAAGCTGGATGTGTTTTCACAGCCAAATGTACTGGCGAAGGTGATTATATAGCGGTTGTGTTCCGTTGGAACGAGACTGAAATTGAAAAACCTTCGGACAGCGCGTCAGACGAATTTGCAAGTTTCCATTACGAGAATCCAAAAAAAAAAAATTCTACAATTCCAGTCGTTCCGCTATCCGGATTTTAATGCTGACTTCTACACTGCATACGGGATTTCATGTGAAAATGGGTCGTGGTATGCTAGCCAATATACGGGGGAGCTCATTATCAGATCAGAAGACCGTCGCATAGAGTTTGACCCAGCGTGGAATGGGAAGAAGTCGCGAATTCAATCCTTTTATTGCATCATCCCATTTGATTTTGATTAAATTATTGAATAAAGTACATTTTCATTATTGTAAAAATTTTGAGAAGTATTGTTAAAACTGGGTGATTGAGAGTCGAATTTCGATTATTCATGGATACTTGACACAACTTCGCATCCCCATTTTTTGATGCTCTGTAAAATCCACTTTATTCTGATTACGGAACTTTTTAACTGATAATTATAGAAAAATCCATTTTTGAACTGTTAAAAACAATTTTCAAGATTTGTGTCAAGAGACAAAATTGCTCAGCGTCAAAAGTTACATTGGATAGAATTTTGAAAAATTGAAAAATCAAAATTTTTCGAAAATTGTCCTCGAGGACTACAAAAAAAAGTATTTTTTAAATTAATCCAAACTTAGCCATAATCATATGATCCTGAACCAGAATGACGCGCTGATCATCATGAAATAGGTTTCATGGAGCTTAACATGTAGTTCTTGTTATAAGCAACATTTCACTAGTTGACACTTTTTTGATATCTCTAACGAAAACTTAGTTATGATCTCTCGAAAATGATATAAGTACCGTAATCCGGTAAACTTCATGTTTAGCTTCATGAAACCTATTTCACTGTGATCAGCGCGTCATTCTGGTTTAGGATCATATGATTATGGCTAGGTTTGAATTAATTTGAAAAATACTGGTTTTGTAGTCCCCGAAGACAATTTTCGAAAAATTTTGATTTTTTGATTTTTGAAAATTCTATCCGAAGTAACTTTTGACGCTGAGCAACTTTGTCTCTTGACGCAAATCTCGAAAATGACTTTTAACCGCTTAAAAATGGATTTTTTATAATTATAAGTTAAAAAAGTACCGTAATCAGAATAAAGTGGATCTTACAGAGCATCAAAAAATGCGGACGCGAAGTTGTGTCAAATATCCATGAATAATCAAAATTCGACTCTCAATCACCCAGTTTTAACAATACTTCTTAAAATTTTTACAATAATGAAAATGTACTTTATTCAATAATTTAATCAAAATCAGTTGGGATGATGCAATAAAAGGCTTGAATTCGCGACTTCTTCCCATTCCACGCTGGGTCAAACTCTATGCGACGGTCTTCTGATCTGATAATGAGCTCCCCCGTATATTGGCTAGCATACCACGATCCATTTTCACATGAAATCCCGTATGCAGTGTAGAAGTCAGCATTAAAATCCGGATAGCGGAACTGCTGTAATTGTAAAATTATTTTTTTTTGCATTCTCGTAATGGAAACTTGCAAATTCGTCTGACGTGCTGTCCGAAGGTTTTTCAATTTCAGTCTCGTTCCAACGGAACTCAACCAATATATACCGACCTTCGCCAGTACATTTGGCTGTGAAAACACATCCAGCTTGTTTAGTATAGGAAAGTCTATCAATGGGTACTGTAAGTATATTATTTTATAGAGAACGCGTTAGTTTTAATTCTTACAGCTATTTTGATACCAATCGTCGTGTAAACTGGTAAAGTCCGGACATTCACAAGTATCTTGACATCCAGAACAGGTTACGGTAGCGATGATTAGGAGAAGTAGAAAGAAGGATCTCATTTTTAGTTCGATACTAACTAGTAGCTACCCTCGTCCCTTATATACTACCCTGTTAATAAGCTAATTTGAATTGCACATTGATAATTAGATAGTCGATCAGAGGCCAATAGAAAAAAGGCCAAGTGTTCAATGATTTTTTCGTACTTGATTTTTGATTATCTACTGATCATAGAACTAGTTGGGACCCAATAATGGCTATAGATTTCCACTTAACTACCATATCACACTTATATCGTTTTCGAGAGATCATAACTAAGTTTTCGTTAGAGATAGCTAAAAAGTGTCAACTAATGAAATATTGCTTATAACAAGAGCTACATTTTGTTAATTGTCACTTTTTCATTAGCTCTCATGGCTATCGAGATATTACTGTTTCAAAAAACTATTTTTTCAAGACTTCGAAAAAAAAATTTTTTGCTTTTTTTTTTCAAAATTATATATCTCGGCTCCCATAAGAGCTATAAAAAAAGTGTCAATTAATAAAATGTAGCCCTTATCAAGATTTAAATTTTGTTAATTGACACTTTTTTAAGAGCTCTTATGGGAACCGAGTTATAAACAAAATTCCAAAAAAAAAATTCCAAAAAAAACTAATTAATTTTTTTTTGTAAAAACAACTCAAACTTTTCGAGTAAAAACAAAAAACTTTTCTAATTAATCAAAAAATTTCCATTCCTTTTCCCCAAAAAATGTCCGAAAATTTCGAGTATTCCTACGACTACTCTCCCAATTACGATGAAAACTTCACTATTCCTATCTACTTCAACAATGAAGAGGACGAAATTAAATTACTCATTCTAATCTCGGAAACTACTGATTTTCTAGAGCAATTAAACATAATTTTCTCGATAATTGCCCTAATTTTCAATTTTTTACATTTTTTGGTGATGATTCAGAGGAAAATGTGGGGTAGTTCTATTAATATATTAATGGTTGGGGTTGTAATATGTGATATTGTTATAATTGGGTATACTGTTGGTAGTTGGGTTTATTTACAATTATCAATGGATAAATGGTAAGAAAATTGGGTTTTTAAATGTATTATAATGTTAAAACCCGTTAAATATTGGAATATAATGTTATATAATGTTATATATCTTTCCAAACCATTTTCCTAAGCCCCGCCCATTTTAGCTGGCCACAAGACACCTATCTAAGCCGCCTTATCCTCCTAATCACCGAATTCTTCACTAACACATTTCTCCGTGTCTCCCCCTGGCTTGGGCTCTCCATGGCTATCATAAGAGCTACAGTACTCCTCTACCCATTTAACCAAAGGATTAGTAAACTGTCCGGGAGGCCTGATGGATTAAGAATTATGGTTTTGGTATTTGGAATGAGTTTTGGGATTAGTGGATTTTTGATGGCGCGATTTTCGATATTTAAGAATGGGCTGTGGGAGGCGCCTGATGGGTAGGTTGACGCTTTTTTGGTGTCTTGGCGTGATTTTGGTGCTTGGCGTGATTTTGGTGCCTTGGCGCATTTCTCGATCCTTGACGCATTTCTCGATCCTTGGCGCATTTCTCGATCCTTGACGCATTTCCTGATCCTCACTTTTTTCAGCTGTCAATACCCCTCCAACTTCACCCAAACCAAATACATCGTCTTGGTTGGCCGAAAAATCATTTTTACCGATAAAGTGTCCCTATATATTTATGAGCTAGTAAACGGAGCCTCCTATATCATCCCAGCTACACTGTACCCTATAATTGCCGGGATTTTAATTAGGCAATTATGGAAAATGAGAAAAAATCATCAAAAATTATTTAGTCAACGGGGGAATTTTGAAAAGTGAGTTGAGGGTTGAAATGGCCTAAAGTAGGCTTAAGAATGCCTAAAAATTGCCTAAAATTGCCTAAAATGGCCTAACACTAAGGCTGAAAAGGCCTAAAAATAGCCTAAAAAGCCTGAAAGACCTAAAACTAGACTAAAATAGCCTAAAATAGTCTAAAAAGGGCCTAAACTAGCCTAAACTAGCCTAAATTAGCCTAAGCTAGCCTAAATTAGCCTAAGCTAGCCTAAATTAGCCTAAGCTAGCCTAAACTAGCCTAAGCTAGCCTAAACTAGCCTAAGCTAGCCTAGCCTAAAAAAGCCTAAAAATAGCCTAAAAATAGCTTAAAATAGCCTAAAATAGCCTAAAATGGCCTAAAAATAACCTAAACTAGCCTAAATTAGCCTAAACTAGCCTAAACTAGCCTAAACTAGACTAAACTAGCCTAAAATAGCCTAAAATAGTCTAAAAAAGGCCTAAAATGACCTAAACTAGCCTAAAAAAGCCTTAAAAATGTCTTAAAATAGCCTTAAAAAGGTCTTAAAATAGCCTTAAAAAGGTCTTAAAATAGCCTAAAAACGTCTTAAAATAGCATAAAAAGGCCTTAAAATAGTCTAAAAAGGCCTAAAATAGCCTAAAATAGCCTAAACTAGCTTAAACTAGCCTAAACTAGCCTAAACTAGCTTAAACTAGCCTAAACTAGCCTAAACCCTCCTAAACTTATTTTTCCAGAGATCACACGACTAAACTCGTCATACTAATGACTATCACCTTCTTCATCACCCTATTCCCCGCTGGCTTAGCCATGTGGCTCCGCTACCTATTCCCATTCCATACCGTAATCCAAGCCGCTCTAGACCGAGCTAAAATCCTCACTTCTGTTATTTTCACTGTAAATGCTACGTGTCATTGTTTGATTTTTGCTACTTTGAGTTCGCAATATCGGGAAGTGGCTAAGGAAGTGTTTTGGTGTGGAAAGAGAAAAGTGCGGTGGAGCGCGATTGCATTGAAAAAAGAAAATTTAAATTTTTAGGTGGCTACGGTGTCGACAGGAAGTGGTATGGTGGATTCGATGAAGATTTGAGAATTTGGAAAAATTTTTTTTTTTCGATTGTATCAAAAATTGCGTCAAGGCACTGGAAATGCGTCAACCCAATCCAATTTTTAACCATATTTTTTATTAGTTTTTTTTTTTATTGAATCTCTTTTTTTTATGTCATGTTTTTTTGTCGGAACCACTTTATCCATGGCTAGACTAACCTTTATACTCTCGGAAAATTAAATTTTCAGTTGATATGTATTAACAGACTAAGCTAAATCTAATTTACTCCGAAAAAGGAACAATTTTCCAGAAAATATGCGTCATTAATTGTGAAAATTCAATAAATTTTTTTGTTAATAATGGGTGCAGACTGGGTAGGAAAAATTATTCTTAGCAAGACTGGTAGCTGAAAAATATGCTATAAAATCTGGAATTTTAACTATTTTTTTAGCCTTTACAGGCTTTTAACGTTAATTTAAAGGTAAATGTTAATTTAAATGTTAATTTGAATGTAATTTAAATGTAAAGTTAACAAATTTTTTACGAAAATTTCAGCTAAATTTTTTTCAGCTATTTCTTAGCTTTTACAGTTTTTAAAATTATTATATAATTAGTTAACTTTTTCTACATTTTTTGGAAAAATAGGTTTTGAAAACTGGGTATTACCTTTTACACTTTTTTAAACGTTTACAGTACAGTTCAAAAGTTTATAGAAAAAAGTGTTTTTCAGTTGATTTTCGGCCACTTTAGCCATTTTCAGGAGAATGAAGCTCGGAGCTCATGTTTCCGATCATTCTGAAAATTTTTGGGGGTTATAATTTTTTGAAAATCCCTTATTTTTCAGCTATGCCAGTTTTCTGAAGCATCCCTGTTTTTTTCATGTTTTCAGTGCAAAAACGGCCAAAAACGGGCCGAAAAGGGGCATGCTTAAGAAAACCGCATAGCTGAAAAACTAGGCATTTTCAAAAAATTCTGTGAATGCAAAGTGGCTAATTTAGGTTTGTTTTATACCCACAAACATTTTCAGAGTGATCGGAAACATGAGAGACGAGTTTCAGACCCCTGAAAATGGTCAAAATGAACGAAAATCAACTGAAAAATACTTTTTTCTACAAACTTTTGAACGGTACTGTATTTTCATCATATTACAGTTTCTTCAACGTTAATAAAAAATTAATTAATTTTTTATAAACATTTTTTGAAAAATTCTAACATCAGCACCATTTTTTTTGTTTTTTTTTGTGCATTGAACCTAGCTTTTTTTGCTTCAATGAACTGATAGGTCCAAAAGTCTAGGTTAGGGTAAATAAAATAGACAACGTCATATTACTACTCATCAAAAGTTAGTTCTTCCCCATTTTCCTTCGAACTTAGAGTTTCTGTCTAAAAGTCAGAAATCACTATTTTCCCAATGATTCATTAAATCTCCCTTTGTTATTCATCACCTGGAAAATTCTGAAAAATTCTGAATTTTCCCAAAGAAAATTAATCAATCACTTCTTTTTTCTTTCTATTTTTTTGAATTCTGATTAATTGGAAAAAAAAATCCGGTCTTGTTTCAGGAATTTTACTTTTTTTTAAAACAATTTTATTAATTATGGATGTAGAAAAGTTTGTGAGGTAATTTTTTTTCCAAAAAAAAAGTCACTGAAAATGCGCCAAGGCACTAGAAATGCGTCAAGTAGAATGCTAATGTTATAAAATTTAAAAAAAGTTATATAATGTTATATATAATGTAAAATAATGTAAAATAATGTTAAAATCCTAAAATTTGCAGCCAAATTTGCAGCTTCCTTGTCAAAAACCTGGCCACAATCATGCCATTCCTAGCAATTATCTCAATATCAGTTAACCTCTTTCATTTAATCATACTAACCCAAAAAACCGTGACGTCATCATCAATGAACACTTTATTAATTGGAATTGCTATTGTAGATATATTATCACCGATGTTATATGTTAAAAGAGGTGTAGATAGGATAGTAGATCATTTTCAAGATTTTTGGTGGGTTACTGTAGTTAAAAAGATTTTTGTAATTGAAGTTTTCAGCCAATTCCCAAGCTATAATGAAATTCTAGCTGACCTTGTATTAGGGTCACTTAGCGAGAACTTCCGAAGATGTTCTACATGGCTAGGCTTAGTACTAGCTGTTACCAGAACGATTACGGTTAAAATGGCGGCTGGACGAAGGTAGGGTAGAAACTACAAACTACAAACTAGAGTTTTTTTTGTTTAGCTCGAAGCTGCTCACTGAGTCTCGGTTTGGAGTGTTTTTGATAATTGCTACCGTATTCTTTAGTTTCCCGATAGCGATACCGTACCTGATACGGTATCAGATAGTGCAAAGTGATCCGCATTAGTAAGTTTTTAGGGTTTACATATTTATTATATATTTATTACAGCTGCCAGTTTTCCTCGGGTCAAATGGCTTTGGTGGTGCAGTATTCTATCCAGGAATTTGCTAAAAATAAAACTGTAGTCATTGGAGGATCTGCTAGAACTATTCATATCCTTTTAACGGGAATTTTCGGACAGGTTAACACAAAATAGACTAAAAACTACAAAAAAAAAGATTTTTAGCTTATTCCATCAATCCTTTTCCCGATTTTCGCCTCTATTTTAATATGTGAGCTTAGGAAACCGGAAAAGAAGAATTCGCAGAGTGTTAAAACCGATAAAATTAGTAAAATGGTGGTGTATATGACTATTACATTTTTGGTGATTGAGTTTCCAATTGGTGTTGGGAAGATATTTAATTCGATGCAGACGGAATCGTGAGTTTTATTAGATTTACTAGATTTACAAATTTCGCAAAACTTACTACAGTACCATTCAACAGCTTATGGAAAAAAGTGTTTTTCAGTTGATTTTCGACCATTTTTGCTCATTTTCAGGGGTCCGGAGCTCTCTCAAGGTTCCGATCACTCTGAAAATTGTTGGGGGTATAAAACAAACCTAAATTAGCCACTTTGCATTCACAGAATTTTTTGAAAATTTCTAGTTTTTCTGCTATTTTGTGTTTTCTGAAGCATACCCGTTTTTCGGTAATTTTTGGCTGTTTTTGCACTGAAAACGTGAAAAAAACAGGTGTGCCTCAGAAAAGTCCGCATAACTGAAAAACTAGGCATTTTCAAAAAATTCTGCGAATGCAAAGTGGCTTATTTAGGTTTGTTTTATACCCTCAAAAATTTTCAGAGTGATCGGACCCCTGAAAATGGCCAAAATGGCCAAAAAGGCCCAAAATCAACTGAAAAACACTTTTTTCTATGAACTTTTGAACGGTACTGTACATTTTCTACACTTAATTACACTAATTAACAATTAAATAATTCCAGAACAATCCCTCACAACACCAACCAAATCTTTCATTACATCTATGTTCCAATGACTCTTATGCACTGTTTCATATGCCTTTCAATGTCTTCACAATATCAAAAAACCGTTAAAAATTTGTTATGTTTCCGGGGGAAAAATGGTCAGAAAATGTCGAGTCATGGAAATGCGTCGACAATGGTTTCGGTTCCGAAATGATCTTTTTCTGCGAGTTAATGAATTTGTTAATAGATTTGTTAATACTACAAACTACGAAATTTTATAATAATTATTTATTGCTCATAATAAATTACCCAAAAATTTTCTAATTTTCTTAGAATTCTGTAATAAATCTTAATTTTTTCTTAGTTTCTATCATAAATTAACTGAAAAAAGTAGAAAAAATGTAATAAAAATCGTAAATTTATGATCCAGAATTTTCTACATTTTTCGACATTTTTCTGGAATTTTCTGGAATTTTCCATTTTTGAAAATGTCGACTTATCAAGGTGCTGAATGGTTTTTTGAGTGAGTTTATCGCCAAATTTTTTTTTCAAAATTCCAATTTTTTAAGCTCCTGCGCCACTAAACTCGAGGAGTACATGTACACCTTTAGCACTTTCGCTATCCTCCTTAACCTATTCCACATCTCAATCCTTGCTCATCGTTCGATGACGTCATCAGCGGTAGTGACCTTGCTCATTGGAATCGCCGTGGTCGATATACTCTCCCCGATTTTTTATATTAAAATTGGAGTGAGGGATTTGATTTGGCCGGGGCCTTGGTAATAGAAAAAATGTAGAAAAAATGTAGAAAAAATGTAGAAAAAATGTAGAAAAAATGTAGAAAAAATGTAGAAAAAATGTAGAAAAAATGTAGAAAAAATGTAGAAAAAATGTAGAAAAAATGTAGAAAAAATGTAGAAAAAATGTAGAAAAAATGTAGAAAAAATGTAGAAAAAATGTAGAAAAAATGTAGAAAAAATGTAGAAAAAATGTAGAAAAAATGTAGAAAAAATGTAGAAAAAATGTAGAAAAAATGTAGAAAAAATGAAGAAAAAATGTAGAAAAAATGTAGAAAAAATGTAAAAAAGTAAAAAATGTAGAAAATGTAGTAATTAGCTAGTTACAGTATCCCACCACGTGGCTACTGGGAAACCGTATTCAATTGGATCCTCCTGGCGCTTCGTGATAATTGTAGAAGATGTTCTACATGGTTTGGATTAGGATTAGCAACAATTCGAATGTTGTCTTTGAAACTAGTGATGAAGAAAAGGTACAATAATCCTGAAATGCGTCAAGGCACTAAGATTGCGTCAGTAATTTCAGCTTTCATTTTATTACGGAAGCCCCATTTGGCCTTAAAACTATCCTTGGGACCATTTTCATCAGCTCAGGAATATCGATTTTCTACTTTTTTCGTTATCAAGTGGTCCCGGACCCGGATTGGATTTTTATTCCGGGGTAAGCCGATCCACCGAAAAAACCACCCATTTTTCTCAAAATCCAGGTGCCACGAGACCCACAGTATCCAATATTACGTCGATGAGATCGAAGGAAACTCGAAAAATCCAGGACACGCTAGACAGCTTCATTTATTGCTCACCGCTATTTTTGAGAAGGTACAGTAGGGTACAGTATCCCATAACTACAGTAACCTTTTAGATCATCCCATCGATCTTATTCCCTATAATTACCGTAATCCTGATATGCGAACTCGGAAAGGCGAAGAAGTTGGTGGAAGATATAAGAAAGGCTAACTTGAGTGTTAGGTAATTTTTTTTTTAATTTTTAATTGTTAATTAATTTAAAAATTAATATAAATCTTATTACAGAACCACCGAAAAAACCAACAAGTTAGTAATCCATATGGCCTTGACATTTATAATTATCGAATTTCCAATTGGAGTTTGTAAATTAATTACTGCGTCACAGGATAGTTATGAGGATGCGTGAGTTTCTAGTAAATTTTAAAAATGTAAAAAAAAGTAAAAAAAAGTAAAAAAAATGAAGAAAAAATGTAAAAAAAATGTAGAAAAAATGAAGAAAAAAGTAAAAAAAAAGTAAAAAAAATGAAGAAAAAATGTAAAAAAAAATGTAGAAAAAATGTAGAAAAAATGTAGAAAAAATGTAGAAAAAATGTAGAAAAAATGTAGAAAAAATGTAGTAAAAATGTAGAAAAAATGTGGAAAAAATGTAGAAAAAATGTAGAAAAAATGAAGAAAAAATGTAGAAAAATGTAGAAAAATTGTAGAAAAAATGTTGAAAAAATGAAGAAAAAATATAGAAAAAATGTAGAAAAAATGTAGAAAAAATGTAGAGAAAATGTAGAAAAAATGTAGAAAAAATCTAGAAAAAATCTAGAAAAAATGTGGAAAAAATGTAGAAAAAATGTAGAAAAAATGAAGAAAAAATGTAGAAAAATGTAAAAAAATTGTAGAAAAAATGTAGAAAAAATGTAGAAAAAAAGTAGAAAAAATGTAGAAAAAATGTAGAAAAAATGTAGAAAAAATGTAGAAAAAATGTAGAAAAATTGTAGAAAAAATGTAGAAAAAATGTAGAAAAAATGTAGAAAAAATGTAGAAAAATTGTAGAAAAAATGTAGAAAAAATGTAGAAAAAATGTAGAAAAATTGTAGAAAAAATGTAGAAAAAATGAAGAAAAAATATAGAAAAAATGTAGAAAAAATGTAGAAAAAATGTAGAGAAAATGTAGAAAAAATGTAGAAAAAATGAAGAAAAAAGTAAAAAAAAAGTAAAAAAAATGAAGAAAAAATGTAAAAAAAAATGTAGAAAAAATGTAGAAAAAATGTAGAAAAAATGTAGAAAAAATGTAGTAAAAATGTAGAAAAAATGTAGTAAAAATGTAGAAAAAATGTAGAAAAAATGTAGAAAAAATGAAGAAAAAATGTAGAAAAATGTAGAAAAAATGTAGAGAAAATGTAGAAAAAATGTAGAAAAAATGTAGAAAAAATGTAGAAAAAATGTAGAAAAAATGTAAAAAAATTGTAGAAAAAATGTAGAAAAAATGAAGAAAAAATGTAAAAAAATTGTAGAAAAAATGTAGAAAAAATGAAGAAAAAATATAGAAAAATGTAGAAAAAATGTAGAAAAAATGTAGAGAAAATGTAGAAAAAAAGTAGAAAAAATGTAGAAAAATTGTAGAAAAAATGTAGAAAAAATGTAGAAAAAATGTAGAAAAATTGTAGAAAAAATGTAGAAAAAATGAAGAAAAAATATAGAAAAAATGTAGAAAAAATGTAGAAAAAATGTAGAGAAAATGTAGAAAAAATGTAGAAAAAATGAAGAAAAAAGTAAAAAAAAAGTAAAAAAAATGAAGAAAAAATGTAAAAAAAAATGTAGAAAAAATGTAGAAAAAATGTAGAAAAAATGTAGAAAAAATGTAGTAAAAATGTAGAAAAAATGTAGTAAAAATGTAGAAAAAATGTAGAAAAAATGTAGAAAAAATGAAGAAAAAATGTAGAAAAATGTAGAAAAATTGTAGAAAAAATGTAGAAAAAATGAAGAAAAAATGAAGAAAAAATATAGAAAAAATGTAGAAAAAATGTAGAAAAAATGTAGAGAAAATGTAGAAAAAATGAAGAAAAAATGTAGAGAAAATGTAGAAAAAATGAAGAAAAAATGTAGAGAAAATGTAGAAAAAAAGTAGAAAAAATGTAGAAAAATTGTAGAAAAAATGTAGAAAAAATGAAGAAAAAATCAGTAAAAATGTGAGAAAACGTAGAAAAAAAATAGAAAAATTAAAAAAAAACGTAAAAAATGTAGAAAAAATGGTTAATAAAGCTACAGTAACCTATTTCCCCAGAGTAATCGCTGAAAGCCTCACCAAACTATTCAACATGATCTACGTTCCAATGACCGCTTCCCACTGCTATATTTGCTACAAAATGTCATCCCAATACCGGGATACCATGAGAAAAATGTTGGGATTAAGGAAGATTAGTGTGCAACCGACAAGTTCAGTGGCTACTACATGAATAAGGTAAAGACTACAAAGACTACAAAGACTACAAAGACTACAAAGACTACAAAGACTACAAAGACCACAATGACTACAAAGACTACAAAGACTACAAAGACTACAAAGACTACAAAGACTACAAAGACTACAAAGACTACAAAGACTACAAAGACTACAAAGACTACAAAGACTACAAAGACTACAAAACCTCCACTGTCACAAATCAGAAAAACACCCATTTCCTCATAATAAAAACCCCCAAATCAAATCGAATTTCCTCATAATTTTATTTTTTTTGTCTTAGATCCGAGTCATCTTTTTCCATTTCCCATTTTCAATTTTTTGGTTTTTTTGGTCAGACAAAATTCTGAGAAAAACAAACAAAAATAGGTAGGAGAAGGCGTGGGTTTGAAAATTTACTAATTACTCAGCATAGTTTTCCAAAATTTTTTTTTGAAGTAGCAGAAAACAAGCTTTTTCGTCATTCTACAAGAAATGGAGACGTTTTTAAAGTGAGTTTTTGTAGTCTTTGTAGTCTTTGTAGTCTTTCAAATTAACAATCTCCCTTCTAGATCCCTGGTACAGTACGCTGAATCCTGGAACTACATACCTACAGTAATCTCCATGATCATTAACATATTCCACGTCTACATTCTATCCAAAAAATCAATTTCATCCACTTCTGTTCATTGTATCCTACTTGGAATCGGAATTGTGGATATTATATCGCCGGTTATCTATATTAAAATGGCAATTAACAGTTTGTTAGAAGATAAGACTTGGTAGGGTTACTGTAGTTTTTTTTGGAAATACCGTAAAACCTGTATTAGAAGTGCCGGCACCTCTATTTTTCGTGAGGTCTCTTGGGGGGCACTTCAATTAGAGGGGCACTTCAATTAGAGGGGGCACTTCTATTTTTCGCGGGTCGCTGAGAAGGACACTTCTATTATAGGGACATCGTCTTTCAGTTAAAATTTTGTTGTTTTTACTTAACAATTTTTTAACATCAACAATTTTATAAAAAAGCAAAGCAACAAAACATGGAATTGAGTTGAGAAAGAACAAATAGAGGGGGGCACTTCAATTAGAGGGGCACTTCAATTAGAGGGGGCACTTCTATTTTTCGCGGGGTGTCTAGGGGGGCACTTCAATTAGAGGGGCACTTCAATTTCAGGGGCACTTCTAATACAGGTTTTACGGTAACTTGCTACGTGGGAATTGTTGACATAGTGATCTCCCAGAGATTTTTGATTCTTCTGATTCCAAGAATTTTTTGGAACTTTGATTTTACTAGATTATTTTTTTTTTTTGGGAAGTCTAGCTACCGTAATCCTGGCGGTTTTGATCTAGGAGTTTTGAAATTGATTTTTTTGGGCTTCCGGGAGTTATTTCGGTTCAGAAAACTATAATCATGACTAGGTTTCAAAAATTTTGAAATTTTGTTAATGAGGGTTTTAACAAAATTTACATTTTCTACCGTAACTCGGTCAATTTTGAGTTTTACTCAGAAAATTTTTGTATTTTTAGAATCAGGAGGGCATTCCGGTTCAGATGATTATAATCATGTCTAGGTTAAAAAAAAATTTGGAAATTTTGTTAATTATGGTTTTTACACAAAAATGCATTTTCTACCGTAACTCGGCTAATTTTGAGTTTTACTAAGAAATTTTAGTATTTTTGAAATCAGGGGGTTATTCCGGTTCAGAAAACTATAATCATGGCTAGATTTGAAATTTTTAGATTTTTTGTTAATTTGGGTTTTAACAAAATTTACATTTTCTACCGTAACTCGGCTAATTTTGAGTTTTACTAAGAAATTTTAGTACTTTTGAAATCAGGGGGTTATTCCGGTTCAGAAAACTATAATCATGTTTGAAATTTTTAGATTTTTTGTTAATTTGGGTTTTAACAAAAAATACATTTTCTACCGTAATCCGGTTACTTTTGAATTTTTCTCAGGAATTTTGATATTTTTGAAATCATCAGGATTTTCCGGTTCAGAAAACTATAATCATGATAGGTTTCAAAATTTTCCAAAAAAAAAAAAAATTTTGTACTCCTCGTGGACAAAATTTTTTTTTAACCAAAATTATTTTATTACAGTAAACTCCCTTCTATTCATATCCAAGTAATAATCGATTGGATTTTCTACGCAATTCGAGATGATTTCCGACGTTGTTCCGTATGGCTTGGCTTAATCCTAGCTGTAATAAGAACCATTTCGCTTAAAATGGTTACAAACAAAAATTTCGATTTTATTAACAATGTTAAAATGGGGAGGATATTAATTGTGATAGTGGTATTAATAAGTTCAATATTTTCAATTTGTTATATATTCCGTTACCAAATTATTCATGTTAATCAGCCATGGATCCCTTCCGAAGGGTGTCCAGACCTTCCTGACCTACGATACCCTCATAAAATCATTGAGATTACTGTAGAATCGGGAGGAACTGCCCGTTTGGTACATTTAATATTAACTGCTGTATTTGAAAAAATTATCCCGTCTTTTTTATTCCCTATTTTTGCGATTTTATTAATTTTAGAGTTAAGGAAGAAGAAATTGGAGAGATATACTAAGTAAGTTTTTTAAAAGTGTTGTAACTCGGTTAGTTTTAGAGATAGCGAGAAAATGTTAACTAATGAAATATTTGTTGTAATAAGGGCTACATTTCATTAGTTAGCAACTTTTTTATAGCTCTCATGGGAACCGAGATATGAAGATTTCAAAAAAACTTTTTAAAAAAATTTTTTTAATTTTTTTGAAATTGTTATATCTCAGTTCCGGTTAGAGATACCAAAAAAGTGTTAACTGATGAAATATTGCTCATAACATGGGCTACATTTTGTTAGTTAACAACTTTTTGATAGCTCCAACGGGAAGCGAGATATGCAGATTTAAAAAAAAAACTTCAAAAAAAAATTTTTTTTTTTTCATTTTTTTTTTGGATATATCTCAGTTCCGATTAAAGATATCAAAAAAGTGTCAATTAATGAAATATTGCTTGTAATAAGAGCTACATTTTGTCAGTTAACAACTTTTTGATAGCTCTTATGGGAAGCGAGATATAACGATTTAAATATGACTATTAGTAGAAAAAGTCTAGAAATGAACGAAAAATAATTAAGAAAGACTTTATTAAGAAAAATTATAAAATTTCCAGACAATCCGATACGACTAACCAGTTAGTAATCTACATGACTATTACATTTATTATAATTGAATTACCAATAGGAGTATGTAAATTGATAACTGCTACAAGAGGGTCTTATGAGGATGCGTAAGTTTTTTTTTAAATTAATTATTAGTAATTAGTAATAAGTAATTAACAATTTTTAATTTTCAATTATCAATTTGTAATACTTATTATCAATTTGTAATAAAAAATTAATTTTCAAATTCAGAATAATCCCCGAGAGCATCTCCAAACTTCTAAATATTATATACGTGTCAATGACTGCTACTCATTGCTTCATATGCTACGCAATGTCGTCACAATATCGAAAAACTGTTAAAAAAGTGTTAAGACTATCGAAAAATCCTGTTAGAAGCAAAATGTTCAGTCAATATTCCACTTCAAGAGACCATAAATAAATAATTTTGATTCAATTTTTTTCCGTGAACCATTTTTTTTCAATTTGAACCAGGGTAGCCACGTTCTCTTCATCGCTTTGATTAAAACGACTGAAATCAAATAAAAATAATTTGAAAATGTGTTCCAATGTTAGCCTGCTCACCATCCCCGAAGATGCTATGAACCTGATTCTTGGAAAAGTGGATTTCCCTGCAATGTAATACATAAATGGATCAAAATTACAGTATCGTTCAAAATTTTATGAAAAAAGGTCATTTTTGGCCAATTTCAGGGGTTCGATCATTCTGAAAATTGTTGGGGGTATAAAGCAAACCTAAATTAGCCACTTTCACAGGATTTTTTGAAAATTTTTAGTTATTCAGCTATGCGGTGATTTCTGATTCGGAACCCAGCTGGGGTTAACTAGAGCTTTTTTAATGAAAAGTATATGGTTCGACAGGTAAAAATCGGGGCTTTCAGAATATGTATTCAAATTTTGCTAAATAACTTTAAACTTTCAGATTTTTTGTCTGAAAATCATCTGAAATGCCCGAAAATCGAAAAAAAAACTTCAGAAATCTGAAAAGTTGCGTCTAATAATATTCGAACTTCGAATCGCTCACTAATTTTGACCTTTTTCAAATTTTAGAATTTTCAATTTTCAGAAAAATTCCAAGTTTCCGGAAAAGTCTGACATTTTTCAATCGTTCAGCAGAATTTGAATACCTATTCTGAAAGCCCCTATTTTTAGCTATCGAACCGTATACTTGGCATTTCGAAAGCTCAAGTTGCCTTCAGGTGGGTTCCGAGTGTGACACACCCCTTTTTGGCCTGGTTTTGGCCGTTTTTACACGGAAAACGTGAAAAAATGTGTTTCAGAAAACGTCGTATAGCTGAAAAACTAGAAATTTTCAAAAAAATCTGTGAATGCAAATTGTTAATTTAGGTTTGTTCTATACCCCCAAAAATATTCAGAGTGATCTTAAACTCAAGAGCCGAGCTTCAGACCCCTGAAAATAGCCAAAATGGCATTTCTATAAACTTTTGAACGCTACTGTATATTCTCTAACCCGAATTTTTCCAGATGTAACCTCCGAAAAGTGTGCCGTTCACTTCGTGACTACATCGACGCTACTCAACTTAATACAAGACTTTCTATAACTTGTTTCGATCATAGTATTAGTATGAGGCATTCACTGGTCTGTAAATCTTCACTGCGGATTGTATCCACTTCTAATTACGATTACCAGAAAAATAAATATGATGAGAATGGATTGAAGGTTTATAGAAATGATAAAAGGCGATATTTCAACGAACCGATAGAAATATTTGATGAGGTAGTACATAAGGATCTCGAAAAATCCTTCCAGAACAAAAACTTGAAATTTTTGGAGATTAACCTCTGCGATGGCTACGATAATATTGATAAAATCCTAAAATTAGTTCGGTCTTCCCTGGAATCATCACCTATCCATGTCAAAACCCTAAAACTGTTAACCACTAAGCAATCCGAAATCCTTGAAGTACTTCCATGGATTAACACGGATGCGCTGGAAATTGATATGATGTCTTATCGTCCAAGCAGTTACTGTAGTTTCCAGGAAATTTATTTGAAGACTAATGGAATTGTGGAGTTGGAGAATTGGATGAAGATACGAAAATTGATTGTGTTCGATCTCATAGTAGATATAAAAATTCAAGAACTTGCTCATTTTTCGGAAGTTTATATCGCTGTTGAGAAATTGACTCCAATGGAATTATGGACATTAAAAGAGGTATTTTTGTTACAGTACTGCTCAAACGTTTATAGAAAGGCCATTTTGGCAATTTTCCGGCTACTGTAGCTCGGCTCTCAAGTTTCGGATCACTCTGAAAATTTTTGGGGGTATAAAACAAACCTAAATTAACAACTTTGCATTCACAGAAATTTTTGAAAATCAATAGTTTTTCAGCTAGGCCCGTTTTTGGCCGTTTTTGCACTGAAAACATGAAAAAAATGTGTCGCGGAATAGCTGAAAAACTAGGAATTTTCAGGGCTGTTCAAAAGGCCGGCCTCGGCGGCCTCGAGGCCGAAAGCAAAAACGCAAGGCCGAGGCCGCAGCAATTTCGCTCTATTGAAAAAAAGCCTCGAAGGCCTCGGCCGGCCCTCGAGGCCTCAACTTTTAAAAGATTTATAGCGAAACAGCGAATTTCATCGGGAAAAAGCAAAAAATGAGAATTTTTCAGGTTCCCATTTGTAACGAACATTTTTATGTGAAATTCAGTTTTATCGAGCACTTTCAATTGCCTCGAATATTCGTTTTCCGGCGGTTTTCCTGAAACACGGTTTAAAAAAATAAAAGTAAAAATTTGATGTTTTTTTTCGACAAAAACACTATTTCTCTATAGTAAAGAAAATTCATTAAGCATTTTTTTTTACAAACTCAACGAAGCAATTTAGTATTGATAAACGAAAATTCGTTGAACGAATTTTCTTTCGAACAAATTCGGCATTTTCTTCTGTAGTTTTTTGGAAGTATTATATAATTACTTTAATTTCCTCTTTGTTTTCTCACAAATTCCGGTTTAGCACTCAATAAAAATACTGAGAAACTGAAACACGAAAAAAAACCAATTAAAATCAGATTTAAACGATTATTTGAAGAAATACTGACACAAATAATTCACTTTTCTTGTCAAATCACCTTTTTGGTGAAAGAAATCTGAAAAATTCTCATTTTTTGCTTTTTTCCGATGAAATTCGCTGTTTCTCTATAAATCTTTTAAAAGTTGAGGCCTCGAGGGCCGGCCGAGACCTTCGAGGCTTTTTTTCAATAGAGCGCAATTACTGCGGCCTCGGCCTCAGCGAGAATTTTTCAGGGCCGGGCCGAGGCCGGCCTTCGCTTTGAACAGCCCTGGGAATTTTCAAAAAATTCTGTGAATGCAAAGTGGCTAATTTAGGTTTGCTTTATACCCTCAAAAATTTTCAGAATGATCGGAAACCTGATGGCCGAGCTACAGTAGCCGGAAAATTGCCAAAATGGTTTTTTGAACGGTACTGTAGATAATGTCATAATTTTTACGTAAATTCAGAATGCCCTCAAATCCCCCAATTCTACATCTTACTGTATCTTCTACAAACAACCATTGGAACTAGATGACGTCATTGAAAAACTCGGACCAAACCATAAGAAAGCTTGCTTCGGATGGGAAAAGGATAGAGTTCCTCATTCAATGGATTTGCTACTTCAATTAAAACACGTCAGAATTGGAAAGTCTTGGACTTTTGATATTGACGATTCGGATCAACTTGTTTATGTTTATGTCTCGAAATATCGAATGACATTACAAAAAATTGAAAAATCTGAGTTGGCTGGAGTCAGAATGCTACCAGCTTGTTTTAGGAAGAAATGGCGATGAATTAAATGGTGTTTTTGTTAATAAATCAATAAAAATACATTTAAAAATCGATTCAAGAAAAAAAAAACTAAAATATTAATCCTTAATCACATATTTACATGGAACATCATTCTTATTAACACATTCAAAATCTAAATGCTGAGAATACTTAACATACATCACATTATCAGAATCAGGAATTCTAATGAACCATTTATTAACAAGTATCCTAGTCTGAGGATCCGGTTCTTCGAAATTATCACCCAACATTGTCTCCAATAATTCATAAACGCTTTGATCCACGTAATAAATGTGTAGCTTTTTTGGAGCGCAAGAATCGAGGAATGCCTGGAAAAACACTTGTCCGAGAGGAGTACAAAAAACGATTTCCAAAAAAAAAAAGAAGGAATCTAGTCATGATTATAGTTTTCTGAACTGGCTTAACCTCCTGATTCCAAAAATACTAAAATTTCCAGGTAAAACTCAAAATTGACCGGATTACGGTAGAAAATGTATTTTTGTGTCAAAACCCAAATCAACAAAAAAAATCTAAAATTTTCAAACCTAGCCATGATTATAATCATCTGAACCGGAAAACCATGCTGATTCCAAAAATACTAATTACAAGGATTACTGTAGCACTCACCTCCTTAATCTCCTTGATGTAATCCAATGTTATCCCTTGGAAATTAATATAAACATTTTCGAAATGTTGAAACTTTCTAATCGGGAAACAAATTTGAAATCCATCGATTTTGATTCGTCTAGCTTTAATCCAAGCCTCCATTTTAACAATTTCGTATAGATTAATTAATTCATAATCTTGACTTTCCAATTGTAAACTAACAATGTTAGGGTCGAGATTAGACAAAATCGTAGGTATAAAATCAGGATTTTGCATTGTTAATGTAACAACTTGTACTTTAACACGCTCCTCGTTAAACTTAAAGAGAACTTCTTCGTTAGAATAAAAAGTTACTCGAAAATTGTCCAAAATCGCTTTTTGCTGTTTCACGTAACACTTAAAGTCTCTGAGGAACGCCGTTTTATAATCCTCGTTGATTAATTTCACATCGTTCTTAGACTCAGTGTAATACAGTATACCATTCCCATTATCATGGTTATGATAATCGATTAAAATTTGTCTCTTAGTTCTTTCGAATGTTAATATCAATGTGATATTGTTTAAATAGATTTGGATTTCCATGTCGAGCGTGGTAACCGGTGGATTTTTCTCGATGAAGTTTCGCAGGTCCCAACACACTTTTCGGAGGATTTGACTGAATTTTAAATTATTTTTTTTGTAAAAAAAATGTATTATAGGTTTGAAAAAGGCACCAGAAATGCGTCAAGTCAAATGCCTATATAATGTTATATAATATTATATAACATTATATAACACAAAATCTTCACTTACATCGAAACAAAATCACATTTCTCCAGAATCTTATTCATTACAACATCCGGCATGTCTAGCAACTCCAGAGACCCCATTTTTTTACCTGAAATATTTTTTTTTATAAAAAAGATGATTCTAACGTAGTTTTTCGAAAAAAGAGCACAAAAATCCCTATAAAAGCTTAAATAATCATGGTTTTCTTCATTTTTTTTTTATTTTTTCAAGGAGTGGAAGGTGACTTTTTTTTTTGGTTGATTTTTTGATAATTTTGATTTTTTTAAAGGTATGGTTCACCAAATTTGCAGGGGATTATCGAAAAAGGTAGGTTTAATTAGTTGATTAATGTTGAATCATAGTTGTGTTACATAATTAATTAATTAACTAAAAATTTTAATTAATAAATTTTTTATTTTTTTATTTTTTTCACTAATTAGCTATTTTAAATTGTAAAAAATATTTAATTAACGTTAATTAACTTTAATTACATATTTAACATTATTAATTTTTTGTAGAACATCATTAAATCCGAAGCCAGATCATCACGCTTCCCAAAACGATCTAAGCAGGTAACACCCTCCATTTCCCCCTAATTAACTAATTTTCCCAGACTTCTCTTCCAAAACCACAAATTCCTCTCCCATCTGGCCTAGAAAACCACCCACTTCTCCTGGAAAACAATGATAACAAGCTATGCTACTTGAATTCCGCCTTAAATATATTATATATGGTTAAAGAGGTCAGAGAGTATTTAGCTAGAGAAATAGAGGAAGGAAATGGGATTTTAAAGGTAAAACTTAATTAATGGGTAATTAACTAATTATTTAATTAAGGAAATTAAAAAAATCTTCGAAAAATCCAAGGATAACTGCCGTAAATTAGCTGAATTACTGGAAATGGGTGATGGAGCTCAAAGTTGTCATGAAGTGTTGAAAAAAGTGGTAAAGGTTTGTTAATATTTTTTTTAACAATTTAATTAACAAAAATAAATAAAAATAAATATTCCAGCTCCTTCCCTCCTCCCTCTTATCATCCTTATCCCTTATCCATCAAAAAATATACTGCTGTAAAAAATGCGGAGAGTCCTCCACACCCCCTAAGCCCGAGACTACTGTAGAAATTCTGCTTCCTGAGGAAGGATGTCTAAGCCTAACTGAGCTATTAAATCAAGATATTAACAAGACATGTAGCCGATGTAATTACCCAATTCAAGTTTTCAATGATTACCAAGTCACTGATTCTACAAGATCTATATTTATAAGTGTGCTACAAGCCGATCCGATGGCAATCCGGGATTTAGATGGTGACAGGATTTGGAATTTTTTTGGAGCCAGATGGGTGTTAAAAGGTAGCTTGAGAAAGGGGCGTGGCCTAACCCTTCTTATTTCAGGAGCAGTGATCTACCTCCCCGATCCTGAAAAGTATTACGGTGAAAACGGACACTCAGTGTCATGGACTAATCATTGTGGAAAATGGTGTAGGGTTTCTGACAAGGAAATGAGGGTTTTTGAAAAATTCGAAGAGAAAAAGGAGGATGTTGAAATGATGGTTTTTGAGAGGATTTTGAAGAGATAGTTATATTTTGTGATTTGAAAAAATTTCGAAATTTTTTTGACTTTTTTTTGGAAATTTAACATTATATTAACGATGTAGTAACTAGAGAAGTGCTTAGATTCTTAGCTTTTGTTGTATTTTGCAATATTTCGTAATTTTGAGCTTTTTGTTAATAAATTTGCTAATTAAAATTTTTATTACATTTTTTACATCATTCTACATGTAATAATTGTCTATAACAGTCAAAATAAATTTTTTAATCGAAAAACGAAAAAAAAAAATATTTCATAAATTATAATACTAAAAATCATTACGAAATGCTTCAAAAAGTGGGCGTGGCTAATAGAAAAGGGGCGGAGCTAGTAATTTTGTAAATTTTAGATAGAAGGTACTTAAAGTGGGCGGGGCTTAACCTATTATCTATTTTTGAAAATATTCAAGATTTCGCAATATTTCACAATTTCCAAAAAAAAAATTTTTTTTTGCTAATTTTTTAATTACATTTTATGTATCTAACAATTTATTACAATTTCGGTAACAAAATTCAAATTATTATTTTTTTTTTTCAAAAAATAGGGTTTCAAAACCAAAAAAAGGGTTAAAAATTACGAAATGTCAACATTAAAAAAGGTGAGACACTGACGATGACGGCAAACAAATAGAAAGTGATAAAACTGGGGGAAGTGAAGTTTTTCATGATCAGTTAATTTGTGTGTAGTTTGAACTTTGTTGATTCATATTTCATTAATTGTTTGTAATAAGTTGTTAACAATCTACAGTACCGTTCAAAAGTTTATAGAAAAAAGTGTTTTTCAGTTGATTTTCGGGCATTTTGACCATTTTCAGGGGTCTGTAGCTCGGCTCTCACGTTTCCGATCACTCTGAAAATTTTTGGGAGTATAAAACAAACCTAAATTAGCCACTTTGCATTCACAGAATTTTTTGAAAATTCCTAGTTTTTCAGCTATTTTTAGTTTTCTGAAGGACACCTGTTTTTTCACGTTTTCAGTAAAAAAAATGGCCAAAAACGGCCGAAAAGGGGTGTTTCGGAAAACTCCGAATAGCTGAAAAACTAGGAATTTTCAAAAAATTCTGTGAAATTAAAGTGGCTAATTTAGGTTTGTTTCATACCCTCGAAAATTTTCAGAGTGATCGGAAACTTGAGATCCGAGCTTCAGACCCCTGAAAATGGTCAAAATGGCCGAAAATCAACTGAAAAACACTTTTTTTTATAAGCTTTTGAACAGTACTGTTTTAATTAACTTTTTATTAATGTTCTTAATTTTCATGGCAATTAACATCTAATTAATGAAAAAAAATTATTTAACATTTTTTAATTGTTATAACTTATTAACAATTTATTAATTTCTCAGAATATTCATTTTCTGACAAAAACTTTTTTTCAAACACTACCCGACCATTCAGGTAGTCCAAAGCAATACAATTCGAGATCATTATATACATAAAAAATCACAAAATCACTTAATCCACGTCGACTCTACGGTAGGAGTCTATAAGACAATTTCCTCTCATTTTCCTTGGATTCCAATGATTCCAAACTCTTAGACCTCTTCAATTTCCTCTGTAGCTTTTCCTGAACCCGGCTTAGGCTAGCCATTCGAGAAATTGACGGGGAAGTGTGGAAGTTTTTGAGGAAATGTCGTTGGTTAGGTTGGCGGGAGGAAGCAAGAATTGGGACGTCGTCCTGGAAATAAAATGGGTCAGGAAATGCGTCAAGGATCGAGAAATGCGTCAAAAAAACTAACCACTCCAACTGGAATATGAATCGAATGATTGCTGGTAGTCGATTCTGTAGACGCTCTTCTCGAATTTTTTCCAGAATATTTTTCAAAGTCACCAGTAGACCGGGAAGCCGTAAAACTCGGTGTGTGATGAAAACCGGCGAATTCCGAAACGATTTCAGCGTAATATTGGATCTTCATTCTGGAAATCAGGAAGTTATGATGATCAAGAAAAGCGTCAAGTATCGAGAAAGCCGTCAAGAATCGAGAAAAGCGTCAAGTATCAAGAAAAGCGTCAAGGATCAAGAAGAGCATCGAGAAAAGCGTCAAGTATCCAAAAATAGCGCCAGTAGTCTAAAATAGCGCAAACCACCTAACTTCCCCTCCTTATATACCCTCCCTCCAAAACTAAGCCCCGCCCCTTTTTGCCTCCTCCAAGAAAAACATACTACAAGATTCACCGATCAACATTGTAGCGTCAGAAAATTCTATGATGAGGAACAGAAAAAAGGGGGCGGAGCCTATTTTTGGAGGGAGAATGGAGGATGACTAATTGGATTGTTGTGTTAAGAGAATGATGATGATTATATGATGAGAATAAGAGAAAAAAGGATGACATTTTGTATTTTGGAGGTGGATTTTGATGGTTTTGTTGACTACAAAATTTTTTTTGGAAAGTTAGCAGAAAAAGGCTGGAAATGCAGGGTTACTGTAGGTGGAAATGCGAAAAAAATTGGTTTTGGGTTACTGTACTTGGAAAAAGGATTACTGTAGTTTCCCCTAAATTACTGTAGTTTTATCTAGATTACTGTAGTTTCTCCTAGATTACTGTAGTTTTTTCTAGATTACTGTAGTTTAATCTAGATTACTGTAGTCTCTACTACATTACTGTATTTTTTCTAGATTACTGTAGTTTTATCTAGATTACTGTAGTTTCTCCTAGATTACTGTAGTTTCTTCTAGATTACTGTAGTTCAAATAACTATGACATCAATTTTTTTTTGGAATTTTGAACTTTGATTTTCTGAAATTTTTTAATTTGGAAGAACTTGATTTTCAGATGTTTGGACTCTTTGATCTGGAAGGGATTACTGTAAGAAACTTCTGGGATACTGTAGAAATTTTTAGGATTACTGTAATAAATTTCAGGATTAGTTTAATTGTTTTCAGGATTACTGTAGATAACTTATAGATTACTGTATATTCCAGATTACTGTATATTCCAGAATTACTTTAACACATTTCAGGATTACTGTATTACCTTTCAAGATTACTGTATCAACTTCCAGGATTACTGTGCCCATATTACCTCCAAAAACCCTTCAATTATTGATCCACAACCACAAATCACAACAAAATTCGTCATTTTTCCCCTTAATTCCACTTGAGAGCTCAAGTGTTTTCAGTTTTTGTTTTGTTTTTTCTGGACTTATTTTTTTGGAGATGAACCTTGTGATTTTGAATTTTAGGGTAAATAAGTTATTTTTGGAATTTTGATAGTAAACACTAGAAAATGATGAAAATTAGTACAGTAACCATGGCTACAGTAATCCTGAAAGTTAATACAGTAATCCAGAAAGTTAATACAGTAACCTTTGCTGCAGTAATCTACATTATGGACTACAGGGAAAACTACAGTAATCTTGCGGAAACAACAGTAATCTACAGTAATCTCGACTACAGTAATCCCGGAACCATTGAACATTTAAAAACAGGATTTTCCTCAAAGGATTACTGTACCATTCCAATCAAAAATTCAAAAATCCGAGATCACAGTCCAAAAATGATTTTTTTTTCTTCTAGTCAGAAGACTCTAACAGGATTATACTACATTTCTATTCTACATCTCACAAAGCAAAAAATAACTAACTAGACCCTCGTTTCACACTAAAATGCAGTCATTCGGAATAATTTAGAGATGATGATTCGGAAACGAAAAGGGAAATTAGATGTGTGAAGTTTTGGTTGTATTTTGTAGGTTAAGACATTTTCTATATACTGTAATCCGGCGGTTTTTGAGTTTTGATCAGAAATACTGGTATTTTTAGAATCAGGAGGTTAAGCCGGTTCAGAAAAGTATAATCATGCCTAGGTTTCTAATATTTTGAAAATCGGTTTTTGTACTCCTCTCGGACAATTTTTCAAAAAAAAAAAAATTTTTTTTTTGAAAATACCAATTTCTTCATGTTTTAACCATCTTTTTCTGCAATTTTTCAGTTTTTCAGACTATTTACTGTCTTGGAAAGCATTAAAAAACAATGTTGGGTAATTAAAAACCTCAAATGGGCAGACAACAAGACAATGAGGGCAGGACACTCAAGGTACATAGAATTAGAAAGTTTTGAAGTACTTGGCATTCGGCCAAGTACTAAAGGAAAATGACGATATGTTTTGAATGTGGACAATGAGGAAAATAGAAAAATAAACAGGGATTGGTCTATTTTTCTAGAAAATCCACATTTTGCATGCTATTAAATATTAAAACTGTAATAACTCGGTTCTCATAAGAGCTATCAAAAAAGTGTCAACTAACAAAATGTAGCTCTTAATATAAGCAATATTTCCTTAGTTAACAGTTTTTTGATATCTTTTATGGGAGCCTAGATATAAGAGTTTTAAAAAAATCAAAAAAAAAATTTTTTTTTTGGTAGCAATTTTTTCCTTATTTTTTAAACTCCTATATCTCAGTTTCCATAAAAGCTACAAAAAAGTTGTTAACTAACAAAATGTAGCTCTTATCATAAGCAATATTTCATTAGTTAACACTTCTTTGATAGCTCTTATGAGAGCTGAGATATAGGAGTTTCAAAAATCCAAAAAAATCGTTTTTCCAAAAAAAAATTTTTTTGCATTTTTTAAACTCCTATTTCTCGGCTCCCGTAAAAGCTATCAAAAAAGTGTTAACTGACAAAATGCAGCCCTTATTATAAGCAATATTTCATTAGTTGACACTTTTTTGATAGCTCTTCTGGAAACCTAGTTATATCAGCTTTAACAGCGCTAATATTAGGATTACTGTAGAAGTTTGATCAAAAACTGATTTTCCAAAAAAAAAAAAAATGGTTTAAGCATTACTCATCATAAAATGTTGCCATTGTAATATTAAAAAAAAGCATGATTTTATTGAAAAAAAACCAGAAACCAAAAAAAAAATTCTAAAGTTCTATTGTATTAATAGAAAATTTGCATAATAGGCTTGCTCACTATAAAAATAAAACGAAAAAGCATTGGAAAATATCAGTTTTTTAAAATTTCTCGATCCTTGACGCCTTTCTGGATCCTTGACGCATTTTTGGATCCCATTTCCATTTTTTAAAAAAATATTTTCAGATGCTATCCAAATCCCTCGTCCTCCTTCTCATCGTCCTTGTCTGCTTTGGAGAGTGAGTTTTAAAAAAATTCTGAAAAGGGGGCGGAGCCTATTTTTCTTTTTTTTTTGCAGATCAACTCCAGTTGCTCATCATCATGGAATGAGACCAGTTCCATCGAATCCTGCTCATGGATCCCCACTTGAGGTCAATGGCTTCCGTGAAGGGTGAGTTAGGCTAGGGCTACGAAGACTACAAAGACTACAAAGACTACAAAGACTACAAAGACTACAAAGACTACAAACTACAAACTACAAAGGCTACAAAATACAAACTACAAAGACTACAAACTACAAACTACATTATTTCAGAGTCCGCCCAACTGAGGTCATGCTTCAGCCAATGGCAGATGGCTCTCCACTTCCGACAGACGAAATTTTTCCGAAATGATATTTTTTTTTCTTGAAAGTGTATAATGAAGTCTTCGAGCATTTTTCATGTTTTTTTGAATTTTTGAAATTGATAATTAGGGCCCAAAACCCCAAAATTTCAATTTTTCGAAAACTAGCCATGATTATAGTTTTCTGAACCGGAATGACATGCTGATTCTGAAAATATTAAAATTTTGGGCTGAAAATTGAAATTAACTGGGTTATGGTAAAACTAAGGTTTAAAAAATCTAGAAATCGGTTATTTTAATGTTTTGTTTTTTTCTGAAATATATTATTTAAAGGTGTTTTAAGTAGACTTTTCTATATTTTTCAAAATTAAATTAGTGTCATTTTTGCATCATTTTGCCCTTTTCCTTGTCATCTCATTCGATTAGACTATGATTCATAGAGGAGGTGCGTTCCAAACCACTTTCTCCTTTTTTTTTCTTATCATATCATCTTTTGTTAATCTAATCTCAGAGAGTGATTAGTGATTGGGTTTCTGATCAAAAATCGGGGGCTTTGATTTTTGAAAAAAATCTGAAAAAATTTTTTTCCCAACTTTTCTACAGTAATCCGCTAATTTTCGTGGTAGGACCCATGAAATTGGTATATTCAGAAAAAGGAGGTTCTTCCGGTTCAGAATCATATAATCATGACTAGATTCCAAGTTCTTCAAAAATTTTTGGACTCCTCTCGGACAATTTTCCCATTTTTTTCAAATTTCCAACAATTTACCCTACAAAATTCATACATCGCTAGAAGAAAAAAAAAATCGTATTTTGATTCACAAAAAAAAGGGGAAACAGCTTTTTCCAGTTGGCTGATCAATTCATTTTCCAGTGTAGAGAAAGGGTGTAGTAACTATAATCCTGTTAGAAGAAAGGGACAAAAAATAAAAAAGTTTATGGTCACTGGAATTGTATGGTCAAAAAAAAATACTGGAAATCTGGAAAATTTGCTAGAAAAAATATCAGTTAAGTTAATGTTAACAAGTTTATCAATAAAAGAACTACAATTAATAAAGTTGTTAACTGACTTTATTGTAGAATTAAAATTCTACAGTAACCCAGTTATCAAAGTCCATAATATGTTTTCACTAGTTTAAATCAAGTGTAATCGAATTATCAGGAGATTTATGTCAGGCTGATAAACAATTTTTGTTCGGTTTATTTTGGAAAACTAACCAAAAATTGAGGTCATTGTAGATTACTGTAGTTTTTTTCAATTTAAGAAAACAAATTAAAATTGTCCGAGAGGAGTCCAAAAAACCAAATTTTATGAAAACTAAAATCTAGTTATGATTATAGTTTTCTGAACCGGCTTAACCTCCTGATTCCAAAAATACCAAAATTTCCATGTAAAACTCAAAATTAACCGGGTTACTGTAAAAAATGTAATTTTCGTTAAAACCCAAATTAACAAAATTTCAAAAATTTTTGAAAAATAGTCAAGATTATACTTTTCTGAACCGGAAAAACCTCCTGAATCCAAATATGATATTTTCAAAGGGTTACGGTAGCTGTGCAAAAATCAAGCTGTCTAAAAAAAGCGCCCAGAAATAATAACAAAAAAATTTCTTCTATTCCAAAGATCTCTCTTCCTCCTTCGAAAAAGGAAGTACCCGTCCCCCATATCGCACCCATTTTGTCTAAAAAAGACTAAAAAAATATCGAAAACATTGATAAATCACATGATATATTGCCCTATTGTTGTCGGTCTACTATCCCTACCTACCGTAATCCCCGATGACGTCATCATCAATATTTATCTGCAAAAAGTCACGTCTCACCCATTTATCATCATCCGTTCCCCTCTAACCGTCTCTCGTCTCTTATCTCTAATCTCTCTCAGCCATCGGGTCAACAATTAGATGACAATTTAAGCCCCGCCCACTTTCTTTTATATATATAAACTCCCCTAATTCAGGATTACTAACCCTTAAATCATCATGAAAGTCTCCCAAGCCATCTCCGAAATCATCGCGGAATTCTCTGGTATTAACCGTAGCCCGTGCGCTGGTCCCGCTAGGAAATGCTCAATGTCCCCTAACTCATCTGGCCAAAATTCTGGAGAATCATCACCGAAAAGGAAATTGTCAGAACCGGCCGCCCGTAAACATTCGGTAGTTATTGCTGTTGGAGTGGTGAGTTTTTTTCTTATTTTTTGGGTTTTAAAATGAAAAACTTGGGTTTCTAGTGATTTTTAAAGAATTTCATTGTCAAATTCGAATTCCCCGCGTCTTTTTACCCCTGTCTGCAATTTTCTAGAGAGATCGGAGCCAATGTCGTAAGATATGATGTTTGGTCCGCAGTCTGGGGAAAGTGGTTGCGGACCAAACATCATATCTTACGACACTTGCTCTAAATTCTTTAAAAAAATACGGCTAAGCCTAAAAAACCACGTAGATCTCGAATTTTTGGGTCCCAGCCCCTAAAAATCAAGGTATCCCCTCTTAAATGGAAACTTTTCAGAGCCAAATCCCCACTTGCACCATTGACAAAGCCAAGTTACTCTAAGCAATTGCTAAGCCTCAATCAAATCCTGAAAATGAGGAAATGGAGTGGATTGGACGGAATACGGTAGATAGACCTACATCCCTTGTAAATATCTGTATATTTTGTTGAAGAAATGAATTTTTTGAAAGAAAAAAAATTAGTTTTCTGACCTATTTTGGATGTTGGCTTAGACACAGTGTGATCTAATTAGATACTATTTTCGATGGGGGAAAGGTTTCCGGTTGATTGCTACATACGGCTTATTACGCTTCATTTAATACATTGAATTGATGTCATTTTCGGTGAATCAGCAAGTGTAGCTTGTTAACATCTGGAAAAAAGGGATTTTAATTTGAAGAAAAAAATTTTTTTCGTTAATAAAAGTTATTAAAACTACAGTAACCCGGTGGATTTTAGTCGGATCGTCCTGAAATTGGTATTTTTGGAATCAGGAGGTTTTCCCGGTTCAGATGATTATAATCATGGCTAGGTTTGAAATTTTTCGAAATTTTGTTAATTTGGGTTTCAACAAAAATTACATTTTCTACTGTAACCCGGTTGTTTTTGAGTTTTACTCGGTAATTTTGGCATTTTTGGAATCAGCGGGTTTTTCCGGTTCAGAAAAATATAATCATGACTAGGTTTGAAATTTTTAATTTTTTGTTAATTAGGGTAAGACCATGTAATTAACATTTTCTACCATAACTCGGTTATTTTTGAGTTTTACATGGACATTTTGTTATTTTTGGGTTCAAGAGGTCAATCCGGTTCAGAAAAGTATAATCATGACTAGATTGGAAAATTCTGATTTTTTGTTAATTTGGGTTTTATCAAAAATTACATTTTCTACCGTAACCCGGTTATTTTTGAGTTTTACCCGGAAATTTTGGTATTTTTGGAATCAGGGGGTTCTCCCGGTTCAGAAAAGTATAATCATGACTAGGTTTTCAAAAAATCAGATTTTTGGACTCCTCTCGGACAATTTTTTTTCTAAATTTTTCATAAAAACATTTTTTCAGCGATTTTTCCACATTTTAAGAGAAAAAAGGAAGAAAAACATGTGGAATGTCTGTTATTGTCATCAGAACCCCCTTATCTTATCACTTTCGTTGATTAGTCGACGACCATGTTTATCTTGTTCCTTTTCTCTCTCATTCCAATAGATGATTCGATCACAAGATGGTTGTTATAAAGATCATTGTTTATGGGGTTTTGGGGAGAAAAAAAAAGTTAATTAAAATTTATTTAAATAATTAAATAATTATATATATATATACAAACATTTAATCTATTTTACAGTTTAAAAAAAAATTAAAACATCATTTTACTCGGCTTCAACAATCCGTTGTCGTTGTAAATCCGGAAACTCCGATGACTTATTCTAAAAAAATTTTTCTCTTCAGGGATTACGGTACCTACAGTAACCCACCACGCCTACAGTAATAATCACGGAATGTTTTCTTCCTCCGGTAGGCTCAGACATTTTCCTAACCGGAGTAGTGGCTCCCGAAGTCATTGGGGTTGGTGGAGTGGTTGAGGATTTGAATTTTGGGGTGTAGTTGAATCCGGCAAAGTCGGATACCATTTCGATTAGATCCTTCATTTTTAAGGGGAAAGTCTGAAAAAAAAAAAGGGAAAAATTCGAAGAAAAACGAGAAAATTTGACGGAAATTAAGTAAAATCCATTAGCTAATGTGTTAACTAATTAGCTACTACAGTAAGAAAAAAAAGTAGGTCAGAAACTTAAGAAATTCATTGAAACCCTAGAAAAACTTAGTAGAACCGGAAAAAATGAGTTTTTTTCGAATTTTGAAAAAAATGAAAAATTGACCGAGAGGAGTACAAAAACGATTTTTGTTAAAAATCAAAACCTGGGCTTGTTTATACTTTTCTGAACCGGAAGAACCTCCTGATTCTGAATCTATCGAAATTTTTGAGTAAAAATGAAAATTGACTGAGTTACGGTAGGAAATGTTATTTACAAAGTTTTACACATTTTAACAAAATAAAATAAAATGTTAAAACCTAGTCATGATTCTACTCATTCTAAGCGTCTTGACGCTCTGATTACAGTAGTCAAGTTTTCAGGGAGATTGCACAAAAATCGGGTGAGTTACTGTAGTTTTAAGTTATTGTCCTCGAGGACTACAAAACCAAAAATTGAAAATTTTCAAACCTAGTCATGATTATACTTTTCTGAACCGGGAAAACCTGCTGAATCCGAATCTATCAAAATTTCCGAGTAAAACTCAAAAATAGCCGAGTTACGGTAGAAAATGTGGCTTAATATTAACAAAAAATGAAAAATTTCAAACTTAGCCATGATTATACTCTTCTTGACCGTCTTGACGCTCTGATTACATTAGTCAAGTTTTCAGGGTGATTGGACCAAAATTAGGCGAGTTAAGGTGGTTTTAAGTTATTGTCCTCGAGGACTACACAGCCAAAAATGACGTTTTTTGGAACCTAGTCATTATTATACTTTTCTGAACCGGAAAAACCTCCTGATTCCAAAATTACCAAAGTTTTTGAGTAAAAATGAAAATTGATCGAGTTACGGTAGAAAATGTTAATTACCATATTAACTCATTTTAACGAAATTTCGAAATTGTTCGAGCTTAGTCATGATTATACTTTTCTGAACCGGAATAACTTCCTGTTTCCGAAAATACAAAAATTTCCTAGTAAATTTCAAAAATAACCAAGTTACGGTAGAAAATGTGACAATAAGAAAAAAAATGCAAGAAAAAGAAGAAAAAAGAAAACATTAAAAAACACAAAACCATGTGGCCCTATTTATACGCCTAAGAGATGATAGACTAGACAAGAATCTCTTATCATCAATTAGTCATTCGATCTCATCGAAAACGTGATCTTTGAAAGTGCATGATATCCAAATTTCTTATCAAATTGTCAAATTGTCAATGACGAGTGGAATGGTATTGCAAAGATCATAGGTTCATTGATCAACATTCCTTAGATGTTAAAAAATATTGTTTTGCAGTTTCGAAATCCATCTGAAATTGTGGAAAACTGGTTTTGGCCGGAAGTCACGTGATTTTTAAATTTAAAATTTCAGATGGCGTTTTCAGAATTATTAAATGATTTAGGGGTATCCAAAAATGCATCAAGTATCATAAAGCTAAGAATGAATAATAATTAATATATTTATTAAAATATGTAATACTTATCAATATCTCATTAAATCCGTCGACCCATTCTCTATCCTTGGATTAACTCTATAATCATGTTGACAAGTCAAAACCCTTATCCATCTTTTCTTCATCAACTCCTTAATTAACAACTCCATTGTTCGTTTATTACAGCCTAGATAAGCCAACTGAATGGTTAACGGAGCAGCCACAAAATCAATAGATCTGCAAATATTGATTTTTCTAATGAAATCGAGGTTATCATTGAGGATGAAGAATGGGATGTAAGCCTGTAATTAATTTTTAATTAATTTCCAGTTACACATGGACGAATATTACAATTTTAATTGTCAGAAACGCAGCTATCTGCCAGAAAACGTAGCGATGTGGCTTAAATCTTCTAGCTGATGTTAAATGCTTCCATTTAGCAATTTTCCAGTAGATTGGGATGTATAATGATACACAAAGTAAATAAAATGTGTTAAGAATTATATAATCAAGTTGGCTGAGAAGAAGTTCTTTAAAACTAGTGACCATTAGAATTGCTAAACCGATCCATATTAAATAAGTCGACCATATAATCCGTATTACAACATCATTCGAGAAATTCAGATATTTTTCTGATGATGGAAAAAAGAAAAGTGTGGATCGATGGATAGCGGATAAGCTGAGCAGGGTTACGGTAACGTTTGCAATTAAGAACGACATAAAAACGAAGAGAATAGCTATCCCCATTAACGGGAGAGCTAGAAACAAGAAAAATGAGGAAACAGCAAATGTTAGACACCATAATATCATAACGAATATATTTATTAATATTCCTATCTTGATTAATTTCTTCATTTCAGTTACCAACTCATAGAAATGATCGGTGACTTGGAATAGGACAGTGTTCTGGTCTAATCTCCAATTTTTTTTGTAAACTGCACTGTAGAATGGGTAGATAAGGATGAAGAGGAATTGATAAGTGGTAATTAATAGTGGCTCAAAGAGCTCGGTTGAGTCGGTTGAGTTGTTCATTTGGAAGAATGAATAATTTGTTCTGACTTTTTTTCTGATATTAAGACAGCTGATTTTGTGGTTGTTGGTGTTAATTAAGCAAATTCAGGTTTTTCAGCACACTTTTCTTTTCAAAAAAATTGTTTTTTCGTTGATTTTGGGCCTTTTTGGCCATTTTCAGGGGTCCGATCACTCTGAAAATGTTTGGGGGTATAAAAAAAACCTAAATTAGCCACTTTGCATTCATAGAATTTTTTGAAAATGCCTAGTTTTTCAGCTATTCAGGGTTTTCTGAGGCATACCTTTTGGTCCGTTTTTGGCGGTTTGTTTCGGTTATCGCCGTTTTTATTCTTAACTCAATGGTAGTTTACTAACCAATTTTTCCGGGCTTCTGACTAGTCGTGGTCCCCGATCCAGCGAGTCCTGGTGAATCCTTCAGCTGCAGCTTCGGCTCCATTCTTCTTCGACATGGTTGGCGTTGGCGGTCTTCAGGAAAAAGCAATTGATAGAAGATTCTTGGTTCCACGTGGCAGGTCGCTATCAGGAGATTTGTCCCGGTTAGGCTCCGGGACATTTCAAAACCGGACATTTCAAAGCAAGGATTTTGAATATAAAATTGCATAAGAGCTTTTTTAAAACCAAATTTGAATCGTGATGTCCGGTTTTGAAACGTCTCGGTTTTAAAATGTCTGGTTTTGAAATGTCCGGTTTTGAAATGTCCGGTTTTGAAATGTCTCAGTTTTGATACGTCCGGTTTTGAAATGTCCCGGAGCCAAAAACTAGACATTTTCAAAAAATTCTGTGAATGCAAAGTGGCTAATTTAGGTTTTTTTTAGAGTGATCGGACCCCTGAAAATGGCCAAAATGACCCGCAATCAACTGAAAAATACTTTTTTTCGTTAAAATTTTTAATGTTACTGTAGTCTTTCGGATCATTGCAGAAATTTTTTAAAAATTCAAATTTATTCAAAAAAATTATCCAAAAATCATCCATTAACACTAATCGTGTTCATTGAATACCCCGATTGCCCCCTTTGCTCCACAAAGGCCATTCTACTGCATGGACAACATAATACCCTTAATAAATATTTCCTTTTCAATGTCTTCAAAAAAATAGCTAAATTTCTTCTGTTACAACCGAGATAAGTGATTTGTAGAACAAGTGGAGTTATTAATGCATCAAATATCTTCATGCTCGGCAATAGCTCGCCACAGTTCAACAGCAACTACACTCTCCATCCACAGTTCTACAGCATTCGCGCAACAGTTCAGCAGCAAGTCCGTACGCGTAACATTCATAGCCCGTTTATGCATCTTTCATGCAGCAATTAGGCAGCAAGTGTGCCATTTTCATGCAAAAATGCATCAAGTTATCAGCATTTATGCAACATTTGGAAACCCTCATCGATTTTTCGAAATTTATCTATTTTTCACATTTTTTAAGTTTTAGAACCTTTTTCCATTGCTATTTTATTTTTATTTTTCATTCAATAATATGGATTGGAAACTTTCTGCGACTGGAAACTGCAGTAAGTTTCGAACTACTTTGATAAATTATTCGGAGATTTTTTTTAGGAAAGAGGAAAATACAAAAGACACATTCGATGGGGGCATCTGAAATTCAGAATGATATCGACGTAAGTTTTTCGAAACTTAAAGAAAACACAACCACAATCACTATATTTTTCTAGCGTCAATTCCACTACTACGCCAACGTCATCAACGCCATCCCCGCCCCAAACAGATCTCAGAAAACGACAAAAACCATTGGCGGAGTTAAATCAATAATATAAGAAGGTGTCATTTTCAAAAATTTTAGTTTTTGAGTTAAAACACCCTAAATTAGGAAAATTCTGTCGTGCTGCCAGAAAAAACTGAACATTACGAAAGTACCATTGTTTTGTCAATTTCATATTCAATTGCCAGGAAAAACTTATTGTTTTTCTTGATAGTGTTCGTTAGTTTTCTTCCGCCTGTTCTAGAGCCTAACACTCTTGCAGCAGTCTTTTCTCGAGTTTGTTTACATACATATACGAGACAAGAGGTCATCACGTAAAAAAACTCTATTTAAATTGAACAATATTTATTAATTCACGTCTTTGCCAGAAAAAAACCCTGTACTATTTCTGGCAAAACGTGTTAAAACACGTCTTATTTCCCATGAAAATGACTGGGCTTGCTTTATCTGGCAGATTTGCCAGAATTTTCGTAATTTAGGGTCTTTTCACTCAAAAACTAAAATTTTTGAAAATGATACCTTCTTATATATTTCTTTTGATTTTATTGTTTCTTACTTTGTTGTATTTTTTTAATTTAATGAATTGTCATCAAAAATCAGAAGAGACATTCATACATAACTGATACAACACCTATGCAACAGTTAGTCAGCAGCTACTCCCCTGGTGCAGTGCATCATTAGAACAGCAACTATCCCACATCTATGCTACAGTTCTACATCAACTTATGCAACAGTTGTGCAGTCTACGAGCGCCTGCTGCATAGATGATGTTGAACTGTGGCGAGTTTTTGCCGAGTGGAGTCAATAACCTGGTTTAATATTAGTAAATCAGTTAATTAATATAACTTACATCACCAATTTGATAATATTGATCGTAATTGTAAATAATTGGAATTGAGCACTGTAATAAGGTTTTTTTTAACTTTTTGTCTCAAATTAAGAAAAAATACCATTTTATAATAGATAACTAAAGTAATTAATTTTGAAGTCAATTGCTAAATAATTTATTTCAATATTATAACATTCTATCAAGTTCACTCCAAGCTCAGTTTTGCATTCTAGTAGACTCTATGATATTCACTGGCTCGACTCTCTTCACCGTTAAACACGGACAAAACAAGACTCGCCAGAACTGTCGAAACTTTAACGATTTCTTCAACTCCAACAAATTATGTCGATTACAACCCAGATAAGTAAATTGAATGATGATTGGAGTGAAAAATGCATCAACCGCTTTCAAATAAGCAATTCGCCACAATTGAACAAGTGTCATCGCTTTCATTTCATTTTCGTCCACAATGCCACTATAAAGTATGATAACAATGGGAAATATGATAAGTCGACCAATGAAAATAGCCACCAATTGCCATAAAACAAATCTTTGGGGCTTGTTTAATTGAGCCGAAGCCAAATGTCCTAGTTTATTGACACTAATCATTATTGGAATGTAAAGGATTGTGGATGCCATTAGAAAAATGTTTTGTGAATAATTAATTATCTGTAAATCGAATTTTTACTTTTTTTTTAACTAAAGAGGTTGTACCAAAATTAAACTTAATGATGACAAAGCGTTACAATAAGAAATTTTTCCTTCGCAGTCTCTCATCTGATTCATATAAAAAAATAACAAGTATTGAGAGATGGACAATGCGTATGTGATTCTAACGATTATTTTCACTGTTCGCTTTGAAAAATTCAAATATTTCTCAGAACTTGGCACGAAATACAGGAAGAATCGTTGAATTGCAAGTAAAGACAGCAAAAAATGGTTTGCATCGGTTATAACGGTAAACGGGATTGCGTAAATAATGATGAGGATATAAGTTATTATGGCAAGCAATACAGTCATATGTATTATATAACTAAGGTATAATACACATATGATCGCACCAATATAGTAAATCAACTTCATAACGTTATAAAAATGATCGATGACTTGGAATACGGCAGTAGCTTCATCGCGACTCCTGTTCATTTTATAGACATGAACATAAAATGGGTATGTAAACAAGCTAAGAAAAAATAAAAGAAACGAAACTTTGACTAGAATTCCAACGGTTTTTAATGCGGGAAGAGCCACGATGTCTAAATCGAAAATACTAACGTTTTCATACATTTTGGTGGAGTATGAAATAGGATTGAGTTGGGGTTGCCACGACAGGTGCAAAATAGTTATTCCGAGAATCGAGAATGTTGTAAAGTTAGTATTTTTTTTTCTTTATTTACATTTTTTATTACATAAATAAATATTAATTAATGGTAGTATTCAAATATTGCGGATTTGGCACCACTTTTGGTCTACAACACCAGAACAATAAAGCACTCAAATTACTTCTATTACACCCCAAATAAGTCGCTTGAACTAGTAAAGGAGTCACCATAATATCCACAATTTTACAATAATATATTAAATCATGAAATGCAACACAATACATTAAATATATCGGGATTAAGTAAACCTGAGTATCTAGGGGTTACTGTAGCTAGACTTTGAATAGCTCACGAATTTTTCTAAAACCATTGCTATCAACTGCCATAAAACATATCGATGTGGCTTGCTTAACTGAGCCGACGCCAAATGTCCCAGTTTTCGAACACTTATGAATATGGGGATATATAATATTGCAGATAACAAAAAAAATGAAATTAGAAATAAATTATAGTATATTATAATCAATTCATGTTCTTCATTCCTTTGGTTTACAAAATTTATAAATATTATTAGCATTATCAAAATGGCAAGACTATAAGCAGCAAAAACAATTAATCTTACTGTACGTTTAGAAAAGTTTAGGTATTTCTCGGATTTCGGTATAAAATAGAGAAAAAAGCGTTGGATAGCTATTACTGATAATAAGAATTGATTAACTTCGCAAACTAATGAAAATAATGGGTGGATTATAAATATTGCGATAGCCACGTATATCCCATGAACCATTGTCAAGGATGTTAAAACAAGCGGTATAAATGACCCGAAAAATATTGCTAATATTATATACTCCATTTTTAAAGAGTGATAAAAAACAAGGATAATTTGGAATATAGCAGTTTTCTCGTCGTTTTTCCTGTTTTTCCGGAATACTAAAATAAAAAACGGGTATATTAATATGGTAATTGTTGAATAAATTATGAAACTGATTTTAATTAATGGGGGAACCGCTTCGATCATTTTTGGATACATAGTGAGATTCATTTCTTAAAATAGTTTTTTTGCTGTGGAAATAAGACAGAATTTAAAGGAAAACAGGTGATTTTTTAGATTAAAAATGAGGAAGTGGGCGGAGCCTAATTTTTTTCGTAATTAATAAAAAATGACTTGCCATATACAATAATTGAAATGTTACAGAATGAAGGAATTCTTCGATAACTCTAGTTTTTTCCAGGAAAAAATGTTTATGATGACGAAGAAAGCGGTTTGAAGGCTTACGAGGAATTTGAAAACGTTAAATATATATTATCGAATCGCTATTTCCACCTGCTGCAGAAGTGGCACTCAACCACATTCGTATTTCATTCTTTATCAAAATGTATGAAAACATGAGTTCAGTATTTTACTTTGAATATCCGGAATTAAAATCCGCTGAAAATCTAGTCCACTTGTCCGTTTGCTCGTTTTTCGTTAGCTACTTCATATTTCCATTCTATGTTCATGTCTACAAAATGAATAGGAGTCGCGATGAAGCTACCGCCGTATTCCAAGTCATCGACCATTTTTATAACAGGTTGAAGATGATTTACTATATGGGTGCTTTCTTATTTGTGTCCTACTTTCTTCTTGGAATGTTTAGAACTCTATGGCTTTACATTGTAACCACGATTATCTGGATTTTCTACATGTTCCCGTTTAGCCTCATCACTGATGTGAATCAGTTCTTGTTGGCTTTACTTGCAATTCAACGATTCTTCCTGTATTTCGTGCCAAGTTCTGACAAATATTTGAATCTTTCGAAGCAAAAACTAAAAATAATCGTTAGAATTGCATATGCGTTACATATCCTTCTATATTTTACCATAGCCCTTGAACCTAATATAAGAGGCTGCTCAGGTGCTTGCCCCATTTTGACAACATTAAATACAATGATGGTAAATTATCTTACAGTTTTATGATAAAAAATGTTATAATTTTATAACAAAAATAAAATTTCAGATAGTTTTCTTTTCACAAAACATTTTTCTAATGTCATCCACACTCCTCTACATTCCAATAATGATTAGTATCAATAAACTAGGACATTTGGCTTCGGCTCAATTAAACAAGCCCCAAAGATTTCTCCTATGGCAATTGGTGGCTATTTTCATTGGTCGACTCATCATATTACCCATTGTTTTTGCCAATCAGGAATTTGTCAGAAATGATATTCTTGAGATGCAAGGATTCCTAATTCATCGACAACTGTATTTGAAATTGGCTGACGCGTTCTTCACTTCAATCATAATTCCGCTGACTTACCTGGGATGTAATCGACATAATTTGTTGGAGTTAAAGAAATCGTTGAAGTTTCGACAGTTCTGGAAAGTCTTGTTTTGTCCGTGTGTTACGGTGCAGCGTGTCGAGCCAGGGGAGTCAACTGGGACGCAAAACTGAATTTTTTCAATGTTGTATTGTCTTAATGTCAATGACGTAATGCACTGATCAAAACCAAGAGCAGCTGATTTTTTAAATCTAACTACAAAAATCCAACCTCATTTTTCCAACATGACAGCTACCGAAGACGACGGATTCAAAACTGATCTTTTAATCTTACTATTTGCATTAATAACTATATTAATACGTATTATATACCATAAAATATTTCAAAAAACTCGAAAATTATATGAAAATACTCCCGAATTCGGAGTTATTTTACATTTTCATTATACTTTTTTCATAATTTATTTTGGATTTTATTTTGCTAACATTTTTAACTTCCCCTTATTTTTTTACACATCTGAAACTCACTTTCACCTTTCCGTTTCATTTTTTTTTATTTCATGGTTCATAATTGCTATCGTTTGTCAAGTATATCAATTTACTTTCTCATTAGTAGTCATTTACATATTTATTAGTGATAAACTACCGTTTACTTGGAATTTTCCGAAAATAATTCGATTTTTATATATTATCTTTTTTATAATTGGTTTGTTTCTGTATTATTTGACAAAAACAGGACAAGATTTGTTAAATTCGAGAATTACGTTTGTAATTTATTAATTCAATAATTAATTAGTTAATTAACGTTTTTTCCAGGTTATGGATATATTCCGAAACTCGATTTTTCTTATTTCTGTGGTTTTAGCTATATTACTATTAAAAGGACCGAAACCATTGAAAAAATGTCAAAAATACATATTAATATTGGTTATTATAATGTTTCTTGAGAAAATTGTAATTTACATTTTTTTAGTTAATTACTTGTTAATAAAAAAATTTCAGATTTATAACCCGATACTTCTCCTTGTTGCCTATCCTAACATCTCATTTTTTGTGGTAATTTTTAAGAATAGTTATGAAAATTTAAAAAAGTTTGCAGTATTGGTCGAGAACCGCCGAAACTTATATATTCCCAATTCTCCCTCAATTATTATACTTAGCAATTCATAAGGATGCTACAAGGAGCTTATTTTTGAGGAAGAAAAAGAATGTGGTGCCTTGTGGAGATGATGTTATTTCGACGATTACGAATTCGTCGATTCTTTAATTTAATGATTGTTAATAAGCTTGTTACTTCTACTAAATCTATAAGATCACAGAAAAAGTTATAATTTTTGAGTTTTTAAACTTAGAATTCCAATCAAGAACTCAAAATTTCTTAATTCACCTGTTTTTATATAATGTCGAATATTAAAGATCCACCTGCTAAACCAAAAAAAAATTCCATTTCAGTCATGAGCACCATCGACTTCTACACGTCGCTCGTTAACTACATCAAAGAAAGAGACGAAGCTGTTGTACCCTCTAACGCAATCATTTTAAGTCGATTTTTAAATACGGTCTTTGTATTAATTGGATTTGTTTTTTTAATTGGGTTACTACCTTTTTATCTACATATTTTTAAGATTAATAGGGATAGGGATAAAAATGTAAGTTAATGAAAGTTTAAAAATAAAAAAAACAAATTTTTTTTCTAGATCGCCGTCTTCCAAACCATTGATCATTTCCATTCAATGATAAAACTAATGCACACATTATTCCTATTGGTTATTATAACAGTTATTTTATCATATCCTCTTAACCCATTCCTCCCAGCAATCTACGCATTTAAAGTTCATTTCATAACTATTATATTCTACATTTCCTGTGTCGCTACAGAAGTTTGTCTTATGACAGTATCCTTATTGTCTTTACAACGATGGCTTCTATTCTTTTTCCCTTCGTCAGCTGAATTTATCAGTTTTAAAGAGCAAACTATGAAAAAATTGATTTATGTGGCTTATGGATTGTCTATAGGATATTCTTTTCTTATTTTTTGTTTTTTGATAATTGAAAAACAATATTTAGGTTATGACAACTTGTTTTATTCATTAACACTAACTTATTTCCCAGTAAGTCTATCATAAATTAATTACCTTTTATTAAAAGTTAATTTCAGGTGTTTTACATCTCTCTTAATGTTATAACTTTGTTTTCTGCTCTGTTATACATCCCACTTATAATAAGTACTAGTAGGCTAGCCCATTTAACATCGGCTCAACAAAACCAACCACAAAAATATATTTTATGGCAGTTAATTGTTCTAGTAGGGTTGAAAGCGGTAATTAACTAATTTTTATTTTTTTTTTCAATTAAAAAATAATTTACAGATATATTTCCCGGGAATTTTGATTGAGTACAACACAATATTGATGACAACTTGTACGTTGAAAGCCTATGATACTATCTATACCCCTTTACTAATTCAAATTTCTTATGTTATATGTAACAAACGGAATTTAAAGTCATTTTTTGTTTCTTGGAATTCTATTATGCCAGTTTTATGCCCTTGTATTAAATCGGTACGAGTTACGCCAATTAGTGATGTTAGTATAACACATGCTTCGAGATCTATTAATATGTAGCTTTGTTTTTATAGTTTTTGTTAATAAAAAAATAAATATTTATTAATAAGTAAATGTAATTTAGTTTTGCATTGTTGTCGATTCTAATACTGGTTCGACTCGCTGCTCCGTAAAACACGGACAACACAAAACTCTCCAGAAATGTCGAAACTTCAACGATTTCTTTAATTCCAACAAATTATGTCGATTACAACCAAGATAAGTCAACTGAATGATGATTGGAGTGTAGAATGCGTCAGAAAATTTCAAATAGGCAAGTCGAAATAATCGGATCGACTCCACTATTTCAATTCTAGTTATATCGTCCAATTTCTGAGTATATGTTATGATAGCTACTGGTAATATGAGAAGTCGGCCAATGAAAATAGCTACCAATTGCCATAAAACAAATCTTTGTGGCTTGTTTAATTTAGCCGAAGCCAAATGTCCTAGTTTATTGACACTAATCATTATTGGAATGTAGAGGAGTGTGCAGACCATCAGAAAAATGTTTTGAATTATGCAAACTATCTAAAAATTAATTTTCATTTTAATACCATCTTTATAATAATTAAAAATAACTTACCTCATCAATAATTAAGAATTTACGCCTTTTGCAATCATCAGGTCTTATGCAGTTTCTTAATACAAGTTCGAAAAATAAGAAAACACCAATATAGTAAATCAACTTCAACATGTTATAAAAATGGTCAATAACTTGGAATACAGCGGTAGCTTCATCGCGACTCCTATTCATTTTATAGACATGAACATAAAATGGAAATGTGAAGAAGCTAAGAGCAAACGAGGAATAAGAAACTTTGAATAGAATCACACCAGTCCTCATTGCCGGATAATCGGGGGAAAGTATACTGTATGAACTGCAATTGTCATACATTTCGGGGAAGTGTATAATAAGAATGTGGCTGAGCTAGCGTCGCCACTTCCGGGAGACAGGTGCAAAATAGTTATTCTGAAAATGGCAGTTCGCTGAAACCAGGAAGTGTTTAATTTTAGCATGGTTAATTAATTATTTAAAGTTGATAAGAAAAATGAAATAGTAAATTCGGGAAATTACCTCTTTAGTGCGGCACAGTATTTTTTAAAAGTTTAGTTCTGTATTCCAGTAGAATCTACGATATTAACTGGTTCAACTCGCTGCACCGTAATACACGGACAACACAAAACTCTCCAGAACTGTCGAAACTTTAACGATTTCTTCAATTCCAACAAATTATGTCGATTACATCCCAGATAAGTCAATTGAATGATGATTGGAGTGACGAACGCGTCAACCGCTTTCAAACAGATTAGTCGAAAAAATAGGAAATTTTGCATCAATTCAATTTCATTGTTGTCCAATTCCTGATTGGCAAAAACAATTGGTAATATGATAAGTCGACCAATGAAAATAGCCACCAATTGCCATAAAACAAATCTTTGTGGCTTGTTTAATTGAGCCGAAGCCAAATGTCCTAGTTTATTGATACTAATCATTATTGGAATGTAAAGGAGTGTGGATGACATTAGAAAAATGTTTTGTGAAAAGAAAACAATCTGAAAATTTATTTTTGGTATAAAATTATAATATTTTTTATTAAAAGGGTAAGATAATTTACCATAATCCTATTTATTGCTGGTAAATTGTTGCAATCAACTCCTGGGCAGCCTCTTATTGTAGGTTCAACAAAAAAATAAAAATATTGAGAAATATGTAACGCATATGTAATTCTAACGATCATTTTTAGTTTTTGCTTCGAAAAATTCAAATATTTTTCAGAACTTGGCACGAAATAAAGGAAGAATCGTTGAATTGCTAGTAATGCCAGCAAGAACTGATTCGCATCAGTGATGAGGGCAAACGGGACGGCGTAGAAAATCCAGAAAATAATAAATATAATGACAATCCATAGAGTTTTAAACATTCCAAGAAGAAAGTAGGACACCAATAAGAAAAAACCAATATAGTAAATCAACTTCAACATGTTATAAAAATGATCGATGACTTGGAATACGGCGGTAGCTTCATCGCGACTCCTATTCATTTTGTAGACATGAACATAAAATGGAAATATTAAGTAGCTAACGTTGAACGAGCAAAAGGAGACTTTGACTAGAATTGAAGCGGATTCCAATACCGGAAAATCTTTGATCGTAATTAAACTGGTGTTTTCAAACATTTTGATGAAGAATGAAATACGAATGTGGTTGAGTGCCACTTTTGCAGCAGGTGGAAATAGTTATTCGAGAATATATATTTAACGTTTTCGAATTCCTCGTAAGCCTTCAACCCGCTTTCTTCGTCATCATAAAAATCAGAAAATTTCAAATTTGAAAGTCGGATATTTTTCAAAAATTTACTTAAAATGATTGCGTAAGAGGGTACATTCGAAATAGAACTGTTTCGGTTTAGAACTGCCTCAGAATAGAACTGTTTCGAAATAGAACCGTTCGAATTCGAACTGTTTCGGTTTAGAACTGTGTCGTTTTAGAACTGCCTCGTTTTAGAACTGTTTCGAAATAGAACCGTTCGAAATAGAACTGTGTCGTTTTAGAACTGCTTCGGTTTAGAACTCCTTATAAAGAAAATTTTTCCTTCTCCGACGCATCGAAGTGCAATAAAAACTGCAAAAAAATCAGTTCTAAACCGAAGCAGTTCTAAAACGAGACAGTTCTAAACCGAGGCAGTTCTAAAACGACACAGTTCTAAACCGAAACAGTTCGAATTCGAATCTGTTCTATTTCGAAACAGTTCTATTCTAAGGCAGTTGTAAACCGAAACAGTTCTATTTCGAACGGTTCTATTTCGAAACAGTTCTAAAACGAGTCAGTTCTATTTCGTGCGGTTCTAAAACGACATTGCACCCAACAGCTTCGTCTCTTTCTTTGGTGTAGTTAACGAGTGACGTGTAAAAGTCGAGGGTGCTCATGATTGAAATGGAATTTTTTTTTGGTTTAGCAGGTGGATCTTTTTGATTAATTTTTGGCATTATAAAAAACAGGTGAAATGAGAAATTTAGAGTTATTGATTGGAATTCTAAGTTCAAAAACTCAAAAATCATAACATTTTCTGTGATCTTATAGATTTAGTAAATGTAATAAATTTATCAATATCAATAATTAAAAGAAATTAAAGAATCGACGAATTCGTAATCGTCGATATAACATCATCTCCACAAGGAACCACATTTTGCTTTTTTCTCAAAAATAAGCTTCTTGTAACATCCTTATGAATTGCTAAGTATAATAATTGAGGGAGAATTGGGAATATATAAGTTTCGGCTGATCTCGACCAATACTGTAAATTCGTTTTTATTTTCTTAACTATTTTTAAAAATTACCAAGAAAGATGGGATGTGAGGATAGGTAGCAAGGAAAAGAATCGGGTTATAAATCTGAAATTTTTTTGTTTAACAATTAATTAATTAATTGAAAAATATTAATTACAATTTTCTCAATAGCCATTAAAATTAGCAAAGCTACAATATATTTTTGGCACTTTTTCAAACTTTTTGAACTTTTCATAATTAATATGGCCAAAACAAAAGAACAGAAAAAAACAAGTTTCGTAATATATCCATAATCTGAACGAATCGTTAATTAGGTAATTATTTGAGTAATTAACTATCTACCAAGGCAATTCGCACATTTAACAAAGAATTCCCAATAACATTTAAATAACACAGAAATAAGCCGATTCCAAAGAAAATAATATATAAAAACCTGTTAATTTTCGGGAGATTCCAATTATCATCTTTAGTATAAATGTAAATGACTACTAATGAGAAAGTAAATTGGTATACTTGACAAACGATAGCAATTATGAACGTTATAATGAAAAAAATAAACCCAGCAATAACAGAATGAAATTCTGATGTGTAAAAAAGTAGAGGGAAGTTAAAAATGTTAGCAAAATAAAATCCAAAATAAATTATGAAAAAAGTATAATGAAAATGTAAAATAACTCCGAACTCGGGAGTATTTTCATATAATTTTCGAGTTTTTTAAAATATTTTATGATATATAATACGTATTAATATAGTTATTAATGCAAATAGTAAGATTAAAAGATCAGTTTTGAATCCGTCGTCTTCGGTAGCTGTCATGATGGAAAAGTGAGGTTGGCTTTTTTTTAGTTAGATTTTAAAAAATCAGCTGCTCTTGGTTTTGGTCAGTGAATTACGTCATTGAGCACAATTCAAAATTGAAAAAATTCAGTTTTGCATTCCAGTAGAATCTACGATATTAACTGGTTCTACCCGCTGAACTGTAATACACGGACAACACAAAACCCTCCAGAACTGTCGAAACTTTAACGATTTCTTCAATTCCAACAAATTATGTCGATTACATCCCAGATAAGTCAACTGAATGATGATTGGAGTGTAGAACGCATCAGCCGCTTTTAAGCATACAAGCCGGATAAATGGTAAATGTTGTAGAAAAGCTTCGCTTTCGTCCAATGTATCAGAATAAATTAAGAAGACAATGGGTAATATGACAAGTCGACCAATGAAAATAGCCACCAATTGCCATAAAACAAATCTTTGTGGCTTGTTTAATTGAGCCGAAGCCAAATGTCCTAGTTTATTGATACTAATCATTATTGGAATGTAAAGGAGTGTGGATGACATTAGAAAAATGTTTTGTGAAAAGAAAACAATCTGAAAATTTATTTTCGTTATAAAATTAGTTATATGTAAGTTAAAACATTGCTTACCGTAACTGTAGTCATGGGTAAAAGAATGCATTGACTATCTTGGCAGTTTTCTTTTACAGGTACAACTTTAATCACTATATATTGCAATATAGACAAAGCGTACACAATTTTAACTATAATTTTAAGAGATCGCTTTGAAAAATTCAGATATTTCTCAGAACTTGGCACGAAATAAAGGAAAAATCGTTGAATTGCTAGCAAAGCCAACAAAAAATGGTTTGCATCAGTGACGATGCTAAACGCGATCATATAAAAAATCGCGAAAAATAGACCTGGCATTAAAAGAAATCCAGATTTAAATATTTTACAAAGCATGTAATCCACAAAGAAAATAATAGAAAAAAAGTAAATCATCTTCATAATGTTATAAAAATGGTTAATAACTTGGAATACGGCGGTAGCTTCATCGCGGATCCTATTCATTTTATAGACATGAACATAGAATGGAAATATGAAGTAGCTAAGGTAAAACGAGTAAAAAGAGACTTGGACTAGGATTGAAGCTGTTCGAGTTGCCGGAAAATTATCGGCATGCACTATTTCGAAAATAGTGGCGTTTTTATACATTTTGGTGGAAAATGAAGTGAGAGTTGAGTTGGTGATGCCAATTCCGTGCTCCTACTTCCGCAACAGGTGAAAAATAGTTAAAGTTCATTGAAATCAATAATTCAAAAAAAAAAATCGATTTAAAAAACTGCATGTGGGTCAACACGATAAGCCACTTGAGCCGGTTCAACTTCCGAATTTTTTCGACAAGGGCAAAACAATTTAAATATAGCCGTTGGCCGTATTGATTTAATTAACAATATGAAACTTCTTCTATTACATCCCAGATAAACGATTTGAATTATTAATGGAGTTAGCGCAATGTCGAATAGTCCTGGTATGTCGCGATGCTGGAAATGCTTCATGTAATTAAGGCTAATTGATGATGCTTACTTGATGAGAGATAATTGAATAGTAATAGGGAAAAAGAATCTGAAATATAGTTTGTAGTTTGTAGTTTTTGTAGTCACTTACACATTTCTCGACCCCAATCCCTATTAACTGCCATAACACATATCTCTCCGACTGACTAGTCTCAGCTGACTCCAAATGTCCGGATTTCCATTTCAAAGGGAAATATAAAAAAGCGGAACCAATCAAAAATAAGTTTTTGAGTAATAGAAAAATCTGTTAATAAATAATTTTTTTTTAAATTTTTTTAAACTTACTTTTTTAAAAGTATAGTCAATTTCATTGTAACCAAAAAAAGCAAGCCCTCCGAATATGCCAGCTTGAATTAAATAAAACAAATAATAAATGTAATACAAAATAGAGTAATTAGAAAAACTCAAATATTTTTCGGAACCAGGAAAAAAATATATCAAAAATCTCTGAATAGATAGAAAAGCTAGAAGACATTGAATAGAACTGCAAATCATCGAGATAAATAGAGATGCCATTGTAATAAGGGTTAATTTAGAAAGAAGAATTTGGGTGTCAATATGGATACTTAAATTGTCGTTAGTTGCCTGAGGATCTCCTGCTATTCCAGTTAAAACCAAGATAATAGGAGTGGAAAAACAGATAATACAATACATTTTTTTAAGACTCTTATGAAAATGGCTTATTACATGAAACATCGGGGATTGCTTATCCCGGGATAGGTTATTACGGTAGACATGTAGGTAGAAGGGGTAAATTATAAAACAAATTGTTAGATATATAGAGATGAGTAAGCTATATCCAGTTGGGTTAAGAAAAAGAGGGTTGCTGAGTTCGATGGCGGAAGCTTTAGACATTTTTGAAGGAAAATGAAAAAAAATTAGTAAGATGGTTTTTCAGCTGTTTTGTAATTAGTTTTTTTTGGGAAATACGTGTAAAATTGCAGATTTTTGCTATAAAATACCAAAATTCATTTTTATCCGTAAACGATGTAATTAGTAAATGTAATAATTAAACACTCGATGAACCCGTAATCGTCGATATAACATCATCTCCACAAGGAACCACATTTTGCTTTTTTCTCAAAAATAAGCTTCTTGTAACATCCTTATGAATTGCTAAGTATAATAATTGAGGAAGAATTGGGAATAAAAAAGTTTCAGTGAATCTCGACCAATACTGTAAATTATTTTTTATTTTCTTAACTATTTTTTAAAATTACCAAGAAAGATGAGATGTGAGGATAGGTAATAAGGAATAGTATCGGGTTATAAATCTGAAATTTTTTGTTAACAAGTAATAATTGAAAAATAATAATTACAATTTTCTCAATAGCCATTAAAATTAGCAAAGCTGCAATATATTTTTGGCACTTTTTCAAATTACTTGAACTTTTCATAATTAATATAGCCAAAACAAAAGAACAGAAAAAAAACAAGTTTCGTAATATATCCATAATCTGAAAAAGTGTTAATTAGTTAATTAATTAATTAATTAACTATCTACCAAGGCAATTCGCACATTTAACAAAGAATTCCCAATAACATTTAAATAACACAGAAATAAGCCGATTCCAAAGAAAATAATATATAAAAACCTGTTAATTTTCGGGAGACCCCAATTATCATGGGGATCATCGTTAGTATAAATGTAAATGACTAATAATGAAATCATAAATTGGTATACTTGACTAGTAATAGCTATTACAAACGAGGAAACGCCATAAATAAACTGAGCAATTTTAAAATGTACTTCTGAAGTGTAAAAAATCTGGGGGAAATAAAAAACGTTAGCAACATAAAATGCAATATACATTATAAAAAAAGTGTGATGAAAATGTAAAATCATTATGAATTCTGGAGTTTTTTCATATAATTTCCGAGTTTTTTGGAATACTTTATGGTATATAATACGTATTAATAGGGTTATTAATACGTAAAGTTGGTTTAGGAGAATGAATTTGAATTCGTGGTGTTCGATGGCTGACATGGTGGAGAATGATGTGGATTGGAGAGTTTTGGAATCACCTGCTTGGTTTTGACTTTATATTGACACTCTATTCTCTTCTTAAATCCCGCCTCCCGACTTCCACCAAGCTGAAAAAGGGAAAATTAAGCCCGTAAAAAGGAAGAAGAAAGAAAAAGAAGATCGAAAACTAAAATGAATGATTATAAATCGAAAAGGGGCGGAGTCATATGACAGCGGCCCTAAGCTCCGCCCCCTTTTTGATGGAAACGTGGAGATTTAATAGTTTATCTATCAAATATGGTACATTAATGTGGAGATTTCTTTATTTTAATGTGTCACATTTATTATCTCATTTGATTTCATGGAAGATAAAATAAATGCATGCAATTCAATTAAAGATTTTATAATAGATCAAAGTTTTTTTTATTAATAACAAGAAAGTTAAAAAAATATTTAATTACATAGAATATTTAAGCATCTGTTAAACTAAATTTCTCCATAGTAACCGACATTATTTTAAAAACAGGTGAATTTATAATAGAGTATTGAAAGTATGAAAATCAGGAATTCAGAGTTCAAAAATTCAGCTTTTCATGTTATAAATGTCTTCTATACCAACAGAAGTACCTAAAAAAGTAGAACATCCGTTTTTGGTCTTCTTTGGATCTTTATTACTAATGACTACAGTAATCCTAATACATGTTTTATATTATAAAGTGTTTAAGAAGACTAGAAATCAATATGAGGCAACTGACGAGCTTAAATTTGTTTTACATTTTCATAAATGGTTTTCTGTGATATCATATATCCATTATATACTTTATATTTTATATATTTTTTTGGCTTTCCACAATTCCCTGTATATCGGAATAATTGCTTAATTAATTGATAATTTAGTGTTGTTGTTATCTATTTTTGCAGCTCAAGTATATCAAATTATCGTATCGTTAATAGTTTTTCAAATTTGTTTTGGTATAGAGTGGTGTGGGCTACCCAAAATTATTATCATAGTTTATATAACAACCACCATTGTTAATATGTATATTTTGATGTTAATTAATATGAATCAAAATTATAAATCTATTTGTTTGGTATGTTAATTATGTAAAACATTGTTAATTTAAAAAAAAGTTCAGGTAATAGAATCAATTCGAAATTTGATTTTTATAACGGCATCGATTTTCTCGATTAAATCATTTTGTAAAAGAATAAGTTTGGAAAATTTACAAAAAATGATTTTGTCTCAGGTTACAGTAATATTCGCTCAAAAATTGGTTTGTTGAATAAAAAAGTAATTAATTTTTGATTAATTTAAAATTTTCAGGTTATTTACCCAATTGTAGCTCTAATTTATCACTTTAACTTTTCCGAATTCCTGGTAAGCCTTCAAAGCAATTTTTTTTTCATCATCATAAAATTTTATTCCAGGAAAAAACTAGAGTTATTGAAGAATTTCTTTATTCTGTAACATTTCAATTAGTGTATATGGCAAGTCACAGGAATATTACGAGGAGTTTATTGTGGAGTCAAAAGCGGGAAGTGGCGCCGACTAATTTGGTTTTTACAATTACCGATTCATCGTAGTAAATAACTTTTAAAAATTACAATTGATTACCATTAGTGATTGAATTAACTTGATATGGTTGAACATTTGCACTACTTTCAATAAATGGTAACCATGCGCAACATATAACTTTTAACATTTTTTTAAAAGACAATGAATTAAATATTGTTAACAAATTCCGTCTATTACAACCAATATGAGTTAATTGTATAATTAACGGGATAAACAACATGTCGATATGGTCAACATCATCTAATAATTGATGAAAAAACTCGTATTTAGTTAAGTTTTCATAGTCCGAGATAGTAGAAATTAGGATGTATGGTATTACAATCTGTAATATATTAATTAAGATTATTTAAAAAATTAACAGACCAATTTTCCCGTTAAAATAGCAATTAATTGCCATAAAACATATTTTTGAGGTTTATTTAATTGAGCAGACGCTAGATTAGCAAACTTGTTAATACTTATTACAATTGGTATGTAAAGAAGGGCGGATAAGTGTAGAATAGTTAAGGAGCACATGGAAAGTATCTGTAATTAATTAAATGTTATATATTTTTTGTTAATTAATATAAATTACGTCGGCTATATAATAGTTACTATTATCAAGTTTTGAATATTTATAAATGAATATAATAAGTACAGTAGTATATAGCCCTCGAATAATCCATTTCATATCGTTAAATGTTATATACTTTTGAGTTTTCGGGAAGAAATAGATTAGGAATCTTTGGGTAGCTAATAGAGATAGGAGTAATCTATTAACCTCGAAACTAATATACAATACTGTTAAGAGTATAAAAGGCGTGAAAACCGCGATAAGTGAGGAAAGTCCTGATGTGGCCGGCCATACCGAAAAGATTAAAAAGAAAATGCCTAATCCATATAGAACTTTTAAATGATTATAAAAATAGTTAATAACTTGGAATATAGGAGTTTCTGCATCTTTTTTTCTATTAATTCGGAATACATATACATAAAATGGGTAGATTAATAGCATTATAACAGGGTAAAGTAACATAAACGGTCTTGAATGAGAGGGGGTGCCCGCTATAATACATTCTGCTACTGTTTCGTGAAACGGGGAAGGAAGAGTGAAATTATTGACTCGGCACGCCATTTTTGAGGGGGAATGAGGGAAAAATGGAAGTTGAGGGACAGGTGAAGCTTATTAATGTTAGGTAACTGAACTTAATAAATATCACATTTTCAAGCTGTTTAAAAAAATTTAAAAATATATAAAATTAGACCCCGCCCACTTCCTTTATCACCCCGATTCTTCTCGTTTTTAAAATCCTCTGTAATTTTGACCAAAATTTAGAGTTAGCAAGTAAAAAAGATATTTCAAGTGTTAATGGCAAGAATATAATATCGACTATCTTAGAAAGAAGGCAAACCTGAATTAATAAATTAAAAATTAAAATTTGTTTAAAAAATTAACATACATTCCAAGGATCACTGTTTAACATTGACGGGATGTTAATTGGGATGTAAAACTGAAATTTTTATTTTTTTTCTTAGCTACAGTAGCTCGTGAATACTTACCAATTTCGAAATAGACATTAAAATCGACTGTAATAAAATTTGTTGATTCAAAATTCCAGATTTTTTATAATTCCAAACCACTAGGATAATGGAAATCAAGAAAAATAAGTTTATAACAATAAAATAGCATTTGATAACAGTAAAAGCCATAGTGAGGCTATGCCTCTCCCGGTCCCTAATTAAGACTATAAAACACGGTTTCTTACGAACCAGATTTATTAAGAGACTTAGGAAAGAGGACATAAAAACAATCGAAGCCATGACATAAGTAAAAATAAACGAGAAGACGACGTAAAGCAAAAGATGTTCGTCCTTGGTTCTCCTCGATGTTGCATTGTGGTCCGCTTATATTTGATCCAGAATGGGCGGAGCTTGCGGAAGAATGTGGTAGGCGTCCGGCGATGACGAATCATGCTTCGTTTGTCGGCTTTCTGTAAGAAAAACCATTAGCGCCTGTAAGGGTGAGAGAGCATTAGCAACGCGGAGAGTGTTGCTCGCCTGTCCTTGACAGATATGAGGAATTTAATATCTTTTGATCTTGGAGGAATGTTTTGACGCGTCATTGGTCAAAGTACAAGGCTTCTACTATGCTTTCAGGAATGTATCTGATAACTTAATTACTGATAATGACTAAGGGATATTCTATCCCTTACACCTTCCCCCTTACCCTAGGACCGTCCCTGGTCCTAAATGAAAGGAAGTTGTACTTACTTTTTTTTTTTTTTTCTTTGAAATGGGCGGCTGTGGCGACCTGTAGGTGATGACTGGTACGGCGGTGGCGTTGTTGTTGGGCGATCTATAAGAAAAGATTGATTGGAAAGAGGCTAAATGGGTATTGTAACCCACAGTCTTGCTCTTATGAGCCTACATGTAAGCTCTCAGTCGGTTGGCCACCGTCTGGGCGGAGTGGACGGCTTGTCGTGGTGGAGCGCTGATTACTTGGCTCCAGATGCGGTCCATCTTGGCGACCTCCGAGTCTATGAGGAGGATGCACAATGCCCGGGTCCGTGTAAGGGCCACATTGATGCGGCGCTCATCCCGGAAGAAGTCGGAGGTGTCGACGTTTCCGGTTGAAGTCCGGGTGGTATTAATAATGACCACCTGGAACTCCTGGCCTTGAGATGCGTCGATGGTGTTCACGAATGTTTGGGTGCCCATCAATTTCCTCGCGATGAGGGTGGTTTGAGCTTTATACAAAGTGAAGCACCCTATCGACAAGTTGCGGTCTCGGCGCTCGAACATTCGAGCCATAGCCACCGAGAGCTCGGCCTCACGCTCGTTGTGGATGGAGGGGGCCACTACTTCTTGTTGGGCGTACCCATGCAGATCGATGATGTGAAGTGGGCTGGTGTCAGTGAACCCGAGCCATCTGGCGAACGCGCATGGTTCGCGTCTGGTTCTATCGGACCTCAATGTTCCGTTGTAGAAGAGCCGTGAGACCAACTGTGTGATCTCTGCTGGGCATCGTTTCACATCTATGATTGAAAGTGGTTCGATGACCCTTGCGACCTTGTCGAAAAACGGGCCGACCGCGTATTCGTTTAATTCCATGGGAAGTTCCCTGTCGACGAAGGGTGGGAGTTGCCGCGAATCTCCGACAAGGGCGAGAGAAGCGTTTGGGCAACGTGCCATGAGAGCTACTACAGCGTGTAGCGGAATTTGAGAAGCTTCGTCCATTTGGACGGATAAGATGGCGTCACGTGAGCCACTTAGGATACCGTTGTTGAGAGCATCCGTTACGGTTGACAGAGTCCCAATGAAGATTCGTGGAGCATAGAGTCTCAGAAAAAGTGTTTCCAGAGGCAAAGGCTTGTTCGGATTCGTATCGAATCGTCTCCGCATTTCTCTACCGTGAAGCTCGTTGCGGTCTAGTGCTCCAGCGTGTTTTAGATAGTGGATGGCTGCGTGAACGCATTGTCCGCCTTGGATTCTCTTTCTACCACCTTGAATGTCGAAAACATATTGCCGGAATTCGTCGACCCAGAGCTGTGGGAAGTCGAGCTCAGTATGAAGGTTTGGATCGATGAGAGCACGGTTCTCTTTAGAAATGAGTCTGACCGCTCTTGGTTTATTGTTGATTCGTAGAATACTATTGGTTAGAGCGAAGACAGCCGCATTGGATTGGGCTGTAAGGATGTGGAGGCGAGATTCCTTCGTTGTCGAGGCTATTGCGTCGGCTGCCACGGTCATCATGGTGGTTTTTCCTACTCCGGCGGCGCAGTTGGCGAGGATAATTGGCCAACGGGAGTGGACGACTGCGTTGACGAAACTTTCTTGAGCCACTGTCAAAGTGATTCCGGGAATAACGTTATCTACTGGAGGTTTACGGAATGGTGGAAGCTCTGGTAGTGGTCCTCCGTTGATGGCTTGTAAGAGTATTTTGACAGCGCTATGGGCTGGGTGGGTGACCTGCGGGTTGGGACGAGGAGGGAACTGTGTCCTCCTGTGGTGGGATAGTCGGCGCCTGTGGGCCGAGGAACTGCTGAGCAGTGGGAAAACTCATCACTTGGGAACACTGAAAAATAACGCGGATTATTTCGCTAATAGGTAGAAGAGAAGAGAAGAAAAGAAAAAAAATATATATATATATCAAAAAGGCTTAGGTCCCTTTAATACGAAAAAAATTTTTTTTTTTTTTTTTTTTTTTTTGTTAGGAGGGATGGTCAGTAGGGGAACAATGGACGCTATGAGGGATAGGGTGCAAGTGATTCATGTCCACTGTAAACTGTGTACTATCGTGACATTCTTTGTTCTAGTGTTTTTGACTGGCCTGTGGAAATATGTATATAAATATATTTATATATTTATAATCAGAGGAATTATAATTGTCCGGAGGAAAGAAACAAACAAATTTTAATGATTGCGCAAAGTGGGCAACTTAACCACGTCTTTAGCATAAAACAAGAACTTACTACCTTATACTTCTTAATTAATTAATCAACCCCTACATGTGGACTTCCACATGGCTTAACGACTTGGGCATCCTACTTCCAAGATTTAACCGAACTCGAAACTTAATTACCTACTTGGGTATTTCCCATCCAAGATTTAACGACTTCATGAAGATTTAACTTAACTCAATACTTAACGACTTAACAGGGGGATAACGAACTCAAACCAACTTAACTCAAACTAATTAAACTTAACTTAAACCAACTTAAACTTAACTCAAACCAACTTAAACTTAACTCAAACCAACTTAAACTTAACTTAAACTAACTTAAACTTAACTTGCATAAATAACCTAAAGACGTGGGGCGAGAGGTTTCTAATTATGTCCTATACTTAAAACTAATATATTGCGAAAGAGGGTGGGCCGGGAGGGGGTGGTGGATCGTAATTTTTACCCGCGTAGGGGTGGTCCGGCTGTGGCAGACCCTAACTCGCTGCTACCAGTGAGGCTATGCCTCTCCCGGTCCCTAATTAAGACTATAAAACACGGTTTCTTACGAACCAGATTTATTAAGAGACTTAGGAAAGAGGACATAAAAACAATCGAAGCCATGACATAAGTAAAAATAAACGAGAAGACGACGTAAAGCAAAAGATGTTCGTCCTTGGTTCTCCTCGATGTTGCATTGTGGTCCGCTTATATTTGATCCAGAATGGGCGGAGCTTGCGGAAGAATGTGGTAGGCGTCCGGCGATGACGAATCATGCTTCGTTTGTCGGCTTTCTGTAAGAAAAACCATTAGCGCCTGTAAGGGTGAGAGAGCATTAGCAACGCGGAGAGTGTTGCTCGCCTGTCCTTGACAGATATGAGGAATTTAATATCTTTTGATCTTGGAGGAATGTTTTGACGCGTCATTGGTCAAAGTACAAGGCTTCTACTATGCTTTCAGGAATGTATCTGATAACTTAATTACTGATAATGACTAAGGGATATTCTATCCCTTACACCATGTTAAAATCTGGAAGAGCCGCCGGCCAAAAAAATATAGCTTCCGGCACCAAAACCAGAATTAAAACCCAAATTAACTTCTTGGAAATGAGTTTTAACTTAAAAATCTCGAAAATAACCTCCAAAAAGTATATAATTTGTGTAAAATCGATTAAAATTGTTAAAAAAGCTATTGAAACAATTGGGGTGACCATTAAGAAAATTTGAGTTACATCAGTATCCCATATTAATGGTAGTACCAAACTTATTAATATTAGATAAGATGTTACATAATAATATTTTAAAACATTGTAATAAAATTTGTTAACTTCATTTCCATCTTTCAATTTCAGATCCTTTTTATATTTCTTAATATATAACACATATATTACAGTGATAATTAATAAATATGTAAAATAAATTAAAGCTCCTTTAATTAAATAAGGGTAGAAAAATTGTAAATCGGGATCTTCAGTAAAATTGAATGGGTTTCTTCTAATGGAGGAAAAATCCATTTTCAAGGTAAAAAAAAATTGAAAAAAAAATTGAAAAAGTGGGCGTGGCCTAAATTATCACCTGCATGCTCAGCTCTTTCAAGTCAGTTATGGAGCACATAAACGCAATCCTTAACTTTGACTACATTAACTACTACTCAAATCACACTAAATCTGCGGATATTAATGAAAATTCATCTTTTCTAATTAAATTTTTGTTAATTACAAGCTTCTACATTATTATTAACACTCTAATATATTTTTTCTATGTTCATGTCTATAATTCTAATAAGAAACGAGATGAGACCACGCCCATCTTCGGAGTCATTTCTCATCTCTTCAAAACAGTTAAAATGTCTTATATTCTTATTAATATAATATATTTTTCGTATGTTATATCATATTTTTTGGAGAACGCATTGCTAACCATTGCTCAGACTATAATAATTATATTAATAGTGATACGATTGTTTTTTGCAACTGAAGTGAATCATATATTGGTTTCGTTGTTAGCTATTCAACGATTTTCTTTATATTTTTTTTCGGGTGCGGAAAAATATTTGAATTTGTCGGAGAAGAATTTGAATTGGGTTAGCAGAGGAGCGTATTTTATATTTACTTTTGAAGTTGCTTGGCTTTATATTTTATGGGTTATGGATAAATTTGATGATTACGCTCGGATAGTTATTTGTGTAAGTTTATTAATTAAGCTAATTAGTTAATTAAATTTCCAGATCTATTTCTTCTCAATTAACACAACCCTATTAATATCTTCTATATTATACATCCCAATCATCTACAACCTTCGAAAAGTCTCTCATCTAGTCTCTTTCCAACAAAATCAACCACAACGTTATATCCTATGGCAGCTAATAGCTACAGTACTCGGAAAGTTAATTTTAAGCCCCACGCTGTTTCTAACCTTTGTTAATAGGAATTTATTGGTGGTAAGTGTAAAATAAAGGCGATTTGAATGAAAAAAACGTTTTTAAGTTTACGTTAACTGGCCGACTACTGGATATGTTTTTCATGCCAATCGTAATACAAATGACTTATCTAGGATGTAATAAACGGAATATTCGGACAATGTTAAAATCGGTTAATCGAAGGGCTTTGTGGGGAATCTTAAAGAAATCGGCGGATGTTGCACCGGAAGTTTTGAGAAATTCGACTACGGTAGATTTGAATTAATTAATCGCTGGTTTTCAATAATAGTTTATAATACATTTATTTTAACTAACTTTCTTGTTATAAAATAAATTAACTAATGGTAGTAGCCAAGTAAGGTGCAGTTGGCACCACTTTACAACACCGAAAAGAGACCAATAAAACACGCAGATTCCTTCGATTACACTCCAAATAAGTCACTTGGACTAGTAAAGGAGTAAGAAAAATATCGGCGACTTTCCAGAAATAAATCGTGTAATAAAGTGAATCAGAATTTTCAAAATAAAATGGTATAAATGTCTGAATAAGATTTGTAAAACAAAAAATTGGTTTAACTTACAATTTTCTCCAAAACCATAATTACCAACTGCCATAAAATATATCGATGTGGCTTGCTTAACTTAGCCGAAGCTAAATGTCCCAGTTTTCGAACACTTATGAATATAGGGATGTATAACACTGCTGCTAATAATAAAAATAAAATTAGAAATAAATTATAATATATTATAATCAATTCATCCTCATTTTTCTTTCCTTTTTTCAAATAAATTAATACCATTAACATTTCAAATATCGCAACAGCATAAGCAGCATAAACAATGAATCTTACTGTACGTTTAGAAAAGTTCAGATATTTCTCGGACTTCGGTATAAAATAAATGAAAAAGCGTTGGATAGCTATTAACGATAACAAAAATTGATTAACTTCGCAGAATAATGAGAATAAGGGATGAATAAAAACATATGAAAAAGCCATAAAAAATACATAAATGTATTCGATAGAACTTGGAAAAGAAATCACGGAAAACGCAAATAAAGTGATTTGCAAAATGTACTCGATTCTGAGTGGATAATCGAAAAACACTAATATTTGGAAAATAGCGGTTTTCTCATCGGATTTTCGATTTTTTCGGAGAACTTGTAGAAAAAATGGGTATATCAAGCAGAAAATAATGAAGTAAATTGTAAAGCTAATTGCGAAGATTGGGCTGACCTCGTTTATTATTTTTCTGTTGATTGTGTTATTTTGGTGCATTAAATGGTGTTGATAAAGTGAAATTTGGAAGTGGAATTATAAAAAAAAAGCAAAATTTATAGCAAAATTTAATTAGTTTTTTTAAAAATCACCTGGTTCAATTTGAAATTGTTATATAATTTTCGCTCCGCCCCTTTTTTGACTAATGTAGGAAAGATGTGAATATGGATAATTTTATTTTGATGGGATTTGCCTGACACTTTATCACCTGTTTCCAAAAAAATTCGAATCCTTTTTATTTAATTTTTTACAACATGAATTTCATATAATAGGAACAATTAATAAATATCTTCAATTCCGAGTCGATTCCAAATACTGTTGCTGAACAATCGGCACCACTTTCTTTCTACAACACCAAAAAGAAGTCAGCAAAGTCTGCACATTCCTCCGATTACACCCCAAATAAGTGAATTGAACCAGTATCGGAGTCGCCATGATATCCACAATTTTACAATAATATATTAAATCATGAAGCGCAACACAATACATTAAATATATCGGGATTAAGTAAACCTGAGTATCTAGGGGTTACTGTAGTTGTAATTTTGAATAGCTCACGAATTTTTCTAAAACCATTGCTACCAATTGCCATAAAACATATCGATGTGGCTTGCTTAACTTAGCCGAAGCTAAATGTCCCAGTTTTCGAACACTTATGAATATAGGGATGTATAAAACTGCAGATAATATTAAAAATGAAATTAGGAATAAGTTGTAATAAATTATAATTGATTCATGCATGTTTTTGTATCTGGTAAAATACATTATTGATACTATAAACATTTCGAATACAGTAATTCCATAAGCAGCATAAACAATAAACCTTACTGTACGTTTGGAAAAGTTCAGATATATCTCGGAACTCGGTATAAAATAGAGGAAAAAACGTTGGATAGCTATTAACGATAACAAGAACTGATTAACTTCACAAACTGATGAAAATAGTGGGTAGATTACGAATAAAGCGACAAACATATAAAGCCCATGGCCAGCACCAGATTCTGTTACAGCAATCGGTATGAAAGTAATAAAAAATATTGCTAATATTATATACTCAATTTTTAATGAGTGATAAAAAACAAGGATAATTTGGAATATAGCAGTTTTCTCGTCGTTTTTCCTGTTTTTTCGAAAAACTTGTATGAAAAACGGGTATATTAATATGAAGATTATTAGATAAATTAAAACACTAATTGTAACTATTGGGGAAAGTTTTTCGATAATAACTAACCTTTTATAAGCGCTTAAGTTCATTAGAAAATGAGAAAACACTGGGAATGATGCCGGATTTAAAGTAAAACAGGTGGTTTTTCAGTGGGCGGAGCTGAGCTGGCCCAAGACACTTCTACAACGTAAATATAGAACAATTCCAAAAGAAACAGATGATTTTAAAATTATTGAGCAGTTATCGGAAACTACATATATTTCTCAGTTTCACAAACAACTTTCGATGAATCAAAGCATCACAATTGATGAGCCAAGTTGATCCATGGCTCAAAGTTAGTTTTACTTTTTGATTTATCATTTTCTGCTTGATACACCCATTTTTTCTACAAGTTTTCCGAAAAAATCGAGTATCCGATGAGAAAACCGTCATTTTTCAAATATTGGTTTTTTTCGATTCATAAAAATTAAATGTATTAATTGTTTCTATTATATGAAATTCGTGTTGTAGAAAGTTAAATTAAAAATAATTCGAAATTTTTTCGAAACAAGTGATAAAGTGTTAGGCAATCCCATCAATAGCAAAATGATACTAATTAACATTTATTTATGTAATAAAAATGTTAATAAAAAAAAATCAAGGATTAGCAGCTACTACATCTGCATTCCATAAACATGGACACAACAAATCCCTTAACCCTTTCCATGACTTCAACGAAGCTAACGCTGTCCTCAAATTCCTTTTATTACAACCAATATACGTTACTTGTATAACAATAGGGACCAATAAACCATCAGCAGTAGAGCCCAACAAAATTAAATATTCTGAATGGAAACCAAGGCAAATGATTATAATTGGAGTTATTATCTTTAAAAAATTTTTTTTATTAATAGCAATAATTTATAAAAAAAACGGCTTACTAATTTCGCAATAATTATAATAATCATTTGCCATAAAATATATCGATGAGGCTGTCCAATTTCATTAGAAGAACTCGTATAAGCAAGTTTACGAATGCTAATTACAATTGGGAAGTATAAAATTGCTGATGTTAATAATCCAATGTTTAAGGTAATAAAAATGACCTAAAATTAAATTTTATTTCAAAAAAAGAAAAAAAAATTTTTTTGCCGATTACCAGTCGAATTTTTGCAACAAGGATACTGTATTCAGGGTGATAAATCTCTGATACTATAAATAAACACATCATCAAAACATCAGACATTATAAACATGAGATAAGTGTAGCTAACGATATTGGATAAGCTACGCTCGGAGAAGCTTAGATATTTTTGAAGGCTCGGGATAAAATAAAGGAGAAATCTTTGGATTCCTAGGATTGACATGAGCAATTGGTTAACCTGACTTGATAACACTATGAAGAGCCATAGAGCAGAAAATAAGATTGTGCTGAGCAACCATTCTCCTTTAGGCTTATAAAAAATTAGCAAAAGTTCCAAGGAAAAAATAATAGAGGATGAGCAATAAACCAGTTTTACAGAAAAATAAAAATGATTAATAATCGGATAAACTACAGTAATCTTTTCGTTTTCTTGATTTCTTCGAAATGTGTAGGTGTAAAAGGGGAATATTAAAAATGAGGATGCGATGAAGATGATAAATAGTGGAAAAATGAATGGGGAGATGCTATCGGTTAAGAATTCAACTTCAGGATTGATTTTTATTGGGAGATAGGTAGAATTCATTTTTGGAAAGGAGTATTATGTGTGGAAATTGTTAGAAAAAATAATTTCACCTGTTTAGCTATTTCGGGTTCTACATACTAAGAATCGATGATGTAGTACTGTAGTCAGACTAAACTTCAAGGATCAATGGGTACTACATCTGCATTCCATAAACATGGACACAACAAATTCCGAAACCCTTTCCATGACTTCAACGAAGCTAACGCTGTCCTCAAGTTCCTTTTATTACAGCCAATGTAGGTAACTTGAATAACAATTGGAATCAAATAACTATCAGTAAGATAGCAAAACGTCATCATTAATCCTAAATATTTTCCATTGAAAACTATCATAGCTGGGATTATGATCTGAAATAAAGTGAGCAATTTTTTAGAGTTAGGTAAAGTTTACTAATTTTGCGATAATTATCATAGCCATTTGCCAGAAGATATATCTATGAGGTTGACCAATTTCATCCGATGCATAGGTTAGCGTACGAATGCTAATTACAATTGGAAAGTATAAAATTGCGGATGTAATTAGCATCACGTTAAAAAACACGAATGCAAACTAAATACAAAATTATATATTCCAATTAATATTAATAACTTACCACATTGATTGCCCTGATAATTTTTGTAAAACTGTTCTCATATATGAGTGGTAAAGAAACGCCAGGTGTAAGCCCATAATTAAAAAAGAAAAATATATATGAATATCGAATAATCGTTGACAAAGTGAGCTTGGAGAAGTTTAGAATTTTGTGACTACTCGGAATAAAGTATAGGAAGAATCGCTGAATTCCAAGCATTATCATAAGAAATTGGTTGACCTGACTCGAAACGAAAAGTAACAATGTTTGAGGAACCATGTACAACACAAAAACATAATAAATTATCGTGTTATCGGTTATAATCTGCAGAATATTGAATATAAAGCCAATTGAAGTGTAAATATATATAATTTTAATAATGTAGTAAAAATGATTGATGATTGGGTAGACCGCAGTGCTTCTCTCGTTTTCTCGATTCATTCGAAAAGTGTAGAAGTAAAAAGGGAATAGAATAAAGTGGCTTAATTTATACGTTATAAGAAGTGCGTTATCGATAGGTACCCATTTTTCAAAACTCGCGTTAAACTCATCATCGGTTACATTGCACCAACTGCAGTTGGTTGAGGAATTCGTTTGAAATAAAATTTGGGTTAGCTGAGAGATAGCTTCAGTGAGATTTGAATCCATTAAATGTGAAGGAATTTATTTTTCAGATGTAATATAAAATGGAAACAGGTGATTTTTTTTTATATATCTACGTTATAACCTATTTCGGTCGTTACTATGTCTTCAAACTCCACTCCCTTCAATGAAACCGATTATTACGAAATACTACAAGTCGATGATTTTCTACAGTACTTTCCCATTTACATGGAATTATTTAACGTAACTTTACTATTAATATTCCCTTTTTACATTTACACATTCCGGAAGAACCGGGAAAAAGAAAAGACTACTGTAGTTTACCCGATTATCAACCATTTTTATAAAATTATCATTTTAATGTATATTTTCTGTGCTCTAAATTGGTTTTGCGATATTATAACTATTTTTTGGAGAAGCAAGCTAATTTTGGGTTTAATTTTGATTTTCCAACTTGTTTTAACACCAGTGCTTATAATTTCAAGTCAGGTTAACCAATTATTGATAGCAATGCTTGGAATTCAAAGATTCCTATTATATTTTTATCCGAGCACTCAAAAATATATTAATTTCTCCGTTAATCAGGTTAATAAGATTATTAAATGGGGTTACGGCTTAGTTATATTTTCCTATGTTTTACTATTCATTGCCCTGGTATTACCTGCTTTTGGAATGGTTTTTTATAGTGAAATGATATTTTTTGGTCATATAGTGAGTCTTAATTACAAATTAATTAATAATTAATCAATTACAGATTTTTTATATAATTATGAATATTTTTCTAATTACATCTGCTGTATCATACATCCCAATTTTCATAAGTATCCGTAAACTAGCAGCGGGTTCTGATGAAATTGGAAAACCTCATAGATATATTTTATGGCAAATGGTTATGATAATTGCAGCTAAATTGGTAATTAATTTTAATTATTTAATTAAGTAATTGATTTTTCTACAGGTAATAATCCCAATTACCGTAGCCTTGTTTGGTAATGGCTCGGAGCAAGTTATAGCGTTTTGCAACTTGGCTGATGGGTATATGGTACCAATTGTGATACAGTTGAGTTATATTGGATGTAATAAGAGGAATTTAATGGCGGCGTTAACTTCGCTCAAATGTTTTGTTAATCCAAGAGTTGAACCGGTTTTACAAGATTTGTAATAAAAATTAATTAAATTTTTTTTTTCAAAAATTTCCAATTTTTAATTCAATGTTCTTTAAGATCAACGTCACACAGCTAAACTTATTTTCGGGTTCCCTTGTCCACGAGGACTACAAATGTAGCGACCAGTGACCGAATTTTGATCAAACTAAATTTTGTTATAATCAGATTCAATGAAACATATAAAAACACGTCAAAAAATGATTCTAGACCAACATCAACATTTAATTACATGTTTACCACATTAAAAAATTGTTTTCCAAACTTTCAAAAATGATGTATTAATTATAACCTAACGACATCAGCTGATTCTATGAAATCAGGCTATAAATATTCAAAAAATTTCGATCTTATCCCAAAAATCATGAATTTCTCTATCAAAATCAAAGAACTTGCTATTCGGGACCCCTTAACATCCAATCCAGAGCTCCTCAATTTCTATATGCTTCTATCTACCGTAATCTCCTTCTGCTACTTATCAATTTACCCATCTAACAATACCCATGTGAAAATTAATATAATCCAAAGATTATATCATCATTACTTATATTTTGTTCTAAGTTTCAGTTACATCCTAGCTATTTCCGTATTTTCATTTGTCTTTATTTCAATTTCAGAAGTCCAATTTATCTATTTACTAATTTATAATCCTGTTTTAACAGCTATTACCGGGATTTGTCAGTTTCTATGGGGATTAATGGTTTTGGCCCCTGCTAATTCGGAATTATCTGAAAAAACTGAAAATCAGGGTGTCCTATTGCTCATTACAATATTCATTGCAATTTTATTAATGGAATGGGCAGCTCCATTGATTCCTTTGGGTTATACTGTAAGTTTAGACTACAAACTACAATAAAAAAGCTAGATTTTTCAGATTTACTACGCGCTCTTCAATATGATATTAATTGGTACTGCTATTTTCGATGTATTTAATGTAATTGTCAGAAATCAAGTCGCTACTGTTAATTGGCAATTAACGATGATTGTAATACAGAAAATTGTAAAATCCTTGTTAATTACTTTAATTTTTTTAACAATTTATTACAGATCCTTATCCCCATCACTTTTTATTTCATGATGGATTTCTCATTTTATCAAATTGTGTTAACAGCAAAGAAATTTGATTTCATTTTAACTCTTATAACACTTAATGTTGTTAATATGGGTATGGAAAAGGAGTCGACAAGTTTAGCCGGGGATTTTAAAGTGAGTAATCAGCGTGGGAGGAAGGAAGCTGTTGTGGTGGAGTAATTAATCGATAATTGATGAAATTAATTTATTTGTAAACAATTAAAAAATTAATAAATGAATTTCATACTGTAGCACTAATTAACTATGTTATTACTTCTATTAAAAACTCCAACCCTATTACCCCGCCTTTGACACCTTATTTTCCCCGTTAAAACCCTTTTATTACATCCCAAATACACCAATTGAATTAAAGTAGGTGTATAAGCAGCATCAATTAATCTATGCACCAAAATCATATAATTTAAAGATTCCAAACGGAAATTGTAATATAGATGATCCAATTGTTTAAATTAATTAATCTCCCAAATTTCGGGAAAAAATGAAGAAAAAATTTTTGGAAGCCGAAAAAGATTAGAATGAATTGATGAACTTCATAGATAATTAATATGAACCACTCGCTAAAATATGCAATAACAGACTCCACAATTAGTATAAAGTTATTTTCATGAAAAGGTAAAGTTCCAAAAAATAATGTGATACACCAAAAAATATAGAAATAAATTAACGTTTTCAAGAAACTTCGATGGATTTTAAAAATCGGTTGGTTTTTTTCTTTGGAATAGTTAATAACATGTAATAAGATATATAAGGGGGAACTAGCTACAGTAATCAGGATTAGTATGAATATAATATAGGCATATAATTCTGGGGTATTAGGAAACACGAAAAATGAGAAATCGGTTGGAAAAGAGGAGTTGTAGAGCATTTATGATTGTCTAAGTGTCGCTCAGAATAAAAAAATATGATTTTTTTCACCTGTTACACTATAGAAAGCTTTTTACATAGAAAATCGTGTTTTAATCAGGATTTTCTTTCAAAATTTTATTACTTTTGTTAAAATCACATTCAAACATGTTATATATAAGTTTTATAATAATCATTTTATCAATTTCATTATCAAAACCGTTAATTGTACGTTTAACACCATTGAATAAGCATCTACAACCTTTAAATTGTTAACAAACTCATCCAAGTCCTCGTTTTCAATTAAGAAATAGTTAATTGGTATATTAATCTGTAAAAACTTCATTTTTTAACTGTTACTTAAAATTAAAAACTCACAATTTTTTCAACTAAGGTTAAAATTAACATTATAAATATTGTTTTTTGAAATACTGTTAATTTCCTTGATTTATAGAGTATTGGTATGTAAAATATAATAGAAATTAATAAAAATGAGTTCATAATTATGTAGATGATCTGGAAATTGTAGTTTTTGTAGTTTGTAGTTTACCTAGTTCGTAATTACTTTTTTACATTCCAGGTAACTCCCCAAAAAATGTATTAATATTCCTAATCCATAACTGTAAATCACAATTAATTGGAGGGCTCTGTTAGATAAATCAAAATTCCTTGAATTACAGTAAGTTAATACAAATTTATGTGCTACCATGGAGATTAATATTATATAACAAGATTTTCTTGTTAGAAACATTAATTGTATTAATATTGGATATAGATATAAGTAACCAACTGCAAATAACGCACTAATAATTTTATTAATTGGTGTTAATAGATATAATGCTAATGATATGTAGAATAAAAAGTAGAATATGATTAGTAATTGATGAAAATGAATTAACACCGGATTTTTTGAATTTTTCCTGTTGATTAAGTAAATTGGAAGTGTAATTATATAAATTACAGCGTAAATATAATTAAGATAGATGAAATTCATGTTAACAAAAATTTTTTTGTTCAACTCAGAAAAAAAAATTGTTTTTCTTTTGTTTTCCCAATGTTTACTTAAAATATTGCACCTCACGTTAACAATGTCCGGAGTCTAATCGCCTCACTTTTGACACTTTATTGAGGAAAAGGTGATAAGAGAAAGGGTGTGTCTCAATACTGGAAATTATATAAGAAAGTAATGACTTTTCCGTTTTTAGGAAGTAGCAAATGTGTTTGGAGTGTATTTTTGTGTTGGTTTTCGTGGCGACAGTTGGAACGGAGGCGTTGAGTGAGTTTACTGTAATATAATGATATATAATGTTATATAATGTTATATAATGTTATATAATGTTATATAATGTAATATAATGTAAAATAACGTAAAAATAATTTCCAGACTGCACCCAATTCCCCACCGACACTCCAATATCCGATGGGACCATTGTTAATATCCCGGGACCAACGGATGAGTTACAATCGATTCCGGCAAACTTTAATTGCCTGTATACGGTCATTTTTTTCAAATTTTTTTGAAATTAACACTTATTACAGCTAATTTTTAGATAACTGCCCCCACAAGTTTCTCAGCTACAGTAATCCTTCGAAATGGAATTCGGGGTGTTAATGACTATATTTATGTGGTGACTCAAGAAGGGATGGAGGAGACTCAGAATAAGTATACATAATTAGTTAATTAACAAAAAAATTAATTGATTTTCATTACAGTCGAACGGGGATCGGTGGCGCGCCTTTGTTCTATACAGTAATCCCGGGAGCCAAGATGTCGATTCAGATAGTCACAAAAAGTGTGTTCATGGATTCAATGTTTTCGATTACTGTAGAATATAAAACGGGTACTGTAGCTAATTAACTATAATTTAAAATTAATTTTAAAAAACAATAATTTCAGCTGTGATAGTTCCTCCTATCCAAATGATGACTGGAGACCAAATGAATTTTTTCGACCTATCGCTTTTAGCCGATGGAAAAGACACCCTTAAATCAGTTACATTCACCGGGGACTCATGGGTAACTTGTCCGAGAGGAGTACAAAATTAACTCATTTGTTACAGCTCCATTTCCAACGAGTTAACTCATCTGTGGACTGTAGTACCTATTATATAATTGATGGAACCATTTCCAATCAAACTGCGGTTTATCGAAGGCAAGGATGCAGGGATTTTTGTTTTTTCGAGGGTGTATCTAATTCTATTACGATATTGACGACGTCTAACAACTTTTTTGGATTTGTGGTGAATCCCGTGGCAGAGGCGGAAGAGGTGAGAACTTAAAACTGGTATAACTCGATTACCAGTGAAGATATCGAAAAATTGTTAACTAATGAAATATTGCTGATGACAAAAGCTACATTTTGTTAGTTGACAACTTTTTAGTAGCTCCTAATACAGCTGAGTTATAGCAATTTGAAAAAAATTGAAAAAAAAAATTTCGAAAATTTTTTTTTTGTTTTACATTTTTCAAACTGTTACAACTCGGTTCTCATGAAAGCTTTCAAAAAGTTGTTAACTAACAAAATATAGCTCTTATTATCAGCAATATTTCATTAGTTAACAATTTCTTCCTATCTCTACTCCTAACTAAGTTATACCATTTTCAGTACAACATAGTCTCCGTTATCGACGCCACTCAAGAAAACAATGCTATATTAACTTTCCCAGTGAACCAAACCACTCCACAAGCAATGGAAGTAGTGAATTTCGATTCTATTGGTATAATATTTCAAGTCAAAAATGTTTTTAGTGTAAGCAACCAAAATCATATTAATTAACACCAATTTGGAATTTTTCAGCCAACTTGCGACGCTTATCTTGTCTCGGGACCACCTAATAATGTGTCTACAGTAATCCTTAATGTAACACGGGATTTAACACCGAAGTACTTTGATCTCAAGTATTTAACGATAATTCGGGAAAATTGTGATTTTGAGTTTAATATTAAAGCATATGATAATTGAATAAATAATTTTTTAACCTGTTTTAGCTTAAAAAACAGGTGAAATCAGTATTAACATTCGCCAACTATGGCTAACCTATATAATAATACTACTATTAATAATAATATTAAAATGAGCAATGATACAACTATTCAAAGAAATTATCTAAGCTTCGAAAACATATTATTAGCAATTTATCTACCGTTATTAATTCTGATTTACCCATTATACATAAGAGTTTATAAAATGAATAAGGAATTTGATAAGAATACTGCAATATTTCATTTTATTACTCATTTTAATAGAATCCTAAAATTTATTTATTTTTTCATGATATCACTGTTTCTTATATGGCAAACGATAAACAGTTCTATTCAATATTTTACAATTCCTATTGTAGTTTTATTAATTATTTTATTACATGTTATAACGGAAGTTAATCACTTTTTACTATGCTTATTAGCTATTCATCGATGTCTTACATATTTTCTACCTAATTCTAATATTAAATTGGATCAAAGCTCGATGAAACGTCTAATTCGATGTTCTTATCTAATTTCCACAATTGAAACTTTTTTTGAGTGCTTAAGATTATCATCAGATTTAACAGTGGGTGATTTAAACGTTATTACCATTCTTAATTACTATTATCTTGGTTTTAATATATTTTTTGTGGTTAGCACTTTGTTATATATTCCTATTATTATTAGTATAAGGAAATCTTTGCATCTAGCGTCGGTTAGGGAGAATAAGCCGCAGATTTATATTTTATGGCAATTAATATCGATTTTGGTGGTTAAATTTGTAGGTTTTCTTCTTTTTTAAATTTTTTTTTATTACAAAAAAATTTTTTCAGTCATACACAATTACATTTCTGTTAAAATACGAAAAAGGGGATACTGTAGGTGTATGCAAGGTTTTTGATGGATTAGCGGTCCCACTTATTTTACAAATCTCTTATTTGGGTTGTAATCGTCGGAATTTAAGATCGTTAATCGATTCCTTTAAATGTTGTCGGTTTTCGACGCAAGTTGGGTATGAAGTTCAAGCTACTTCAACTGGCGGTGGGCTTGTTAATTAATATTATTTTTGATAATGTAATAAATCGATATAAAAATACTTAACTACAAAATACGAGAAATTGTCAGCTGTTAACTAGAATTCAAAAATAAAAAAAAATCATTCTTTCTAACTACATATGTCGAACTTAATAGACTTCATACTAACTAATAATTCTACAACAATTCAAAAAAATCTTGAAACCTCTGAAAACATCTTATTAACACTTTATTTAACGGTGATAACCCTTATTTACCCATTTTACATTAAGATTTACAATATTAATAAGGATAAACTTTTTTTATTTTATTTGCAATCTCATTTTAATAAGATATTAAAATTAATTATTATTTTAATGATATTAACATTGGTATTACTGGATATTAACCTATTTTATAAAGAGTTAACTTTCACTTTAATTATTTACTCTATTCTTTTCCTATCTTCTTTAATTCTTCATACTATAATGGAAGTTTACAATTTTCTAATATATTTAACCGCTATTAACAGTTTTATCACATATTTTCTACCCGGTTTGGAAATGTTTTTAAAAATTGATGAAAATCGAATAAGGAAGATAATTAAATATTCTTATATAATTTTTCTAATAGAAAATTTCCCTGAATCCTTGAGAATTGCTCCTGGAAGTGATGAGCGGATAGCTGACCTTAATTTTTATTACATTGGTTTTAACGTTTTTTATTTGATTACCATGATTTTCTACACCCCTGTGATGGCTAGTATGAGGAAATCAAGGGTTACCATGAATAACTTGCTGATTTATATTTCATGGCAATTAATATCGATGTTAATTAGTAAATTGGTAAGTTTTTATTACAAAAAGTTAGTTAATTAATTAAATACAACTTTTTTTCAGCTCTACATCATAGCTATCTCGGTAAAAGACGATATCAATGACGTCATAATTATTTGCAAGTTAATTGATATTCTAGTTGTCCCGCAATTCAAACTTCATATTTGTGTACTCATCGACGGGATCTGAGGTCGTTTAAATTTTGTAGACGTTTTCGATCAAATCGAGTTAGTTACATGGTCCCGGAGAACCGTTCAGCTTCTAATGCGATGTAATATAAATTAGTATAGATTGTAAAAAAATTTATGATCAATTATTAACTTATCAATAAAATCATACCCTTGTAGACTGGTTAGTAACATCACTAATCGCTTCCACTTTATACCCGCTTCTATTATAAAATCTTCGGATCCAATTCCAAAACTTAAAAGTAGCTATCAACGCCCTTAAATTTCTTCGATTACATCCAAGATACGATAACTGAATGATTAATGGAATTGCAATTGCATCAATCCCTTCGCATAGCAGAAGAAGGTCGGCGATTGGTGGAAATAGAAAAAATATTAGGTAAGTCTGTAAAAAACCTTGTTAGTTAATTAATTAATTAACAATTTTAAAAAAACTTACACTATTAACAATTAAAATAGATATCAGTTGCCATAATATAAAAATTTGTGGGGTACTCAGTTTCGCCGATGCTAAGTGTAGATATTTTTGGATGCTTATCATAATTGGGATGTATAAGAGGGCGGAGAGGAGTAGTAGAAGGTTTAGGTAATGGTAGCAATTCTGTAAGACGTTAATTAATTAATTAGTCAATTAATTAACTAATTAAGACTACCTTCACAATCTCTGCTTTTTCAACTACAAAAATAACCACCACTAATCCATAAACCAGCCATAGCAACCACTTAAAACTATACTCAGTAAAACTCAGCCGCCTCTCAAATTTCAGAAAGAAATAGATCAAAAATCTTTGTATAGCAAGTACGGATAACAATATATGATTAACCTGGGTCATTATTTGAGCAATTATTAAAGAAATTATAAATCCGCCACAAAGAATCAAGGATAATTTTATAGAATCAAGGATAGCCATTCTTTTTTTTTCAAAATTTTATAAGCAAGATTAAAAAATCAAAATGAAATCATCTGCCATTTGAATCAAAGTTATTGCAAAAAATTAATTAAAACTAGAATTAATTTAAACTAACAGCATACACCACCGGCACCACTTCGGCACGTTTAAGCGATTTTATCATTGTATCAAGGATTCGTTTGTTACATCCGAGATAAGTGATTTGTATAACGAGAGGAAAAAAAAGGAAATCGACATCCCTGATCATCACATATAGCTGAGAGCGTTCTGTGATAAGAAATATCATTGTGAAACATATCTAAAAAGTTAAAATTAATATTTTTTTAATTATAAAATTTAGCTAACAGGTTTTTGAATCATTAACACAACCAATTGCCAGAGAACATAGCGTTGAGGCTTGTTGAGCTTAGCCGATGCTAAATGGGCCAGTTTCCTTATACTTATTAGTAAAGGGATATATAACAATACACATAAAAAACATATTAATTGCGTTATAATGAAGTAACCCTGAATCAATGTTAGAAATTAGTAATTAAATTAACCTAATTAACCTACATTAACGACCATCATTAAGTATTCTTGGATATCAAGCTTATAAAAGGCAATTAATGCCACAAAAAACGATAGTACTGGTGTAACATGCACAGTTCGAATGAGTGACTTGAATCCATTTTCAGTAAAATTCAAAAATCTCTCTGTGGAAGGAAAAAAATAAAGAAAAAATCGTTGAACTGCTAGAACACTCAATAAAAAAGTGTTTTGTTGCATAATAAAGTGAACGATGAATAAAACAGGTACGTAGAACAAAAGTGTTATATAACTCAAAAAATATATTTGAAAAATCATAGGGATAATTATAAAAATTATTACCAAATACAAAGAATAACAGTAGATTTTAAGGAGATTATGAAAATGTTGAATGACTTGGAATATCGCTGTAGTCTGGTCTTTAGCATTGTTAATTTTGTAGACATGGAGGTATAACGGGAAGATTAAAAGGGTTAGAGTTATGTTAATTAACTGTATTACACTTAATATAATATCTTTAAGGGTTAGGGGGCTTTCTTCCGTCATAAGGGGGAAACTGAACTGTGGTGAAGGTTTGTTTCAGCTGCTGAAATGTGATGTGTTATATAGAATATAAAAAATTAACACCTGCCAGGTGTAACCTTCAAAAAATGTTGTTGTAAAAAATGTATTAACTCGCTACTCTCCCAGTCGACTCTAAACTAAAAATTAATTGTCTCGGAGCAACTCTACCCCTATTAAAACGGCACAAGGGACAAATAATTGCTCTAGGGAAACTATCATAAACAGAATCCATGAACAAATCCAGATTTCGTTTGTTACATCCAAGATATGAGATTTGTAGAATGAATGGGAAGCAGAAACTGTCGATTACATGGGATTTTAGGAAAATCTGAAAAAAAAAATATGTAAAAGATATTAATTAAGAACTAACATCAGATTCCCCGTTGCTTATAAAAAATATCGATGAAATACTAAGCATTTTTTCAAAGACTATTAAAAGTAATTGCCAGAGGACGTATCGTTGCGGTTGGTTTGTTCTAGCCGATGTTAAATAAGAATATTTTCGGATGCTTATTAATAAGGGGATGTATAATAGAGCGGATATTAATATGAATAGAGGTTCAACTAATTTTAGAATCTGAAATTATTTTTTAAAAAATTAAATATACTGTTATAACAGAAATTTACATAGATAACTATTTCTGCGTACTCCGAAGCATCCAGTTTCCATAGAATGAACCCTCCCACGAATACAGTTATAATAGGGGTGATAAATGCCGTTCGAATCAAAGAATCGATTCCAGTTTTAGTCAACTTCAGATATTTTTCGGTAGTTGGAAAAAAATAAACACAAAATCGTTGAATCGCTAGTACACCCAATAGAAATTGATTATTAATGGCAAGAAAACTAGTGATAGCTAATCCAATGATACAACTTCCAATTGCAATCATAATTAAAAATGATTGACGAAGAATGACACCAATAATCACAAGAAAAATTGGGATGGTATATAAAATATTGATTTTTTTCAGGATTTTATGAAAATGTTGGGTGATCTCGAAGATTACTGTGTTTTTGTCACGATCGCGGTTTGATCTATAGACGTGGAGGTATAAAGGGAAGGTAAGGATGGTTAATGGAATGGCACCAACTGATATCATGTAGGTAATTTCATTGGCTTCAATAAAATCAAACATTTCGTGATAAGTTTCGTTGAAATCGATCATACTTGATGATTAACAGTTTTTGTTTAGAGCGCAGCTGGTTTGCAATTTTAGTAGCAGGTGTTAATGATGTGTAAATTTGTTAATTAAACATCTGTTTATTAAAAAACAAATAAGTATTTACAATTTTAATTCTCCACTCTATTCCCAGCAGTCGAATAAACAACCATTTGCTGAGGCTCCACTCTAACCTTCTTACAACATGGTAACCAGAAAAATATCGTTTTAACCGGATCCTTCCTAATTGACTCCAGTAAAGCATCGAAATTCCGTTTGTTGCAACCAAGATACGCCAGCTGTATTAGTATTGGGAATGTAAAAGAGTCGATTGTTTTGTTATAAATAAAAAAATTGGTGTAATCGAATTCGGTGATGAATAGAAGGGCTGAGCAGCAAATCTTAATTAACTTCTAATGATTTTTTAATTACAAAAAAAAGTAATACAATTTTCTCGATTACGATTAGAAGCAGCTGCCAGAGCACGAAGCGTTGTGGTTTGTTTAGTTGAGCTGATGATAAATGAGAGAATTTTGAAATACTTATCAGTAGAGGGATATATAAGGACGCGGACAGCATTGTAAACGCGAATGGGATTGTTACATAAATCTGGAATCACTTTTTTAATTACGTTCTCATATAGCTAAGATTACCATTCGAATTATTTCGTAATAGTCCGGATTATTACCTAGTTTATATAATACAACAAGTATTATAGGTATTACAATAAATGGTAAAATGTAAATTGTTATTATAAGTGATTTAAAACCTTTCTTACTAAGGTTAAGCAATTTTTCAGTGCTCGGAAAAAAATAAAGAAAAATTCTTTGGATAGCAAGGACGCTGAGCAAGAACTCGCTGTTAACACTGATATGATTAGAGATTATTGCGTCTAAGAACGAAGCTAGAGAACAGACGATTAATAAAATCGGTGTTGCTAAAATAATTGATAACAAGAATAAGAGAAAAGGTAGTATATGTAGAGCACAGATGATTTTAAGAATTTGATGGAAATATTTAGTGATTTGAAAGATTGCTGTTGTCTTGTCACGATCGTTCACTTTATAGACGTGGAGATAGAATGGGAAGAGGAGGAGGGTTGATGGTATATGGATAATACCGACGACATGGGTAAGCTGTTGATGGTAGGTAATAGAAGAGGTTTCGTTCATTTTTTTTCTGGAGCAACCAGGAAAAATGAAAAAAAAATTTAGGATGAAAAACAGGTGATTTTTTTTAATAGCATTGAAGGGAAACTTCTAGGAACAAGAATTTCATCTGTTCTATAGTCCAACGAAATCAGGACTTCGAATTCGGTTGTAACAAACACATTTTGGATACAATGTTCAATTCGATGAGCTCCTTTTTGAAATTTGTGTTCAAGCGTGCCCGAGTCGTGCCAGCACTTAATATTGTTCATTCTAATACATTATCCACTTGTAGATTGGTTGTAGGGTGAGCTTAAAAATTTAACACTTTTCCCAGCATTACGCACGTAAAAAAGTAGTGGCTAAGCAAAAAAAAAACACCTGTCGACCAAGCTTCTCAAATAATTTCAGTTAAAACCTCTAACCATGCACAATATAACTCAAGTAGTCGAAGAGTTCGCTTCGCCTGAGCAACTATGCTTAATCGCTTTGATCTATTTAATTATATCCCTTTTACTGTACCCATTCTACATCCATGTCTACCGTACCAATCTTGCTCGGGATAAGGGGACCCCTGTATTCTTTATTGTTAGCTATTTTTATAAAACTTCCAAAAAAGGCTACATGCTTATTTATTTATTTATTGTCAATTTGTATGCATTCGCGATGTTTCTTCAATATGATTCCACTTACTATTTATCATTAGTATTTCTGATTGGTTTTATAATCACATTTTTATTAACACATTTACTAACCCAAGTTAGCCATATCCTGTTATCCATACTTGCTATACAGAGATTTTAGATCTATTTTTTTCCAAAACTCGAGAAACGATTGACACTTGAGGAAAAGAGTTTTAAGTGTCTTCTAAGGATGATTTATGGTTATGTGATACTAGTTTTTTTTTGTAGAATATACAAAAATCACGGAGGTTTTTTAAAATTGATATTTTTTGAGTCAACAAGTTTTTCAGAACATTTACCATTTTATCAACCTATTACTATTCCTATCCGCTTGCTTATACATCCCAATTATGATAAGCATCAAAAATATCTACATTTAGCATCGGCTAAACTGAGTACCCCACAAATTTTTATATTATGGCAATTGATAATTATTATACTTATTAAAAGTGTAAGTTTTTATTATTATAATTAATTATAAATGGGGTTTTGAAGGTATACCTCTTATACTTCTTAATTGAACCATTAGAGAACGTAATAATCTATTGCCAAATTGTTGATAGCATTGCTATCCCATTAATTATTCAGTTATCGTATCTTGGATGTAATCGAAGAAATTTGAGAGGGTTGATAGCTACTTTTAAGTTTTGGAACTTCTTCAGACGATGTTATAATAGAAGGGGGTATAAAGTGGATGCAATTAATGTTACTAACCAATCTACAAGGGTATAACCCAATTAAACTTGTTAACGTATTGGTATTAATAAAAAGTTGATCAAAATTATTTTTTTTTAAATTACTTTATAGAATTAACAACTATTTGTATAATAAGTTAAAACTTTTATTCTACAACTTGGCACACAAGTCCTTAATAATAGGCCTAACCAATTCCAATCCATGAAACGTCAAATGAGTCCCAGTTGTCACGTAAGCCAATCCAGCATTCGCCTCATCATAAAATCTCCATGTATGTGTAGTTGTATTGAAGAATTTTGGTTTGTAGTCAAAAAGTTCACATTTCGAACATTCTGATGCTAGTTTGGCGTAGCGAAGTCGAGCTCTGTCGGGGTAAGCGCTGACTAGAGACTTCTGAAATGGAAATTTTTTGGAATTGATGTTATTTTTGAAATCAGGAGGTTAATCTGGTTCAGATGATTATGAACAACCATAAATAGCGTTGTCCAGGTTAGAGACGCAGAGAAGCTAGACTGTCGAGACGCAGAGAAGCTAGACTGTCTGCGTCTCTAACCTCTAGAACGCTAGATATGGCTTGTTCATAATCATCTAAACCAGAATAATCCCCTGAATCTGGAAATGCTATCAGATTTTAGATCGGAGGTCAGATTACAGAGAAACCGGAAATTCCAGAATTTTCGGATTTTTCAAAATTGTCAAAAATCAATATTTCCTGATTTTAGCTATATTTTCGTACTCAGGGGGTCGAGAGGATTCAGAAAAGTACAAACAAGCCATATCTAGCGTTAATTTGAAAGTTGGAGGTTAGAGACGCAGACAGTCTAGCTTCTCTGCGTCTCTAACCTCCAGAATTCAAATTTATGCTAGATATGGCTTGTTTATACTTTTCTGAACCGGAATTACCTTCTGAATTCGAAAACATCGCTAAAATAAGTAAATATTGATTTTTGACAATTTTAAAAATTTTGAAAATTTCGAAATTTCTTGTTTCTCTGTAATATGGTCTCCGATCTAAAATCTGACAGCATTTCCAGATTCAGGAAATCATTCCGGTTCAGAAAAGTATAATCATGGCAGATCTAGCGTCAATTTGAAAATTGGAAGTTAGAGACGCAGACAGTCTAGCTTCTCTGCGTCTCTAATCTCCAATTTTAAATTAACGCTAGATATGGCTTGTTTATACTTTTCTGAACCGGAATAACTCCCTGAATCCGAAAATGACGGTTATTTTCGAAGCGCATGGCCCCAAACTCACATCAAATTCTACTAAATCCCTGCCTTCTTTCAACGCCTGTGGAATCTTATCTCCTTTACTACTAAACCTAGCAATCTGATCCATAATATATATCTTAATCTTCACATTCTTCGAATACAATTCAAGTTTCTTCTTCATTAGTTGATAAATCGGATCCTCATTCAAATCTGTCCCATTTGGAGGTAACGGATCGCCAATGTTCATAAATCTCGAGAATAGGAACAAGTAATCTGGTTTGTGTTTTTCGACAAGGCTTTCGAAGATTTTAAAGGCGTCTATACATCGTTGTGGGTACTGGTGCCAAGGGAAAAGCGGTTCACAGCCTCCTTTCCATTGCTCGATGATTGTGTTAGCTTGATAGGCGCATTCTTCGTAGAATAGGCGGGCGTGACTTCCTGCCCAACTATTTCCAAGAATCATCATTTTATATTTCCCGTTTTTTGTGTCAAGACCCTTAAAAATGTCTTAATTAGGCTGTTAATTAGTGTTCCCTACCGTATGACTACAATACTGAGCCATAACTCTTCCCCCTTCACAACTTGGAGCGTAAATATTCGATTGATCTCCATAGTTCCATGCAGTATTCAATTTAATTGCTTTTTCTTAAAAAAAAAAGATTAGCCTTCCTACAGTAACCCAATTACCGTAAGAAACAACTTCCCCATCTTTAAGTCCATCTAAACGATGGGTTATTTCGGGGGGAGAGATCCAATTCGAAATTTCTTTTTGGTACAGTAATCCGATGTTAGATGAGAATAGAATGAGTGATAGGATGAAGAGGAATTGATTTGATTGTTTTAGATACCATCTGGAAATGATCGAGAATTGCGTCAAGTATTTAGAAATGCGCCAGGGATCGAGAAATGCGTCAAGGACCCGAAAATGCGCCAGGGAACCAAAATAGCGTCAAGGATACAGAAAAGACGCTTTTTTCGATCCTTGGCGCATTTCCGGATCTATCGAAAAACTCACTTTTCAAAGGTCTCATGACAAATAACAGCTAACAAAACAGACGCTCCAATAGCCATCACCCATTCCTTATTCCACTCCTCATCATCACTCATTGTAAGCTTCCAAAAAGCATAAACTGGCCAATGAATCAAATATAAACTATATGAAATATCTCCAGAATATGTTAAAAACTTGGATTCTAACAAGAAATTTGTTGGAAAAACCATCAAAATCCCCGTTAAAACAGTCATAAATGGTCTTAGATACGGTAGCTCTTTTGGATAAATTGCTAAGAATATAATAAGGAAGACGAGGAAGGGTTTGTAGTTTATATTGTAGTTTGTAGTCTTCTCAATTTCTTCCACTTCTTCTTTTTCTTCTTGTTCTGGTAATAATGTATAAGAAGTGTCTTTGGAAGAAGAAAGAAGGAAAGCCATCATTCCTGTAAATATCGAGAATTGCGTCAAGGCACCAAAAACGCGTCAACCTATAGAAAACTGCCAGATTCGAGCTGGAACACTGTTAAATGCTTCTTGTTCGGTGCAAAGAAACGTGGAGTACAGAAAAGATAGTGATGCTGGAATAAGTGTTAAACTTTGTTAACTGTTAATTAATTAATTACCTATAATTAAGTAGTACGGTAGCTCGAGTTTATCCGAATAATTCTGAGCAATTTTAGCTCCTAGAAGATATAAAAATGGGACGATTAAATAAAATTGAACTTCAACGGATAGAGACCAGGTATGGGTGAAGACATCAACGGCTAGGGAGAGCTGAAATTAGTCTTGACTTGTTTTTAGTGAGCTAGCGCTTTTCTAGATCCCTGGCGCATTTCCAGATACTCACCATTTTAAAATAATCCTCATCATCCGTTGCAACCCGATTCGAGACAAAAACTAGAGCTTTCTTCGCATAATTCACATTTGCATCCACTGCGACATAGGGAAAAACAGTTAAAACCATTGAAATCGCCATTAAAATCACCAAAAAATACAGAGGAACAATGCGTTTCAACCTCCGAATATAGAAATTGCTCGTCCATTCCCATAACGATGAGCAATCGGATTTTCGGAGTAACATACACATTAGAAAACCGGATAGAACAAAGAATCTGAAAACCTGTGCCTTAATCGTGCCGTAACCAGGAAACTCACTGATCAACTCCAACATATCCATTTGGAAAATAGGTGGGAAGGAAATGAAATGAGAGTACAGAAATGATGGCGATGCCACGGATTCCTTGTAGATCATCTCTTTTGGGTTTTAGTGGTGGTAGAGGTTTTTTCATTATTGGATTTTAGATTAACTACAAAAATGTGTCGGCGGAGGAGAAAATGGACGATTTTTGAAGAAAAGGGGGAAGATCCTTTAGACCTGTATAGATTAGCATCTTCCCGAAGCTAAGTTCACTTGTCCAATGGCGCTTTTTGGATTTCTTGTTGGTTTGGGTGATCCAGATAGAAAAAAGGTTGGATTTATAAATTTTTTTTGTTAAATTTATATGATAGCAAAAGATCAGCAAATGCGCCAAGGATCCAAAAATGCGTTAGCTTAATTATAGGTGATTAACAAACTATTAACTAGCTTTTTAACGAATTTCCAGGATTTTTTTCCTTGACGCATTTCTGGATCAGATTATTTTTTAAGTAAATTTTTTTTACAACTTAAATCTAGCCTCCAGAAGAAAATCCGGGAAACGCCCTTGATCGTCTGATCTTCAGATTTATCTTCGAATCTAGCGTCCATACTACATGTATCCCCTCATTTTTATGCAGAATGATGGTATCTAATAATAAGACGATATTTTGAAAATGAAATGGGGCACATGTGCCGGTTAAAATAGGTATACACCCTTCTGAAAGCCGTAATCCTTAAATTAACATTTACAATTTTACCTATTTTAGAGGTTTAGGTTGTTAACATTCTATTAACTCCTTATCAACTTACCATCATTAAAAATACCAATTTTCCCCATTTTTTCCACCAAAAACCACCTATTTTAGGTTGAAAAATGTCGAAAAACCAGGAAAATCTATTCCAGATCCGAGACTAGATAAGCATACGAAAAGTGTCTTTTGAGAATAAAGGAAGGTGAATTTGGTCTTTAGTGATTCGAAACTGGATTGGATGTTTCTTGAATGCATCGGTTTAGCTGGAATGTTGAAATTGTGGAGTGGCATCGAGAAAAGCGTCAAGGATCGAGAAAAGCGCCAAGGATCGAGAAATGCGTCAAGGATCGAGAAAAGCGTCAAGTATCAAGAAAAGCGTCAAGTATCAAGAAAAGCGTCAATGATCGTCCTTAACGTGTCCCTTGATCCCTGACGCATTTCCGGATCCTTGACGCCTTTTTGGATCCTTGACGCTTTTCTGGATTTTTTTAGGACAAAAAAATTTCAACCTATGAGATCCGAGACCAGATAAACGTACAGAAAGTGATGGTCTCTTGTGAATAAAGGAAGAACAATTTCGGGGTATCGAGGAACCAGAAAGTGAATGATTTTGAAGATCCGAAACCGGATAGGAAACATCTTGAATGAATCGCCTTAGTCGGCTGCTTTGTTGAAATTTTAAAATGGAGGTGGGAAATGAAGGGTAGGAAAGTTAGAGGACCAGAAACCAGGTTAGGGATCAAGAAAAGCGTCAGGGCTTCAGAAATGCGTCAGGGATCGAGAAACGCGTCAAGGATCACGAAACGCGTCAAGGATCGAGAAAAGCGTCAAGGATCGAGAAAAGCGTCAAGAAACTAGAAATGCGTCAAGGACCTTTTCTTGATCCTTGACGCGTTTCTCGATGCTTTCAGTCAAAATTTAAACTTCCAATATTTCTCCACTCCATTCTAAATCCGAAATCCGGTTTTTTCAACACGGTGATCCTTTGTTGAATTTGTACATACCCGACAAGGACAATTCAATTTTATCGTGATTTCTCATCTAATTTGAGTTCCAAGAAATCATTTGTGTAGGAACTGGAAGTTTCAATGGATTCTGAAATGCAGGGATCGAGAAATGCGTCAAGGATCCAGGAAAGCGTCAGGGATCAAGAAATGCGTCAAGGATCCAGGAAAGCGTCAGGGATCGAGAAATGCGTCAAGGATCCAGGAAAGCGTCAGGGATCGAGAAATGCGTCAAGGATCCAGGAAAGCGTCAGGGATCGAGAAATGCGTCAAGGATCCAGGAAAGCGTCAGGGATCGAGAAATGCGTCAAGGATCCAGAAAAGCGTCAAGGATCGAGAAATGCGCCAGGGAAGCAAAAACACGTCAGGGATCGAGAAAAGCGTGAAGGATCGAGAAATGCGTCAAGGATCCAGAAATGCGTCAAATATCGAGAAAAGCGTAAAGCATCCAAAAATGCGTCAAGGATCCAGAAAAGCGTAAAGCATCGAGAAAGGTGTCAAGGATGGAAAAACAAGCCACAATGATCCTTGACGCTTTTCCCGATCCTTTGCCCTTTTCTTGATCCTTGACGCTTTTCTTGATCCTTGACGCTTTTCTCGATCCTTGACGCATTTCTCGATCCTTGACGCATTTCTCGATCCTTGACGCTTTACTCGATCCTTGACGCTTTTCTCGATCCTTGACGTTTTTCTCGATTTCACTCCACAATTTCAACATTCCAGCTAAACCGATGCATTCAAGAAACATCCAATCCAGTTTCGAATCACTAAAGACCAAATTCACCTTCCTTTATTCTCAAAAGACACTTTTCGTATGCTTATCTAGTCTCGGATCTGGAATAGATTTTCCTGGTTTTTCGACATTTTTCGACCTAAAATAGGTGGTTTTTTGTGGAAAAAATGAGTAAAATGGTATTTTTAAAGAGAGGATGTTGATAAGGAGTTAATAAAGAGTTAATAAAATGCTAAAAGCAATTAAAACTTCAAAAAAAATTAAATCTTCTTATCGGGTTTCCGCGATCTACTTCACTTTTCGAACAAAGTCCAAAAAGCCAATCTGTCAATCCGTCCGAATTGCAAATATGTTTCAATGAATCAAAAATGAAGCCAAAACGAGAGGATCTACAAGGAATCCGTGGCATCGCCATCATTTCTGTACTCTCATTTCATTTCCTACCCACCTATTTTCCAAATGGATATGTTGGAGTTGATCAGTGAGTTCCCTGGTTACGGCACGATTAAGGCACAGGTTTTCAGATTCTTTGTTCTATCCGGTTTTCTAATGTGTATGTTACTCCGAAAATCCGATTGCTCATCGTTATGGGAATGGACGAGCAATTTCTATATTCGGAGGTTGAAACGCATTGTTCCATTGTATTTTTTGGTGATTTTTATTGGGATTTTGGCGGTTTTAGCTGTTTTTCCACATGCTGCTGTTGATTCGAATATTAATTCGGGGAGGAAAGCTTTGGTTTTTGTGTCGAATCGGATTGCAACGGATGATGAGGATTATTTTAAAATGGTGAGTATCTGGAAAGGCGCCAGGGATCTAGAAAAGCGCAAGCTCAGTTTTTAACGATCCAAAAACACTCAAAGTATCCAAAAACACGTTAAGATTAATTTCAGCTCTCCCTAGCCGTGGATGTCTTCACTCATACTTGGTCTCTATCCGTTGAAGTACAATTTTATTTAATCGTCCCATTTTTATATCTTCTAGGAGCTAAAATTGCTCAGAATTATTCGGACAAGCTCGAGCTACCGTACTACTTAATTATAGGTAATTAATTAATTAACAGTTAACAAAGCCTAACACTTATTCCAGGATCACTATCTTTTCTATATTCCACGTTTCTTTGCACCGAACAAGAAGCATTTAACAGTGTTCCAGCTCGAATTTGGCAGTTTTCTATAGGTTGACGCGTTTCTGGTGCCTTGACGCAATTCTCGATATTTACAGGAATGATAGCTTTCCTTCTTTCTTCTTCCAAAGATACTTCTTATACATTATTACCGGAACAAGAAGAAAAAGAAGAAGTGGAAGAAATTGAGAAGACTACAAACTACACTATAAACTACAAACCTTTCCTCGTCTTCTTTATTATATTCTTAGCAATCTATCCAAAAGAGCTACCGTATCTAAGACCATTTATGACTGTTTTAACGGGGATTTTGATGGTTTTTCCAACAAATTTCTTGTTAGAATCCAAGTTTTTAACATATTCTGGAGATATTTCATATAGTTTATATTTGATTCATTGGCCTATTTATTCATATTGGAAATCGAATATGAGTAATGGAGAGATGTGGAATAAGGAATGGTTGATGGCTATTTTAATTTCCATCTTGTTGGCGGTGATTTGTTTTGAGACTTTTGAAAAGTTAGTTGGCGCATTTCTCGATACTTGACGCAATTCTCGATGATTTCCAGATGGTATCTAAAACAATCAAATCAATTCCTCTTTATCCTATCACTCATTCTATTCTCATCTAACATCGGATTACTGTACCAAAAAGAAATTTCGAATTGGATATCTCCCCCTGAAATAACTCATCGGTTAGATGGTCTTAAAGATGGAGAAGTCGTTTCTTACGGTAGTTTTTAGCTAATTAATTGTGTAATTTTGTTAATTTGATTAGAAAAAGCTGCTATGCTTAACCGTCAATGGAATATCAATGATCTGGCTAATATTAATGCGCCAAGCTGTGGAAATGGTAGGAAAATGGTTCAGGATTGTAGTCATACGGTAGGTAGTACTAATTAATCACTTAATTAATTAATTATTTAAGGGTCTTGACACGAAAAACGGGAAATATAAATTGATGTTAATTGGTAATAGTTGGGCAGGAAACCACGGACGTCTATTCTACGAAGAATGCGCCTTTAAAGCTCATACTATAATAGAACGATGGAGAAATGGCTGCGAGCCTCTCTACCCAATCCAATCCCATCTGGAATTGTGTAACACAGCCATTACCATCTTTGAGAAGAAAGTCCTCGAAACAAAACCAGATTACCTATTCATATTCTCGAGATTCGTAGACATAGGCGATCCGTTACCTGTAAATGTGACAGATCTAAATGAGGATCCGATTTATCAACGAATGAAGAGGCAACTGGAAGTGTATTCGAAGAATGTGAAGATTAAAGTGTTTATTATGGATCAGATTGCTAGGTTTAGTAGTAAAGGAGATAAGATTCCTCAGGCGTTGAGAGAAGGCAGGGATTTAGTGGAATTCGATGTGAGTTTGGGAATTTTAAACTGATAATAAGTGTCATTTTTGGATTCAGGAGGTTATTCCGGTTCAGAAAAGTATAAACATGGCATATCTAGGGTTAATTTGAAAATTGAAGGTTAGAGACGCAGAAAGTCTAGCTTCTCTGCGTCTCTAGCCTGCAATTTTCAAAGTAATGCAAGATATGGCTTGTTTATACTTTTCTGAACCGGATTGACCTCCTGAATATGAAAATATTGCTAAAATCAGGAAATATTGATTTTTGGCAATTTTGAAAAATCTGAAAAACCTGAAAATTCCGGTTTCTCTTTAATTCGATCTCCAATCTGAAATCTGACATGATTTCCAGATTCAGGACGTTATTCCGGTTCAGAAAAGTATAATCATGGTATATCTAGCTCCATTTTCAATTTTGGAGGTTAGAGACGCAGAGAAGCTAGACTGTCTGCGTTTCTAATCTCCAATTTTCAAGTTAACGCTAGATATGCCATGATTATACTTTTCTGAACCGGATTAACCTCCTGAATTCAAAAATGACATCAATTTTATAAAATTTCCATTTCAGAAGTCCCTAGTCGAACGTTACCCGGACACAGCTCGTCTTCGCTATGCCAAGCTAGCATCAGAATGTTCAAAATGTGAACTTTTCGACTACAAACCCAAATTCTTCAATACAACTACACATACATGGAGATTTTATGATGAGGCGAATTCTGGGCTGGCTTACTTGACAACTACTATACATTTATCGTTTCATGGATTGGAATTGGTTAGGCCGGTTATTAGAGACTTGTGTAGAACTTTGTAATAAAGTGTTAAAATTTGTAAATATGAAGAATTTCAGATTTTTTTTTCAGAAGCCTGATTTTCAGAGACTGCTTGGATTCTAGCATTATCATCTTTGAGGAGGCATATCTCGGTTCCCTTGATAGCTACAATAAAGTTGTTAACTAACAAAATGTAGCTTTTAACATGAGCAATATTTCATTAGTTAACACTTTTCCGATAGCTCTTACAGTAGCCGAGATATAATAGTTAAAAAAAAACAGCAAAAAAATTTTTTTTGACATTAAATCAAATGTGTCTTTTTTGAACTCCTATATCTCAGTTCCCATGATAGCTATCAAAAAAGATAAAACTAACAAAATGTAGCTCTTTTCATGAGCAATATTTCATTAGTTAACACTTTTTTGATAGCTCTTACCGTAGTCGAGATATAAATTTCTGAAAACTGCAAGATATATATATTTTTTTAATTTTTTAAACTTTTTGTTGAAAAACAATTAATCAAAAAATCATATAACAATTTTTAACATTAACAATTAATTATAACTTCTCACAGAGCTCCTTCACAATAGGCCTAACCAATTCCAATCCATGAAACGTCAAATGTACAGTAGTTGTCACGTAAGCCAATCCAGCATTCGCCTCATCATAAAATCTCCATGTATTTGTAGTTGTATTGAAGAATTTGGGTTTGTAGTCGAAAAGTTCACATTTCGAACATTCAGATGCTAGTTTGGCATAGCGAAGACGAGCTGTGTCAGGGTAACGTTCGACAAGGGACTTCTAAAATATACATTTTGTAAAATTGATGTTATTTTTGGATTCAAGGGGTTATTCCGGTTCAGAAAAGTATAAACAAGCCATATCTAGCGTTAATTTAAACTTTAGAGGTTAGAGTCGCAGACAGTCTAGCTTCTCTGCGTCTCTAACCTCCAAAATTCAAGTTAACGCCAGGTATGGCTTGTTTATACTTTCCTGAACCGGAATAACCTCCTGAATCCAAATCTGCCATCAGAAATCGAAAATTTTCAAAATTGATCATTTTGGAAAAAAATTGGTTTTTCAATTTTTTTTTTCAAATTTGGCCAATTGGGATTTTTTCTATCTGAAACTGTTAAATTTGAATTCATGGGGTTATTCCGGTTCAGAAAAGGATAAACAAGCCATATCTAGAATCACTTTGAATTTTCTAGGTTAGAGACGCAGACAGTCTAGCTTCTCTGCGTCTCTAGCCTCTACAACGCTAGATATGGTTCTTATCTAGCCGGATTAACCTCCTGGATCTGAATTTAACATCAGATTCTAATTTTGGGACCATGCTCAAGACTTAGGAGCCACTTACATCATACTCCACCAAATCCTTCCCTTCCAACACCGCCTCAGCAATCCGATCGGATCCTTTCATCTTAAACTCGGCAATCTGATCCATAATAAATATTTTAATCTTCACATTCTTCGAATACAATTCAAGTTGTCTCTTCATTCGTTGATAAATCGGATCCCCATTTAAATCTGTCCCATTTACAGGTAACGGATCGCCAATGTCCATGAATCGGGCGATTATGAATAGGTAGTCTGGTTGATGCTCTTGAACCCGTTTTTCAAAGAGTTTTAAGTTTTTCCCACAGTTAACTGGGTACCTTTGCCAAGCGTGAAGTGGCTCGCAGGCTCCTCGCCATTGATGGACTATGGTATGAGCTTTAAAAGCGCATTCTTCGTAGAACAAACGGGCGTGGTTGCCTGCCCAACTATTACCGATTAACATCAATTTATATTTCCCGTTTCGAGTGTCAAGACCCTTAAATAATTAATTAATTAGTATTAGCTAGTATTATTTACCGTATGACTACAATACTGCACTAGCTTCTTCCCATTTTCACAGCTTGGTGCATTAATATTAGCTTGATCGTCTATATTCCATTGGCGGTTAAGTATAGCAGCTTTTTCTAACAAAATTAACAAAATTACACAATTACTTAGTTAAAGACTACCATAAGAAACAATTTCTCCATCTTTAAGTCCATCTAAACGATGGGTTATTTCAGGGGGAGATATCCAATTCGAAATTTCTTTTTGGTACAGTAATCCGATGTTAGATGAGAATAGAATGAGTGATAGGATAAAGAGGAATTGATTTGATTGTTTTAGGTACCATCTGGAAATGCACATATCGAGAAAAGCGCCAGGGATCGAGAAATGCGCCAACTAACTTTTCAAAAGTCTCAAAACAAATCACCGCCAACAAAACGGAAATTAAAATAGCCATCAACCATTCCTTATTCCACATCTCTCCATTGCTCATATTAGATTTCCAATATGAATAAATAGGCCAATGAATCAAATATAAACTATATGAAATATCTCCAGAATATGTTAAAAACTTGGATTCTAACAAGAAATTTGTTGGAAAAACCATCAAAATCCCCGTTAAAACAGTCATAAATGGTCTTAGATACGGTAGCTCTTTTGGATAAATTGCTAAGAATATAATAAAAATGACAAGGAAGGGTTTGTAGTTTATAGTATAGTTTCTATGACCAGTATTAAAAATATTTTCCTTGGTAGAAATGAGAAAAGCCATCATTCCTGTAAATATCGAGAATTGCGTCAAGGCACCAAAAACGCGTCAACCTATAGAAAACTGCCAGATTCGAGCTGGAACACTGTTAAATGCTTCTTGTTCGGTGCAATAAAATTCGGAGTAGAAAAATGAGATTAATCCTGTAATTAATGTTAATTAACAGATCGTTAAGAGTTTGTTAATTACCTATAGCTAGGTAGTACGGTAGCTCGAGCTTATCCGAATATTTCTGAGCAATTTTGGCTCCAAGAACGTATAAGAATGGGACGATTAAATAAAATTGAACTTCAACGGATAGAGACCAGGTATGAGTGAAGACATCAACGGCTAGGGAGAGCTGAAATTAGTCTTGACTTGTTTTTAGTGAGTTGGCGCTTTTCTCGATCCCTGGCGCTTTTCCAGATACTCACCATTTTAAAATAATCCTCATCCTCCGTTGAAATCCTATTCGACATAAAAACCAGCGCTTTCCTCCCCGAATTAATATTCGAATCAACAGCAGCATGTGGAAAAACAGCTAAAACCGCCAAAATCCCAATAAAAATCACCAAAAAATACAATGGAACAATGCGTTTCAACCTCCGAATATAGAAATTGCTCGTCCATTCCCATAACGATGAGCAATCGGATTTTCGGAGTAACATACACATTAGAAAACCGGATAGAACAAAGAATCTGAAAACCTGTGCCTTAATCGTGCCGTAACCAGGGAACTCACTGATCAACTCCAACATATCCATTTGGAAAATAGGTTGGTAGGAAATGAAATGAGAGTACAGAAATGATGGCGATGCCACGGATTCCTTGTAGATCCTCTCTTTTATTGGTAGACCCTCGTTTCTGATGGATTTGCATTTTTTGGGGTTTTTTTTTCGTAGAGATCTTTGTATTTATAGGCATCTTCGCTTTTTCGGTGAAACCGGAATGATTCCTTGAATTTTCCATCGGAATAGATTGAAAAAACGATAAAATTTTTTATAATTATGTATTAATACTTATTACAGCTTGCTACATTTTATTAATATCAAAATTGCTCGATTTTGATTAATTTTATCATTTTAATGTGATAAAAATCATATAAAATCATGTAAAACTATGTAAATCTAAACTGAAAAGATCCTTCATCCTAGTTTGTGAAGATTTGTATTGCCGATAAAGAACCCGACTTCATTTTCGGATCTCTCTTCTCTACACCTTCTGAATCGCAAAAGATCATCCTTTTTCGTTCCAGATATCGAAAAATGTAGTTGGGAACAGGATTAGTGGAAAAATGGATTAATAGCATAGACAGGGAAAATGAGAAAAATAATTTTATTTACAAAAAAATTTTTTTTTTGGAAATTCATTTATTTTTAAATCATTTTTGGATTCTTAATCATACAGTACTACTACCCAAATTCGTTGTTTCTCGATATCCAACTTTGATCGTAGAATACGGTACACACGGACAACACATCACTCGAAACAGATTTCTCAGCTTAAGAGATCCCAAAAAACTCTGCAAATTCCGTTGATTACAACCCAAATATGATAGCTGAATTATAAGGGGAGTTGTTAATGCGTCAATCATCTTTAATGACGCCAAGTAATGATCAATGTTCATGTCGAAGGCTAGGTAGAGGATTGGTATGTAGGTCTGGAAAAGTGGTATATCTCAGTTGGAGTGAGAGTTAGGAAAAATTATTAATTAATTAATTGTAGCTCTTATTATGAAGAAAATTTCATTAGTTGAAAGTTTTTTGATATCTATTATGGAAATCGAAATATAGGGGTTTGAAAAATGCAACCGAAAAAAAGTTAAATTTTTTTTTCAAATTGATATATTTCAGTTCCCCTTAGAACTACAAAAAAGTAACCAACTAACAAAATATTCCCCATAATACGGGCAATATTCCATTAGTTAACAATTTCTTCCCATCTCCCCTAGGAACAAAGTTATACCCAAAACTAACCAGCTTAACCAAAACAGTGATCACCAATTGCCACAAAACAAATCTCTGCGGTTGATTCATCTTAATCGACTCCAAATGAACCACTTTCCTTATACTAAACATGATTGGAACGTATAAACACGCAGATAGAAATAAAAAAAGATGGAATCCAATTAAAAAGAACAAACTGAGGTCAACAGTACTTTCAATATAATACGTACTTATAGCGAAAATTATAAAAAATACGTAAGAGCTTCTAATCAACCATTTTAAATTAGTTTCAGTTAACACTAAATATTTCTCAATTTCCGGGAAAAAATAGATTAGAAACCGATAAACAGCCAGGAATGACAGTAGAAATTGGTTGACCTCAGTTGTGAAGTTGAATACATATAGTGATCCAATCATAACAGTGCCAACAGAGCCTATGAAAAATGTCGATTTAATCCCAGATATAGATAAAACTATACACAAAAACAAATAGAAACTCATTGTAAAATAATAAAATTTCAATGCTTCATAAAAATGGTTAATAATCGGGAACACACTTGTAACCTTATCCCGTTCCCTGTTCATACGGTAGACATGGATGTAGAATGGGTAGATTAAAATGAGCAATAGGAAATAAAGTTGTGATAAATAGAGCGTATATAATTCTTGAGGTGAAGTCCAATCGGTGGAGTTTGTCGAGTTGAAGGAATCGTCGTCCATCTAGGGCATGACTATTGCTGAATAATGATTTTAGAAAGATGACATGGTCAGGTGAAATCCACAGATTTTCAAGTCAGAAGACTAATTGTTTGGTAGCGTTTCTTGACGAATTTCCTGACCTTTGGCTGCATTAATTTTTCACCTGATTACATGTAAAACCTCGTGTTTGAGCCCGGATTTCTTTAATTGTTTCTCAGCTTGACAAGATTTTATGAAAAAATTAAAAAAAAAACATTTCTTTTTCAAAATCCAAAATTGATCAAAATACTGTGGAAAGCTCACAAATCATACAGTACTACTAGCCTAATTCGCCGTTTCTTGATATCCAACTCTAATTGAAGAATACGGTACACACGGACAACACATCACTCGAAACAGATTTCTCAGCTTAAGAGAGCCCATAAAACTCTGCAAATTCCGTCGATTACAACCCAAATAGGATAGCTGGATTATAAGTGGAGTTGTTAATGCGTCAATCATCTTTAATGACGCCAAGTAATCATTATAGTTAATGTTGAAGGCTATGTAGATCAGTGGCATGTAGGTCTGGAAACACAAAAAGTGTTGACTGATAAAAAGCTCTTACGGGTACCGAGATATAGAAGTTCGAAAAATACATTAAAAAATTTTTTTTCATATTAGTATATCTCAGTTCCCATAATAGCTACAAAAAAGTGATTGACTAACAAAATGTACCCCAAAATACGGGCAATATTTCATTAATTAACAATTTTCCTCCATCTCCCCTAGCAACAAAGATATACCCAAAACTAACCATTTTAACAATAACTATCAGTAACAACTGCCACAAAATATATCTCTGTGGATGATTCATCTCAACCGATTGCATATTTACCAATTTCTTCACACTAATCATAATTGGAAGGTAAAATAATACTGATATGAATATGAATAGATGGAATCCAATTTGAAAATAAAGCAGGAGTTTTAGCTGTATTCCAAAATCAGTAAAAGCCATGATTAAAAAGGCAGTAATAAAAAACAAATAAGAAATTCTGAGTAACCATTTTAAATTAGTCTCAGTTAACACTAAATATTTCTCAATTTTCGGGAAAAAATAAAGTAGAAATCGGAAAACCGCCAAGAATGACAGTAGGAATTGATTGACCTCAGTGATGAAGTATAATATAAATGTTGAGCACAAATATGAAAACATCCAGTAGCCGAACAAGTCGATATTAGGAATTGATACATATGTAACTGTATATAAAATTACCATGAAACTAACAAAAAAATAAGACAATATTTGATAAAAATGGTCAATTATTGGGAAGATATTTATAGCCTTATCCCTTTCCTTGTTAATACGGTAGACATGAATGTAGAATGGGTAGATTAAGAAGAGCGACAGGATATATAGAACGGATACGCTGAATTGATAATAATAGTACGGTACTAGTTCTTTTGTGGAGTTGTTCATTGCTTACAATTTTATTATAACTGAGATTAACAAGGAAAAGAAACTTGAGCTGATTTCCTTTTTTTTTCATTTTCTGATATTTGTTAACAGGTGATAATAAGAAATACCTATTTCTATTTCAAAGTTTGTCACGATCGAAAGTTGGCATTTAGATCCCTGACGCAATTTTGAATCTTTAATTATAAAAGACTACGTGTGTTTCTTCGATGAAAGTTGGATATCAAGAAACGGCAAATTAGGATAGTAGTACTCTATGATTAGGGATCCAGAAATGCGTCAAGGATCTGAAAATAGATGAATTTTCAAATAATAAAGTGTTTGAAATGTTAAAAATGAATTTTTTCTGTCTTCTACATAACAATAGACCTTCCGTCGTTGAAAGATCAAAATCAGCACTTCCACACTACATATTTTCTCTTTCCTGATATAAGATCTAAGGATGTATGCTTTGTTAGTATCCAGAAATGCGTCAAGGATAGAGAGAAGCGTCAAGGATCCAAAAATGGGTCTTTTGTCGAATTTTAAAGTTCTTGACGCCTTTCTCGATCCTTGACGCACTTCTCGATCCTTTTTTTTCAATTTTTTTTTGCCACAAATAAAAATTGCAATAAATCATGTAACTAGTTGAAAACAGTTCGGCAACATTTTTCCCCGAAACCCCCGCCCACTTGACCTTGGGTAACGACCTCACAGAACGCGGCGATGAGTTGATAAAAGGAACGGACAAGAAGGAAAAATTGAAAAAAAAAAGAACTTTTTTTTCTGATTTTTTTGGTTAATTATTTTTGGGAGATTAATTAATTAATTAATTACAGGTACTGTAATACAAAAATGCTGGCTAAACAGTGTCCAAATTGCTCTGGATATGAGATGGATCGGGAGTGGACTTTTGAGATTTGTCGGTTAGCTTTTTTTTTACATTTTTGTTAATAAATTTTAATTAATTGTAATTAAATAATTAATTAATTAACTTTTTTTCGTTAATTAACTTTTAACAAGTTCAGGCGCTGTTTCATCGAGCGTATGGGCCTGCGGGAGTATTCCGATAGTGAGGATGAGCCATTGTGAGTTTGACTAGAAACTACAAAGACTACAAACTACAAACTACAAAGACTACAAACTACAAACTACAGAGACTACAAACTACAAACTACAAAGACTACAAACTACAAACTACAAAAACTACAAACTACAAAGACTACAAACTACAAACTACAAAGACTACAAACTACAAACTACAAAAACTACAAACTACAAAGACTACAAACTACAAACTACAAAGACTACAAACTACAAACTACAAAGACTACAAACTACAAAAACTACAAACTACAAAGACTACAAACTACAAACTACAAAGACTACAAACTACAAACTACAAAGACTACAAACTACAAAGACTACAAACTACAAACTACAAACTACAAACTACAATTTGCAGACCAAGCTTGTCAGATGTTGTAGAAGACGTTCCAGCGCCACAGGCTCCAGAGGATACTGTAGTAACGTAAGTTAGGCTAAGACTACAAACTACAAAAACTACAAACTACAAAAACTACAAACTACAAAGACTACAAACTACAAAATTTCCAGACCAAAAATCGTCGAAATTTCGCTCCCGGAACCAATTAAAACACCAGAATTCAATGAAAAACCAAAAAACCCAAAAAATATTATTAATTATGTGTAAGAAATCAATTAACACAAAATAATTTTTGTTTACAATATTTTTCAGATGCTCCACCCCTGGATGCACTGTAAACACTGGAAAATTCACGCGTCGTAGGGAAACGAAGCAATTACTTTGCAAGTAAGAGATTTTTGAGTTTTGTACTCCTTTTGGACAATTGTGTTTTTTTAGGAAATGTTTATGGACTCTGACAAGTGAAAGGCGGAGGGTTAAATTGCAAGGGAGGATTAGGATGGGTGAGAGGTGAGTTGGGAATGGGTATAACTCGGTTCCTGTTAGAGATACCGAAAAATTGTTGACTAATGAATCATAGATCTTGTTAAGGGCTACATTTTGTTAGTTAACCAATTTTTTGTAGCTGTTATGGGAACCGAGTTATAGGAGGTTGAAAAATGTGCTAAAATTAATTTTTTCAAAAATTTTTTTTTTTGCATTTTTTCAAATTTCCATATCTCGGTTCATTTTAGAGCTATCAAAAAGTCGTTAACTAATGAAATATTATTCATGTTAAGGGCTATATGTTGTTAGTTGATACTTTTTTGATAGCTCTTAAACTAAGCAAAATAACCGCGTTTAGAGCCGCAGCTCGGAAAGTGACGCTTCAGTCTATCCGTTTTTTTCAGCGCCTGTAACTCGATTCCTGTTAGAGCTATCAAAAAACTGTCAACTAACAAAATGTAACCCTTAACAAGATCTACATTTCCCTAGTTAATCATTTTCTTCTAACTCTCCTGCCAACCGAGATATTCCCCTTTTCCAGATGCCATAACCCAGGATGTGACAATATTATAATAATAGCCTTTCGAAACAAGGAAACCGGGATGCGTCAGTGTAGAACCTGTTATCGAAAGTCAAAAGAAAACCCGAAAAAACCAGAAAACCGGAAAATAAAAAAGCCAATGAAGAAATGGTAATAATTAAAAAAAAAATAATTTAGCAACAAAAAAAAATTAATTTACAGTGTTAAACATACTAAAAGTGAATTCAAGGTTGAGCCGGCAAAAAAGGGATTTCATTTGATCTATAAACCAATTCCAATTAAGCCAGTGGCTCATCCTCTGAGTCTACATGGGTTTTTGAAGCCTGGATCTGCTTTCGAGGGTTTTTTGTCGAATGGATTCACAATTGGAGAATTCAGCTGTTTTAAAGAATATGTTAATGTTAATAAAATGTAATTTATGTTGTTATAATCGTAGTTTTATTTTTTGTTATAATAATTTATCTTGTTAATCATAATTACTTTTTAAATAATTATTATTTTGTTTTTCATAGTACAGTACCACTTTTTCTGCAATCTTCCCCTATTAACTACCTCTATTTACCTTGAAAACATGTCAAACCAATGAATAAAAATTTAGAAGAAAAAAAGATGCGTTGTCTAGTCAATTCTCGTCAATTATACGGCAAGAAACCGGTTTTTTTGGATGTTCTTATGAAGGAAACTATTACGTTTTGGGTTGGAGAGGGTCATTTTGTTAATTAGAAAAGATTAAGAGGGGGAAAATGATGTATTTCATGGGAATAGGATTATATAACGTTATATAATGTTATATAACATTATATAACGTTACATAATATAGTTTTTTTCTGAAATTCAGGGAAATGGTGTATTACATTTTTTTAAAAATTATATAACATTTTATTACATTTTTGACTTTTTTTGACTTTTTTAAAACATTTTTTTTTACATTTTACTACATTTCAACACTTTTCTTAAAATTCAAAGTCCTTTACATCTATTCCAAACCCCTCCCCCCCCTGCCGACCTTCAAACAGTCTTCTCCGAACGGAAAACCACTTGTCGATTCGAAATTTGATAACCAACAACGAAGAGAACACAATGAAACAGACGAAAATGGCAAAATGAAGAAAAAGAAGAGAAAATAATAGGTCAGTTCCGATTTTTTCTCGCCGGGGTGGTCTCATTTATCATTGGTTTTTTTGAAACGATTTTTTTTTGATTTATTGGAATTTAAAGAAGTTTTTTAGATTGGACTACAAAGACTACAAAGACTACAAAAAAATGGACCCAGACTGGGAATTGGAAACGTTAGTTACATCATTTACTACAAACTACAAACTACAAACTTTCAGTCCTAATCTTCTTGATGTCACTGTATCTGAAGTTGCGTCAGGGTTAACTGAATTACCATTGTAAGTTAGACTACAAACTACAAAAACTACAGACTACAAACTAAATTGTATTACAGAACAAGTATATTCGATGATCTGACTACACAGACTACAAAAACTACAAAAACTACAAACTACAGATGCCACGATTGTCAGCAACCTTTAAAGCAAGCCTATCTTAGATTAAAAGATGGTTCCGGGCAATGCCAGTGGGTTTTTTTTTCTTAGCACGATGCGGCACGGTTTCGGCACACTAATTGTGATAAAATTCCAGAAATTGCCACAAAAAAGACATCAGAATTCGACGAATCCTTGAAAAACAAAGAGAACGAGAGGAAATGAGGGGTTCTTTTATGTAATTAGCAAAGAATTAGGCCACGCCCCTTTTTTTTTAATTACAGATGTTCAATGTGTAAAAGTGAGGAAACTCAAGGATGGAAGAGACATCCGATCACGAAAAAAGCCATTTGCACGTGAGTAATTGTCCGAGAGGAGTACACGGGATAGGTTTTTTTGTAGAAAGTGCTACCGACATAATCGTTATAAAATGAGAAGGATTAAAACGGAAAAGAATGATGGAAGTGTTAAAAAGTGGGTTTTGCTGTGAGATTACTGTATTTTAGTGGGGTTTTAGGTGCCAAAACAAGAATTGTGATGAGTTTCTGATGAACACTTATATTAACAAGGAGACCGGGAAGCGACAATGTGGGAAGTGTTATAAGCAATGGGCTAGGAGTCAGTTGAGTCAAGAGGAGCGGGAGAAGAAAAATGAGATGTTACGGAGGTAAATGTAGAAAAAATGTAGAAAAAATGAAGAAAAAATGTAGAAAAATGTAGAAAAAAAGTAGAAAAAATGTAGAAAAATGTAGAAAAAAAGTAGAAAAAATGTAGAAAAAAAGTAGAAAAAATGTAGAAAAAGTGTAGAAAAAGTGTAGATTTTGTAGTTTGTAGTTTTTGTAGTTTGTAGTCTTTGTAGTTTGTAGTTTGCAGTTTGTAGTTTGTAGTCTTTGTAGTTTGTAGTTTGTAGTTTTTGTATTTCCAGAACAAGACGCCTCCGACGCGCTGAACTCCAAGCCATCTCCATTGAAACAACACAAAGCCTAAGCCCGGCCTTACCAAGCCTAACAGGCTCAACTGACTACAGTAACCCGCCAAGCTTGCCCTTGGCAACTCCTGAACTTTCTAAAAGATCCCAAGCATTTTTGATTGATAACTTGCTCAGCAATAAGCCATGGAGCCCAAAAAATCAAGAAAGCGGGATTCGAGAAGATCAATTAATGGAGTCCGGGGATATTAGGTAATGGTTTTTAATTAGTTAATTAATTAATTATTTAATTAAGGCCACATCTGGAACCAATGTTCCCACCTGGAATCATCCGACCAATTCCCATAAGAATCTATGGAAATTGGTTTATTAATTACTAAGCCGTAATTAACCCAACATATAATTTTTTTTCCCCGCAATTTTTAATGTTAAACTACCTCTATACCCTTTCTTATACATCTCAAACTATCAAATAAATAAAAAATTAGAAGAAAAAAGATGTCTAGTCAATTCTCGTCAATTATACGGCAAGAAACCGGTTTTTGCGATGTTCTTCTGAAGGAAACTATTACGTTTTGGGTTGCAGAGGGTCAGTTTGTTAATTAGAAGAGATTAAGAGGGGGGAAATGATGGGTTACATGGATAAAGGATTATATAACGTTATATAACGTTATATAACATTTTACTACATTATATTACATAGATCACTCCAGAAGCTCTTCTTGTTTTCCTTTTTTCCAAAAATTATCAAAAATCTTTTTTTTTTCAAAAACCATACATTTCCCTTTATTTTCCCTTATTTTCCCATTTCCCCTTAAATCAAAAAACACATGAATCAAACTAAACAATCCACAATAACATCTGATGGATTAGAAAAAGGGATTTTTATTTTCTAAAGGACAGAAATCCTACAATTTTACTATAAACATGTGTAGTTTAGGGGAAAATTGGGGAGAGAAGATAAGGATTAGGAGAAAATGATTTTTTTTTGGTTGGGATTAGTGGAGAAAAAATCAGGAAGAGATGAGTAAGTTTGTGATCTACGGATGGGAATGGGGTACTGTAGGATTACGGTAGTTCCTGGGTTACTGTAGCTAAGGCTGTTATAGTTCATTTTGCTTTTTCAGTTCATTCTAGACGGATCTAAGCAGTTCTAGACCTTTTTTTTAAGGATTTTTAGCCATTTTAGATAAATATAGTCTAGCCTGAGCAGTTTAGGTTTCAGTTAAGGGTTTTCAGCCAATTACAGATCATTCTAGACTGTACTTAGCATTTTCAAACATATTTTTCAATTCCAACCGTTTTTCTATCATTGTTCATGATTTGCAGCCTGTTTTACGCCTATTTTCAGATATTTTTCACCAAAAAAACACACACTTTTTTAATTAACGATTTATTACCATCAAATATTTAAAAAAAAATCCAAAAAAAGTTGTGTCACATGTAAGTAGTAAAACTTCGTTTAAATCCCTTTCTCTTGTCGGCCAAAACTCTGTCGATCAGTTTTTTTTCTCCATTTGTCGATGGTTCCGCCACAATTCCAGAAGCCACGCCCACTTTTTTCAGGTCCAAATCCGAATTGAAACTGTTGATTTCCATTTGAACGTGGAACATTGTTAATTAGAAGAAGTTAGAATGAATATGAAAATGTGGATACAAAGTAAAATATTCCTCCGTTTATATACCAACTGCCACGCCCCCTTTTTTCTTCTTTTTGGGAGAGGTGCTCAATGATCTGACAAGGCTTCCTTGTTTTAGGTCAAAAGTTGAAGAAACTAAAAAAAAAAAGAAAATTCAGAAAAAAAAATCAAATTTTGGGATTATATTGTTTTTCCAGTGACCAGTTATAATTTGAAGTATATCCGGGTGTAGATAAAGTACGATTGAAGGATTTCCAGACAATTCTGGAATATTTCAGGTTCTCGTACTAGAATTCATCCGATACCACCCTCTAATCCTACTAAACCCTCAAATATTGTCAAAAGTACAGTAATCCCTACAAAAAACAAAAGCTGGTCAGAAATTGTAACTTCAAGACTTAAAATCCAGAATTTTAAGACGAAATACAATATCCACCCTCTAAGTATATTTGAGAAAAAAAGAGAAAAAGAGAAAGAAAAGAAACTAAATATAATCCAAACTTTTTCAAAAAAATTTATATTTTTTTGGAAGAAAAGTAGGAGAACTACAACGATGAGAAAATGGATTAGGATTCATTTTGCAGGCTTGGATTAGTCTGAGATAGATTTGAATTTAAGATCAAAATGGAACAGATTGATAAAAAAAAATTAGGGCTTTTTTCAGAGATTAAGGATATTCTAAACATTTTCAGAGTTTTAATTTGGTTTCAGCCAATTTCAGATTGTTCTAGAATGTTCTGAGCGATTCTAGGACTATTTTTTTGTTTCATCCAGTTTCTAGTCTATTCTAACGGGTTTTCAATCATTTTTAATGATTTTAAGACTATTTTAAGCATTTTTTCAACAAAAACAGACATTTTTCAATTAACGATTTATTACAATTAAATAAATAAAAAATCCAGAAGAAATGTCACATGTAAGTAGTAAAACTTCGTTTAAATCCCTTTCTCTTGTCGGCCAAAACTCTATCGATCAGTTTCTTTTCTCCATTTGTCGATGGTTCCGCCACAATTCCAGAAGCCACGCCCACTTTTTTCAGGTCCAAATCCGAATTGAAACTGTTGATTTCCATTTGAACGTGGAACATTGTGCAGTTAATTAGAAGAAGTTAGAATGAATATGAAAATGTGGATACAAAGTAAAAGATTCCTCAGTTTATATACCAAGGCCACACCCCTTTTTTCTTCTTTTTGGGAGAGATGCTCAATGATCTGACAAGGCTTCCTTGGGTCAGAAGTTGTTGAAAAAAGGGTCAAGAAAATAGAAAATTTTTTTGAAATGGGATTAAGTTGTTGTTTTAGGACTCCTGAATTAGGAATGGAAATATTAGTGATCAGTGTTGGGAACAGGGAAACAATGAGTTTAGATTCTTTCAGATAGCTCCTCAGACTTTCTTAAACTGTAGAACCGTTTTGGATACTGTTACCAAGGATTACCATGACAAATCTAGTAATTATAAGTTTTTCAGACATTTTTAATATTTTGTAAATCATTTTTCAGTTCAATTTGTCATTTTTTATAATATAATAGGTTCCAGATTAATGAAAAGCTTAATCCCCCAAGATTAAAATGTTCCTAATCCCTTTGTTCAAGATCTTTTGTTATATATATCTGAAATTGTTCCAGATTTAGAACTTCAGCTCCTTCCTCCCTCATTTTAGTCCGCCCGGGTTATTGTGCGCAATTTCTGTCCATAATTTCAGATTCCTGGTTTAGCAGAAATATCAATGATCATTTTAACACCTTTTAAGCTTCTTTGGCTTTTAGAACAAGCTGTCAAAATATAGGATGATCTGGAATATTAAATTTTTTATAACAATCATGTAAATGCACTTTTTTCAAATTTGATGGAAAATAAAGATGAAAAAGTATTAAGCTCAGAGTGCTCAGATTAGTCTGAACTATATAGAATGAAAATGAATGAAAAAGTGATGAATTTGAAAAATTTTGGTTTTTTTTTCGTAAAAGATGAGTTTAATCCCTAGTACCTTTGTTCTAACCTATTCTATGTTATGTTTAGCTTAGCAAAAAAACATAATATAAAATATAAGCCGATTAACGAAATTTTGGAGTTTTAATAGTTGTATTAATATTACAATTTCTTTTAACTAATCCAAGTTTTCAAAAAATAATTATTTGTCTCTCTAAATTGTATGAATCAGAACTACAACGATGTAAAACAAGGGATTAGGCTTCGTTTTGCAGACTAAGGCTAGTCTGGGAAGAAGAGAAAGATCAGAAGTTGATTCTAGGACATTTTTTTGAACATCTAGATCAAAATTTCAAGAAAAATGTTAATTTACAAGGGATTAAAATTTCTAGACAAACTTTAAATTTGAAATTTTATAATAAATCATTTCTAGACCTATTTTAAAGTTTCTGGCAGCTTCTTTACCATGCTAACCGATTTTCTACCATTTTTCATGGTTTTCAGCTTGTTTTAAGCCTATTTTCAGTCATTTTTCAAGAAAACAAACATTTTTAAAATTAACGATTTATTACAGTAAAATGAAAAAGTACAAAAAATCCAAAAAAAGGGTGTCACATGTAAGTAGTAAAACTTCGTTTAAATCCCTTTCTCTTGTCGGCCAAAACTCTGTCGATCAGTTTCTTTTCTCCATTTGTCGATGGTTCCGCCACGATTCCAGTAGCCACGCCCACTTTTTTCAGATCCAAATCCGAATTGAAACTGTTGATTTCCATTTGAACGTGGAACATTGTTGATTAGAAGAAGTTGAAATGAATATAAAAATGTGTAGAGAAGTAAAATATTCCTCAGTTTATATACCAAGGCCACACCCTTTTTTTCTTCTTTTCTGAAAGAGGAGCTCAATGATCCGATGGGGCTTCGTTTCTATAGGTCAAAAAAGGAAAAAAAATAGGTCAGAAGAAAAAAAAATTGGAAAACAAATATAGTCTTGAAAATTTGGGATTAAGTTGTTTTTGGTCGGTTTTGGAAAGAAATTTTTTTGAAATTTCAGATGCTAGATCATCCTTGATAGCTTGTTTCAAAGCCTAAGAAGCTTAGAAGGTGTTAAAATGATCATTGGAGTTTTCACTAAACTGGGAATCTGAAAATGCAGACTGTAATTGCTTAGAGGAAACCTAATAGTCTAAAATAAGCAATGAAATCTAAATCTGGAACAATTTCAGATATATTAAACAAAAGTATTGGAACAAAGGGATTAGTAACATTTTAATCTTGGGGGATTAAGCTTTGTATTAATATTGAGCCTATTGTATTATAAAAAATGACAAATTGAACTGAAAAATGATTTACAAACGGCTAGAAATGTCTGAAAATCTTATAATAACTAAATTCGTCATGGTAATCCTTGGCTACAGTAATCGGAACGGTTCTACGGTTTAAGGAACAATCTGGAAGAATCTAAACTCCTTGTTTCCCTGTTCCCAACACTGATCACTAATATTTCCATTCCTAATTCAGGAGTCCTAAAACAACAACTTAATCCCATTTCAAAAAAATTTTCTATTTTCTTGACCCTTTTTTCAACAACTTCTGACCCAAGGAAGCCTTGTCAGATCATTGAGCATCTCTCCCCGAAAAGAAGAAAAAAGGGGTGTGGCCTTGGTATATAAACTGAGGAATCTTTTACTTTGTATCCACATTTTCATATTCATTCTAACTTCTTCTAATTAACAATGTTCCACGTTCAAATGGAAATCAACAGTTTCAATTCGGATTTGGACCTGAAAAAAGTGGGCGTGGCTTCTGGAATCGTGGCGGAACCATCGACAAATGGAGAAAAGAAACTGATCGACAGAGTTTTGGCCGACAAGAGAAAGGGATTTAAAAGGAGTTTTACTACTTACATGTGACACCCCTTCTTCTGGATTTTTTGTATTTTTTATCTTTACTGTAATAAATCGTTAATAAAAAAATTTTGTGATATTCGTTGTAAAATAACTGAAAATAGGGTGAAAACAAGCTGAAAATCATGAAAAATGGTAGGAAAGCGATTAAAATGGACTAAAAATTGGTTGAAACTGTAAAACAGGTCTGAAATTGTGTAGAACTTTCGAGAATGATCTAAAATTAACTGAAATTAATGAAAATGACCTTAAATTGTTTAGAATCCCTAAAAAACCCTTCAGTTTTCTTTAATTTCACTAAAAACCCACTAACATATTACCGATGATCAATTTCATGACTAACCTTGTTTTCAGAGATTTCTTATCTCAGCTTATCCCTTATTTCTACAGGGTTTTACCACATTTTAATCATATTTAATGTAAAAAAAGCAAAAAAAGCTCCAAGGGAAAGTAGGATGGATGATCTTAAAGATTGAAGTTGGACTTAGAGGGTGGAAGCGAGATCTATGGTACTTTAGCTTGATTGGAGAGCCTTGGGAAATGGAAAATGAGCAATAGGAGTTGAAAATTGCTGGAAAAAACTTCTGAAATATCTGAAAGTCCCTAAAATCATAAAGTTTGAAAGTTAGTAGATTATATAACATTATATAACATTATATAACATTATATAACTCCCGAAACCCTAGAATTTTTGAAATTCTAAAATTTATGAAACCTGAAACCCCTAGAATCCTTATAAACCCGGAAATCTAGAAATTCTGGAAATTCTGGAAAATGTCTGAAACTCCATAAACATTGAAATTCCAAAAAAATCTGAAAATTCAAAAAATCTGAAAATCTGAAAATCTAAACTTCTAGAAATTCTGAAAATCTAAAATTCCAAAAAGCCTGGAAATCGGAAAAATCGAAAATTCCAAAAAAAAACACTGAAATTCTTAAAAATCTGAAAATTCTGAAATTCCAAAAAATCTGAAATTCCTAAAAATTCTGGAAAATTTCTGAAACTTTCTAATTACCTGAAAATGCTAAAAGCTGAAACTATAAATATATATCTTAAACTTTGAAAATCCAAAAAACCTAAAATTCGAAAAAATCTGAAAATCTGAAAACAGTAAAATTCTATAAATCTGAAACTTTTAGAAACTGTTTGAAGCTCTGTAAATATCTGAAAATTCTAAAAAATCTGAAAATTCTAAAAATCTGTAATTCTGTAATTCCTGAAAATCTGAAATCCTAGAAACTCTATAAATCGAAAACTTAAAAAAAATGTCTGAAACTTTCAAAAATCCAAAAAATCTGAAATTCCTATAATCCAAGAAATCTGAAAGTCCAAAAATTTGAAAATCGTAAAAATCCGTAAATCCTAGAAATTCTAGAGAATCTGCAACTTGTAGAAAATCTCTGAAACTCGCTGAATATCTGAAAATCCTAAAAATCTGGAAATCCTAAAAATCTGAAATTCCAAAAAATCTGAAATTTCTAGAATCCTTCAGCCTATCTAAATCTGAACCTCCGGAATTTCTTTCTGAAATCCTTCTTCAACTCTTCAAAAAAAACACCGATTCCATGAACAGTACAAGATTTATTTGAATCAAAAAAAGAAACCCATGACAATCAAAAGAAACAAAAAATCGAAAAAAAAAAAATCTTCAAAAATGAATTCACATGTAGGTAGTGAAGCTCCTTCGGAATCCCTTCCTCTTGTCCTCCAAAGCTCTATCCGCCAATTTGCGTTCACCATTGGAAGACGGTTCGGCGACGGTTTGCGGCGACAAGCCCACTTTTTTGATGTCCAAGTCCGAGTTGAAACTGTGGATTTCCATTTGAACGTGGAACATGATTAGTTAATTAGAAGAATGTGACAGAAAGTTCTGGAAGCAGTAGTTTTCAAGAAAAGTTTGTTGTGCTCCATTTCCCATTGCTCAGCCTTATATAGCTCCTTTAAGCTCCGCCCCTTTCCTCTCCGGCTCTCCACCAATGATCTAGAGGGGCTTCACCCTCTCTACTACCAGATTAAAGGGGATTAAAGGACCCAAAAGTCAGAATGGGAAACCAAAAAATTTCTTTTCGGATTGTTTTGGGACTTCTTTTTTCTCTAAATGTTTTTTTTTCTGGAAATTCTAGAAAAGAAAACTTTTTTTTTTGGTTTTTGAAAAAAAAAATTTTGAGAAAAAATTTTGAAAATTTGAAGAAAACAAATTTTCTGGGAGAATAAACAAATTGGATAGGGTGATCTTAGATATAGGATATTGGGAGATGAGTCAAGTTTAAGGGAATAGGATTGGGCTTACAGGATAGAAGTCTGGAGCAATACAAAAACAAAGGAAGGGCTGTAGCTAGGGTTACTGTAGCTAGGCCAACTGTAGCTAGGATTACTGTAACTAGGGTTACGGTAGCTAGAGTTACTGTACTTGAAACTTTACAGTATCGTACAAAAGTTTAAAGAAAAAAGTGTTTTGATTTTCGGCCGCTTTGACCACTTTCAGGGTTCTGGAGCTCGACCACCAGGTTTTCGATCATTCTGAAAATTTTTGGCGGTATAAAACAAATTTAAATTAGCCACTTTGCATTCACATAATTTTTTGAAAATTCCTAGTTTTTCAGCAATTTCCCGTTTTCTGAAACGCACCCTTTTTTGGCCCGTTTTTGAGCTGAAAACGTAAAAAAGGTGTGTTTTAGAAATCTGAAAATAGCTGAAAAACTAGGAATTTTCAAAAAATTCTTTGAATGCAAACTGGCTAATTTAGGTTTGTTTTATACCCACAAAAATTTTCAGAGTGATCGAAAACTTGAGAGCCGAGCTCCAAGCCCCTGAAAATGGCTAAAATGGCTGAAAATCAACTGAAAAATGTTTTTTTCTATATATTTTTGAATGGTACTGTAGCTAGGGTTACAGTAGCTAGGGTTACAGTACCTAGGGCTACTGTAATTGAAACATTAAAACTGTAGATTGTTATAATAATTAAAATCTTGGAATTCCAGATTTTCAGAAATTTTTTTTGGATTTTAATTGTTTTTTTTTGTATTTTATATAACATTGTAATATAATATTATAACATAATATTTTCAGATTTTTTTTCAGATTTACTGCTAATGTTATAATCTCATAACTTCTCCCAGCTTTTCTCTAGTCTGACCCATAAACATTCTGATCTGTCGGTTTAGACCTTCTAAGCTATACTACTAATCCTATCATATTAATTCTCCTTACTTAATACAACTTGTGTACGTGACTTCCTTAATATGAGCTAGACCTTTGCAGGTTTTGCAAAACAATGAATGTCTCATTTTAATCCGATTCTGTCTAGAGTTTTTGATGCGGAATCTGAAAAGCTAGACTTGGATAAGGATATAAAAATTCATTAATTTGAATGGAAGCATTTGGAATTTTGGATTTGGATGATAAATTGTATAGATTTGATTAGGGAGAGTGTTTTTGGATAAGTTTCATATATGGAAATGATGTTTTTGGGATGATAAATAGAAATTTGGGGTTGTAATGTTATTGTTATGGAGTTGTAGTTTTAGATAATCGGGAAAAAAGAAATTTTGTAGTTTTATAAAATTTTATAATTTTATATAACAGTTTACAAGATGATATTACAGTTTAAAACATTTTACAGCATTATATAACGTTATATAAGATTATATAACATTATTTAACCTTATATAACACTTTATTACATTTTTTCCATTATGAAACCACAAATTTGTATCAAAAATATCTAGTTTAACCCCATTAACACCCCAAAATTAATCTCCACCCAAAAGCTTATCCTAATCCAACTTTATATTACAAACTTTTTGATCCATTTTTAAATCTACTATTCCAAAATTAATCCAACGAACGTGCTTATATGAAATTCTCATTTTTTGACTGGAATTACTTTCAGCCAAAAAAAAAGAATCTGAAACTCTCGGAGGCCATTCAATGGATTAACTTTTTTCAAGGGAAATCGAAGACAAGATTATGCACTTTTCAAAGTAATGTGACATTTCCGAGAAATGGCTAAATTTGGATTTGATTTTGTTAATCCATATAAAAAGGATTAGTAGTACAATTTTGAAAAAAAAATTTTTTTTGTTTTTTGAGTTTTTGAGAAAAAAGGTGATTTTGTTGTAGAACTTGGGAATTGTAGAACTTTGAACATTGAATTAATTAACAATTTTATTAATTTCAGGGATTTCAGATTTCCAAAAAAAAAAAGAAAAATTAATTAATCACAGTGGTACTTGTCCCAATTTTCATTATGATTGGAACCACCGATACCTGGTTATGATTCTGAAAAAAAATTAATTTACACCAATTACAGTTAATTAACCAATCAAAAACTCACCCTTAACCCTGAAAACAAGAGCTTCTTCATCATTTTCTGAACATCCTTATTTAGCAAAATCAATGTAACTGGATTAATATAAGAGAAATTGGTTGATAAAATTGGGAAATAAATTCGAAGATTTGTTACTGCCGCGTTCTACAAAAATATTGTTTTTCATGAATTCAGACTAAAAGAAAACTATTACACTTGGATTAATAGACAATGCAAATTCCATACAGTAATACGCAAAAATGATTGCAGACATCACTGATAACGATAAGACATGAAAAGCTAATCGCATTTCTTTATGACGATTGGAGCGTTGGTTACTGTAATAAAAAACCATGTAAAACAGCTGAAAACTTGTCCGAGAGGAGTACACAAAAAACTTACGAGTTTCCCCGATTCTTTTTTGTTATAAAAATCACTTTTAATATTGATAGGTACATAGACACCACTAATATAAATGCAATCGTAAATGAAAATATTACAAGGATGGAGAGAACCTGAAAATCTTCTATTTTGTAGTTTTTGTAGTTTCTGTAGTTTTTGTACCTTTAAATGTGTTGGATTATTAGCAATGAATAAGTTAATAGGATCTAGAAACTTTGCTTCAGTTAGAAGGAATGCTGGTAGGTAGAATAGGCAAGGTACGGTACAATGAAATGTTATAAGGGTTAAAGGATGTAAATGGTTAATAACCTAGAATTTTTTTGTTTAAAAAAAAAGAAGAAATAATAGCTACCGTATCCATTCGACTAGTTGGCCAGCATACTGTAGAATAGCGTTGAAATGAGATAAGAAGAATTCCAAACATCCGAACAATGAATAGAAGGGGTGCACTGTTAGAATGGTAAAATGCTGTACCGTAACCCTGAAGGTTGAATAGAAGCTCGTTTCCGATTCCGAAATATCTAGCGATCAGAAGATTCATTATGGTGAGGATAACAACAATGTCAACGAGGCCCTGAAATTTCTTATAGTCTTTTACATAAAAAAAAAATAAAAAAAAACCAACTTGCGACAAGACTAACACATAATATTGACTTTGAAACAATGTTTTCTTTCTTCGATGATTCCAAATCCCAATCAGGATTATTAAATAAACAGGGAATAGAAAAAAGGTCTCAGCGACAACTATATTAATCTGCCAAACCATTAAGATACTGAGATGTGTCAAGAAACTAGCACCAAGCTAGACGTAATCAATAATCACACTTTTTTCTCTTAAACTTTTCAACTAGAATAATGTGCATTACTCAAGCTCCAAAAAAGTTCGTCTAACCTCTATACTCTAGTTCGTTTCTTATTTTCCTCATTAGTCTAAAAGTCATAGTCCAGATTCACTTCCGGTTGGTCTACTCGTTTCATTATACGTCATAAAGCACGCAAGGTTAGGTTTTTTGAATCAGTATAGGTAAAAAATGGTCTGGCAGGTAAATATAGTTGTTGCGGAGACCTTTTTACTATTTCCTATCTATTTAATAATCCTGATTGGGATTTGGAATCATCGAAGAAAGAAAACATTGTTTCAAAGTCAATATTATGTGTTAGTCTTGTCGCAGGTTATCTTTTTTTTTTTTGTAAAATCATATTTAAAAGATATTTTTTAAAAAAGTTGCAGGGCCTCGTTGACATTGTTGTTATCCTCACCATAATGAATCTTCTCATCGCTAGATATTTCGGAATTGGAAATGAGCTTTTATTCAACCTTCAGGATTACGGTACATCATTTTATCATTCTAACAGTGCACCTCTTCTATTTATTGTTCGAATGTTTGGAATTCTTTTAATCTCATTTCAACGCTATTCTACAGTATGCTGGCCAACAAGCCATATGGATACGGTACCTACCTATAAGAAAAAGTAGCTACAGTAAGAAATTCCAGGTTATTAATCATTTACATCCTCTAACCCTTATATTAATTCATTGTACCGTACCATGCCTATTCTGCCTTCCAGTAGCGTTCATTCTAAATGAAGCAAAGTTTGTAGATCCTATTAATTTATTTATTGCTAATAATCCGACACATTTAAAGGTACAGAGACTACAAAAACTACAAAGACTACAAAATAAAAAGTTTCCAGGTTTTCTGTATCCTAGTTATATCCTCTTTTACAATTTCTATGATATTAGTGATCCTTATGTACCTATCAATATTAAAAGTGATTTTTATAACAAAAAAGAATTGGTTAAACTCGTAAGTTTTTTGTGTACTCCTCTCGGTCAAGTTTTCAGCTGTTTTAAATGATTTTTATTGTTACAGTAACCAACGCTCTAATCGTCATAAAGAAATGCGATTAGCTTTCCATGTCTTATTGTTATCAGTGATGTCGGCAATCATTTTTTCGTATTACTGTATGGAATTTGCGTTTTCTATTAACCCGAGTGTAATATTTTTCTTTTAGTCTGAATTCATGTAAAACAATATTTTTGTAGAATGTGGAAGCAACGAGCCTTCGAATCTATTTCCCAATTTTATCAACCAATTTCTCTTATATTAATCCAGTTACATTGATTTTGTTAAATAAGGATGTTCAGAAAATGATGAAGAAGCTCTTGTTTTCAGGGTTAAGGGTTAGTTTTTGATTGGTTAATTAGCTGTAATTAGTGTTAATTACCTGATTTTCAGAATCATAACCAGGTATCAGTGGTTCCAATTGTAATGAATGTGGGGAACAGTAGCACAGTTATTAGTTAATTTTTTTTTGTTGACAATGTAATAAATATTTTAATTTGAATCAACAAAATGTAAATTCCGGTTTCGTTAATGACATTTCTTATCAATTTGTAAAAATTTTCGAAAATTTTGATGATTCATAAAAAATTATAAGATAAGGGAAAATTAAAATTATTTTTTTAAAAATACCGTTAGGAATTTTATATTTTTTACTTAATTAACACAATTTACATATTAAAATGTAATAAAGTATATATTAATTATGAACTCAATAATATTTACTATCAAATTAAAAATGACATAAAACTTCTTATCGCTGGCAATTCCGTTGTTTATTTCGAAATACTGCATGACACACAATCTTTCACCATCTGCGTCTCTCGCTCTCTCATGGTCTATACATATAAATAAGTAACAGCGGGGCATTCTTTTTCATTTCGAAACGTTTTTTCTTTTCTTGGTTAAGAAAAAAGATTGTTTTTTTTTCGAAAACTTAAAAATCAATACTTAATTAACTATTCCAGAATGCAACACACCCATATTCACAAATCTGAAAACGGCAAAATCTTCGTGTTGTTTTACGAGGATGACTCGGCGTTTTCGAATTTTCATCCGGCGAAATTCGAGGCGGAGACCGTCAAAAAATTGGTGAATTCGGAGATGTTTAGTGAGGAGGAGACGATGAAGTTTAATTGTAGTGAGCAATATTTTATGTGAGTTTTTTATTACATTTTATTAGTTTTTTTGAAACATTTTTTCATATTCCAGGTACCACAAAGCTCTCCTTGTCGGTGATCAAAATGCCGCCAAATTTATCCATGATTCAAAACACCCGATGCCCCAAAAAATGGCTGGAAGAAAACTGAAAATGGATAAAAACGATCTGGCAAAGTAGGATTACTGTAATATCTCAATTTTAATTATTTTTTCTTCAGATGGTCCCAGCTATCCCGTGACGTCATGTATCACGCTTGTCTAGCAAAGTTTTCCCAGAATTCTGATCTTTTGAAAATGTTATTCCGTACTAAGGGAATGTATTGTGTGGAAGCTTCTGGAAATGATGCTATTTGGGGGATTGGTAGGTAAAAGGGGCGTGGCTTATTTTAAAAATTTAATTTTAGGAATCTGGAAGGAAGATGTGAGATCACATCACGAAGAATCCTGGATTGGCACAAATTGGCTCGGATTGATCCTTGACAGAATTCGAGAGGAATTATGGGAGAAACCGGAATTCAAAAATGAGAGAGAGGAGGTTGAGAAGGAGAATATGGAGACAAGGATTATGTTTTTGGAGGCATTGAAGAATATTCAGGAATAATTTTTTTATTGGAATTTAATAATTGTTTTATTGGTTGGAATGAAATAAAAAAGTCTTTAACAAACATGTTATTTAAAGAGAGAACATTTCTCGAGAAGATTCTTCGCAAGTGTATCATTCATTTCCTTGATATTCTCTGGAAGAACGGAACGAATATCTTGAATCGTCATCACTTGATTCAGGAAGAATTCCTGAAATTTTCAAATATTAGTTATCCAGAATTACAGTAATCCATACCTGACAGTTTTCGAGATTATATTGAAAAGAAATCTCTAATTTTTCTTTTAATTCCTTCTTCGATTCTTTCTTCAAAAATTCTTCACAATTTCTGATAACTGTTGGAGTATCATACATGTCTGCTACACAAGCAATCCCTTCAACTGACTTGTCTGTAATTAATATTTAATACATATTTTATTAGATCATTTAATTACCATCAATAGAGGGTTCCACGTGTAAAACTTCCAAGTATTTTTGAAAGTCTCTTGAAGTAATATCATCCAATTTAATCTCTGTTTTCTCTGATTCTTTAAATTTTCCGAAGAAAAGAGTCTTGAAATAGGAGGATTGAGTGGCAAGATACTGAACAATTTTTTGATTTTTGTATATTTTATCTTGAAAACTCACCAATTTTGAAAGATAGAACTTTTTGCCCTCAACAATCAAAATGACATCTGATAGGTCTTCTAATGATGAATCAAAGTTTCTTTTATTTAAATTTATCTCTTTTATGTTAACAATTGCTTCCAACACAATTTCATCCTTGGATACATATTTGCTCAACAGTTCCTCCCATTTGATGAATTCCTTCAGTCCCCAATTAGAATTTTTATCATCCCAAGTATCTTCAGCCATAGGCTTTGAATGTACTTCTCCAGAGGCGGATATTAATCTTAATTCGGGTTGAGCTTGAACTGATTCAGCTTGACGATGTTCACAGTAAAGAAATAAGGTGAGGTAACCATTTAGGCGCTTCGTGACCAAGTTCCTGTGATTAAATATGGTTCAATATTTAGGTTAAGTGATCCCAAGTACAAATTATTGTTTAGGGCCATTTTTAAAAACTTATTTTTTTAACTTACCATTTAGCACCGAAATGTTCTTCATCTGGGCTTTGTCTATCATTTTCGTTCAAACTCGAAATACTATCCATATTCCATCTCAATTTAAATTCTTGTTTTGTTGATGACATTTTCCTATATTTTGATAGTTTCCAGAAGTTCTAAAAATCTATGTTTTAAAGAAATCAAACATCAGCAAAATGAAAATGAAGCGTTTTTCTAACCGATGCTTTTTATAGAGTAACAACTGATAAGAAACGGGCAGAGTGACAGAAAAATAGGGTTGTAATAAAAGAGGAACTCGTTTTAGAGTGAGGAAGAAAACTGAATGCTCTTAGCTTGAGTCACGCTGTCAACGCCCATTGTTTTTTATCAATTGTTATTCTGTGGCATTAATCGGTTAGAAAAAACAATGCGTTACTGTTTATCGATTCCTGTTTTTTTACGACATAGAAAAAAAAGAGGAAGAAATTTTTAACATAAATGAGATAAATTTGAAAAAAAAATTATTTGATTCATCTTTAGAAGATCTATCAGATGTCATTTTGATTGTTGAGTGCAAAAAGTTATATCTTTCAAAATTGGTAAGTTTTCAAAATAAGATATACAGAAATCAAATAATTGTTCAGTATCTTGCCACTCAATCCTCCTATTTCAAGACTCTTTTCTTCGGAAAATTTAAAGAATCAGAGAAAACAGAGATTAAATTGGATGATATTACTTCAAGAGACTTTCAAAAATACTTGGAAGTTTTACACGTGGAACCCTCTATTGATGGTAATTAAATGATCTAATAAAATATGTATTACATATTAATTACAGATGAGTCGGTTAATGGGATTGCTTGTGTAGCAGACATGTATGATACTCCAACAGTTATCAGAAGTTGTGAAGAATTTTTGAAGAAAGAATCGAAGAAGGAATTAAAAGAAAAATTAGAGATTTCTTTTCAATATAATCTCAAAAACTGTCAGGTATGGATTACTGTAATTCTGGATAACTGATATTTAAAAATTTCAGGAATTCTTCCTGAATCAAGTGAAAACGATTCAAGATATTCGTTCCGTTCTTCCAGAGAATATCAAGGAAATGAATGATACACTTGCGAAGAATCTTCTCGAGAAATGTTCTCTCTTTAAATAACATGTTTGTGAAACACCTTATCATTTAGATTTACATTTTTATTCAATTCCAGACAATAAAAAATTAATAAATTATTCCTGAATATTCTTCAATGCCTCCAAAAACATAATCCTTGTCTCCATATTCTCCTTCTCAACCTCCTCTTTCTCATTTTTGAATTCCGGTTTCTCCCATAATTCCTCTCGAATTCTATCAAGGATCAATCCGAGCCAATTTGTGCCAATCCAGGATCTCTTAAAGATTCCTGAAATTAAAATTTTTTAAATAAGCCACGCCCCTTTTATCTACCAATCCCCCAAATAGCATCATTTCCAGAAGCTTCTACACAATACATTCCCTTAGTACGGAATAACATTTTCAAAAGATCACGAGATAGTTGGGGCCATTTGAAGAAAAAAAATAAAAATAAAAATAACGAACATTTCTATACACTTTCTTATCATCCACCTCACACGAAAAAGATAAGATAAAAAGAAAAAAGTCTGTAAACTAGGTCAAACCCATTCGTTTAAAAGGCGATCATTTATGTATCTTTACACACCTCCTTTTCCCAAAATGGATTTCGACGAGGAAGCGGCTCTGATGGATCTCGTGGCAAGACAAGCTGATATAAGGTTTTTGGAGAAGCTTCAAAGGAACAATGTGAAAAAGTGAGTTTAAAAAAAAAAATTTTTTTAATTTTTAATCATTTTCAGAGCTTCGATTCCAGAAGATGATCAGAATACGTAATTGAGTTTTTTTACAATTATTTACAGAGTTAATTAATTCAGATGCAGCGAAATACATTGTAATAAGGTGGCAACTGAGGGCTCGAAACGGGGTCGTCATAAATTGACTAATAAGTGGTTGTGCATGTAAGATTAGTAATTAAAATAGGGAAAATATAAATTATTATTACAGGTGCTGTTTTACATTGCACTTGAGGAAGATTCAATTTCGAAGGTGAATAAGAGCTTGAACAGGGTTGGAGCTTTAAGTCCTAAGGTTCATAACTCGATTCTTATCAAAGATAACAAAAAGTTGTTAACTAATAAAATGTAGTTCTCATCAAGAGTAATATTTCATTAGTTGACAGTTTTTTGATAGCTCTTTTGGGAGCCGAGATATAAGAGTTTTAAAAAATTCCAAAAAAAATTTTTTTTTTGAAGCAAATTTTTTTCTTATTTTTTAAAACTTCTATATCCCAGTTTCCATAAAAGCTACAAAGAAGTTGTCAACTAACAAAATGTAGCCCTCATCAAAAACAATATTTCATTAGTTAACAATTTTTTGATAGCTCTTTTGGGAGCCGAGATATAGGAGTTTTAAAAAATTCAAGAGAAGCATTTTTTTTGAAGCAAATTTTTTCTTAACTTTTTAAAAACTCCTATATCTCAGTTTCCAGAAGAGCTACAGGAAAGTTGTTAACTAACAAAATGTAGCCCATATTATAAGCTATATTTCAGAAGTTGACAGTTTTTTGATAGCTCTTTTCGGAGCCGAGATATAAAAGTTTTAAAAAATTCAAAAAAAAAAATTTTTTTTTGAAGCAAATTTTTTCTTAACTTTTTAAAACTCCAATATCTCAGTTCCCAAAAGAGCTATAAAAAAGTTGTCAACTAACAAAATGTAGCCCTTATTATTAGCAATTTTTCTTTAATTAACGACTTTTTGACAGCTATTTTGGGAGCCGAGATATAGGAGTTTTAAAAAATTCAAAAAAAAATTTTTTTGAAGCAATTTTTTTCTTATTTTTTAAAACTCATATATCTCAGTTCCCAAAAGAGCTATCAAAAAGTTGTCGACTAATAAAATGTAGCTCTTATCAAGAGCAATATTTCATTAGTTAACAATTTTTCGATACCTCTTATGGGAGCCGAGTTATGACCCCTAGAACTTAGGACTTTGTTCTAATAACTAATTATCAACATTTCCAGATGCCTTAATAAAAACTGCGGCGATAAGATCAGTGGATTCTCTCAACGTCTTCCGCATACTCGAGAAAATTTATATTGCTTGTAATTTCCCCCTAAGCACCCGTTTTAATATTCTAAAAAAAATTTTTAGACCTTGCTATGCCTATTTCGAGAAACATGGAGTAGATAGAGAAAAAGTTGTCAAAACTGTAGCTAGGTTTGTAGTTTGTAGTTTGTGGCTTGTAGTTTGTAGTTTATAGTAATTAATTCCAGATGTAGCAATAAAAACTGTAACATTGAGTTGAACGGATCATGTCGGCATCCTGTAACAAGACAAAGGATTTGCAAGTAAGGATTGTCCGAGAGGAGTACACAGAGAAAATATTTTCAGGAATTGCTACTCGTATTACAAGCATAATGGAAGAGATAGGGTTAGACGGGTGGTACAAAGCTCGGAGAGCTCGGAAGATGATAGTAATGGAGAGGAATAGGGAAAATTGGAATTTTTTTTAAAAATTTTTATTAATAAAAAAGTTAACGCTTCTTAATCTCTCTTTAAATCCTTTAAATCCAATAAAATCGAACGAAAGTGTAAAAAGGAACGTTATCTCCGATTCATCTCTGTATATAAATCACACAGACTATCGTTGTTAGAACCAGAATTGACAGGTGGATAGTGTAAAATGTTTTTATTGGAAAATTTATTAAATACTTCAATTAATAGACAATTAATTTGATTTGTTTAGCTTTTGGGATTTGACACAGGGTTTGTTGTTTTTCTTAGAGCGGTAACGAAACTTGGCGTAGCAATTGCTGAAAATTCATTCATTTATCTATAATTCCCCTAATATTAACTCACATGCACTCTATTTTTCCAGTTTCTTTGTTTTTATGGGGTTTACCCAACACCTTTCCGCAAGCGGCATTTTCACAACTGAAACATGAAGTTTACCTATTGTTAAAATACATTAAATAACTAACACTCTGCCTTTTTGAATAATTTTTTGTTGTAACCATTTTTGGTAACACGCACTGAAAGAAATATTATTTGAATGCTAAATAGCTTTTTTGACCTTACCAGCATCGTCTTTTTCCAGTCTCCAAGTTCATTGAAAATCTTGTCATTACATTATTACATCCGTCGTTCTCGCAACTGTAAGCCATATTACTCCTATCTTATCAACTGATAACAACACTTACATTTTCCCTTCTTCTCTTCTTTTTTCCTCAAGCTTTTTTGAATAACACGCTCTTGAAATTACAAATTAACCGAAATCTTCAATGATATGACACTCACTTGCACTGATTTTTACCCGTTTCGTGATTGACATAGACAAGACGCATTATTCTCGTACATCCGTAGTTTTCACATCTGAAAACAATACTGTTGCCTGAGAGGATAACTTATAAATACATATACTTACATTTTCCCTTCTTCTCTTCTTTTTTCCGTAGACTTCTTATCATAACATGATCTTGAAATTAAAAATTTAACGAAATCTTCAATGATATGGCACTCACCTACACTGTTTCTTGCCCGTTTCGTAATTGTTATACACAATGTTCATTATTTTAGTGCATCCTTCGTTTTGACAACTAAAAATGACAGTGTTGTCCACGAGAAGTACACACATATTTAATATACTTACACTGTTCCCTTCGCACTTTTTCCTCTTTGCACACTGGTTCTTACAGTTCGGCTCTTCGGCTTCATTGTTTCTTTTAGCTCAGATAATTGATCTATTTCCTCACATGGTTCATCAGATTCCCTTTAAAATATCAAATTTGAAAAAAAAACATTGGGTATTGAAAACTAACAATTGTTGATAACTAGCCTCCGAAGAGTCACTATCATCTGATCCAAATTGACGCAGGTTCGAAGATCCAACATCGAATAGCAGAGGTTGAACCATGTCAGAATATGAAATAGGCATTGAATTATATCGGAAAAGTAATACTTAACGGTAATAAAATTAATATGACTTACTGTAGAGTGTTAATTGCAGGTGGCGTATAGTAACTTGAAGTAGATGGCATTGCAGTAAATTGGAATTGATCAATTATTTCATAAGGTTTCTCAGATGCCCTAGAAAATATTTAAATAATTACAGTAGAGATTGAAACCTAACGACTGTTGATAACTAGACTCCGAAGAGTCATCGTCAGATGAATCCGATCCAAATTGACGAATATCTGGAGATCTAATTTCAACTTGTTGTTGTTGAACCATGTCAGAATAGGAAGCGGGCATTGAATTATTTCTGAAAAAACATAATTTAAAATTAATAAAACTATTATGGCTTACTGTAGAGTATTCATTGCAGATGACGGGTAGTAACTCGAAGTAGATGGAAGATCATTTGATTGGAATTGACGTTCCTCAGAAGTCTCCTCAGATTCTCTGAAAAAAAAGAGAAATCAATCTAAGAAAAAATTAAAAACCAACGATTGTTGATAACTTTCTTCTGAAGTGTCACTATCATCTGATTCATATTGACGAAGGTCTGAAGATCTAATATTGAATTGCGGTGGTTTAACAAGATTTTGGCTAGAGTAAGAAGCATCCATCGAATTATTTCTAGAATTCTATTTTTGAAGTAATAAAACTGTAAATACCTTACTGTAGGGTGTTACTAGAAGTTGAGTCACGACTAGTAGAAATGTTTGAAGTAGAATTGTTAGAATTCATTTTAGAATGATACGTTCAATGAATAAAAAGAAAAATAAAAGAAAGTTGCCTAAATTCTTATCTTCCCAATTCATCACTCAATTTTTCACTGTTTCGTTGAAGACACCTGTCAGAATATGACCATGAAAACGGGTTGACACAAGTTTTTATTTATTGAATAATGATACAATGTTAAGATTTTTAAATGCTCCATTCACGGCTAAATTTCTTCGGAATACTTTATGCGGTTTGGTTATTCAGATGTATTGCTTGTTGCTTGCTGCATCTCCTAAAAAATATGAAAAATATCATTTGTGAATGACGTTGAATTAAGTCACCTTTTCCTGGGATTTCCCTTGCTTTGTTGTTTTTCTTAGAGTAGTAACGAAACTTCTCGTAGCATGAGCTAAAAATGTATTTATTTATTTATAATTCCCGTTACATTAACTCACCTGCACTCAATTTTCCCAGTCTTTTTATTTTTATAAGGTTTAGCGATTACCTTTCCACACCCGGCATTTTCACAACTGAAAGATGAAGTTTACATATTAGTAAAATAAATTAAATAACTAACACTCTGCCTTCTTGTATGTTTTTCTGTTTCAGACATCTGTGGTAACATTTACTGAAAAAATATTATTTGAAAGCTGAATAGTTATTTTTTAACTTACAAGCATTGCTTTTTTCCAGTCTCCGAGTTCTTTAAAAAGTAACTCATTACATTATTACATCCGTCGTTCTCGCAACTGAAAGTCATATCTCTCTTTTTTACCAACTGATAACAACACTTACACCTTCCCTTCCTTGCTTCTTTTTTCTTTAAAGCTCTTGTGATAACATTGTCTTAAAATTAAAAATTTAACCGAAAACTTCAATGATATGACACTCACCTGCACTGTTTCTTGCCTGTATCAAGATTATTACAGAAAAGGGTCATTATTCTGGTGCATCCACTATTTTCACATCTGAAAATTATAGTTTTGTCCACGAGGAGTACACAGGCTACTGGAAAAAGAATTGACTTACACCAATTTACTATCCTCCTGCTTCTTTCTCCTATTTCTCTCATAGCAAGCTCTGAAATAAAAGTAAATAAATTTCAATAGTTTTTAGGTACGTATTTCAACTCACTTGCATTGTTTCTTGCCTGTTTTGAAATTATTATAGACACGTTTTATTATTTTAGTGCATCCTTCGTTTTGACACCTTAAAATGATAGTGTTTTTTACGAGAAGTACACAGGTAATAAATATACTTACACAGTTCCTTCCGTGCTTTTTTCACTTTGGACAACGCTTTTTACAGTCTGAATACTTGGATTCATTGTTTCTTTTTTCTTAGCTAATTGAGCAATTTCCTCACGTGATTCATCAGATTCCCTTTAAAATATCAAAATTGAATGAAAATAAGAAATTTCAAAACTAACAAATGTTGATAACTAGCCTCCGAAGAGTCATCGTCAGATGAATCCGATCCAAATTGACGAAGATCTGGAGATCTAATTTCAACTTGTTGTTGTTGTTGTTGAATCATATCAGAATAGGAAGTGTTCATTGAATTGTTTCTGGAAAAATATTATTTAAAATTGATAAAACTATAGTGGCTTACTGTAAAGTGTCCATTGCAGATGACGGGTAGTAACTCGAAGTAGATGGAAGATCATTTGATTTGAATTGACGTATTCCCTCAGAAGTCTCCTCAGATTCTCTTGAAAAAAAAAAGAAATTAATCTTGAATAATATTTAAAAAACTTACAATTGTTGATAACTAGCCTCCGAAGAGTCACTATCATCTGATTCATATTGACGAAGATCAGAAGATCTAATATTAAATTGTTGTTGTTGAAGAAGACTTTGACCAGAGAAGGAAGCATCCATCGAATTCGAACTAGAATTCTAGTTCTGAAGCAATAAAACTATTAATAACTTACTGTAGGGTGTTACTAGAAGTTGAGTCACGACTAGTAGAAATGTTTGAAGTAGAGTTAAATGGAATAAAGTTAGAATTGTTAGAATTCATTTTAGAATGATACCTTCAATGAATAAGAAGGATAAAGAAAAGAAAGGTGCCTAAATTCTTATCTTCCCAATTCATCATTCAATTTGTCACTGTTTCGTTGAAGACACCTGTCAGAATATGACCATGAACATGGGTTGACAATTTTTATTCATTTATTAATTACAATGATATAAGAAACTTCCATTAATCAAGAATTGTTCAACATCTTTCATCCTGGAATCAAGTAAATAATTATAAAACGAACTAGTTATCCTCATATTTCTGGCGCTTGTTTAATTCCTCCCAAGATTCCTCCCTGAAAATAACAAAATCAAAATTTTAAAAATAATGTCAAACAACTTCAGATGAATCTGATCCAAATTGACAGAGATCCGGAGCTACAGTATAATTGTACTCCAGTTCATACAGTACTCAGAGAGCTCAGAGGATGAAAGTAATGGAGGGGAATAGGCAAAGTTAGAATTGTTTGTAGAATCGATTTTATCAAAATTTTTATTAATAAAAAAGTTAACGCTTCTTAATCTCTCTTTAAATCCTTTAAATCCAATAAAATCGAACGAAAGTGTAAAAAGGAACGTTATCTCCGATTCATCTCTGTATATAAATCACACAGACTATCGTTGTTAGAACCAGAATTGACAGGTGGATAGTGTAAAATGTTTTTATTGGAAATTTTATTAGAAACTTCAATTAATAGACAATTAATTTGATTTGTTTAGCTTTTGAGATTTGACACAGGGTTTGTTGTTTTTCTTAGAGCGGTAACGAAACTTGGCGTAGCAATTGCTGAAAATTCATTCATTTATCTATAATTCCCCTAATATTAACTCACCTGCACTCAATTTTTCCAGTGTCTTTATTTTTATGAGGTTTAGCGATTACCTTCCCACACCCATCATTTTCACAACTGAAACATGAAGTTTACGTATTGTTAAAAAACATTAAATGACTAACACTCTGCCTTTTTGAATGTTTTTTTGTTTTTGAAATATTCGGTAACACGGACTGAAAAAAATATTATTTGAAAGCTGAATAGCTCTTTTGAACTTACCAGCATTGTCTTTTTCCAGTCTCCAAGTTCATTAAAAGTTTTGGCATTACATTATTACATCCGTCGTTCTCGCAACTGTAAGCCATATTACTCCTATCTTATCAACTGATAACAACACTTACATTTTCCCTTCTTCTCTTCTTTTTTCCATAGATCTCTTTTCATAACATGATCTTAAAATTAAACATTTAACGAAATCTTCAGTGATAGGATACTCACCTACACTGTTTCTTACCCGTTTTCTGATTGTTATAGACCTTCTTCATTATTTTAGTGCATCCTTCGTTTTCGCATCTTAAAATGATAGTATTTTCCGAGAGAAGTTCTGATATAATTGACTTACACCAATTTACCATCCGCGTGCTGCTTCTTCATCTTATTTCTTACGTAGCAAGCGCTGAAATGAAAGTTAATAAATTTCAATGGTTTTTAGATGCTTATTTCGACTCACCTGCATTGATTATTACGCGTTTCGTGATTGATATAAACCATCTTCATTATTTTAGAGCATCCGTCATTTTCACATCTGAAAATGATAGTGTTGTCCACGAGAAGTACACAGATAATTAATATTCTTACACTGTTCCCTTTGCAGTCTGCTTTTGCGCAATCCATTTTACAGTTTGTCTCTTCGGCTTCATCTTTTCCTTTTTATCAGCTATTCTAGTATCGAATTGCGGCTGTTGAGCAAGACTTTGAGCAGAGTTGGAAGCAAGCAGGAAAGTCATTAAACTGCTCTGAACTTGGCCAGCAGTGTTATTTGAAGCAACAGGGTAGTTATATTCAGCAGAACTATCATTAGATGAAGTATCATTGGATGGAATATGGTTAGAATTGTTCGAATTCATTCTCAGAACGTTATCTTTAATGACTGAACTAGAATAAGAAGGAAAAAATGAGAATGACCTATCTTCTTATCTTCCCAATAGATCACTCAATTTGACACTGTTTTGTTGAAGACACCTGTCAGAATATGACCATGAAAATCGGTTGACACACTTTTTTATAATATTTATTGAAAAAAATTAATTAATAGTTAGTTTTTTTCTGATTCCATCATCTTTTTCTTCAACTTCAAACTTCTACAGTAGCACATGCTGTAAAATACTTTTATTTAAGATTCTATTTATAGATTAACTCACTGGCATTGTAACCCTCCAGTATCCTCATTCTTACGTGGAAAAGCCATTATCTTTTTGCATCCTTGGTTTTCACAACTGAAGTATACTGTATATATATTTTTTTTTAATTAGGTAACTTACACTTTCCCTTCTTTTAATCTACTTTGCCTCCTAAATCTTTGATAGCACGTTCTTAAAAAATTAACGATTATTTTTAGCTGAAAAAATTTTTTTAGCTTACTGGCATTGTGATTTTCCAGTGAGCACATTCTTAAAGCTCCTTTTTCTCACATTATTGCAGTTTTCATTTCCACAACTGAAAATTTTTATCTACACGATAACGCTGTAATATTAACACTTACATTTTAGTCGTATCAATTTGCCTCTTTTTCACTTTTCTAAGATAACACGTTCTAAAAAAATTGAGATTTAAAACAATTTTAATGGTAATTTACTCACTGGCATTGCTTAGTCCCAGTTTCAAAGTTATTGTATTGGTGTTGCATAACATTAGTGCAATCAACGTTTTGGCAACTGTAAAAAAAAATTCAAAAGTGTCGTGATTACTGTAACTTTACTTACAAAACTAAACCATTTTCCTGTCTTTTTAGGATCTTTTGTCTTTCGTAGCAACGTCTGAAGAAAAAAAAATTGTTCAACTAATTTTTCAACATAGTATAACTCACGAGCACTGATACTTTCCGGTTTCACGATTGCCATGAACCACTTTCATTATTTTGTCGCATCCTTCATTTTGGCAGCTGTAATTTAAAAAAAGATCATATTGTCCGAGAGGAGTACGTTACATTGTTCCCTTCGCTTCAGCCCACTGTCTCTTTTTATCTTTTGATGATAGATGTAGTTCTCCTTTTATATCGATCTTGTCGGTAGAATGATGTAGTTCTCTAGGAAATATCAATATGAAAAAAAAGATAACTAGCTAAACTTACGATTCACTGACTATTGTATTGATGGAACTAGCTACAGTAGGCAGAGGACCTTGATCGGGGTTTAAAGCATTCAAATAATTATTTCTGAATAAATAGTTAAAAAAACCGCTAAAAATAATTATAACTTACCTAAAAATATTTAGCCATATAAAAAAATAAGTGTTAATGAAATTATTATCAATTAAAGCAAAATTAAAGTTGTTAGAATTCATTTTTAACCGATTTTTTATATATTTTTTTATAGAAGAAAAAATTGAAAAATAAGAGAAATAGCGAATATGAGAAAAGAAAACCTATCTCTCAACCGCCAAGAAATAGATAAGAGTGTAAGTTCATTCGTTCTTCGAAAAGATGACGCATGTCAAAAAGATCTAATTTTTTTTCATCATTAATATAAATTTATTAGAATTAAAAGGGAATTTACAAGAGATATTGGAGAACATTACAAACTTTTTAATTCCATGTTTTCCATTGGTCTAAAAAATTAAGCTTAAAAAATAAAATTAAAAAAATTTTTTTTTACTTACTTCTAAAAAAGGACCTGTTTCGTTGTTTAACCTTCTCCCTCTTTTCCCTTCTAAACTCCCTAACGTGGCATGCCCTAAAATTTTTTGAATTTTTTATCCTCTATAATCTATCGGTACTCACGGGCATTGCTTTTTTCCCGTTTCGTGGTTATTATATTGTTTGATCATAAACTTAAAGCAGCCGTCGGTTTCGCATCTAAACAATTTTAAGTGTAAAGTAAAAAAAAATCAACTTACAATTTAAATTGCCCATTCCTTTTTTTCTTCTCCATTATTTGTTTACGGTAGCATGGTCTGAATCAAAGAAATATTACTTTGGCTCAATAAAAGAACTCACTGGCACTGAAATCTACCCGTTTTAAAATTATTATATGGAAATGACATTATTTTAGTGCACCCTTCATTTTGGCAGCTGAAATTAAGATTAAATTTTTTGTCCGAGAGGAGTACACAGTACACTTTCCCCTTCTCTCGTTCTATATACTTTCCGCGAGGTTTCTTCCAACTTTTTCGTGAAGTTTTTTTGTTGACCTTATCAATTTCGATTGAATGGTAAGACTGGTTTGAATCCCTTGAAAAATCAAAAACTGGTTTTTTCAAAAGAAGTTAAACCCACAATTCATCTTCTTCTATCGGACGATCTAAAGCATCCAATTCTTGTAGTTGTAGACTTGGGTCGAAATATAGAGTTTCTCCTAAGCTATATACCGTATCCAATTGATGATGTTCAGGAGATTGGTCATGTGGAGCATTTCCTGAGCTAGATACAGTATTCCACTGTTCTAGACTGCTTTGTTCCGAGTATGACGCATCAAATCAAAAAGTTAAAAATTTTTTTTTTTTGAAAGTGTTTAAAACTACTTACCTATAAGCCATGGATGAGTTATCTATGCTAGAAAAATTATTATCATTCAAAAAAGGATTATAACTATTAGAATCCATTTTTTTTCTGATTTTAAATAAAAAAAAAGAACTTAGTAATAACGGAAATGAAAGATAGAGAATACTTATAAAAGAAAAGAAAACCTATCTCTCGCCAAAAAATAGAAAAGAGAGAAAGTTCATACGTTCTTCTGGAGATGCCGAAAGGTTAGATAAGATTTTTTGAACGAAACTTTTGGTTACACTTTAAAAATAGATATTTCTTTGAAAAAAATCGGGACTTTTTTTATTATTTTGGTAAATTGAATTATGATACAGATAAAAAATTAGTTTAGATTTGTTCAACGTTCTGTGTAGTAGCTTAAGAGTTCTTCGGTGACATGGTCTAAAAAAAATGTTTTTTTTTTTTTTTTTTTTTTTTGAAATTCTAGTCAAACAACTTACTGGAACTGTATCTTTCATCTCTTTGTTCTTCTTATTGTAGCAGAAACTAAAAATTTTTTTTTAGAAAATTAACCTCTAATGTTTTCACCTGCACTCTGGTTTTCCAGTTTCCAAATTTTCAAAGACACGTGTCATTAAATTGGTACAACCGTCATTTTTACATCTGAAATTTTATTTTTTATAATAAAAAATTGTCTTAATTCAAGGTAAACCTCTGCTTTTCTTTATCCGTTCTCTTAAAATGATTCTTTTGGTAGCACGACCTGAAAACTTCAAATTTAAGAAATTGTTTAAAATGAGATTTACTTACCGGCATTGTTTTCCGCCAGTTTTGGGATTTTTATATTGGGAATACATAGTTTTACGACAGCCTTCGTTCTCGCATCTAAAAAAAAATATTTTGAATTTCTACAATAAAAAAACTTACTTTTTAAATTCCCCATTTCTTTCACGCATTCTCTGTTTATTGTAGCATGTCCTAAAAAAACGTCATTTTATCTAAAGGATAATTAACTGAACTCACTCGCATTGATATTTGCCTGTTTTCGAATTAAAATAACGAATTCTCAGTGGTCTAGTGCATCCGTCGTTTTGGCAGCTGAAATTGTTGTCCGAGAAGAGTACACGGGGGGTTACTTACCTTTTTAGTTTATCTCTTTCTGTAGTAGACATTGTTGGTCCTTGATCTATTTCCACGATTTCAATTTCCGTATTAGATTGCTCAGATAGTCTTAAAAACTGGTTTCGTAAAAAATGAAATAGCTAAACTCACAATTCATTGGTTCCTGTTTCAGATGGACCAGCTGTATCCCATTGTGGTTGTGGAATGCCTTGGTGTTGATATAAAGTATCTTCATAGCTAGCTACAGTATCCCATTGATGCTGTATAAGACTTTGATCGGATGAGGTATGTCCTGCGCTAGCTACAGTATCCCACTGTGGTCGTTGAAGACCATGCGAGGGATACAAAGTATCTCCGTAGCTAGCTACAGTATCCCATTGATGCTGACCAAGACTATAGTGAGGTAAGGGATTCTCTGAGCTAGCTACAGTATCCCATTGTGGTTGTTGAAGGCCTTGGTCTTGATACCAAGTATCTACTGAGCTAGCTACAGTATCATGTTGATGCTGAACAAGACTATAGTGAGGTAAGGGATTCTCTGAGCTAGCTGCAGGATCCCATTGATGCTGAACAAGACTTTGATCGGGTAAAACATTTCCTGAGCTAGCTACAGTATGTTGCAAACGACTTTGTTCCAAGTAAAACGCAAGTCTCGAGCTATTAAAAAAAAGTTTTTGTTTGAAAACAGCTAAACTAGTTACCTGTAAACCATGAATGAATTATTTGAATTAGAATAACTATTATCAGTAGAAGTAGGATTATAATTATTAGAATCCATTTTCTGGTATAAAAAAAAAAGGAATTTAGAAATAACGAAAATGAAGAATAAAGTAGAGAATACTTTTTTAAAAACTGCCTTTCAATGCCCAAAATTAGAAAAGAAAAAAGAGAAAGTTCTTCTGGAGATGGCGCATGCCAAAAAGTTAGATAAGATTTTTTTACCGAATCTTTTTGTTACACTTAAAAATAGAAATTTTCCATTTAGAAGGGGGTTTTTTCTTAAGTTTAATATAGAAACAATAGGTCACTGTTTATGAAAATAAAAAATATGAAAAAAAAATGGTTGACACACTTTTTTATTTATTTAATAATGGTAAAATCAGATAAAAGAATCTTGTATTAATGAAAATAGTGATTTCAGTCTTGTTCAGCTTCTTGAATCCAGGTCTAAATCCAATATGTTCCTACCAATTTTTGTTGTACTTCTTCTACAGTATCAATCCTTTTCATATGTTGTTATCGTGACATTTTTCTGAAAAAAATGTTTTTTTTTTCAGAAATGTAATAAAAATTTTTACTTACACTCTCTTCTACCATTTTCAAAATTTACGTCTTGATTCAATGTCCACATCCAGGGTTTTGGCATCTGTAAAACAGAAATTACTAACAATTCAGGGTATGCTAACACAGGTTCTTACCTCTGTTTCAAACAAATTTAGTGTAAGAAAAAGCTATGGTCAAGTTGTTACGTCATCATAAGTCACCTTCAGAAGAACACATCCACTTTCTCTTTTTTTTTCGTGAAAGAGAGATAATATCTTTTTTTTTTCACCGTTTTTTTTTCTTCTCTCACTTTAGTCACTCAAAAATGACTTCTAATTCTTCTAATAAAAATAACTATGTTTCCATATTACTCGATATTATAAGGTACTTAATTTCTGTTAGTTTTTATAGCTTTTAAACTATATTTTTTAGAAAAAATTCTGAAGCTACAACATATTTCGAACAAGGACTTCGTGAACTACAAATACTGGATTATATTATTGAAAGAGGATCAAGGACAATAAAATATGTGAAGAAAGCTAAATTAAAGCCAGGTCAAATGTAAGTTTATCTAGTTTTTTTTAAAGATCTATGTATAATTAATGTTTCAGCTGTGGAAACCCAGGATGTGGAAAGGTTATAGTTGCGGTACGTAGAAATAGGGAGACGGGAGTGTTGCAGTGCAAGTGAGTTATACTAAGGTAGAAAAAAAAAACAAAAATCAAAATTTTTCAGTTCGTGCTACATGAAAATTCGCTATCATCGTCTCAAGAAAAATTCAACTAAATCTATGAAAGGAGCCATAAATTATTGAAAATGTTATAATTTAAATTGATTTTTTTTTTTCAAAAATCAAAATAAATTTTTTTCCCTATATCTTGTTTTTTCTAGTTTCAGGAAATGAAAAATTTTTTTAGTGTAATAAAAAAACTGATCTTTTGGCATAAAGAACGCAACTTTCTCTCTTTTATCATTTTGAGAGATAGTTTTTTTTTCTTTTCTTATCTAAGTCATCGCTACTTTATTTCTACTTTTTTCAATTCTTTTTTCTTTTTTTTTTTTAATATCTAGTATTTTAAAATGAATTTAAATAACTTTAACTATATTTTGACCGATAATGGAAGTGATTTTATGAATAACTATATTTCCATGTTAATGAATATTTCTAGGTAAGTTATAATTGATTTTAATGAAATTTTAACTAGATTTTCTTTAGAAATGGCCCACAAAATCTTTTTCAACAAGAGGTAGTTCCGGGAACTGCTATTTATGCTCAGCAAGGTCTACAACTACCACAATTGGGTACTGTAGCTGGTCCCAGTCAAACAACCAATCAATTGTGGGTTTAGCTGAACTTTTTTTCCAATTTGAAGTTTTCTTAAGACTATCGAATCAATATAGCGAAGAAGCGCAGATCAAGATAAAAAAGAACGACCAAACCTCACAAAAACGCGCGAAGAAATCGCGCAGAAACAATGGGGATGCAAAGAAACAAAAAGGGAAAATGTAAGTTCCGTGTACTCCTCTCGGACAACATTCTTAAGAATTTCAGCTGTCAAAACGAAGGTTGTACTCGGATAATGATGAAACCTTATAATAATTATGAAACTGGAAATTTTCAGTGCGAGTGAGTCCCCATACAGGAAATTAGCAATTATTATATTAATTATTCCAGTATCTGTTACCGTAGAAATTTGAAATTGGAAAAGGAGAAGAATGGGCAGCTTATACCGTAAGTTGATTGTTTTAAGCTATTACAACTGAATAAATCAGGTGCGGGAACCCCGGATGCAGTAATTTGACAGCTGCACCTCTAAAGAATCACGAGACGGGTGGAAAACAGTGTTCGTGAGTTCCCTTTAAAAAAATTAGGATAATTTTGAAATTTGAAGGCCTTGTTATCATAGAGCAATAAGATTAAAGAGGAAGGAACAAAAAAATCAGTTATAAGCCAAGGAAATTGTAAGTTTTATCATTTTTATCTGACAATAATAATTTTGAATTTTGCAGTTCATTGGAAGCGGATTACTGTATTTAAGAAGCTGAAAATTCTATATTAGCTATCAATTGAAGTTCCTTGAATCATTATTCAATAAATAAAAAGTGTGTCAACCGATTTTCATGGTCATATTCTGACAGGTGTCTTCAACAAAACAGTGACAAATTAAGTGATGAATTGGGAAGATAAGAAGATAGGTCATTCTCATTTTTTCTTTCTTATTTTGGTTCAGTCATTGAAGATATTGTTCTAAAAATGAATTCGAACAATTCTAACTTTATTTCATCCAATGATACTTCCTCTTATGATGGTTCTGCTAACTATAACTACAATGCTACTTCAAATAAAACTGTTAGGCAAGTTGAGAATCTCTTTTGATCAATTTTAAAAATAATATAAATTTAGAAGCAGTTCAATTGCTACTCCATATTCTGATCAAAGTCTTGTTCAACCACAATTTAATATTGGATCTTCTGATCTTCGTCAATATGAATCAGATGATAGTGACTCTTCGGAGGCTAGTTATCAACAATTGTTAGTTTTTAATGTTATTTTAGATCAATTTCTTTTTTTTTTTAGAGAATCTGAGGAGACTACTCAGGGAATAAGTCAATTCAATGCTAATGATCTTCCGTCTACTTCTAGTTACTACCCGTCATCTGCAATGAATACTTTACAGTAAGTCATCAAGGTTTGATTAATCATAAATTATAATTTCCAGAAACAATTCAATGCCTATTTCATATTCTGATATGGTTCAACCACAATTGGATACAGTATCTCCCGAACTTCGTCAATTTGGATCGGATTCATCTGACGATGACTCTTCGGAGGCTAGTTACCAACAATTGTTAGTTTTCAATCTTTACTCTGCTTTCCAAAAAATATTTTCTAGGTTATCTGAGGAGACTCCTGAGGAAATAGCTCAATTCCAGTTTACTGCAATTCCATCTACTTCTAATTACTACCCGTCATCTGCAATGAACACCCTACAGTAAGTCATATTAATTTTATTACCGTTAAATACTACTTTTCAGATATAATTCAATGCCTATTCCATATTCTGATATGATTCAACCGCTGCAATTCGATGTTGGATCTTCGAACCTGCGTCAATATGAATTCAATGATAGTGACTCTTCGGAGGCTAGTTATCAACAATTGTCAGTTTTTAATAACCTTATTTTCATTCAATTTCGATATTTTAAAGGGAATCTGATGAAACACGTGAGGAAATAGATCAATTAGCTAAGAAAAAAGAAACTATGAAGCCGAAGATCCAAGTTGTAAGAAGCAGTGTGCGAGTCAATAAAAGTGCGAAGGGAAAATTGTAAGTATATTAAATATATGTGTACTTCTCGTGGACAACAGTATCATTTTAAGGTGTCAAAACAAAGGATGCACTAAGATAATGAAGAAGGTCTATAACAATCAGGAAACAGGCAAGAAACAATGCAAGTGAGTTGAAATACGTACCTAAAAACTATTGATTTTTATTAACTTTTATTTCAGATCTTGCTACGAAAAAAATTATAGAAACGAGAAGCGAAGGGAAATTAAGCTTGTGTAAGTAAATTTCTCAGTGGCCTGTGTACTCCTCGTGAACAACACTATCATTTTCAGATGTGAAAATGACGGATGCACCAAAAAGATGGACCTTGTTTATAATAATTCTGAAACGGGTAGGAAACAGTGTAGGTGAGTGTCATATCATTGAAGATTTCGGTTAATTTTTAATTTTAAGACAATGTTATCAAAAGAGGTTTAAGGAAAAAAGAAGAGAAGAAGGGAAGATGTAAGTGTTGTTATCAGTTGGTAAAAAAGGAGTAAAATGACTTTCAGTTGCGAGAACGATGGATGTAATAATGTAATGATAACATTTTCAATGAACTTGGAAACTGGAAAAACTCAGTGCGCGTAAGTTCGAGAAACTATTTAACATTGAATACCCTCTTTTTTCTGTCAGTGTTACGAAACATTTCAAAAACAAAAAAAAACATTCAAAAAGGCAGAGTGTTAGTTATTTAATTTATTTTTAATAATACGTAAACTTTATGTTTCAGTTGTGAAAATGCCGTGTGTGGAAACGTGATGGCTAAACCTCTTAAAAATAAAGAGACTGGAAGAATAGAGTGCAGGTGAGTTAATTTAACTGGAATTATAAATAATAATGAATAAATTTCAGCGCATGCAACAAGAGGGCCCATTACCTGAAAAAAAAACAACAAAACCTATTTCAAACCCGGGAAGCTAAACGAATCTAATTAACTGTCTATTAATTGAAGTTTCTGATTTAGAGAAAAATAGTTCGTGTTATGATTATTTACTGGATTCCTTAAAATTAATTGAAGTTCCTTGAATCATTATTCAATAAATAAAAAAGTGTGTCAACCGATTTTCATGGTCATATTCTGACAGGTGTCTTCAACAAAACAGTGACAAATTAAGTGATGAATTGGGAAGATAAGAAGATAGGTCATTCTCATTTTTTCTTTCTTATTTTGGTTCAGTCATTGAAGATATTGTTCTAAAAATGAATTCGAACAATTCTAACCATATTCCATCCAATGATACTTCATCTTATGATGGTTCTGCTAAATATAACTACTCTGCCAATTCAAATAACACTGTTAGGCAAGTTGAGAATCTCTTTTGATCAATTTTAAAAATGATATGAATTTAGAAGCAGTTCAATTGCTACTCCATATTCTGATCAAAGTCTTGTTCAACCACAATTTAATATTGGATCTTCTGATCTTCGTCAGTATGAATCAGATGATAGTGACTCTTCGGAGGCTAGCTATCAACAATTGTTAGTTTTTAATGTTATTTTAGATCAATTTCTTTTTTTTTTAGAGAATCTGAGGAGACTACAGAGAAAATCGATCAATTCCAATCCAATGCTCTTCCATCTACTTCGAGTCACTACCCGTCATCTGCAATGAACGCTCTACAGTAAGTCATATTGCTTTGATTGTTTTTAAATAAAATTTTTCAGATATAATTCAATGCCTATTTCATATTCTGAAATGGTTCAACCACAAAAAATTGAAGTTAGTTCTCCAGATCTTCGTCAATTTGAATCGGATTCATCTGACGATGACTCTTCGGAGGCTAGTTATCAACACTTGTAAGTTTTTAAAAATCCTATTTTTATTCATTTTTGATATTTTAAAGGGAATCTGATGAACCACGTGAGGAAATAGATCAATTAGCTAAGAAAAAGGAAACAATGAAGCCGAAGAGCCAAGTTGTAAGATGGATTGCGCAAATGGAGAATGCAAAGGGAACAGTGTAAGAATATTAATTATCTGTGTACTTCTCGTGGACAACACTATCATTTTAAGGTGTCAAAACGTAGGATGCACTAAGATAATGAAGAAAGTCTATATCAATCACGAAACAGGCAAGAAACAATGCAAGTGAGTTGAAATACCTACCTAAAAACTATTGATTTTTATTAACTTTTATTTCAGAGCTTGCTACGAAAGAAAATGGAAGAAGGAGAGGGAAATGGTTAATAAATCGGTGTAAGTCAATTAAATCAGAAGCCTGTGTACTCCTCTCGGAAAACATTATCATTTCAGTTGCGAGAACGACGGATGTACCAATATAATGAAAATTGTTTGTAATAATTTTGAGACGGGTAGGAAACAGTGCAGGTGAGTGTCATATCATTGAAGATTTCTTTAAATTTCCGACTTTAAGACAATGTTATCAAAAGAGGTTTAAGGAAAAAAGAAGAGAAGAAGGGAAAATGTAAGTATATGTATTTATAAATTATCCTCTCAGGCAACAGTATAATTTTCAGATGTGGAAATGATGGATGCACCAGAATAGAAAGCTACGGCTATAATAATTCTGAAACAGGCAAGAAACAGTGCAGGTGAGTGCCATATCATTGAAAATTTCGGTTAATTTGTAATTTTAAGGCAATGTTATTTAAAAAAGCTTAAGGAAAAAAGAAGAGAAGAAAGGAAAATGTAAGTGTTTTTATCAGTTGGTAAAAAATGAGAGATATAATTTTTAGTTGCGAGAACAAAGGATGTAATAATGTAATGACAATATTTTCAATGAACTTGGAAACTGGAAAAGCTCAGTGCGGGTAAGTTCGAAAGCATTCTAGAAACAAATATTTCAGTAAACGTTACTAAAATTTATTAAAATTACTTTTATATTTTCTTTTACAGAATCTGCTACAAAAGAAATCGGAAACTGCAGAAGAAGAACATGTAATCAATATGGATAAATAAACTACTAATTGAAATTTTCTCAATATAAATTTTAACTTGGTATCATTATTCAATAAATAAAAAGTGTGTCAACCCATTTTCATGGCCATATTCTGACAGGTGTCTTCAACGAAACAGTGACAAATTGAGTGATCTATTGCGAAGATAAGAATTTAGGCAACATTCTTTTTTTTTCCTTCTTATTCATTGAAGATATCGTTTAAAAAAATGAATTCTAACAATTCTAACTTTATTCCATTTAACTCTACTTCAAACATTTCTACTAGTCGTGACTCAACTTCTAGTAACACCCTACAGTAAGATATTAATGGTTGCATTACTTCAAAAATAGAATTCTAGAAATAATTCGATGGCTGCTTCTTACTCTAGCCAAAGTGTTGTTCAACCGCCCCAATTCAATATTAGATCTTCTGATCTTCGTCAATATGAATCAGATGATAGTGACTCTTCAGAAGAAAGTTATCAACAATTGTTGGTTTTTTTTTTTTGAATTTTAGATTGATTTATTAATTTTCAAGAAAACCTGAGGAGACTTCTGAGGAAATAGGTCAATTCAATTCGAATGCTCTTCCATCTATCCAATTTACTGCAATTCCATCTACTTCGAGTCACTACCCGTCATCTGCAATGAACGCTCTACAGTAAGTCATATTGCTTTGATTGTTTTTAAATAAAATTTTTCAGATATAATTCAATGCCTATTTCATATTCTGAAATGGTTCAACCACAACAAATTGAAGTTAGTTCACCAGATCTTCGTCAATTTGGATCGGATTCATCTGACGATGACTCTTCAGAGGCTAGTTATCAACACTTGTTAGTTTTGAAATTTCTTATTTTCATTCAATTTTGATATTTTAAAGGGAATCTGATGAAACACGTGAGGAAATTGCTCAATTAGCTAAGAAAAAAGAAACAATGAAGCCGAAGAGCCAAACTGTGAGAACCAGTGTTCAAAGAGGAAAAAGTGCGCAGGGAAAAGTGTAAGTATATTAAATATATGTGTACTTCTCGTGGACAACAGTATCATTTTAAGGTGTCAAAACGAAGGATGCACTAAAACAATGAAGAAGGTCTATATAAATCACGAAACGGGTAAAAATCGATGCAGGTGAGTTGAAATACCTACCTAAAAACTATTGATTTTTATGAACTTTTATTTCAGAGCTTGCTACCAAAGAAATTATAGAAACGAGAAGCGAAATGAAAGTAAGCTTGTGTGAGTAAATTTTTCAGTAGCCTGTGTACTCCTCGTGAACAACACTATCATTTTCAGATGTGAAAATGACGGATGCAACAAAAAGATGTTCGTTGTCTATAATAATTCTGAAACGGGTAGGAAACAGTGCCAGTGAGTGTCATCTCAATGAAAATGTTGGTTAATTTTTTATTTTAAGAGCATGTTATGAAAAGAGATCTATGGAAAAAAGAAGAGAAGAAGGGAAAATGTAAGTATATGTATTAATACATGATCCTCTCAGGCAACAGTATTGTTTTCAGATGCCAAAACAACGGATGCACCAGAATAATGGGCCATGCCTATAACAATTTTGAAACAGGCAAGAAACAGTGCAAGTGAGTTTTATATCATTGAAGATTTCGGTTAATTTCTAATTTTAAGAACATGTTATTTAAAAAGATTAATAGAAATAAGGAGCGAAGTAGGAAAAATGTAAGTATATGTATATGATCCTCTCAGGCAACAGTATTGTTTTCAGATGTGAAAATGGCGGATGTACCAAAATTATGAAACTTGTCTATAATAATTCTGAAACAGGCAAGAAACAGTGCCAGTGAGTTTTATATCATTCAAGATTTCGGTTAATTTCTAATTTTAAGATCATGTTATAGTAAGAGATCTTATCGTAAGAAAAAAGAAGAGAGGAAGGGAAGATGTAAGTGTTTTTATTAGTTGGTAAAAAAATGAGAGATATAATTTTCAGTTGCGAGAACAAAGGATGTAATAATGTAATGACTTTTCAATGAACTTGGAAACTGGAAAAACTCAGTGCGGGTAAGTTCGGAAGCATTCGAGAAACAAATATTTCAGTAAATGTTAATTTATGAAACAAAAAAAATTATTTTTTAAAAATTACTTTTATATTTTCTTTTACAGAATCTGCTACAAAAGAAATCGGAAACTGCAGAAGAAGAACATTTACTCAATATGGACTAATTAATTGAAATTTCATCAATATAAATATTCATTTGGTATCATTATTCAATAAATAAAAAGTGTGTCAACCCATTTTCATGGCCATATTCTGACAGGTGTCTTCAACGAAACAGTGACAAATTGAGTGATCTATTGGGAAGATAAGAATTTAGGCAACATTCTTTTTTTTTTCCTTCTTATTCATTGAAGATATCGTTCCAAAAAGGTATTCTACTTCAAATATTTCTACTAGTTTTAAATATACTTCCGCTTCCATGCTTTCTAGAAATACCCCGTTAGCTGCTTCCTACTCTGATCAAAGTCTCGTTCAACCACAACAATTTAATATTCTTCTGATCTTCATCAATACGAATCAGATGATAGTGACTCTTCGGAGGCTAGTTATCAACAATTGTTAGTTTCTAACATTTTTTAAATTTTTGTGTGATATTTTTTTAGAGAATTTAAGGAATCTTGTGAAAAAATTGATGAGAAAGATGAAAATAATGAGATAGCGGAAAAAGTCAAGGCGAAGAAGTTACGCCTAAGACGGCCGGCAAATAGCTGGAAGGGAAAAGTGTAAGTATCTTAGTATATTTGGGCAATATTCAAATTTTCAGATGCCAAAATAATGGTTGCGATAAAATAATGAAACGACTTTTTACTAACCGTGAAACTGGAGAGCCGCAGTGCCAGTAAGTACAGTCAATGAAGAATCAAAGAATTCAACTCGTTTTAGGAATTGCTACATAAAACATCGGAAATTGGAAAAAGAGAAGAATGGCCAACTTGCGTAAGTTAATGACTGTTAATCTAACTGGAAAATGAGTTTTTAGATGCGAGATTTGCGGATGCAAAAAAGTAACGACTGAAATTACAAAGAATAATAAAACGGGTAAATTCCAGTGCTTGTGAGTAACAGATAATTGAAAATATCGAATAAAGCTTCAAATTTTAAGATCATGTTATAATAAAAACTATAGAAAGAGGATAATTAAAAAAGGCAAAATGTGAGTGACAATATCAGTTAATTAAAAATAAAACATAGAAAAAATCAGCTGCGAAAACGAAGGATGTCGAAATATTATGACATCAGTTTATAATAATAAAGAGACTGGAAAAAAACAATGCATGTAAGTTCAAAGCAAATTATTTAGTTTCTCTTTATTCCTTCAGCTCTTGTTACCAAAAACAAATGAGACGGAAAAGAAGGCAAGAGGGTAAAACGTAAGTCATTTAATACATTTTTTCATTGATCTTTCATATTTTAGATGTGGAAGTGATAATTGCAAGAATATAATGACAAGTGTTTACAAAAATGCGGAAATAGGAAAAGACCAGTGCCAGTGAGTTGATGAGCCTTCCGATTTCATACAAAAACATGAACTTCTTCAGGCAGTGTTATCAAAAAAATTTAAGAGCAAGAAGAAAGAGAGAAGGTGAAATGTAAGTTATTTCCATTATTCTCCCAGTAATCTTTGATGTTTCAGTTGTGGTTGTGGGAAAACTATTTTGAGAGTTTATTACAATAAAGAAACTGGGATGAGGCAATGCGAGTGAGTTGATATAAACTAAATTTTGTAAAATTACTTGGTTTTTAGGGTTTGCTACAATAAACGAAGATACCAGAAGAAGCAAAAGGCGAGACAAATTGATGATTACCACTCTTCATCTCCAGATCTTCGTCAATTCGGATCGGATTCATCTGACGATGACTCTTCGGAGGCTAGTTATCAATAATCGTTAGTTTAGCATATAATTTGTTAAATTTTGATTTTGATGTTTTAAGTACAAGTACTTTTAGCTATTTATTAATTCAAGTTTTTAATAAAACTTTTTAATTAACAAACATTTTTTTAATTTTCTTATTTTCACTATCCGCCTTTCAATTTTGATATCCACCTGCACAGTGATTAATGGAGATGAAGCAAAGATAATGTACACATGTTTATGTTAGATAACATCTTGAAACCTTTTTGCTAAGTTTTTTGATATAGATCTATGTTTATCTGTTAGCAATCATCTTTAACTAATTAAAGATCAAAAGATAAGAAAAAGACCCCGTTATCATTTACAGTAGTTAAGCACATATCACAAACTTGATACATTTTAAAATGAATCCGTTTCAACAATTTCAAGGAAATTATTCTGCTAGCGGTGCATTCCCTTCAATTAGTACTGTAACGTAAGTTTTTTAAAAATTCAGTAAAAAATGAAAATTTAAAGATGTCCAAATTGTAAAACAACGAATGGAGTCAACTATTATCATCCAATAACTAAACAATTTCTTTGTTTGTAAGTCTATTTATTTATAATTTGATGGAAAATGCTGTAAATTTGAGTTTTGCAGTCCGTGTTACAATTACTATAACTCAATCCAATCCAATTCGATTTTTTCTAATAATTACCCTTCAATCAATACTTTTCCGTAAGTTACTATTAGTTTCAATTACTTTTATTCTATAGTTTCAGAAATATTCCAATGGCTACTCAAAATCCAAGTCAGATTGGAGTACAATTGAATACTTTCCATGAGAGGTTAGATACTAATTGTTATCATGCTTAAATTAAAGCTTCAGAAATTACTTAATGGCTTCTTCATACTCTAACCAAGCCCTCGTTCAACCACAACAATTGGATATTGTAGCTCCCGATCTTTGTCAATACTCATCTGAAGATGCTTACACTAGCTACAACTATCCTTCAATGCCTATGAAGTAAGTTATTAGTATTTCTTTTAACTCTTTACGAAAGACAGAAATATTTCAGATGCGAAAATGACGGCTGTGATAACCTGTTTCAAAACAAAAGAAGATATAATAATCATGAGACGGGAAAAAAACAATGCCAGTGAGTATCACATATCATTAAAAATGTCAAAAAATGTAATTTTTTAGGACTTGCTACCAAAGGAAAGCTAGCGAGAAGAGGAGAAAGGAGGGTAAAGTGTAAGTGTTTTTTATCAAATTTTAAATCCATTCATTAAATTTTTCATATGCGAAAACCACAATTGCACAAATATAATGAAAAGAGTTTACAAAAATGGGGAAACTGGAAAAAATCAGTGCTGGTAAGTTCATAAAAGGTTTAATACAAAAACATGAATTTCTTCAGGCAGTGTTATGACAAAAATTTTAAAGCAAGGAGAAAGAGAGACGGTGAAATGTAAGTTATTTTTATGATTCTCTCGAGAATCTTTGATGTTTCAGTTGTGGTTGTGGAAAAATTATTTTGAGAGTTTATTACAATAAAGAAACTGGGAAGAGGCAATGCGAGTGAGTTAATATTACAGTAATCAATTTAAAGCACTTTTTTTCAGTGCTTGCTATCAAAAACAAAGATATCAAGAGAAGCAAACAAAGAAAATGAAATCTCCTTCTATAATTATGGCGGATTCCAAACAAATTCTTATTTATCTAATAATTACCCTTCAACTATTCCGTAAGTTATTATTAGTTTCAACTATTTTTAAAAATAATTTCAGAAATATGGCTCCTTTCTACTCTAACCAAAGTCTTGGTCCACAATTAGATACAGTACCTCGAGATCTCCATCAATTTTAAAATGGTTACCAAGATATCATCTAATTGACACCTAATCCTTCTTTTCACATCTTTTGTTGTAGACATCTATGTTTATCTATTAGCAATCATCTTCAGCTAATTATAGATCAGATAAGTAGGTTAAGAGACACTTTATTCATTTATTGTAACTATACTACATACTAATCCTAATAAAATGAATGGAAACAAATTTTCAAGAATTTCAAGAAAATTATTCTATTAGCTATGCATTCCCTTCGATTAGCACTCTTCTGTAAGTTATTTTTCTTTTTTTTTTTGAAATTCAAAACTTAAAGTCAATTTTCAGCAAACCATTTCCAAGATATAAAGAAAACAATTTCTTAATTATGCCGAATCACTTTAGTAGGACGAATGGTGAAATTGAAAAAATGTAAGCTAAATCAAATTCAGACGAAAAAAAAAATTAAAATGAATTATTAAAGATGTTCAAATGAGGAATGTAAAACAAAAAATGGGGTAGACTATCATCATCCAATAACTAAGCAATTACTTTGCTTGTAAGTATATTTTTTCAAATCAAAATATAAAAAATTTTGAATTTTGCAGTCCCTGCTATAATTATAGTGCATTTCAACCAAATTCTTCTTTATCTAATAATTATCCTTCAATTCAAACTGTTCCGTAAGTTATTATTGGTTTTAACCAGTCTTAATATATATTTTCAGAAATTATTTAATGGATTCTTCATACTCTAACCAAGCCCTCGTTCAACCACAACAATTGGATACTGTAGCTCCCGATCTTTGTCAATACCCACCTGAAGATAAGAATTCTTACACTAGTCGTAAATATCCATCACTGCCAATGAAGTAAGTTATTAATATTTCTTTAAACATTCTACACAAGACAGAAATATTTTCAGATGCGAGAATGACGGCTGTGATATTGTTATAATTCAAAAAAATCATAGATATAATAATCATGAGACTGGTAGAAAGCAGTGCCAGTGAGTACCACATACCATTAAAAGTGCCAAGAAATTGTAATTTTTTAGGGTTTGCTACCAAAAAAAACTTCACGAGAAGAGGAGGAAAGAAGGAAAAATGTAAGTGTTTTAATCAATTTTTAAATAAATTCATTACATTTTTCAGCTGTGAAAATAAAAATTGCACGAATATAATGAAGAGAGTTTACAAAAATGTGGAAACAGGAAAAAATCAGTGCACGTAAGTTTATGAAAGATTTAATACAAACATAAATTTCTTCAGGCCCTGTTATAAAAAACAAAGGTATCAAAAGAAGCGAACTTGTTCGTAAGTTGTTATTAGATTCAATCACTTTCAACTTATTTTTTTCAGAAAAAATTCCTCTAATTCTAATCATAGTCTCCCACAGATGGATACTGTAGCTCCAGTTCAATTTGAAACGGATTCAACTGAAGTAAATTCTTTGTTAGTTTTTTCATATAATTTTTTTAAACTCTTTTAAAACAATTTCAGCTCATCCTATCTGAAATCTCTAGAGCAAAAAGCAGTGCCAGAAACCGAAAAAATGTAAGCTTAATCAAATTCAGACAAAAAAAAAACTAAAATTTATAATTAAAGATGTTCAAATGAGGAATGTAAAACGAAGAATGGTGTCGACTATTATTATCCAGCAACTAAGCAATTACTTTGTTTGTAAGTATTTTTTAATAGTTAACATTATAAATTTAAACTTTGCAGTCCATGTTATGACTATTTCAACAAAACTGGAAAACTACGGATTCCTGCATTTAAGAAACTCACGAAGTCTAAATTAACAATTAATTGAAGTTTCTATTTGTATCATTATTTAATAAATCAAAAAAAAGTGTATGACCCATTTTCATGGTCTAATCTTCAACGAGATAGTGACAAATTGAGTGATGAATTGAGAAGATAAGAAGATAGGTCATTTTTTCTTATTAATCAAAGATAAGCTTTCCAAACGGATTTTATAACACAATTTTAACATGTCTTCAATTTATTCCATTGTTAATCACTACCTTTCTACATTAATTAATAGAACAACAGAAGCCAAACGTGATGATAGTAGTCAAATTGAATTGTGAGTTTATCACTTTAATTTTTTTTTTGGTTAAAAAACTGAACTATTTTAGCTGCGAGAACAAAGGATGCCATAATTTAATGATCCAAAAATACAACAATAATGAAACGGGTAAAAAGCAATGCAAGTAAGATCCCCACTTAAATACATATCAGTTAATACCTATTTTTAAGGTCATGCTACACTAGGAAACGGAATGAAAAATTAAAAGTTATAATGTAAGTTGTGGTCTTAAGAATTTAAGATAGGTTTTTTTTAGCTGTGAAGGGTGTAAAAGGGAAAAGACTGGAGGGAAGCTGTGTATGTGAGTTTATAGCAATTTTAAGAGAGAAAATATGGTTTTTTTTTCAGACGATGCTATAGAAAAGCTTATTATCAAAGGACAAAGTCGTTGCCTGCAAATCAAACCACAGAAATGTAGATTTTTCTAAACTTCAAAAAAAAAAGTTCAAATCTACAGATGTGAAAATGAAGGGTGCACTAGATTAATGAATGATCCGCGGAAAAATCTTCAGACTGGTAGATTACAATGCCGGTGAGTATAGATAAAATCGTTAGAACCATTGATAACTTCCAGAAATTGTTACTACAGTCAGAGGTATCTAGAAAGAAAGTATTATGGTGAACGTATTCGGTAAGTGTAATATTTTAGGCTAGCTTAAGAAAAAAGAATCAGATGCGGAAACACCGGATGCAGGAATGTCACCTTTCGTCCCATAAATAACCCGGAAACGGGTAAAAAACAATGCTAGTGAGTAAATATTTTTCATGTTATCATAGAATTCGTAAAAATAGAAGGATTAAAGAAGGTTTGAGGTGAGCCAACTAATTAAAATAAGTGATATACAAATATTTTTTCTAGATGTGGGAATGATGGTTGTGATAATGAAATGAAAAATCCTCTGATAAATCTAGAAACTGGAAAAAAACAATGTCTGTATGTTTTTTTTTGTTCTCTAATTCTAATAAATTCACCCAATTTTTTCAGAGCGTGCTACCTTAAATTTTTGGAAAAGACTAAATTGAATGAGGGTATTAATTGAACTTTTACTGTTAAAATTGATTTATAATTGTATCAATAAATTAAATAAAAAATTTCAATCAACAACAGTTATAAATAAAAAAAAATAATACAAATTTATCGAGAAATTCAATTGTTCAAAATACCAATGAAAACGAAATTTCTGAAAAATGATTGTTTGAGCGAACATAACTTGGCTCCCGTTAGAGCTATCAAAGAAGTGATAACTAATGAAATGTTGCTCATAATAAGTGCTACATTTTGTTCGTTAACAACTTTTTTGTAGCTATCACGGGAACTGAGATATAGGAGTTTCAAAAATGCAAAAAAAACTTTTTTTTGAAAATTTTATTTTTAGCATATTATTTAAAAGTCCTATATCTCGGTTAGTTGAAGAGCTATCGCAAAAGTGTTAACTAATGAAATATTGCTTATAATATGGGCTATATTTTATTAGTTAACAGTTTTTTCATAGCTATCACAGGAACTGAGATATAGGAGTTTCAAAAATGCAAAAAAAAAATTTTTTTGAAAATTTTTTTTTTGCACATTTTTTTAAAAGTCCTATATCTCGGTTCCCATAAGAGCTATCAAAAAAGTGTTAACTAATGAAATGTTGCTCTTAATAAGTGCTACATTTTGTTTGTTAATAACTTTTTTGTAGCTATCACGGGAACCAAGTTATATCACTTTTTCTAAGCCTATGCCCTTTGAAACGCGTTTTAGCCTTAATTTTCCTTCTAAAAACCAAAAAAAAATCATTGAAATTCGTTCAAAACGCCCTATAAATTACATCTGACTCATCAAAAACCCCCTCAAACCAATTTTCCAATCAAAAAAAAGTTTCGCAATAAACTCCCCCCTATTTACCCAATCATAAACCCCATTTCCATCCCAAAAATCATCATTACCTTCCAAAGTAACAAAAAACCAGTGTAGACTACGCGAAATCGAAGGTTTTTAGTGTGTTTGCTCACTTATAATGTTTGTACTCCTCTCGGAGGGGCAGGGGGTATTATATACCCCCGAAATACCTATTGGCATCTTTTTTTTGAGCATTTTTTTGGTTTAAAGGGTGAAAATTACTTAGCTAAGCCTAATACTGCTCATTTTCCAGGTAATTCCAACCAAAATGCTCCATTTTACCATTTATGCCCTTTTAATAGGGTTAGCACATGGTATTTTTGGTCCAGATGATGCCCAATATAATGAGACGGAAGCCAGGATGTTGCTTAGCTTATCCGCCGCGGCTTATTCCCTAGATGCTACGCCATGTCTTCAGAGGTGGGTTTAGGGGCTTATTTAGGCTTAAAATGGCTTAAAATAGGCTTGAAAGAGGCCTAAACTAACCTAAACTAGCCTAAACTAGCCTAAACTAGCCTAAAGTAGCCTAAACTAGCCTAAACTAGCCTAAACTAGACTAAACTAGACTAAACTAACCTAAACTAGCCTAAACTAGCCTAAACTAGCCTAAACTAGCCTAAACTAGCCTAAACTAACCTAAACTAGCCTAAACTAGCCTAAACTAGCCTAAACTAATTTTTTCCAGAACATTCACGCCGGCTGAAAACCAAATCTTGCTCACCACATTTTCGGTAAAATGTGATTTTATTGGAAATCCATGTGCCGGTTATATCGTTGTTTCGGATGTTCTACAACAGATTACTGTAGTTTTTAGAGGGACCAAGACAGGGGTAAGTTACAGTAAGGTTTAGGGGGTACTGTAGTCTAGGAGGTTACTGTAATTCTTAAGAGATACTGTCATCTAGATAGCTACAGTCATCCTGGAAGGTATCTTAACCAAGCTACTGTTACCCTAGTTGAATGCAGTAACCTAGATTAGTAGTAATCCTAGATTCTAAGTTACAGTAATCTTGTTAGCTACAGTAACCGGGAGCTACAGTAATCCTAAATCATAAGCTACAGTACCCCCAACCCATTTCCAGAGCCAACTCCTCCTGGAAGGCTGGACTACACTCAAACCAAGCGCCGATTTCTACGGAATGGGTCTAGTAAACTCATATTTCCGATCCGGCCACGAAAAAACTTGGCAATATGTCCAGGACGCTCTAAGCAATCCACAATATCAAAATTATGATGTTTATGTCACGGGGCACTCGTTAGGAGGAGCTCTAGCTGGTCTATGTGCCCCCAGGATTGTTCATGATGGTAATTTTCAATTGAAGGACCAATCTATGAATCTTATTCTTTTTAAGGACTGCGCCAAAGCCATCAAATCAAAGTGGTGACGTTTGGAGAGCCACGAGTGGGTAATTTGGACTTTTCGAGGACTTATGACCAGCTGGTGCCTTATAGGTTAGTCGGGAAGCAAAATAAATGAGAAATTCGTGATCAGGGGATGATTCCGGTTCAGAAAAGTATAAACAAGGCTAGGTTTTGAAAAAAAGTGAAAATTGTCCACGAGGACTACAAAACTCACTTTTTTCAAACTTTTCTAAACCTAGTCTTGTTTATACTTTTCTAAACCGGAATAACCTCCTGATTCCGGAAAAATAGGTTTCACAAAATTTGGATCAAAATTGATCGGGTTACGGTAGCTTTTCTATCTTAAAATTGAAAAATTCACATTTCTGATGGGTTTAGAGTGATTTTCAAGAGTTGGTGCAAGAGACAAAGTTGTTCAGAATTGAAAAATACACCGGATAGCATTTTGAAAAATTGAAAAATCTACACTTTCAAAATTTTCGAAAAATTGTCCACGAGGACTACAAAAATGAAAAATCTTCCAAACCTTAAAATTTCCAGTTTTCGAGTAACCCACGCCATCGACGTGGTCCCCCACCTTCCCGCTTGTGTCAAGGACCTCTCCTACACCCCGCCTCCAGGCTCAGATGGCTCAATGCCTTGTGATCCAGTGAGCACCAACGGTGGTTATCATCACGGATTAGAGATTTGGTATCCGGGTAATATGACTCAGGGTAGCCCATATATGGTTTGTACCGGGCTACCCCGCGATGAGGATTTTAGTTGTTCCAATGCACCAAAGGTTAATCTAGATGACACAACACAAGGAGTTTGGGACCATCGAAATTATTTTGGAGTTGAGGTAAGCTAAAATTCAGAAAAAAAAAGGAAAATTAGCTCATTTTAAGCCTAAAATTGCTCATTTCAAGCCTAAAATTGCTCATTTCAAGCCTAAAATTGCTCATTTCAAGCCTAAAATTGCTCATTTCAAGCCTAAAATTGCTCATTTCAAGCCTAAAATTGCTCATTTTAAGTCAAAAATTGCTAATTTTAAGCCTAAAATCGCTAATTTTAAGTCTAAAATTACTCATTTTAAGCCTAAAATAGCTCATTTTAAGTCGAAATTAGCTAATTTTAAGCCGAAAAATTGCTCATTTTAAGTCGAAATTAGCTAATTTTAAGCCGAAAAATTGCTCATTTTAAGTCGAAAATAGCTCATTTTAAGTCGAAATTAGCTAACTTTAAGCCTGAAATTGCTCATTTTAAGTAAAAAAATTGCTCATTTTAAGCCGATTTTCACAATTTTTCCATTATTTCAGGTCCCAGATTTCGGAAAAGGCGGTTGTGACCCAACTATGACCTTCAAGGGACCACCGACGAAGACTGGGGTCTTGGCACTAGTTAGTAGTGTATTTGGACGAAAAAAACGATTTATTTGAAGGAAAAAGGTCTCAATTTGATAATTTGATGTACAAAATTGTATTAATAAACGTGTTTTAACATTTTTTTAACATTTCAAAAAAAATTTTTTTTCAAAAATTTCAAAAAAAAAAATTTTTTTTCAAAACTCATTTCTCATTATGAATCCTCTTCAAATCCTTCTAATCTTAGCAATTATCAATATTTCCACAAGTATATTCACTGAAAACGATCGAATTTATAACGAAACCGAGGCAAAGGTGCTATTCGAGTTGGTAGCTGCTGTACATAATAGTGAGCCGAAGTTTTGTTTGGAAAGGTGATTTGGGACCATTAAGGGATGATTTTGGTTTTAAAAATGAACAAAAACCGTAATTTTAAGCCTAAAAAGGTCGATTTTGGCTTAAAATGGCTTAAAATAGCCAAAAATAGACCATTTTAAGCCTAAAATCGCCAAATTTAAGCTTTAAAATTGCTCATTCTTAACCAAAATTCACCAATTTTTAATCTGAGCAACAATTAATTCAGATCCTTCAAAAATCCTGCTATCCGCCCCAAATTAATAGACCATTTCTTTGTTAGATGCGATCATTTGAACAGTGACTGCACTTTTGCGCTTTGTGAGTTTTTTGTAGTTTGTAGTTTGTAGTTTTTGTAGTTTTTCAGTTGAATTACCCGGAGAACAAATCGTTGTCTCGATTAGAGGTACTCGAACCATGAGCCAGTTTTTCTTTGAGACAATGAGCGCTTTTATACCGGATACATCGTTTCATGGACTTGGAGAGGTGAGGAAATGAGCTAAGACTTATTTTTTTGAAATCAGGGCATCATTCCGGTCAATATGAGTATAATCATGACTAGGTTTGGATAACTATGAAAAAAAAATTTTGTAGTCCTCGTGGACAAAAAAATTTTTTTTTCGATTTTTCAATTTTTCAAAATGCTATCCAGTGTAATTTTTAATTTTGAACAACTTTGTCTCTTGACACAACCCATAAAAATCGCTTTTAACCCGCCAAAAATCAGAATTTCCTTAGTTTTGGGAGAAAAAGTACCGTAACCTGGAGTAATTTTGATCCAAATTTTGTGAAACCTATATTTTCTTAATCAGCGTGATTTTCCGGTTCAGAAAACTGTAATCATGACTAGATTTGGAGCATTTTGAAAACTACGGTTTTTTGTAGTCCTCGTGGACAATTTTTCTTTAAAATTTCAAAATGATCGGAACCTAGCTTTGTTTATACTTTTCTGAACCGTCTTGACGAGCTGATTCCGAATTTCTAGGTTTCAGTCTGTTAAAATCAAAATTGACGAGGTTACGGTAGTTTTTCTCACTTTAACCCCAAAAAACTACCGTAACTCAGTCAATTTTGATTGTTACGCCTTGAAAATGGTATATTCATGATCAGGGCGTTAAGCTGGTTCAAATGAATATTACCATGACTATATTTTTAAAAATCATTTTTGTACTCCTCGTGGACAATTTTTCTTTAAAATTTCAAAATGTTCGTAACCTAGCCTTGTTTATACTTTTCTGAACCGCGCTGACCCCCTGATTCCAAAAAACACACTCTCGAACCCTGAAAACTCAATTACAGATCAATTACTACTTCTCCATCACTCATAAAGCTGTTTGGTCAAAAGTTCACGAGATCCTAACCCATTCCAACTACAGTAACCATGACGTCATTTTCACTGGTCACTCTTTAGGAGGCTCTTTGGCCTCGCTATCCGCTTTTGAGACGGTTTTGAATAAAGTTCGGAATAGTTCTCAGGTGAAGGTGGTGACGTTGGCTGAGCCTCGGACAGGGAATTTGGTTTTTGCTAAGAATTTCGATCGATATGTTAAGTATAGGTGGGTTACTGTAGAAGGTTGAAAAAATAGACAAAGCTAGACAAAGGGGTGGACAAAGGGGTGGACAAAGGTGGACAAAGGGATGGACAAAGGTGGACAAAGGGGTGGACAAAGGTGGACAAAGGGGTGGACAAAGGTGGACAAAGAGGTGGACAAAGGTGGACAAAGGTTGAAGCAAAGGTGGACAAAGGGGTGGACAAAGCTAGACAAAGGTGGACAAAGGGATGGACAAAGGTGGACAAAACTTAGAACAAAAGTAGACAAAGATAGCAATAAAGCTAGACAAAGGTTAGGACAAAGCTTAGAACAAAGCTAGACAAAGGTTAGGACAAAGCTAGACAAACGGGTGGACAAAGCCCCACCACAAGGTCCACCACAAGTTTCGCCACAACCTTTACCACAACTTTCACCACAACTTTCACCACAACCTTCACCACAACTTTCACCACAACTTTCACCACAAGATTCACCACAAGATTCACCACAACTTTCACCACAACTTTCACCACAAGATTCACCACAACTTTCACCACAACTTTCACCACAACTTTCACCACAACTTTCACCACAAGATTCACCACAACTTTCACCACAACTTTCACCACAACTTTCACCACAACTTTCACCACAAGATTCACCACAACTTTCACCACAACTTTCACCACAACTTTCACCACAACTTTCCAGCTTCCGCATCATCAACGGTATCGACGTCCTCGCCCACCTTCCTCCATGCCACAAGGACTATCGACACTGGCCGCGCGCCGATCTCCCCTGTGACCCCCGTAGTCGTACAGGTCCCTACCATCACGGAGTGGAGGTATGGTATCCGGATGGGATGAACGAGACGGCTAAATATATCGTTTGTAATGGAAGTCAAGGAGAGGAGAGGTTTTGTTCGGATCGGGTACATGTGACGGTGGCGAGTCTGGGAAGAGGGATAACGGATCATCGGAAGTATTTTGGGAAAATGGTAAGGGCAAAGGGGAGGGCAAAGGTAGACAAAGGTTAGGACAAAGGTAGACAAAGGTAGACAAAGGTTGGGACAAAGCTAGGCTAAGCTAGGCTAAGCTAGGCTAAGCTAGGCTAAGCTAGGCTAAGCTAGGCTAAGCTAGGCTAAGCTAGGCTAAGCTAGGCTAAGCTAGGCTAAGCTAGGCTAAGCTAGGCTAAGCTAGGCTAAGCTAGGCTAAGCTAGGCTAAGCTAGGCTAAGCTAGGCTAAGCTAGGCTAAGCTAGGCTAAGCTAGGCTAAGCTAGGCTAAGCTAGGCTAAGCTAGGCTAAGCTAGGCTGAGCTAGGCTAAGCTAGGCTAAGCTAGGCTAAGCTAGGCTAAGCTAGGCTAAGCTAGGCTAAGCTAGGCTAAGCTAGGCTAAGCTAGGCTAAGCTAGGCTAAGCTAGGCTAAGCTAGGCTAAGATAGGCTAAGCTAGGCTAAGCTAGGCTAAGCTGACTACAACTTGTACTAAGCTCACTACTAAGGTCCACCACAACCTGTACTAAGCTCCCAACAAAGCCCATTTCCAGGTAACCCAATACGGTAACTCCAACTGTGACCGTAACCGAACATTCGACGAAAACGACGGATTTCTGGGAAAAGTGAAAGTGATCTCCGAACTAATTAATAAAATTATTTAACACTTTATTAATTAATTGTCATAAAAATTAATTAAACGAATTGAAAAGTACTACAAGCCACTGAATAAACCACTTCATCCCTTGCCGCAATTATCTCCTTGGTGAACTGGGTACGGAAGTCGATTTTGATGTGGTAGCCACCGGGAAACAGCTTTTCTAACACTCTTAATTTTTTTTTGGATTACTGTAGCTCCCCTGGGTTACGGTAACTCACTTCTCAACTCCTTTATTTATCTCTGGATACCAAAAAATCAATTTTTCGTATTTCTCGAAGTCCGGGATGGTTTTGACCGTATCCCCTAATAGAAGGGCAGCGATTTCGTCATTTTCAGCGTAGAAAGGGGCGGCGCAAAGGCGGTTAAGCTTGACGGTACGAATGGTACAGTAACCCACGATTTTGTGGGCGGAGTCGAAGGCTACCTGGAATTAAATAGAGTACTGTAGGGCTGGGGGTACTGTAGTTACCCTAGTGTAGATTTCGGGTTGTTGGAACCAAGTTTGCATTTTATGGCTACGGTCACGAGGGCAAATGGATAAGTCGTAAGCTTCCAGGAGGCCGGGGTCCACTTTTTTGTAGTCCTGGAGGACAAAAAAATTTTTTGAAAAAAAAATGTTTTTTTTTTTTCAAATTTCAAAATTAATACCTTGGTACAGTACTTCTTGCTTAGCCCATCTGGAATCCGAACCTTCCCCGGCTCAATTTCCGCTTCCAAATGCCAAAAAGGTAACATTTCAGTGAAACCGAAGACATCAGCATACTTTTGAGACATATCAACGGCTAAAGGATTACTGTAGCTTTTATGGGTTACGGTAGGTATTACCTGCTGTTAAAATACAATTTTCCTTTCCAACTTGCTCCATCATTTTCTCGAAAACCGGCTTTCCGAATCCTTTGCCACGATAGTCTTCTTTACAGTAGAACATACCAATTGCATATAAAGGAGCACTGTTTTTAACGTCCCAACGACTTAGGAGACCTCCACACACAAAGTTTTCAGTTGAATCTGGAAAAAAAATTAAAAAAAAATTTTTTTTCGAAATTTTTTTTTCCAAAAAACCTACAGTAACCCGGTCAATTTTGGATTAGGATCTTTGAAACTAGGATTTTTGAAATCAGCGCGTCTTTCCGGTTCAGAAAACTATAATCATGGCTAGGATCCGATAATTTTGAAAATTTTCGGAAAAGTTGTCCACGAGGAGTACAAAAATGAGTTTTTTGGAAAATCATCGGAATCTAGTCATGATTATAGTTTTCTGAACCGGAAAATCATGCTGATTCTGAAAAAATAGGTTTCAAAAAGTTAGGATGAAAATTGGTCGGGTTACTGTAGGTTTTATGACCAAATAAGCAGAAAAAATCAATTTTGACGGGTTAAAACTGAATTTCGTGGGTTGGTGCAAGAGACAAAGTTGCTCAGCATCAAAAAATACATCGAATGAGATTTTAAAATTTTGAAAAATCAATATTTTTCAAAAATTGTCCACGAGGAGTACAAAAATTGGTTTTTTGGAAAATCATCGGAACCTAGTCATGATTATAGTTTTCTGAACCGGAATGGCCTCCTGATCACGATAAAATAGATCTCGGAGAGTTTGGATCAAAATTAGCCGGGTTACGGTAGCGTTTTCTTTTGAAAAAGTGGAAAATGTCGATTTTGACGGGTTAAAACTGAGTTTCGTGAGTTGGTGCAAGAGACAAAGTTGCTCAGAATTAAAAAATACATTGAATGAAATTTTAACATTTTCAAAAATCACACTTTTTCAAAAACCCCAAAAAATTGTCCTCGAGGACTACAAAACCCACTAATTTTTTAAAAATGAATCTAGTCATGATTATAATCATTTTAAAGCTCTCAATCTCCTTAATCTAATAAAAATACTTACTTTTCGATTCATCCAACATTGCAACAAACCAGAACCCATCATAAACCTCTTTGTAGTACTTGTAGTCGTAGAATTGGTGAGCCCATCCATGGGTTTGACTGGTTAAGGTGACAAGTTGCTCGAAAACTTCTTGTGGGGGATTAATGACCAGTTTCATGTTAATCTGGAAGATTTTAACATTATAAAAAATTATATAACATTAAACAAGCATATATAACATGATTATAACAATATTTAACATTTTTATACCAAAAAATTGGAAAAAATTGCAAAAAGCCTGGTAATTAACACTCAATATTAGCTAATCTTGCTCAATAACCCAGTTTCCGGTTAGCCCCGACCAACTGACCTATCTTCTTCAACAAGAACAGAAGAATATGTCAGTTGGTGTATGTAGACTAGGTTAAATAGTGAGAAAGTGTAACATATTATCAAAAGTCCATGGCCAGCTGTGTACTCCTCTCGGACAACTTGTTTTATTTAAAAGAAAAGAAATTATTGTTCGAGAGGAGTACACGGGAGCGTAAACGATAAAAAATGGGTTAGTAGTTGTTTTAACGAGAAAAAATCATTTTTCATTTTCACAAAAAAATTATGTTAAAATCAAGAAAAAACTATTAAAAATCATCAATTAAATAGCGAAGAAACGTTTTTTTTTTCTTATCAATTTCGAAAGGCTACAACCGAAAACTGATAAGAATGGCATTGGTCTTTAGCCACAAAAAGATAGAGATAGGAAGAGATTAGACCATCAAAAGGTCGGAATTGATAAGAAATTGATATAAAAATCAAGAAAACGACGGAAAATAAGCTGCTCCCGACTTCCGACTTCCGCCTACCTTCTCCCGACTTCCGCCTACCTTCTCCCGACTTCCGCCTACCTTCTCCCGACTTCCGCCTTCCGCCTACCTTCTTCCGCCTACCTTCTTCCGCCTACCTTCTTCCGCCTACCTTCTTCCGACTCCCGCCTCTCGACTTCCGCCTGCCTTCTTCCAAATTCCGCCTGCATTCTTTCGCCTTCCGCTTTCCTGCTGAAATCTGTAAGAAGGGAAAATTAAGCCCATGAAAAAGAAATAAAGAGAAAAAGAAGAAGTAAAACAAAAATGAATGATTATGAGACTATCTACAGTACTCTTATATACCTTCGGAAGTGGGCGGAGTCATACAGTATGTACAGTATGACTCCGCCCCCTTTTTGATGGAAATTCGGTGATTTAATCGTTTATCTATCAAATATGGTACCTTAATATGAAGATTTCTTTGTTTTAATGTGAAGATGTTACATTTATTATCTGATTTGATTTCATGAAAGATAAAAATAGATATTAGTAATGCATGCAATTCAATTACAGGTTTCACAGTAGAAAAATAAATTTAAAAAAATCATTAATTTATTGCAATTTCCCACAAATCCCCCTCCAAACAGGTCTAACAAATTCGATGCCACGTGGTGTTAAATGAGTTGTAGTTGTGAAAAATGATAGCCCTTGCTCATCATAAAACCGAAAATTTTTTGTAGTAGAATTCCAAAAAATAGGATCATAATCGACCAGAACACATTTTCCATGGCAGTCTTCGGATAATTGGGTGTAGCGGCGACGGGCGGTTTGATAGAGGGTCTGGTTGACTAGGAGATTCTGAAATTAAGGCTTGCTAGCTCCATTTGGACCCCTTTTCCATGGTATTTTGGAAAAGAACGGGTAAAATTGACTTTTTGAATGAAAAATAGCTACAGTAACCCGGTCAATTTTAGTCAAAATCCATTGTAACCTATTTTTTCGGATTCAGGGAGTTATTCCGGTTCAAAAAACTATAATCATGACTAGCTTTCAAAAAACTTCAAAATCAGAATTTTGTACTCCTCGTGGACAAAAAATTAAAGTTTTCCGAACCCCGCCTTGTTTACACTGTTCTGAACCGCAATGACTCCCTGATACCGAAAAAATGGGTTTCAAAAGTCCTAAAAAATGGATTACGGTAGATTTTTCGAAAAACTCACATCAATAACCTCAGTATCAACTCCTTTTTTCAACATTGGCACGATTTCCTCTATAAACTCGATATTCGGTCTTGGCATTGCCTGTAGTATATACATTTTCCGAGCAATATGAGGTATTAATTTGAGCATTTGGGACTTCATAATCTGGTATATTGGGTCGGGGCTACTAGTCGAAGGATCTCCAATTGTAACAAATCTGAAAATTTAGAAAGATTAGTTAGGGACATTTTAAGCCATTTTAAGCATTTTTAGGCCATTTCAAGCCTATTTTATGTCATTTTAGACCATTTTAAGCCTATTTTAAGCCATTTTAAGTCATTTTAAGCCAAAATACCTGGTAAACATGAAAACATAATCCGGTTTTTCCATTCGAACACGATCCAAAAAATCCGTAAAATTCTTCTTACAAACATCGCTTAATCGAGTGGGATAAAGTGGTTCACAAGCTGAAATTACCCTCCGTAAATCCACCCCCGTAAATCGACACCAACCAGAAGCGGCTCCTTGTAAAATACTCCCCGCTAATCCACCACATTCCTCGTAAAACATTGTAGCATGATTAGCAGTCCAACTATTACCGATTAACATGATTTTTAATTTCTCTGTTAAATTCTGAAATTAAAAAAAATAGTCCGAGAGGAGTACAAAAATACGAACTTTATGTCGACACCATCCAAACGGGGTTCGCGGCACTTCATAGGCACAAGTTGGCACGAATAAACTGTTATAGTCGTTGAGATTCCAGCGATGGTTAAGACGGGCGGCGCGATCTGGGTTGGGGTGGATTTACGGGGGAGATTTACGGGGGGCTTACCTAGAGAACTGTTAATAATATCTGGGGGTCTGCTATAATCCATTATAACATTTTTATTAATTAATAAAATATTTATAATAAGCAAGGTGGCTGTTAGTAGTCCTAATGTAGTTAGGGACTGATTTAAATACCATTTCTCAAAGGTTTCATGGATTATAATCGATATTATAATAGAGCCGATGAAATAAGTTAGCAGAGCTGTAATTTAAGTTAATTAATGATTAATTAATGATTTAGTTAATTAACTAACCTATCTGCTCTCCAGTTACCTTCCAATAAGCATATAACGGCCAATGTATTAAATAAATTGTATATGAAATATCTCCAAAATAGGTTAAAACGCGATTTTGTAGGATTTTAGAGTTGGTTTTAAGGTAAATTAGAATTCCAGTGAAACTTGTTGTTAGAGGTCTGGAAACTATGAAATTATAACATTATTACATTTTAACTAACCTTAAAACCATTGAATCTAGCTTTATTGGACTGAAAACCATTAAAACCAAGCAAAAAATCATAAAAATCCGGATAAAATCTGGTTTTCCATTGGGTTCTTCGGTATTTTCCTCGGTTTCAATTAATTTTTCAAGATCCGGGTCGTCAGAATCGCTTGGGACGCATTCATAATCATTTTTGGGGGTTTCAAAGGATAAATGAACTAGGAATCCTTTAAAAAATTTTGTTTATTTAAAAAACGGTTAAACTTGGTAGTTGACCTATTAAAAACTGCCAAATCCTCGCGAAAACACTATTAAAAGCTATTGTAGGCGGGGAAGAAAAATAGTGCAGGTAGGAAAGAGATCCTGCAATACGGTGTCTAATTCAAATGGTTATAACTTGGTTCCCATGAGAGCTATTGAAAAGTTGTTAACTAATGAAATGTGGCCCTTATTAAGAAAAATATTTTGTCAGTTGACACTTTTTTGATAGCTCTAATGAGAACTGAGATATAAAAGTTTTAAAAATACAAACAAAAATTTTTTTGAAAAAAAAATTTTTTTTTTGAATTTTTAAAAAAGTTTTATATCTCAGTTCCCATGAGAGCTATCAAAAAGTTGTCAATTAACGAAATATAGCCCTTATTATAAGCTTCATTTCTTTAGTTGAAACTTTTCCTCTAGCTCTGAAACTAACCGAGATATACTTATTGCTAACTTACCTATAAAAATATAATAACAATATTGGAAGTTCTTTGAAAAATTCCTTCCAATCAAATAAATGAACGGGATAAGAAGGTAGAATTGAATTTCCACAGATAGAGACCATGTATGAGTGAAGATGTTGATGGCAATGGAAAGCTAAAAGTGAAAAAAAAATGTAAAAAAATGTTATAATCAATTACCATCTGAAAATAATCCTCTTCCGCTGTCCTAGGTCTATTCGACATGAAAATTAACGCATTTCCACCGGATTCTCGGTTGATTTTTCTAGAAACTGTTGGAAAAACAGTGTATAGGGCTACCAAAGCCATAACAATAACAAAATAATAAAGTGGTAAAATTCGTTTTAATCGTTTAGAATAGAATAATAGGATTTGGGTTAGGATAGGTTGATCGCTGGAGGTTTGGAGGATCATAGACATTAAATAGCCGGAAAGAACAAAAAATCTGGAATTTTTAACAATATTTTGTTAATTAAATTTTTAAAACTCACTGATCAACACCCAAATACCCATTTGGCACGTAATCCCCCCAAAAATGGAATAAAATCACTGATATAATAGCGAGGCCTCGGATACCTTGAAGATCTAGTCTTTTTCCGGGTTTTAACATTTTATTAACTCAAATTTTTTTGTAAAACAAAATGAAATAGACCAGTGGACTTAGATTAGCATAAAGATCGAAAGAGCTGAGCAAGCAATGGGTTTTTCGAACGCGCTTAGCCTCAGCGGCTTAGGTAAATAAAAATTAGTATGCGGGAATCATGATATAACATTTTTTTTTTGGAATTTCCAAAATGTTATTTTATGAATTGGTGTATTTTGGGACGCTGAGCAACTTTGTCTCTTGCACCAACTCACAAAAATCAAGTTTTAACTTTCAAAAATGAGATTTTACTAATTTTAGGTGGAAAAACTATCGTAATCCGGTCAATTTCGGTCCAAAAATTTTGAAACCTATTTTTTCGGAATCAGGGAGTTCTTCCGGTTCAGAAAACTATAATCATGACTAGGTTTGAAATTTTCCAAAAAAAATCATTTTTGTACTCCTCGTGGACAAAAAATCAAAATTTTCATTTTCCACTAAAAAAACCATTTCTAACTTATTTTCCATCGTTTTTTCGATTCAAATCCGACCTTTTTATGGTCAAAAACCGCCAATTAAATTGCAGTACTAATATCTATTTTTATCTTTCATAAAATCAAATCAGATAATAAATGTAACATCTTCACATTAAAACAAAGAAATCTCCACATTAAGGTTCCATATTTGATAGATAAACGATTAAATCTCCACATTTAGATCAAAAAGGGGCGGAGCTTAGAGTCACACATATGACTCCGCCCACTTCCGAAAGGTATATAAGAGTACTGTAGATAGTCTCATTCATTTTAGTTTTGATTCTTTTTTCCTTTTTTCTTTTTTTTTCTGGGCTTTATTTTTTCTTTCAGTTTCCAAAATCAAGTTTGACGCCTCAAAACTACCGTAATCCAGTCAATTTATATCTTTTTTAGCTAATCATACTATAAACGAACAAAACTATGACATTCCCACTAAGTTTGACACGTTTCCTCGCTAATCTTGCACATTTTTTGTTAGATCAAGGCGGAAATGATATAAGGTTTCTCAGGGAAGTCATGCTGACTTGTTGCATGTATTAATAGACTTGGAGTAGTTAGAAATCTAGTTTAACTTTGTACTCCTCGTGGACAATTTTGGTTTTTTGTTCTTTTTTCTTTTAAAGTTGAAGTACTCATTTTCCCACTGTTCTTAGCTCCTTCGTCATGACTAGAGCTACTTTTGCGGACGAAAAAAAAAAGAAAATGAGGAAAATTAGTGGAAATCTAATTTTTTTGGTTCTTTTTTTGGTTTTTTGTGTAAAATTATGTTTTATGTTGTGTGGAAAAAAAAAAATTTTTTTTCAATTTTTTTCCTTTTTTCCACTTCAATCGCTTGTTTTGTTCAAAAAAAATGTAGAATTTTTGATTGTTATTATTATCTCAAAATGAAAAAAAAAAGAAAAATTGTGTTCTTCTGACTTAGTCGGATGTCTAGAACTTCTACGTCAGTCTACAATTTCAATTGAAAAATATTGAAATTTAGGCTCCGCCCCTTTTCGAGGATTTTCATGAAGTTAAAAATTAATTGGATTCATTTATCTAAGGTTAAAAATCCTGAAAAAAAGAGAAAAATAAGCTCCGCCCCTTTTTGACTAACAAACAAAGTTATAATATGAGTCAGTAGCATTTAACGTAACATGTATTATACGATAATAAAAAAATTGTTAAAATTGGTAGGTAATTTGATTTTTTTTATATAAAAATAAGAAAAAAATTGATTTTCGGTTCTTATGATTTCTATTAATAGTTGTTCTAACTATCAAAAACCAACTTTTCTATTATTTCTTGCACTTTAATCCCCCTAACCCCCTATTGACGTAGTAATTAGCGCATAGATGTTTTATAAAGGTTCATCTTCTTTTTTTTCTGAACTTCTGTTCATGAGATTCTATTTGTAGTAAAAACCAAGTTTTGAGAAGATTAAATGAGTTTTGAAGACGTTTTCAAAAATTTGTTTCGAATTTAGCCCAAAAATAATGAAATAGCTGGGTAAAACTGGTATATCTCGGTTCTCATTAGAGCTATCAAAAAAGTGTTGCTTAATGAAATATAGCTTATGTTAAAACCTACATTTTGTTAGTTGACGCTTTTTTGATAGCTCTTATGGGAACCGAGATATAATAATTTCAAAAAGTGCAAAAAAAAAAATTTTTTTTTAATAACTTTTTTATAGTATTTTTTAAAACTTTTATAACTCGGTTACCGTAACAGTTATCAAAAAAGTGTCAACTAATGAAAACTTGTTCATGATAAGACCTACATTTTGTTACTTGACACTTTTTTGATAGCTGTTATGGGGACCGAGATATAAGAGATTTCACCTGCCTATAGCAAAAATTAGTATTTTACTATGGAAAAGTACACTTCTAATCATAAAAACATCATTCTTAACCTATTTTTTCTTCATTTCCCGTTTATTTTTTCAGTCTAGAGACCCTTGAATCTCGAAAATATCAAAAATAACTTTTTTTTGGTTTATAACTTCACTAATCCAACAAAAAGTGTTAATCTAATCAGTAACCTATTTTCATAACTAGTAGTAAATAAAAAAAATTCCAAAACTAATCTTCTTTGATCTTTTATTTCTGGCTTCATTTGAATTGAAGAATATTATTTTTTTTTCTCGCTGTTGTTTTCCATATTTTTATAATCTCATGGCTTTTGACATGCTTTTAATCATTTTTTTTCTAGTTAGTAATTGATTTTTTCAATTGAAATTTACTTTTTTAACGTTTTGCTATTAAAAAAATCGAAAAAACTTGATTTTGAAAATTTTCGAAATTTTGTCCACGAGGAGTCCAAAAATGAATTTTTTGAAAATTCCAAACCTAGTCATGATTATATGATTCTGAACCGGAAAAGCCACCTGATCACGATAAAATAGGTTTCAAAACGCTTAGATCAAAATCAACCGGGTTACGGTAGCTTTTCTAGCCTGAAATTGAAAAAATAACCATTTTGATAGGTTAGAAGTGATTTTCGTGAGTTGGTGCAAGAGACAAAGTTGTTCAGAATCAAAATTTACGTCGGATAGGATTTGAAAAAATTGAAAAATCGAGGTTTTCAAAAAATCCTGAAAATTTGTCCTCGAGGAGTACAAAAATGACTTTTTTGGAAATTTTCAAATCTAGCCTTGTTTATACTTTTCTGAACCGGAATAATTCCCTGATCACGATAAAATAGATTTCAAGGGTTCTAACTCGACTCCGCCCCTTTTAAGCCACGCCCCTTTTTCAAATTTTTTCCAAAAAAAAAAAATTTTCTAACTTATTCTGTGTTTTCTTCATATTTACCATAATTTGCATATATTTTTCTATTGTTCCCTTTGTTCTGGATTCTAGTGCTTCGAAGCCATTCCTCGAAAAAAAATTTTTTTGTTTTCAAAATTGAAAAATAGAAGAAAAGAGATATTGGTCATCATAAAAGTAATTTTGCAAAGATCCAAAAACTTCAAATATTTACTCAGTTTTAGAAGGTCGACTAAGTTCCTTATTACTTTTTTTTGGGGTTCTTTGAAAAAAAAAATTTTTTTGTGTAGAAAATCGGATAAGAAATTAGTCTTAGTCATCGTTAGAAAAGTGTTAATTTAAGTTTATTACAGCTTTAAATTGATCTAGCAAGAAAAAAAAAATATTTTTTTAGAAAAAAATTTCACTTTTTTTTTCCAAAATTTTTTTTTCAATTTTTTCAATTTCCCCCAAACCCCGCCCATTTTCAAATTTTTCAGCAATGTCCCTCACCATGCCCCTTTTAACCTTCATTCAACCATCAATGCTCTCCGAAGAACAAATCTACCTAGAAGAATGGACGAATAGTTCTCGTCTTTTATTCTATTCAGTTATTACCATCGCCTTTTTCACTCTTCCAATTCTTTTTTCAAGTTTTTGTTGGCTTTTTTGTAAAAAGCGGCAAAATGTGCATTTTTTGCCGTATTTGGGCGCGATTTTGGTGGGCAATATGGTGTTGTTGGGTACTTTGATGGGGAGCGTTTTAGTGGAGAATTCTGATGTTGTTTATGGTGGGTTTGTAGTCTTTGTAGTCTTTGTAGTTTTTGTAGTTTGTAGTCTTTGTAGTTTGTAGTCTTTGTAGTTTTTAGTTTTTGTAGCCTTTTTATTTTAAGCTTCCTACCCCAAAATTAGCCATATTTTGTCATTTTTTATGGTTTTTTCTGGAAAAATCATTTGTTTTGTAGTTTTTGTAGTTTTTGTAGTTTGTAGTCTTTGTAGTCCCCTATTTTCAGATACCATCCCAGGCTTCCTTGTCTGCAAATTAACCGCCTTCCTTGTTAACACATCCTCATGCTTCATACACTGGGCCTGGGTGGCTATGTATGCGGAGGTAAGCTTAGCTTAAGCTTTTTAGTAATTAAAAAAATTAAAATTAGCTTAAAATTGGCTATTTTTGACTTAATTTTCAAAAAAAAGTTTTTTTTTTTGGAATTTTTTTTACATATTCGAATTCTCCTTGAAATTCTGATCATTTTTCTTTTTTAATCGCTTTCCTAGCAATTATTTAAGCGGAGATACGCCGCTTCAAAGTTCCGGCGAGAGGGAGAGAGACGCAGACGGTTAGAGTGTCTGCGCCTCTTTCTCTCCCCTTCTCGCCGCCGGATCTTTGAAGGCGCGTATCTCGGCTTAGAGAAAAAGCTAGAAAGACGTATAAAAAATGGAAAATGGTCAGAATTTCAAGGAGAATTCGATTCTAAAATAATATTTAGGAAATTTTGGAATTTTTTTTTTGAAATTTTTTTTCAGCGATTCTGCTATATATTCTTCCCACTCCGCTTCCGAACTCATAGTCCATGTTGGACTAGATTAATTTTATTTTTTATATTATTATTATCAATGTGTATTCAATTATGGACCCCGATATTCATCACTGGTAGGAGGTTGGATAGTCAATTTGATAATATTTATTGTGGAGAGGATCCGAGGTATTCTAGGTGAGTTTTTAAGCTTAATTAACACTTTTTTTTTCAAATTTTCAGTCAAACCCAATTAATCGTGGTGCTAGAAGTCTTCACAACCTTTTTCCTCCCCTTAATCCTCACAATCTTCGCTGATATCTCTGTATTAACATGGAAGAGTGGATTAGGGATCCATTTAGTGTCTCAAGAAGAAATCCGACAGAAAACGAGTGAAGATGGGTCGAGGAAGCATAGTCAGATGAAAATTGTTTCTTCAAATACTATGAGGGTAAGTAATGTGAAAAAAAAATGAAAAAAAATTTTTTTTTTGATAAATTGTCCACGAGGAGTACAAAAACTCAATTTTTGGAAAAATTCAAACCCAGCCTTGTTTATACTTTTCTGAACCAAAAAAACCCCCTGATTGCCAAAAACTAAGTTTCAAGTCGATTGGACAAAAATTGACAAGGTTACTGTAGCTTTTCTGCCTAAAATTGGAAAATAACCATTTTGAGGGTTAAGGAGTCAATTTCAAGGGTTGTGTCAAGAGACAAAGTTGCTCAGAATCAAAAGTTACGTCGGATCCGCTTTTGAAATTTTTAAAAATCCACTTTTTTGAAAAATCCAAAAAAAATGTCCACGAGGAGTACAAAAACTCAAATTTTGGAAAAATTCAAAGCTAGCCTTGATTATACTTTTCTGAACCGGAATAGCCCCCTGATTCCAAAAAAATAGGTTCCCGAGCCCTAGGATTACTGTAGTTTCACTTCAGAACTCCCAAAAACGTCGTTCCAATGCTATTCGTCGATGTTTGATCTCAGCGACGATCACTTTGTTTTTGAATCTTCCTAATTATAGTCTACAGGTAATTTATGAGATTTTTCAATTAAAAAATTGAAATTTTCAGCTTTTGGACGAGTTTTTTAATTTAAAAGAGAGTGAGTCAATTGATGTGAGAAGGATATTTTTGAGGGTAAGTAAAAAAAAATTTTCTCGAAAAATTCCCTTTTTTTGACTGAAAAACCGTATTTTGTGATTTCAGATCGATGCGGCCGTTTATATCCTCTATTTAATACAATTTCCAATTACCCCAATCCATATATTCACTTTAACAAGGGCTAGGAGCAGGAGAGAGTCGTAAGTTTTATTAAAATGACTATATCTCGGTTTTGGTAAGAGCTATTGAAAAACTGTTAACTAATGAAATGTTTCTCATGTTAAGGGCTACATTTCGTTAGTTGACAACTTTTTTGTAGCTGTGACGGGAGCTGAGATACAGGAGTTTTAAAATTGCAATAAAAATTTTAATTTCAAAAAAATTAATTTGTGTTGCATTTTTAAAACTTTTATATCTCGGTTCCCATGATAGCTACAAAAAAGTTGTCAACTAACAAAATGTAGCTCTTATTATGAGCAATATTTCATTAGTTAAGAACTTTTTTGTAGCTCTTACTTAAACCGAGTTATAGGCTCTACCGTCTAGCCTATACTTTTCCAAACTCGGTTTCCAGCCGTCAAAGCCAACACAGCGGTCTGCACTCGAATCGCGTCAACGAAAGTCATCATCAACATCCGCACGGCCTCATACATCATGTTTGAAGTGCTTTTTTTTCAATTTTCTCCTCAAGTACCTTTTTACCGAATAAAATATGGTCAATTGAGTTTGCCCCAACTTCAATAATCACTTTTTTTTTGAAAAAATGTTTTTTTTTCGTAAAATTTTCCGTTAAAATTAGTTTTTTAGGCTATTTTAACAAGAAAAAAGATGAATTTCATGGCGACGACGGATGCAATTAGTGCTAGAGGACATGGGCGGAGGAATACCCGAAAGAAGCGAAACTCATTATTGGGGTACGGTTTTCTTCGTTTTTTACTTGCTGAGAACATATTCTGAGCTATGTATTCTAATAAGTGAGTTTTTTTATGGTTTTTGGGAATTTTTGGAACAAAAAAATTTTTTTTGAAAATTTTTTTGTTCATAATCCGGTCAATTTCAGTCTTAACTTTTTTAAACCTATTTCATCGTGATCAGCATAAACTTCCGGTTTAGAAAACTATAATCATGACTAGGTTTCAAAAAATTCGAAAAATTGTCCACGAGGAGTACAAAAATGGCTTTTTTGAAAAGTTTTCAAATCTAGTCATGATTATACTTTTCTGAACCGGAATGACCCCCTGATTCCAAAAAAATAGGTTTCAAGACGGCTGGATCAAAATTGAGCGGGTTACGGTAGCTTTTCTAGCCTAAAATTGAAAAAATAACCATTTTAAGAGGTTTAGAGTGATTTTCATGATTTGGTGCAAGAGACAAAGTTGCTCAGAATCAAAAGTTACATAGGATAGGATTTTTAAAAATTTGAAAATCTGAATTTTTAGAAAATCCCCAAAAATTGTCCACGAGGAGTACAAAATGACTTTTTCCAAACCTAGTCATGATTATAGTTTTCCGAACCGGGAGAACACCCTGATCCCGAAAAAATAGGTTTCAAGACGCCTAGATCATAATTGAGCGGGTTACGGTAGTTTTATATTTTTGACAATCCCAAATTTTTTGAAAAAAAAAATTTTTTTTTTTTGAAAAACATATTCTCCGCATCCTTAAATTCCTCTGAAGTAAGAAAAAAATTGAATTTCTTTCTCCGAAAATTGGGTGAAAACGGTGAGAAGATGTCCCTCTTCCGAAAGTGGTTGGTTTCGAATTTCGCCAAAAAGACGACATTTTTTCTGAGAAGAAAAGAATGATTTCTGGTAGTTTACACTTCCGACAACGTCTTTTTTTTAGTCGGTTTTTGGTTTTTTAAAAAAAGATTTTTTCTTTTTTTTTTTTCATTTTCTCACCAAAAACCATGATTTTATTCATTTTTAGTCTGAAATTCCAGATTTTTAGAGTTTAAAATGATTTAAAATCGCTTAAAATGGCTTAACTAACCTCAAAAAACCTTAATCTTTCAGCTCGACATTCATGACTTACTACAACGCTGTTGACAATTTTGGGAGTTTGGAAAGTGAGTTTTTTTCTTGAACTACAGTAATCTAGGCATTTATAATGCGAAAAATGGAAAGAACGCCTGAAAACAGGCCGAAAACAATTTTTTAAGAAGATTTGAAAAATTTTGATTTTTTGTCCACGAGGAGTACAAAAAGTCAATTTTGAAAAAAATTAAACCTAGTCATGATTATATGATTCTGAACCGGAATGAGCCCCTGATTCTGAAAAAATAGGTTTCAAGGCGCCTAGATCAAAATTGAGCGGGTTACGGTAGCTTTTCTAGCTGAAAATTGAAAAAATGGCCATTTTGAAAGGTTAAAAGCGATTTTCAAGAGTTGGTGCAAGAGACAAAGTTGCTCAGAATCAAAAGTTACGTCGGATGGGATTTTAAAAAATTGAAAAAGCTAGATTTTCAAAAAAAATCGCGAAAGTTGTCCACGAGGAGTACAAAAATGACTTTTTCCAAACCTAGTCATGATTATAGTTTTCTGGACCGGGATGACCTTCTGATCACGATAAAATAGGTCTTAGTGCTCCTAGATCAAAATTGAGCGGGTTATGGTAGTTTTTCCATTGAAAAAAAACCACAAGTCCAAAAAAAATTTTTTTTTTTTTTTGAAATTTTGTTTTCTTTTACAATTTTGTTAACACCTTGCAAAAAAAACTTTTAAAACCTTCTAGATGGTCCCCAAGACATTTCCAAGAAAAAATTATTTTCGGCTCCCAACTCATTTCTTTTCTTATGAATTCATAATAAAGTTCATACACCTCTCTCCTCTCAGAGAGGGAGAAGATGAGAAAGACGTTTCTTAAACACATCTCTCTCTCTCTCTCTCTCTCTCTCTCTCATTCTTATTTTTGACATGTGATGTTTCAATAATGAAGTTGGGGAGAAGCCATAAGAACATGAAAGATATGAAAGATATAAGAAATGGGGGAGCGCGCGAAATTTGATCTACCCGCTCTCTCTGTGTTACACCGTGTCTCTGCTAACAACCGGAAATTACATTTTTTAAACATCTCGCTTTTGCTTTTCTTTTTTAACCCTAAACTTTTTTCTTTTTCGAGAACAATGGAAAATTTGATTTTTTCTGATTTTGAAATCCTTTTTTTTTTCTTGACAAAAAGCTAGTATTTTAGGAGTTTTGTAGAAAAAAATTGAAAAAAATCGATTTTTTCTGGGAATTTTTAGGTTTTTAGACCTTTTCTGACATTTACAAGGGGTAAAAACTACCGTAACCCGCTCAATTTTGATCTAGGAGCACTAAGACCTATTTTATCGTGATCAGGAGGTCATTCCGGTTCAGAAAACTATAATCATGACTAGGTTTTGAAAAACTGATTTTTGTACTCCTCGTGGACAATTTTCATGATTTTTTGAAAATCAAGATTTTTCAATTTTTTAAAATCCTATCCGACGTAACTTTTGATTCTGAGCAACTTTGTCTCTTGCACCAACTCATGAAAATCACTCCTAACCCATCAAAATAGTTATTTTTTCAATTTTTAGCTAGAAAAATTACCTTAACCCGGTCAATTTTGATCTATGAGCCTTGAGACCTATTTTTTCGGAATCAGGGGTTCATTCCGGTTCAGAAAAGTATAATCACGACTAGGTTTCAAAATTTCCAAAAAAGTCATTTTTGTAGTCCTCGAGGACAAAAAATCAAAATTTCCAGATTTCAAGGAAAAGTGATTGTAGGGTAGTTTTTATCTATTTTTTTGAATTTTGGATTAGTGTTTGAGGTTAAAGCCCAAAAAGCTAGTATGAAGGGTAATTTTCAAATTTTTTGAAATTCAAAAAATTTCAAAAAAAAATATGAAATTAGGTTTTTGATCATTTTTCTTATTTTCTAAAATGTAAAACGTGACATTTATTAATTTTTCATTAGAAAAAAATGAGAAAATGGGTTATTTGATATGCTCATTCTATAATATATTCATCAACTTTTTTTACATGTTGTAGAATTTTTTTCAGTAGAAGAATTTTTTTTTTCATAATCATTATTACAGTTTTATTAATACTAATAATAACCAAAAAAAAAAGAAAAATTATTTTTTTTTTGCAAAAATAAAAAAAATTCCTCAGAACAAAAAAAATGCCATTGCTCATCACAATTATCCCATTTCTATGGCTCGGCGCGTTCTCCAGCGCAAAAAAAAATAAAAAAAGACCACATTATATGCTCTTATTCTCCAACTTTTTTTCTTATTCGTTCAAAAAAAATTCCAAAAAAATCCAAAAAAAACCCCTCGTTTTTTTTAGGACGACAATGTTTTCAGGCAAAAATGTGTTCTCACCGTTGGCTAGTGAGCGGATGCGTCGGCGGCCTAGTCAGGTAAGTTGGGGTTAAGGGTTTGGGGACCATGGGGGTCTATGGCTAATGGTCCCTAGTCGGGTGGACCATAGTTAGGCTTAGGGACCATTAGGTTAAGGACCAAGGGACCACTTATTCTACTTTGGTCCACAATAATATTTTTTAGACCATGGGGCTAGAAGACCATACTAGGGAAGGGCTTAGGGACCAGGAATTTTGATCTAGACTTCTTGAAACTTAGTTTTTCGTAACCAGGAGGCTTTTCCGGTTCAGAAAAGTATAATTATGACTAGTTTTGGATTTTTTAAAAAAAGTGTTTTTGTAGTCCTCGTGGACAATTTTTTTGGATTTTTTAAAAACTTTGATTTTTCAATTTTTCAAAATCCTATCCGACGTAACTTTTGATTCTGAGCAACTTTGTCTCTTGCACCAACTCTTGAAAATCACTCCTAACCCATCAAAATAGTGATTTTAGGCTAGAAAAGCTACCGTAACCCGGTTGATTTTGATCTAAACGTCTTGGAACCTATTTTTTCGGAATCAGGGGCTTATTCCGGTTCAGAAAACTATAATCATGACTAGATTTGAAAACTTTTCAAAAAAGCCATTTTTGTACTCCTCGTGGACAAAAAATCAAAATTTTAATTTTTCTACAAAAATTGATTTTATTGTAGTTTTCATCGATTTTTTTGGATTACGGGTTAGTTTTTGAGGTTAAAGACCCATAGTTGTTCTTTGCACTTTTTGACAATTCTTTTGACATTTTTTTTTGATGGACACTTTATTATTTATATGATTTTTTCTGGTCTTATGATGAGCAATTTTTCTTTTTTCTTTTTCATTTCTAGAATTTTTTCTTCTTCTTCGACTACATAAACTAATAAGCAATGCTTTGGATATAGACGCACAAAGTCGGAATAATTAATGAAGGGAAAAAGTTTTTCTTTTTTTTTCGTTTTTTCTAAGCCTGGCTTAGCTTTTTTCCTTTTAATTCAGCTTTTTAATCTATAATTTAATTTTTTTTTCTTCATTTTAATGCTCATAGTTCAGTTGTAAATCAGAAGAGAGCTCGGATTCCTCACCACCCCGTTTTGTAGCAGATATCCGATTACAAACACAGAAAATTTCCGAAAAAACGTTTTGTTTCATTTTTATTTTGCGTTTTTGCGAAGCTTATACTAGATTGGAAATTGATTAAAAATTTTTTTTTTGAAAATTTGAAAATTTTGAATTTTTCAAAAACCAAGACTACCGTAATCCTGTCAATTTTGATCTAGGAGCCTTGAAACTTGGTTTTTCGGAATCAGGAGGTTATTCCGGTTCAGAACCATGAAATCATGACTAGATTTGAAAGTTTCCAAAAAAGTCATTTTTGTACTCCTCGTGGACAATTTTTTGGGATTTTTTAAAATCTAGATTTTTCAATTTTTCAAAATGCTATACGACGTAACTTTTGATTCTGAGCAACTTTGTCTCTTGCACCAACTCACGAAAATCACTCCTAAGCCATCAAAATGGTTATTTCTTCAATTTTAGACTAGAAAAGTTACCGTAACCCGCTCAATTTTGATCTAGGCACCTTGAAACCTATTTTTTCGGAATCAGGGGTTCATTCCGGTTCAGAAAAGTATAATCACGACTATGTTTCAAAATTTCCAAAAAAGTCATTTTTGTAGTCCTCGAGGACAAAAAATCAAAATTTCCAGATTGTCATGGAAAATTATTTCGGGGTGTTTTTCAATGATTTTAATGATTTTAAAGTTAGTTTTTTGAGTTTCCCGGCTAGAAATTGGGTATAATGAGCAATATTTATAGCTGATCCGAAACTCCAAAAAATCAAAATTTTCAAAAAATATTTCAAAAACGCATACTTGAACTAAATATCTAATCCATCCCAAATTTATTTTTAAAACGAAAATTCTAAATCTTACATCACTTTTTTTCTCCCTTTCTTAATCCCAAACAATCCTCCCATTCATCTATATACATGTAGTACATATTACGTACCCAATGACATCTTCAATATATTTTTTTTTTTTCAAAAAAAAACCGAAAAATATATCCTTTTCATGTCATTTTCTCTTCTTTTATCTCTTTTTTACCCCCAAATATACTATGTGAGAAAAAAAAGAATTGGTGGCGACAGAGAGAAAAGAAAAAACGGAAATGTATTCCTCGTTTTCTGCTTTTTAGAGAAAAAGAGTCGATTCGTTCTTTTTTCTTCTTTTTTGGAGTTTTTTGCCTTTTTCAGAGCTTTTTTGGGTCAAAAAAAGGGTAAAATTGGTTAGAAAGGGGTAGGGATTACTGTAGTTGGCTCAAGTACTGTAATAAATGAAAAAGAGTCGAGGGTTTTAGGAATAGGATTTTTAAAATGGGTATAACTTGGTTAGGAGGAGAGCTATCAAAAAAGTGTTAACTAACAAAATAATGTTCTTTAGAAGGGCTACATTTTGATAGTTGACAACTTTTTGTTAGCTCTCACAGGAACCGAGATATTGGAGTTTTAAAAAATATTTTTAAAAAAAGATTTTTTTTTGAAATATTTTTTTTACATTTTTTAAAACTCATACATCTCGGTTCCCATAAGAGCTATCAAAAAAGTGTTAATTAACAAAATGTAGCTTTTATTAAGAGAAATATTTCATTAGTTAACACTTTTTTGATAGCTCTTATGGGAACGGAGATATAGGAGTTTCAAAAAAAAATAACAAAAAAAATTTTTTTGCAATTTTTTTTTCAATTTTTTAAATCTCCTATATCTCGACTCCCATTATAGCTACAAAAAAGTTGTCAACTAACAAAATGTAGCTTTTATTATGAGCAATATTTCATTTATTAACACTTTTTTGATAGCTCTCCTCCTAAGAGAGTTATACCTCTTTCAAGTGTAGATTAATCTTAAATATGGGTAAACTTTTGAAATTTCCAAAAAAAAAATTTCCAAAAAAAAAATTTCCAAAATTTAAATTGCTTAAAAATCCTATTCAAATAACTTTAATTTGTTAATTTATCACAAAAAACACCTGCTTCCAGCTATTTTTTACATTTAAATCCAGATTTTCCAGCCAATTTCCATGGTTTTCCAGGTAACCACCGTAGTAATCTAGTTTAAAACCTATCTACCTAACTTTTCCCAAAAATCCACTTAAAAACCTAATTCCAAGGCTCCAAGCTCACCTAAACCAAGCTCAAAGGTCCCAACTCTTATTTTTAAGCAAAAAACCGCTCAGAATGACACCAATACCAATAAAAAACCACTTTTTTCAAAGTGGTATGTTCTCAAAAATAAGAGAAGAGATATAAAAAAAAACATAAAAACAAAATAAAATAAAATGAAAGAGAGAGAGAAAAAGAGAGAGAATTCTCTCCCTCATGTCACTTGTTATTTTATCATCATCGACTCTCCTTCCACTCCCCCCACTCATCTATCATTTATATCACACTCCCCTGCTCCTCTACCACTATATTATTATTATTGGTTTTTTTCCCCTTTTCAAAATTAAATTAACATGAAAACCCATTAAATTATGGGCGGTGCCACGTCGAGCACTAGAAATGGCGGCGGTGGCCGCCGTAAATCCACACAGCTTACCGATGAGTATGAGCAGAGGGTTTATGAGCAGTGGGTGAGTTTAGAAGAGTTTTAATTGGTATTATTTTGGAAAAAATTTTGGAAAATGTTTTTTTTAGAAAAAGTGTTGATAAAATGTAGAAAATAATTTTCAAAAAAAAAAAAATTTTTTTTTTGAAATTTTTTTTCAATTACCATTTTCACCTGTTTCACAAACCCAATCTTAGCTATTTTCACCTGTCTACATCCGTATAAAACGTCTTAAACCCCACTAAAATCCTATTTACACCACATTTGTTGATATAGATTTGTTAATCCAAAAAATGGTTAGTTTAGTGGAGCAAAAACCAATTTCCGGTTACATTTCCCTTAATCCTTATAATTTTTTTCTAATTTCCGGTATAGAAATTGTCCGAGAGGAGTACACGAAATTCTGATATTGAAAAAATATGTTTTTAAAGATAAAAGGGCCAAAAACCGTCTAAAATTAGACAAAACTTTCGTCCGAGAGGACTACACGAGCTACAGTACCCCTTAACCCTTCCCCTACCCTTTTCCTTCAAATAATTCAAATTCCAGTTCGACCGCGCCGTCCACAAAGCCTACTCGGAGCCACCCCAACTCTTCACCTCATCCTCTCTATTCGACACTCTCTACCATCGTATCTACTGGTCGATTCGGTCACTTCAATTCAAAATTTTCTATAAAAATGAAGATATGGATTTAGACGAGGTGGTCGATAAATGGGAACTGGGGGTTCAGCCGCCGTCACTGGAGCAATTGACGTTGAAGACACAGTTTAGTCCGAAATGGATTAAGTATATGTATGCGAGGTTTAAGAATGTGAGTTTGAGTTTTGTATTATATTTTTTACAATTTCCTACATTTCAGGAATCACCAACGGGGAAAATGAAGGAAGAGGAATTCCGAAACCTCCTTGCATCCATAATTGCTCCAGAAAAAGCCACCGATCAATATATTTCCAGATTATTTTCAGCTTTTGCTGGAAAAGATAAGAAAACAATCACTTTTGAGGTTAGTCTGGAATTTTTTTTTTACTGTTTCAGTCTAAAATTCAATTTTCAGGACCTCCTTGACAGTTTGGCTCATGTCCATCCTCAAACCGCTGAGACTAATGCGAAATGGACGATGAGATTGATAACTGGGGGAGAAGGGGATTGTTTTGGGTATACTGTAAGTGGCTAGGGGAAATGGCTGAAAAAACTCTGAAAATCGGAAAGAAATGAGCTAAATTAGGTCTAGTTATCGAAAAATGGGCGATATGATTTGTTAAAAGTAGTATAACTCGGTTAGGAAGGGAGCTATCAGAAAAGTGTTAACTAATAAAATATTCCTCATAATAAGGGCTACATTTTGTTAGTTGACAACTTTTTTGTAGCTTTTATGGCTACTGAGATATGAGAGTTTCAAAAAATGCAAAAATATCATTTTCAAAAAAAATTTTTTTTTTAATTTTTCAAAGTTTTATATCTCGGTTCCCATAATAGCTATCAGAAAAGTGTTAACTAACGAAATATTGCCTGTAATAAGAGCTACATTTTGTTGGTTAACAACTTCTCCCTATCTCCCCTCCCAATCAAGTTACAGCCCCTCAAACCTCACATCCCAAAAAAACCTCTTCTATCTCTTCAGGCCTTCCACGAATTCACCCAATCTGTCTTCCAACTAAACGAGGGGAAGAATGGGAATGAGGAAGTTAACAAGGAGTCGGTTCAGCAGAGAGCCACGACTATATTCGCTGAATTGGATGGGGATCGGGATGGATTGGTGACTTATGAAGATATGATTCGCTTTTTTCAGGTAGTAAAGGATTACTGTAGCTAGATGGAATACTGTAGCTAAATGGATTACTGTACCATTTTCCAGAAAAACAACGAATCCAGCTTGGGCTTCACCCCGGTCTCCCCCATACCCAATGGATTTGGGCCTGCTGTCAAGCGACGATAATTAATTTTTTTTCTTTCATTTTTTTTTTTGTAGTTTGTAGTGTTTTTACACATTCCTGATGTCTCTGAACCTTTAGAATGATCTCAACTTGAAATGTATTTATTTTGGATTTTGAAAAAAAAACGAATAAATTGTGTAGAAACATTATGGAGCGTTTTCAAATGGGTATAACTCGGTTGGGAGGGGAGCTAGAAGAAAATAGTCAACTAATGAAAAATTGCTAATAATAAGGGCTACATTTTGTTAGTTGACAACTTTTTTGTAGCTATTACGGGAGCCGAGATATAGGAGTTTTAAAAAATTCAAAAAAAAAATTTTTTTTTTCAAATTGGAATTTTTTAAAACTTTGATATCTCAGTTCCCATGATAGCTACAAAAAAGTTGTCAACTAACAAAATGTAGCCCTTATCATGAGCAATATTTCATTAGTTAAGACTTTTTTGATAGCTGTTACGGTAACCGAGATATAGGAGTTTTAAAAAATGCAAAAAAAAAATTTTTTTTTGAAAATTATTTTTTAATGATTTTTTAAAACCTCTATATCTCAGTTCCCATAATAGCTACAAAAAAGTTGAAATAAATCAGGAAAAGTTGAAACAAATGTTGGAGCAATTACAATCAATAAATTAATTTTTTTGTGGAGTTGGTGTGCACGAGAAAAGCGTCAATCTATACTCTGTAACTTGATCTTTTCGTCATTTTTTTTGAAATGCAAATTTGCACCGAAAAAAAAAAATAGAACCGATTATGTAAATAGTTAAGTACTAAACTTGGTTTGGCACGTTTTGAAACGGAAAATACGGAAATTAATTTTGCAAAAAAAAAGGGAAATTGAAATTTAGGAATGAAATAGCTAAAATCGGTTATATCTCAGTTCCCATAAGAGCTATCAAAAAAGTGTCAACTAATGAAATATTGCTTATCTCAAGTGCTACATTTTGTTATCTGACAACTTTTTTCTAGCTTTTACCGGAACTGAGATATAGGAGTTTTAAAAAATACCAAAAAAATCAAAATTTCAAAAAAAAAATTTTTTTGAATTTTTTTTCAATTTTTTAAAATTGCTATATCTCGGTTCCTATAAGAGCTATCAAAAAGTTGTCAACTAACAAAATGTAGCCCTTATCATGAGCAATATTTCATTAGTTGAACAATTTCCTCTAGTTTTTCTCCTAACTGAGTTATACCCTCTCAAACATGCTATTCCAAAGAAAGCCGTTGACGTCAGGATTTTCTCTGCGTCTCCCGCCTTCCTCACACTATTTCTTCATTTTTTCTGAAGTTTTTTTTTCAGATTTTTACTGAAACCGTTGTTTTTTAAGCTCTAAAATTTGAAAAAAAAAAGAGAAAAAATATTGTTTTATTAAATTATAAATTCTGAGAAATTAATTAATAATCAAATGTAAGCGCTGCAAGTCACAAGAAGGGCTGTCATCCACAATATTCATAAAATTCTGAAAAAATTGATTTTTTTTTCAAAAAAAAATTATTTTTTTTCACCTAAAAGTACGGGGTTTTTGAAAAGCATCATATATTGATGTACAGTACCATAATTTTTTTTCAACGTCGTCTGAAAATTTTTTTAACTGAAAATACCAAAAATATTAACTTACGGAAATAATTCCAGGTATAGCAACGGTCTACAGTACTAAAATTGTTTAAAATGAGAGATCGTCCACTTAGCACAGTTCTTTCAATTAACCCTATAAAAAATACTGTGATTCCCTGTTAATTACCCCTAAAACTCACTACTGTATAGTTGTTGGCGTGTTGGTATATGGATTGAACCGACTAATCTATAAAAATGTTAAAATTACTGTAATTCCCTGTTAAAACCCTTCTAAAACTCACTTTTTTCATCTTTCCACTATTCGTTTCATATAGAGAAAAGCAATAGTCTTCCACAAAATCCAAATAACAACTCTGAAAAAAAAAAATCAATTTTCTTATATTTTCTATTAGAAACTCACTTTTAACCCATTTAATTACCACAATTAATTAAATAATTATTTAATCAAAAAAAAAAAATAGAAGAATTTAGAAAAAATCAATAAAAGTCCGCCTATTCACAAGGAGACATGGGGGAGAAGAAGATGGAAATTGAAATGAGGAATGAGGAGAGAAGGGAGCTGAGGAGAGAGAGAGAGAGACGCAGACATGGTTAGAGATGAGAAAAAGAGAGCAGAAGGGGTCCGGAAGGTCGGAGGAATGTTTCAGGGAGAAGGGAGCCATGCATGTTGTAATAGGGACCCGGGGGACCTGACGTCATAGGCTGGTTCCATTGAAGTGGCTTTTTTGAGAGGGTATAACTCGGTTGGGAGGGGAGATAGAGGAAAAGTGTTAACTAATGAAATATTGCTTGTAATAAGAGCTACATTTTGTTAGTTGACAACTTTTTGATAGCTCTTATGGGAACCGAGATATAGGAGTTTTTAAAAAATGCAAAAAAAATTTTTTTTTTTTGAATTTTGTATTTTTTATGATTTTTTAAAACTTCAATAACTCGCTTCTTATTAGAGCTATCAAAAAAGTGTCAACTAACAAAATGTAGCCCTAATCACGATCTACATTTTACTAGTTAACAACTTTTTCCTATCTTCCCTGGGAACCGAGTTACACCCGTTTAAAAAACGCAATCAAACTAAACCACAGTATAAACTTCTTACAGAACCCCCTATCAAAAAAAAAAACGAAATCATGATAAAGTAACATTGCATAATATCACTGTTCACCTCTATTTTAAGTACAAAATTCGATTATCTACACGGACGACGGATTATGGTAATTTGTCTCGGGGTAGGTGGTTTATAAACTGACCATTGTTCTGTCTTTTCAGGACAGTTTTCAAAGTTTTCTGCTTGACGCATTTCCGGATCCTTATCTTGAGTATCCAGAAACGCGTCAAGGTCCATTTCAGAGATGAAGCAGCGTAATTTCGAGTTATTGTGTGCTTCCATGTTGGGATTCGGTCAATTATGTATTATGGTTGGGTATGATTCGGAATCGTTTATTTTGGAGTCGGTTATTCATTCGATTCATGAGAGGAATCCGGAGAAAATTAGTCAGTATGCGGGGTATTATGGGTGAGTTGATCGAGAATGCACTAAAAACTAGTTTGGCACACTTTTCGGTCGAAGAAAATGAGGTTTTGTGTCAAAAATAACCGAGATCGAGAAATGCGTCAAGGATCGAGAAATGCGTCAAGGCTCCAAAATCGTGTGAAGGACCTTAGAAACTATTCTAAGTCGTTTCCAACTATTTTTAAGGTTCCTAGCGCGTTTTTAGTGCCTTGGCGCATTTCTCGATCCTTGACGCATTTCTCGTTCTTTAGCCCATTTTCAATGAATTTTGCAGACAAGCCGTAATCTTCTGTTCCTACATGACAGCTTGCCTTTTCGCACCATCAATCCTTCATATCAGCACACCCAAAGTTTTACTCATATTCTCAGCTATCTCATATACTCTCTTCCCACTTGGCTTCCTTTTTTTCAATGTCTATTTCTATTTTTTCTCTGCCATTCTAATAGGGGCAGGGACAGCCTGTGAGTCTTTTTAAAATTTTTTAGAAAAAAAAATTTCTTTTTGAAGTGTATTACTTGGGGATGGGAAGCTATTTATCGCAACATTCGACTAGAGAGACTATCGAGTCAAATGTCTCGATTTCGTGGTCTGTTGGATGTTGTTGGTGAGATTTTGGTGCCTTGACGCATTTCCAGTGACCTATTTCCAGCTTAATGATCGGTGCTGGTATCCTCTCTGGTATTACCTCCTTCTCAGCCCAAGACCCAACTACAGTAATCCAAAACTCCACGGATTATGTTCATCATGAAAGGAGATATAGCGAAAATGAAATGTGAGTCTTGGCGCGTTTCTGGTGGCTTGATGCGTTTTTGGATTTGCAGAAAACTCCTCTCAGCGGCGTTTTCCGGGATGTCTGCTATTGCTATCATCACATTTGCATTTATCCCGTCGAAAAGTGTGGAGAACTCTTTGGAGAGTACCGAGAAGAGATTCAGCTTCATGGAATCTCTCAGTAAGCTTTTTTTCACCAGATCGAGAAATGCGCCAAGTATCCGAAAATGCGTCAAGGGTCCAAAAGGACCTGAAAATCATTTTAGATAGTCCTAAATAGTTTTCTCAACACCCTGACGCGTTTTTGGTGTCTTGGCGCGTTTCTCGATCCTTGACGCATTTCTCGATCTCCATTCAGAACTAACCTGCCGTACCGTAATCTCCCCAAAACTGATCCAACTTCTTCCAATGACTATTCTCGGCGGTTTTAACGTCTCATTTTGGCTTGCTATCTTCCCCACAGCCATGAACTTCACTAAGGATAATGCTAGTATGATCTTCATCCCAGCTGTCTACAGTTTGGGGGCGGGGCTTGGAGAAGTTCTCAGTAAGTTTAACTGATAGTTCTTAAACCTTAATCCTGAATTCCAGTGGGTATAATAATCTCGGGACTCTCCAAGCGAATCAAGGGGTTCGGTCTGAAACCAACTATGGTTATTGGCGCCCTTAGTGTCTGTATATACTGTGCAATGGTCCATATTTCAACTCCATTTGAAGCACCGATGAGGCCAACTAGTCAGAAATCGATTTGGATATCTCAAAGGTATCGGATCGAGAAATGCGCCAAGGATCGAAAAGTGCGTCAAGGCACCAAAAATGCGTCAGGGACCTTGAAGACAGTTAGAAACTACTCAGAACTGTTTCTGAGGTTCCTGGCGCCTTTTTGGAACCTTGGCGCACTTTTCGATCATTGGCGCATTTCTCGATATAGCTTATTTTTGAGACAAAAACCTTATTTCCGTTGTCCAAAAAGTGCGTCAGGGCTCTTAACAGCTATTTTAAGGGTCCTGACGCATTTCTCGATATTTATCATTTTTGACCCAAAAACTCATTTTTCAGCTATCCACTAATCTTCATAATCTCCTTCTTCTGCGGAATAAGTGATTGTTGTATAAACGGTGCTCGTAGCGTCATCTGCTCAATCGTCATGCCCCAAAGACGTGCCCAAGCATTTTCCGTCACCCGAATGTATCATGCGGCCGCCTGTATGACAGTATTCTTCTTCTCACCAATTATTCCACTTTATATTTATACTTTTGTCCTTCCAACTCTCTCTTTATGTTCCACTTATCTCTTTTTTCATGTTGTTGATAATACTCATGTTATGGAGAGGAAAATTACCGATCAGATGAATTTAGAGAAGATGGAACAGAATTTGAAAGGAATCCAATAAAAAATTCGACTTATTTGCCTTAAATTACGCTTAAAATCACTAGATCGAGAAAAACGCCAAGGATCCGAAAACGCGCCAAGGGTCAAAAAAAGCTTAAAACTGTCTCAGAAAAACCCCAATAGCGTTTTGAGGGCCCTGGCGCATTTTTGGTGCCTTGACGCATTTCTCGATGCCTGGCGCATTTCTCGATCTTGATCAAAAACGGTCAGAAAATGTGGAGTTTTAACGCATATCGTTATCGACACCTGTTCTGCACGTCTAAACTGAGTACAAAACGTTTGAATCGGCACGCATGCCGGCTTATGGTAATTTCCCCCCGCAAAAAGGAAGGCTTATATAAATTGACCGTTGGACAGCACTTTTTGAACAGTTTGCAATTTTTTATTGTAGCCCTTGACGCATTTCCGGATCCTTATCTTGAGTATCCAGAAACGCGTCAAGGTCGTTTTAGAGATGAAGCAGCGGAATTTCGAGTTGTTGTGCGCTTCCATGTTGGGATTCGGTCAATTATGTATTATGGTTGGGTATGATTCGGAATCGTTTATTTTGGAGTCGGTTATTCATTCGATTCATGGAAGGGAGCCCGAGACAGTTAGCAAGTATTCCGGGTACTATGGGTGAGTGGATCGAGAAATGCGTCAAGGATCGAGAAATGCGCCAAGGCACCAAAATCGTGTCAAGGACATTAGAAACTATTCTAAACCGTTTACAACTATTTTTGAGATCCCTGACGCGTTTTTGGTACCTTGACGCATTTCTGGATGTTGGCGCATTTCTCGATCCTTAGCCAATTTTTGCAGACAAGCCGTAATCTTCTTCGCCTACATGTTCACATGCCTTTTCGCACCATCAATCCTTAATATCAGCACCCCAAAAATATTGCTCATATTCTCAGCAATCTCCTATACACTCTTCCCACTCGGCTTCCTTTTTTTCAATATCTATTTCTATTTTTTCTCGGCAGCTCTACTAGGTGTTGGGATAGCTTGTAAGTGGATTTTAAGCTTAAAAATGTTTTTTAAAAATTGTTTACAGTGTATTTTTTGGGGATGAATAGCTATTTATCTCAACATTCGACTAGAGAGACTATCGAGTCAAATGTCTCGATTTCGTGGTCATTGGGGTGTTGTTGGTGAGTTTTTAGGGTTGTTGGCGCTTTTTTAGCCCTTGGCGCATTTCTCGTGCCTTGGCGCATTTTCGGATACTGAAGTTTTCTGGCCCCTGGCGCTTTCCCAGAGCATTACTAGCCCCATACTTTCAGTTTAATGGTCAGTTCGGCTATCCTAGCCGGTATCACCTCCCACTCAGCCGAAGAAATATTACCTACCGTAACCCTAAATTCCACTGAATATGTGCAACATGAAAGACGATACAATGACTATGAAATGTGAGTTTTTAAAATGAATTAATGAAATTTTAAAAAATCAAAAAAAAATTTTTTGCAGAAAACTCCTCTCCGCCGCATTTTCAGCAATTTCAGCCATAGCTATCATCACATTTGCATTTATCCCGTCGAAAAGTGTGGAGAACTCTTTGGAGAGTACTGAAAAGAAATATGGCTTCGTAGAATCCTTTAGTAAGTCAGAAAAGCCAAGATCGAGAAATGCGCCAAGGCACCGGAAACGCGGCAGCACACTAAAAATGCGTCAATGACTTCAGGAACCTCTTTAGGATGCTATAAACATTAAAATATCCGAAAAATAGCCCTTGACGCGTTTCTCGATCCTTGGCGCATTTTTCGATACTCTTTCAGAGCTTACATGCCGTACGGTAGTATCCAAAAGAATGATGAAACTGCTCCCGTTAACTGCTTTGGGCGGTTTTAACGTCTCATTTTGGCTTGCTATCTTCCCCACAGCCATGAACTTCACCAAAGACAACGCTAATCTGATCTACATCCCGGCGGTCTATGGATTAGGGGCGGGGCTTGGAGAAGTGCTTAGTAAGTCTTGCTCATGATATAAATTCTTAATCAAGAGTTTCAGTGGGTATAATAATATCGGGACTCTCCAAGCGAATTAAGGGGTTCGGTCTGAAACCAACTATGGTTATTGGCGCCCTTAGTGTCTGTATATACTGTGCAATGGTCCATATTTCAACTCCATTTGAAGCACCGATGAGGCCAACTAGTCAGAAATCGATTTGGATATCTCAAAGGTATCGGATCGAGAAACGCGCCAAGGATCGAAAAGTGCGTCAAGGCACTAAAAAAGCGTCAGGGACCTCGAAAACAGTTAGAAACTACTCAGAACTGTTTCTGAGGTCTCTGGTGTGTTTTTGGTGCCTTGACGCACTTTCGGATACTTGGCGCATTTCTCGATCTAGTTTATTTTTCACCAAAAAACTCAATATTCAGCTATCCAATAATCTTCATAATCTCCTTCTTCTGCGGAATAAGTGATTGTTGTATAAACGGTGCTCGTAGCGTCATCTGCTCAATCGTCATGCCCCAAAGACGTGCCCAAGCGTTCTCCGTCACCCGAATGTATCATGCGGCCGCCTGTATGACAGTATTCTTCTTCTCACCAATTATTCCACTTTATATTTATACTTTTGTCCTTCCAACTCTCTCTTTATGTTCCACTTATCTCTTTTTTCATGTTGTTGATAATACTCATGTTATGGAGAGGAAAATAACGGAGCAATTGAATCAGGAGAAGTTGAAACAAATGTTGGAACAATTACAATCAATAAATTAATTTTTTTCGTCAACTCTGAAACTTGATCTTTTCGTCATTTTTTTTTTCGAAATGCAAATTTGCACCGAAATATAGAACCGATTATGTAAATATATAAGTACTGACTTTGGTTTGGCGCGTTTTGAAACGAATAGTGCGGAAATGAATTTTGCAGAAAATGGGAGAAGGGAGAATTATAATAGAAGTGAACTAGTTAAAATGGGTTATAACTCGGTCCCTGTTTGAGCTACCAAAAAAGTGTTAACTAATGAAATATTGCTCATAATAAGAGCTAAATTTTGTTAGTTGAGACTTTTTTGATAGCTCTTATGGGAATCAAGATATAGGAGTATTAAAAAATGGAAAAAAAGTTATTTTTTAAAATGGTTATTTTAATAATTTTTTAAAACTCCTATATCTCGGTTCCCAGAAGAGCTATCAAAAAGTTGTTAACGAACAAAATGTAGCTCTTATTACAAGCTACATTTCTTTAGTTAACCACTTTTTTCTAGCTTGCCTCTAAACCGAGTTATAATAGCTTAAACAAGCTAATACCCAAATATAACAGTACCTAGTAGCTTGGAGGTATCTTAAAATGTTCCATTGTTTCTAGAAACTTCTTCACTATTTTTTTCATGTTTGTAAAAGCCATTTCCAGCTATTCGCAGCAATCTTGATATTTCTGCAAGAAACTATACAATTCCCTTCCAAATTCATGATTTCTTATCGTAATCCTCCTAATTTTCGGTTTTTCTTATCAGAAAAATTTTTGCAAAAAAGCACAAATAATAGAAAAGAATTAATATTTTATTTCAAGACAATGATAAAAAAGTGTGTCCACAAATTGTACACTAAAGCAAAATTCATATGATCACGTCGAAAAACAGGAAAACGCTTAGAAGCTGTGGTGGGCTTGAGCGAATCCGATTTGGGCGTTTCCGATATCGTAAATGTTACAGTATTGACGGATGAAGGTGTCTCCAAGAATCCATGATGGTCCGAATCCACCGGATCCCATCGAGAACACAGCCAAAGCGCACTTTCCACCTCCCAATTGAAGGTCGAGGATGTACTCGACGGACTTGACGTTGTAGGCGGTTCCTCCGATGGTGAAGACGAGGTCTGGTTGAGTTTTCATGGTGGAGCAGTCGACGGTGTAGAGCTCTGAGGACCAGTCGAAGGTGGCCTTGGTTTGCTTGACGATAGCGGAGACGACGGTGTTTGGGGCTCCGAGCCAGGAGGTTCCGGTGTCGGAAATGACCTGGAAATGTTGGTTTTTTTTGGATTCAGCTCGTGATTTTGGTATAGAAACCCTTAATGAAGGCTAGAAACCGATCATTTTCAAAAAATGGTTTTTTGTAGTCCTCGTGGACAATTTTTCGAATTTTTTGAAACCTAGCCTTGTTTATACTTTTCTGAACCGGCTTAACACGCTGATTCCAAAAATAGCAAAATTTTCGAGTTTAGACCAAAATTGACCGAGTTACGGTAGTTTAACCTATTAAAAATGTGCATTTTCTAGTGTAACTTGGTTAATTTTGATTTTCACATTGTGCCGCCCATTTTATCGTGATCAGGGGCTCATTTTGGTTCGAATGAGTATAATCATGACTAGGTTCGGACCATTTTGAAAAATAACCAGTTTTGTAGTCCTCGTGGACAATTTTTCGAATTTTTTTGAACCTAGTCATGATTATAGTTTTCTGAACCGGCTTAACACGCTGATTCCGAATCTGTTAAAATGTCCGGGTAAAACTCAAAATTAACCGAGTTACGGTAGAAAATCCATTTTTCAGATTTTCCCAAAATTTCAAACTTTCTCAAATTTTATCAAAACTATACTCATTCGAACCGGCTTAACGCGCTGATTTCAAATCTACCCCAACCTTAAGTCTAGGACCCCTTCTAACTGTAAAATTACTCACTTGATCCTTCTTGGTCTCAGAGAAAGTTCCGACGGCGAATCCGTCCAAAGCGAATTGCCAGTAGGTCTTAGCGGTCAATGGGACATAAGTGATCTTAGAATCGCAGTTAGTGGTGTCAACAGCTCCATAGGTGATAAGTCCACCGGATCCTCCTTGAGAAATGGTGAGCTTACGGTCGAGCCAGACGGTGAAGAGCTTAGCGTCGAGTTGTGGAAGAAGGTTTTGCATTGGTGGGGTGACCTTATCAACGGCAAGTGCTGGCCATCCGAGTCCAAGAATTCCATCGACTGGTTGGTATCCGAAGACCTCAGCAAGATGAGTGGCAACTCCGAACTCTTGAGTCTTAATGGTAAGTCCTCCGAAGGAGACGGTATCAGTTCCGAGGTATCCATTGCAGGATCCTGATCCGTATTGGATCGAGAACTTGCGGGTTTCCTTGGTGAAAGTGGAGGATTTAGTTGTGTCGAACTTTTGCTTCTTGTATCCAGAGTCTGGGTATCCGTTGCAAGCCTGCGATGTGCATGCGGCGTCGATAACCCACAAGTTCGATGATCCAGTATCCAAAACAATGGTAGCTGGTTGAGCTGGAGTTCCGAGGGTGATGTTTCCGAGGTAGAAGTCATCGAAATAGTCGACGAATGGTTGCGATCCGGTGTTCAATTGTTCGATACGGGCGGCGTGTTGGGTGGCCAAGAACGCTTGGTATTTGCCTTCGCTGATGAGCTTGGCACGGAGCGAACCGGATTGGGTCGTTGGAACCTTGAAGACGGCGGCGGAGCATGCCGCCACGAGGGCGAGCAAAACGAAGGTCTTCATACCTGGAAATGTTAGTTATATAGTGGTAGAAAAACAAAAAAAATGGAGAAAATTTTCAAAAAATTGCGAGAAAAATGCTGAAATCACGGCCTAAATACCCTTAAAATGGCCTTAAAATCTTTAAATTTAGCTTAGAATCTGAAAAATCGACCTAGACGCTCTAGAATGTCCTAGAACCCAAGTTTGGGCTTAAATAACCCTCTAGGCTTATAAAATAGCTTAGATTAGCCTAAACTACCCAAAACTACCATAAAAATCCGAAAAATCGGCTCTAAATGCTCTAAAATAGGCTCAGAACCCTTAAAACTGATCTAGAACGGTCTAAAATAGTTCTAAAGCTGTATCAAGCCTGATTAATGTATATACATCAAAAATAGTGAAAAAATATGCTAAAAATAGCTTAAACTGGCCCTAAAATTATGAAAAATGGCTTAGAACGGTATAAAATAGCATTAGTAGCTTAGAAATAGTTCAAACTACTCTTATTGGCTTAGATATGGCCTAAACTATCTTTAGTAGTCTAGAAATAGCTTAAACTACTCTTAGATAGCTTTAAAATGGCCTAAACCACCCTTAGTAGCTTAATAATAGCTTGAACTACATTTAGTAGCGTCTAAATAGCTTTACCTAGCTTAGCAGTAGCGTAAACTAACCCTGGTACCTTAAATATGGTCTAAAATCCCTTTAGAACTATTCAAATCGCTTAAAAACCCCCCTAAAACCGCCCAAAAAAGCCAAAGAATATTCTAGAAGAAGGTGCAAAACTAGAATGATACCTTCTCCACTAAACCCCCCACCCTTTTATAGTACTCTCCAACTCCGGCTCCTCTACACCTTTTTATCGTTTTACGTCATTCCACCGTTTTCTCCTCCTCCTTTTGCAATCTCTAAACTAAAAAGGGCTCCTCTTATCAGTTTCACTTTTTCGATGTATATAGAAATGAAATGAAGAAATTGAGAGAATGATGAAGAAGAAGAAGGAGACTTTGATCAGTAGTACGGTTAGTGAGGAATTGAATGAATAGGGAAGTGTAGAATAGCTAAAACTGTAGTTTAGTGTAGAAATCTGAAGAAATAGCTAGTTAGGGTACTGTAGAATTCTGAAACTGTAATTCAATGTAATAAGATTGTAGAAAGCTGTACAAATAGTTGGTTAAGGTACTGTAGAACCCTAAATCTAGTATTTTAGTATGTAAAATAGTTTTAGCTGTTAATATACCATACCTCTATTGGTATGTAAAACTTTTTTTATCCAATTTACTAATTTTAATTTTTTTTTCTATTTTTAAAGACCATGTGGCTAATTGTACTTTCTTAGTATCATAAGATTACCTGTACTTTAGCTAGCCTAGCCTAGGAGGTCATCTTGCACTTTTTCTGGTCTCTAGCTATCACCACTTTATTTTTAGACACCAAGAGGTTCTTTTCTTCCGCTTTAACTTTTTTTTGAATCTGTTTTTCATGATGATATTTTTTGCTACCCTACAGGAAGTGATGTTAATATTAATGTTATCTAAATGAACACCGGAACTTTATTTATTATAGAATGATGATATAATAATAGATAAATAGTGATAGTGTCAGGTTCATGTCGATTTAAGTTGGAGGCTGAAAATTTCCTGAAAAAAAGCTCATTTTTGGGGTTACTGTAGTAACTGAAACCTAAATTTTTAAGAAAATGAAAAAAGTCATTCTTTAAGAAATAGAGGTCACTGTAGTCATTATAATCTAGGATTTTGGGAAATTTGAAAAAAAAATGATTTTGTAAGAAATATGGGTTACTGTAGTTACTATAATCTTGAATTTTGGGAAAATTTGAAAAAAAAATAGTTTTTAATCAGGAATACTTGATTACTGTAGCTAAACTAAGGACTTTTTTTTTTCAAAAAAAAGTTTTTTCGAATTTTTTAAAATGTGATTTTTAGTACTGTATTACTAGCTGATTAACAAATTTAACCGGAAATTTTCAGGTTTTCTTTTCAGATTTTCTTCCAGACCCTCTTAATCCATCGTCCATCATCCCCTTCCGCTCCTTAACTCTTTCCCACTAAAAGCAACAAAGTATCCCATTTCATCGAAAAAAAGAAGACGTCATTTTTGGAGAAGAAACAACGAAGAAAACCAAGATTTACACACACATTAAAAGCCAGAATAGCTAAAAAGAAGAAAAAAAAAAGAAATGAAAAATAAAATGGATATCCAATTTCAATGTGACTACATATAAAATGGGTGCCAAGAAGGGGGAAAATCTGAAAAAATCTGAAGAAAAATATTTTTTAATTTTTTGTAAAATGTGATTTTAATGTTAATATGAGGCTGTAATAGGCCTTTAAAATAAGATTTTTTGAAAAAAAATCTGAAAAAATTTTTTTTTTTTAGTCTGTAATACATTTTTTAACATCATGTAAAACCCTCAATCCTAAAAACCTTCTAGAAAAAAATTTTATATGAAAATTCTTCTTTTAACGTTCTCTACCCTTTAATAAACCTTATAGAACCCCTACCTTTAATATAAGGGCATCTGCCCTTCTATTACAGGCTCTATCTTTCTTTAGACTCTCTTCAGAGTGTTAAAACCGCAATTTTAACCAAATTTAAAGTTAACTACTTACTAAAAAGGCTCATAACATTATTCTAGCAGTTTATAAATTATAGAACACCTCCCCCTAATATAAGGGCACCTACCCCAACATTTCCCTCACTATACTACATTCACGTCATTTTTTAATGATGTGGTCAAAAAACTAGGTCATTTTCCGGCAAATCCGGTTTGCTGAAAGTGCTGACAATACCCCCCCTTGTGACCATTTTCTTTAAACAATTACGTTTTTCTTATCTTTTTTTCATTTTCTCTTCAAATCCGCTTACGTTATCAGTAAAAAGTGTTTCGGCACAGAAAGAAAGAAAAAGAGAAAGAGAAATTGCTGCATAAACGGGTTGAGTTGGAAAATTGGAAAGAGAGAGAGAGAGAGAGAGAGAGAGAGAGAGAGAGAGAGAGAGAGAGAGAGAGAGAGAGAGAGAGAGAGAGAGAGAGGAGCAATGATCATGTACAATAATTATTAAATAGGGGAATGATGAAAGTTTAAGGGGGAGAGGGGTGATTGTTAGGTGAACTATTGATATTTGAGGGGACTAGAAATTCTTAAGAAATGTGAGAAACTAATCTTAAAGTACTTAGAATAGTTTAAAAATGAAAAATATGGAAAATGAAAAAATTGTTTTTTGGATTTTTTGAAAATTTTCGAAACTACAGTAATCCGGTCATATTCGGTTTTTGAGCTTTGAAAATGATTTTTTTTGGAATCAGGAGGTCATTCCGGTTCAGGAAAGTATAAACAAGCCACACTTTTGAAATTTCGAAAATCCTGACAATTTAGGTCCCATCTCGAAATTCACATTTTCTACCGTAACTCGGTCAATTTTGATTTTTACAACTTGAAACATTGTTTTTTGAAATCAGGGGCTCTTCCCGGTTCAGGAAACTATAATCATGACTAGAAAAAAAAATTCGAAAAATTGTCCACGAGGACTACAAAAACCACTTTTTTCAAAAATAGTCCAAATTTAGTCATGATTATATGATTCTGAACCGTAATGAGCCCCTGATTACGAAAAAATAGGTGGCACAGTGTGAAAATCAAAATTAACCAAGTTACAGTAGAAAATGCACATTTTTAATGTGTAAAACTACCGTAACCCGGTCAATTTTGATTTTCACAACTTGGGACCTTGTTTTTTGAAATCAGGGAGTCTTTTCGGTTCAAAAAACTATAATCATGACTAGATTCCAATTATTTCCAAAAATGGTCATTTTTTGTACTCCTCGTGGACAATTTTCAACTTTTTTCAAAACCCAACCTTGTTTATACTTTTCTGAACCGGAATGACTTCCTGATTTCGAATCTATCAAAATTTTTGAGTAAAACTCAAAATTGACCGAGTTACTGTAGAAAAATTGAATTTTCTAACAACAACAAAAAAAGTTTTTTTTTCAGGTTTTTCAATTTTATTAAAAATAATTCAGAACAAGACCTAACTATCTAGAACAAGGTAAAACAAGTTCAAGAAAAAAAAATATTTCCAAAAACCTCTAATACAATGGCACCTCCAAAACATCTTCGTCATGGCGTCCCCTGGGACATTGGACGTCTCGGAAGAAATCCTCGACGCATTATCTCTTTTTCCTCTCCTTTTTCCACTTTTTTAGGCTCTTTTCTATCCCAAAATGTGCGAAAATTCAGGAGAAAAAGTTGAAGAGATTCTTGAGGATGATCATCATGTATATATACATCCACTTCACTTTCTTCTCCTTTTTTCCTTGTTTTTAGCTTTTTTCTGTGGATTTTAGTGAAAAAAAAAGTTAAAAATAGGTGTAAAATACTTCAAAAAAGCTTTGATGATTTTCCAGAAATTAAAAAAAATTCAAAAAAAAAAAGTTTTTTTTTGATAGTGAAAATCTACAGTAACCCGGCGGTTTTTGATTTTTACGCCTTGAAACTTAGAAATTAAGAATCAGGCGGTCATTCCGATTTAGAAAAGTTCAAACAAGGCTAGGTTTTAAAAAAAGTTGAAAATTGTCCACGAGGACTACAAAATTTGCGATTTTCAAAATAATCGGAAACTAGCCTTGTTTATACTTTTCTAAAACGGAATGACGCGCTGATTTCAAAAAACAAGGTCCCCAGTTGTAAAAATCAAAATTGACCGGATTACGGTAGTTTTACACATACAATATGTACATTTTCTACCGTAACTTGATTAATAGTTTTACACATACAATATGTACATTTTCTACCGTAACTTGATTAATATTGATTTTCCTACTGCGCCACCTATTTTTTCGTAATCAGGGAGTCATTCCGGTTCAGAAAAGTATAAACAAGGCTAGGTTTCAAAAAATTCGAAAAATTGTCCACGAGGACTACAAAAATCGAAATTTTCAAACCTAGTCATGATTATACTTTTCTGAACCGGAATAAAGCGCTGATTTCAAAAAACAAGGTCCCAAGTCGTGAAAATCAAAATTGACCGGGTTACGGTAGAAAATGTGAATTTCGTGGTGGGACCCAAAATCCAAAATTTTTCAAATTTTGAAAACTATCCTTGTTTATACTTTTCTGAACCGGAATGACCCCCTGAATCCAAAAAAATCATTTTCAAAGTCCCTAGACCAAAATTAGCCGGGTTACTGTAGTTTCAATAACTCCAATTCTGAAAAAAAAACTTCAAATCCCTCTAACTTTCTTCATTTTCATTATTTTTCCTTGGTTTTTAGCTCAAAATTTCGCGAATTTCTTCTATTTTTATCTTATTTAATGATCCAGTCAATTTCATCTTTAGTCACCCCAGTTTCCTCCAATTTAACCTCCTATTATCCTTCTCATCTACATATATAGATGTAAAATGACATATATTTATTTCCCCCGAGAAAAAAAAAGAAAAAGAAAAGAGCAAATTATTATTTGTCTGTGTTTCCAAGTCATTTTCTTTCTTTTTTTTTCCAATTTCTCCAAAAAAAGGAATAAATCTATTCCCTATTCCACCCATTTTCTCGGGGGAGTCATGAGACACATTATTATGTCATGTACATATGAATTTTTATTTTTTTTCCTTTTTTTTTGTTAGATAAACTAGATTTATATATATATAATGTTAATGGTCTATACTATCGAATTACTAGGCTCCGCCCCTTTTTTCTTGGTTTTTTTTTTTGGATAAGGTTAATGAGCTGTACTAAGATTATAATGGAAAATTAAGGATTTCTAGGGAAAGGGGCGGAGCTAAAGGGGCATATTGGGTTACTAAAACTAAAAATGACTAAATAAAGCTATTGTAATCATTTTCGAAAGAAAAAAAAAATTTTCCAAAAAAAAAGTTTTGGACTCCTCGTGGACAAAATTTTTTTTTTCCTAAAAAAATTATTTCTTTTGCCTATATGATGTATTTTTGAATTCTGAGCAACTTTTTCTCTTGCACCAACCCTTGAAAATGACTTTTAACCCACTTTTTCGCGAAATTTTTTAAAATTTTGCCATTTTTTGAAAAGTCGAATTTTTTCAAAAATTGTCCACGAGAACTACAAATCACTAGATTTTCAAAAAACATGAAAAAAGTGATTTCATAGTTTTTCTATTCGTGGGAAAACCAAAAAACCAAAAAAAATCATGTTTCCTTGTACTCCTCTCGGACAAAATCTTTTTTTTTCCATTTTTAGTCATTTTTAGACTGAAAACTTGGTTTTTTTGAGTGGAATAGGGCTAGAATCAGTTCTAAAACACATGAAATCCAGTCTGAAAATCAATTTGAGACGAAAATTTAGGATTTTTGAAATTTTTGAAAAAAAAATTTTTTGGACTCCTCGAGGACAAAATTTTTTTTTTCTAAAAAAATTATTTCTTTTGCCTATCCGATGTATTTTTGCATCCTAAGCAACTTTTTCTCTTGCACCACCCTTCAAAAATCACTTTTAACCCCTCAAAACGGCCAAAAACCAATTTTCTCTGTGTACTCCTCGAGGACTACTTTGATCATTAGGCTCCGCCTCTTTTTCCCTTCTAGATCCATCATTTTCTTGTCCATTTTCTTCTTTCCGAATGCTCATTCCCACCCCCAATCCCACTCATAAATCATTCTCCCCCTCCGTCTCCCCCTCCGTCTCTCTCACAATCTCTCTCATTATTCTAGTGTCCAGTAGACGGCGAACTCTTTTCTTTTTTCTTTAGACTTAGTTTTGAATAGGATTACGTCATTTTTTAGCAAAATTTTGAATTTTTGGGAAAAAAAAATTTTGTAGTCCTCGTGGACAAAAACTTTTTTTTCGATTTTTTTTTCATTTTTTTCTTTAAAAAGAGGATTTTGGGGGTTCTACTCGTTGCTCAGTGTATTCTAACACCGGCAAATTCGATTTGATGTGATAATTTGGGTGGTTTTGGGGGGCAATTAGAGGGGGCAGGCGGGAAAAAGGATTAGTACGATTTTGGGCGTTTAGGCTTTTAAAATACGGCAAAAAGGGAAAAAGCTAAGAAAAAATGGTTTAGGGATGATTTGGAGGGAAAATTGAACTTTTTGAAAAAAAAAAATTTTTGGACTCCTCGTGGACAAAAATTTTTTTTTTTTTTAAATCAAAATTTTAAAAGCCTATCCGATGTATTTTTTGATTCTGAGCAACTTTTTCTCTTGCACCACCCCTCAAAAATTACGTTTTGTACTCCTTTTGGACGAAAAACTGTAGTTAAAAGTTGTCCGAGAGGAGTACACGGAAAAGTGGGAAATTGAATTTTTAGCTGTTTCAGAATGTTTTTTAAGCTTGTTCAGGTAGTTTCAAGCCCAAGGAACCCTATTTTAAGCATAGCAAAAAAATTTTAGAAAAAAAAAATTTTGTAGTCCTCGTGGACAAAATTTTTTTTTCGAAAAATCAAAATTTTAAAAGCTTATCCGATGTATTTTTGCATTCTGAGCAACTTTTTCCCTTGCACCACCCTTCGAAAATCACTTTTAACCCCTATAAATGCCCTAAAACCTGTTATCTCTGTGTACTCCTCTCGGACAAGAATTCCTTGTATTTTAGTGGATTTAACGGGTTTTTGAGGGTTTTTCAGATGGATTAAGAGTGAAAAACCTATTTTAAAGCTATTTCAATCTGTGTACTCCTCTCGGACAAAAAAAATTATTTTCAAAAATTTTGGAAAAAAATTTCCAAAAAAAAATTTTATTTTTCATCAAAACTTCTCCAAAAGGACTACAAAACCCCCTTCTCCATAGTGTTATTCTAGATTGCTCATTCTTAACCTTAGTCTCTCCCCATATTACGTTTTCTCTGGTGCCCCCTTTCTCCTCCCCATTGACGCCTTCCATTTGGAGGAATTGACTCTTTTTTTCATTTTCTTCTTCTTTTTCTTGGTGTCGTTTGCAGAATATAAGCCCTTCTTCTTTTTTTCTAGAAAAAAAATTTTTTTTGAAGAAATTTTGAATTTTGAAAAAAAAAAATTTTTTTTGTCCGAGAGGACTACAAAAAAAAATTTTTTTTCTTTTGGAATTTTTTTATTCTTAGCAAGCCTGGGTTTGTTTAGAAAATGAATTATTAATTGAAAAATGAGGGGGCGGAAATGGATATCCACTCTAAATGAAGCCAGGCTTAGTCTAGGCTAAGCCTACCTCTATTATAAGGGTTTTTCGTAGATTTTTTGGAATTTCAGATCAAAAATGGGGTTGGAAATGTTCTCATTACATACAAAAGTGATGAATGGAATGGAAGGAAGAATGAGAGAATCAAATATGAGGATTTTGATTGGATTAGGGGTCGCCTTGGTGTATCTACTAGTGGGAGCTATCGTTTTTGTTAGGTAAGCTTAAAATAGGGTTACTGTAGCTTAAAGAAAGTTCAGAATTGAGTATCCATTGGAAAAAATCGAAAGAGAAACTTATCTGGAATATCAGAGTCAATGGAGACAGAGATTGTTACAGTTGGATATTGATGGTGGGTTTAAACCCGTCGGGTTGGAAAAATTGAAATTTTTATTTTGAACGAATCGGGGTGGGAATAAGCTTATTTAATCCGGCTTAACACGCTGATTCTAGCAATATAATTTTTAGGCTGAAAAACTCAATTTTGAAAAAATCCAAAAATTGTCCACGAGGAGTACAAAACCCAATTTTTCGAAATTTTCAAACCTAGCCTTGTTTATACTTTTCTGAACCGGAATGACGCCCTGAACCCGAATTTATCAAAATTTCTGATAAAAATTGAAAATTGACCGAGTTACGGTAGAAAACGCCATTTTCTGATAGGTAAAACTACCGTAATCCGGCTAATTTTGGTCAAAACTCCAAAATTTTGGTATTTTCGGAATCAGGGGGTTAAGCCGGTTCAGAAAAGTATAAACAAGGCTAGGTTTGAAAAAATTCGAAAAATTGTCCACGAGGAGTACAAAAAAGTGATTTTTTGAAACCTAGCCATGATTATACTTTTCTGAACCGGCTTGACGCGCTGATTCCAAATATACCATTTTCATGATCCGTAGACCAAAATTAGCAGGGGTACGGTACTTTTTATGAAAACCTGAAAAACCGAAATTTCCAAAAAATCAAAATTTTCCAAACCTAGTCAAGATTATAGTCATCTAAACCGGAATAACGCCCTGATTCTAACTAGCTAGGTTTCATTGAGTTTAGACCAAAACTGAGCGGATTACGGTACTTTTTCTGAAAACCTGAAAACCTGAAATTTCCAAAAAATCAAAAATTTCCAAACCTAGTCAAGATTATAGTCATCTGAACCGGAATAACGCCCTGATTCCAAAAATACCATTTCCATGGTAATCTGACTAAAATTAGCAGGATTACGGTAGTTTTTCCCTTGGTGACAGGTGGTCAGCAGAAGACACAAAAACAAAGAACGCGCTGATAAGGTCTCCCCATTTTTTTGCACACAAACACCGCTCCAAAAATCGATTTTTAACCCATTTCCCAATAAAAAAAAAATTCCCCGAAAAAAATGTGTCTCTGGTGGTCATGTAGTCGTCTAGATCATAAATATTCCCTATTAAATCGTGCTATATTCTTCGGAATTTTTCTTCAAACCTTCTTTTTAATATTCGGAGCCCGTTTTATTCAACTCATCGAAATTGATAACGATTTGAGGGCGAGACGAAAATTTCAATATGAATTGGAGCAGTTTATGATTCGAAATGATGTTTCTCGTGGGTTTTGGGTGGATTTTGAGGGGGAAATTGGTTTAAAAGGGTGGAAATAGGTCTAGGAGCAAGAAAAAACGAAAAAAATTTTGTTGACGCATTTTCGGTGCCTTGGCGCATTTCTCGACTCGGCTCGGAATCGATGTTTTACGGGGCTAGGAATGGTTTTTAAGGTTTCTTGACCCATAATTTTCATTTTCAGAGACCGAAATCGACAAATTATTCTCTAATATCCGAGAAGCAGCTCTAAATGGTATATGGATGGATAGAAATTTGTCTAGCGATCCCAATTGGACATTTGGCCAAGCTTTTTTCTTCGCCGGCACCTTAATCAGTACTGTGGGTTACGGTAGGGTTAGCCCGAGGACTGAGCATGGAAAGCTGTTTACTATCCTTTATTGCGTCATTGGTAAGCCCCATTTTTGTGGGTTTTTCAAAAAAAAAACATTTTTTCATTTTTTAGGTATCCCGTTAACCCTGGCGCTTCTTTCGGCAATTGTGGCGCGGATGAGGGAGCCGTCGCATAAGCTACGTGGATTATTGAATCAGAAATTGGGTCATTTGTTTACGGTGAATCATATACAGGTAAGCATCGAGAAATGCGCAAACCTAGATAATATTGCTAAAAACCCTTTAAAATCATAAATTTCGACCAAAAATCTAGTTTTTATGTAGTATCGAGAAATGCGCCAGGCACTGAAAACGCGCCTAGGATCGAGAAATGCGCAAACCTAATTAAAATTGCTTAAAAATCCTTTAAAATCATAAATTTCGACCGAAAATGATGTTGTTATGTAGTATCGAGAAATGCCCCAAGTCACCGAAAATGCGTCAATGCCCTAGAAATGCGCAAATCTTGTTAAAATGGCTTAAAACTCCTTTAAAATCATAAATTTCCACCAAAAATCAAGTTTTTATGTAGTATCGAGAAATGCGCCAAGTCACCGAAAATGCGCCAAGGATCGAGAAATGCGCCAGGACCTTAAAAACACTATATTCTTACTATAAACAGTCCCAAAACACCGTTTTAATGAAAAATCCAAAAATGCGCCAAGTCACCAAAAACGCGCCAACAATCCAGAAAAGCGCCAGGGCCCTAAAACCACTTAATTTTCAATAAAAAAAAAGTCCCGCAACACCATTTTAACGAAAAATCCAAAAATGCGCCAACTCACCAAAAATGCGCCAGCTCACCAAAAAAGCGCCATGGCCTTAAAAACACTATATTCTTAATATAAACAGCCCCAAAACACCATTTTAGCTAGATATCCAGAAATGCGCCAACTCACCAAAAATGCGCCAAGTCACCAAAAATGCGCCATGTCCTTAAAAACACGATTTCCTTACTATAAACGGTCTCAAAACACCATTTTGGCTTAAGATCCAAAAATGCGCCAACTCACTAAAAAACGCGCCAGGGGCTTAAAAACACCAAATTCATACTTTAAAAGCCCCTTAAGTGCATTTTTACAAAGTATCCAAAAACGCGCCAACAACTAAACTTTCAGCTAATCCACGTGGGCGTAGTTCTCGCTGGTCTTCTGATATTCGTCTTCGCTATCCCTGCCTGGATATTCTCATCAATAGAAACTGAATGGAGCTATTTGGACGCCTTCTACTACTGTTTCGTGTCCTTAACTACCATAGGATTAGGAGATTTCGAACCGGGAGATGATCCGAATCAATCGTTCCGTGGCCTTTATAAGATTGGGGCTACAGTATACCTAATGGGCGGACTGTGTTGTATGATGTTATTCTTAGCAACGTTATATGATATTCCACAATTCAATTTGACATCATTTTTTGTTAAAGATGATGAGGAAATGCGGTTTAATGAGGTAAGGTTTTGTCCACGAGGAGTACAAAAAATGATTTTTTGAAACCTAGCCATGATTATAGTTTTCTGAACCGGCTTAACACGCTGATTACGGTAATATAATTTTTAGACCGAAAAATTGATTCTTGAAATAATCCAAAAATTGTCCACGAGGAGTACAAAACCCAATTTTTCGAAAATTTCAAACCTAGCCTTGTTTATACTTTTCTGAACCGGATAGACGCCCTGAACCCGAATTTATCAAAATTTCTGGGAAAAATTGAAAATTGACCGAGTTACGGTAGAAAATGCATATTTTTGATAGGTAAAACTACCGTAACCCGGTGAATTTTGGTCCAAACTCAAAAATTTTGGTATTTTTAGAATAAGGGGGTTAAGCCGGTTCAGAAAAGTATAAACAAGGCTAGGTTTGAGAAAATTCGAAAAATTGTCCACGGGGAGTACAAAACCTAAATTTTCGAAATTTCCAAACCTAGTCATGATTATACTTTTTTGAACCGGCTTGACACGCTGATTCCAAAAATACCAAAGTTTTTGAGTTTGGATCAAATTTGACCGGGTTACGGTAGTTTTACCTTCCAAAAATGCACATTTTCTACTGTAACTTGGTTAAATTTGATTTTCCCACTGTGCCACCTATTTTTTCGGAATGAGGAGCTCATTTCGGTTCAGAATCATTTAACCAACACTAGATTTGGACTATTTTCGGAAAAAGTGGTTTTTGTAGTCCTCGTGGACAATTTTCAACTTTTTTCAAAACCTAGCCTTGTTTATATTATTCTAAACCGGATTAACGCCCTGATTCCGAAAAAATAGGTCTCGAAGCTCCTAGACCAAAAATGACAGGGTTACGGTAGATTTTTTGAAAAAAAAAATGAAAAAATTTTTTTTAGGAAGACGGAAAATATGGAACACTTGACTCGAACACTGTCGAAAACGGATTCTATGCACAATGAATTGTCTCCTAGATTGCTCATAATATTATTTTTGTGATTTTTTTAAAAAATATTTTTTTCAAGGATCTCTATTGCAATAAAAATAATAAATAAATTATTTTACGTGAACTTTTTTTTTCCGGAAAAAATTCCACAAAATTCCACGTTTGATGACTAGATTTCTGTTTTTAGGAAAGAAAAATAGAGAAAAAACGTTAGTTTTAAAGAAAGTAGCGACAAAATGGAGTTTGGCGGTGGTCTAAGCAGGTATGAATATCGGGAAATGCGTCAAGGCACTAGGAATGCGTCAGATATCCAAAAAAGCGCCAGGTATCCGGGAAAGCGCAAAATATTCGAAAATTTTCGAAAAAACCAAAAAGAGCAAAAAATCCAAAAAAGCGTCAAGTATCTAAAAAAAGCGCCAAGTATCTAGAAAAGCGCCAAGTCACTAGAAAAGCGTCAAGGATTCAGGAAAGCGGAAAATATCCGAAAAAGCGCAAACAGTCTAGCTTCGTATTAGTAACCCCGAAAGTCACTATAAACGCGCAAAGGACCCTTTTTCACGCCAATAACCCAAATAGCCTTTTTCACTAGAAAAGCGTCAAGTATCCAAAAAAGCGCCAACAGTCTATTTTTGCATTGGTAACCCCTAAAGTCACTAGAAACGCGCCAAAGGCTCTTTTTACGATATTATTTCGAAAATGCTTCCAGTCACTAGAAATGCGCCAGGTATCCAAAAAAGCGCAAATGATCGAAAAATGCGTCAGCAAGACCAAAAGTCACTAGAAATGCGCAAAGGATCCAAAAACACGCCAACTTACCAAAATGACGCCAACAACTTCTTCTTTCAGATTCGCCCTCTCCCCTCCTCTCACTAATCCTTGCCGAGACCTAGTCGAAGTGCCCGGTGGTGCCGAATGGAAAATTCGAAAACTCCAAGAAAATTTCGATGATTTCTGCTGGAAATATTCGGGAAGTTCGGTGATCGTTAACTATCATTTGAGACGGCTACAGGTAATTTTTTTTTTTTTTTTTTTTTTTTTGAAAATTTAGTATGATTTTTTATAGACCGTAACCCCCGTGGACACAGAAAATCAAAAAACGTTCTACGCCAAAGTGTCTCATTTTATGTCTCCTCTTGAAATTGCTCTTCAACCCAATTATCTAAGCTCCGCCAGAAAATCGATAATGAGCCAGTTAAACGCGGCTTACAAATGCGCCAATACTAGGCCAAATGGTTTCTTGGATAAGCAGATATTTGTTCCGGTAGCTTGTGCTGTACAGGAGTTGGGGATATGGTATCGTGGACGGGTTAGACAGATTTCCGGGAAGCAGCAGTGAGTTTTTGAGGCTTGAAACAGCTTGGAAACGGTTTTTACGACCTTTTTTCATCGATTCCGGGTCAGATCGAGAAATGCGTCAAGGCACCGAAAATGCGTCAAGGTAAAAAAATTGTGGAAATAGCTTGGGAAAGCTTGGGAAACTGTTTCCCACTATTTTCTGAACCCCTGGCGTCTTTTTAGCCTTGGCGCAATTTTGGATCCTTGGCGCTTTTCTCGATCCTTCCCTATTTCGAACTATATTTTGCGCCACTGCCCTTAAAAGCCTCATAAAACTATAGCCCTCACTTCCCTGATCGCCTGGCGCGTTTTTTGACCTTGACGCATTTTCGGTGCCTTGACGCATTTCTCGATCCGCCCCATTTTTAATCAATTTTTGCTCCGAAATAGTGCCAAGGGCTAGGAAAACCTTAAAAAACAACTTTCCGCTATTTTTTGGCCCTTGACGCATTTTCGGTGCCTTGGCGCATTTCTCGATCCACTTAATTTTTGATCATTTTTTTTTCAGTGTGGTAGTTGAACTAGTGGATTTTGGGACGGAAATCCTTGCCCCTCGACACCTCATCCTCCCACTCCTTCGTCGTTTCGGCAGAGCTCCGCCCCTTTGCTTGAAATGCAAATCCGATGGATTAACGGTTAACGATTTGGAGATTAAGGATCTCCATGATTTTAAGGATATTGTTAGCGACTGTAATGGGCTTTTCCGTGTCGAGATTAAGTCTGTGGAGGAGCCGTTTTTGGTAGGGAAGGGATTATGGTCCCGTAAAAAAAAATATTTTTTTTAGATCGATTTATATCATCCGACTATATCCGAGTTGAACGTTTGTAAGCGATTTTTTCCGGCTCCGGAGGAAATCAAGAAAACGAAAAGGATCGAGAGGAGCTGGGTTGCTCATTGCAAGAAAATGGTGAGTATCGAGAAATGCGTCAAGGATCCGGAAAAGTGTCAAGACACTAAAAATGCGCTAGGGACCTTGGATAACACAAAATATCCAGTTTTGCGTCAAGGATCGAGAAAAGCGCAAAGGATCCGGAAACGCGCCAGGGCACCAAAAGAGCGTCAAGAATCCAAAAAAGCGCCAAGCAGCCTCCAAATACCAAAAAAAAATCAAGCAAAAATCGCTAAATATCGAGAAAAGCGCCAAGGATCCAGTTTCGCACCAGGCACCAGAAATGCACAAGGTTGTTTTCTGAAGTTTTCTAGCCCCCTTCAGCTATTTCGGAGCAAGATATAGATCAAAACAGGGGTGGATCGAAAAATGCGCCAAGGCACCGAAAATGCGCCAAGGTCAAAAACGCACAAGGGTGTTTGAAAATAGTGGTAAACAGTTTCCTAAGCCTTCCTGAGTCATTTACGCGGTTTTTTAGCCTTGGCGCACTTTTGGTGCCTTGACGCATTTCTCGATCCTTGGCGCTTTTCTCGATATATTGCGATTTTAACTCAATTTTTCGGTTTTAGGTCAAATTAGGTTATTTGACGCATTTTTGGTGCCTTGACGCATTTTTGGTGCCTTGACGCATTTCTCGATATCTATCATTTCCAGAACGAGGAATTCGAGGAAGATGAGGATTTCGAAGAGGAACATGGTGATGGTGACTATTTTCCCTCATCCTCAACTCAATTCCACCGTATCCCAAAAGAAATTCCACGTATTCAATATGTCGCCCGTCTCCCGAAGGCTCAACGTGCTCCGAGATTTGAGCAGGATGTGATGCTCGTGGAACACATTGAAAACTCGCAATTAGTCTATCTACAGTACCCCTGGCAACAGAAAAAGAGATTAGAAATTGACGCGCTTTTGTACTCCACGTGGACAAGTCTCCCGAGGGTTCCAGAGGAGATGAGAAAGGCTGAGCAATGTTGTGTGATTAGAAATCCGAAATTGGATAGAGTGTGTAGAGGAGTTATTGTGGATGAGAGTACGGTACTTTTGGTGGATTACGGTAGATTTGTGAAGTGTCCTGGGAAGAATGCGGATTTGAGATTGTTGCCGGCGGAGGGGTTGTATATGGAGGAGCCTATGGTAGGTGAAAACGGTCAGAGGTCATTTTTAATAAATTCTGAGGCCAGATTCGGATTCAGGAGCTCATTTCGGTTCGAATGAGTATAATATTGACTAGGTTTGCACCATTTTGAAAATTAGCGTTTTTTGTAGTCCTCGTGGACAATTTTTCGAATTTTTTGAAATCTAGTCTTGTTTATACTTTTCTGAACCGGCTTAACTTGCTGATTCTGAAAAACAAGGTCTCGCAGCTTAATAATCAAAATTGACCGAGTTACTGTAGTTTTAGAAATGAAAAATGTGCATTTCCCATTGTAACTTGGTTAATTTTGATTTTCAAACTGTCCCACCTATTTTTTTGGAATGAGGGGATTATTCCGCTTCAGAAAACTATAATATTGACTAGATTCCGATAAACTTGAAAATTAGTCATTTTTGTAGTCCTCGTGGACAATTTTTCGAATTTTTTAAAACCTAGCCTTGTTTATACTTTTCTGAACCGGGATGACGCGCTGATTCCGAATCTGACAAAATTTTTAAGTTTAGACCAAAATTGACTGAGTTACGGTAGAAAATATGATTTTCGCTTTTTCTGATTTTTTCAAAAAAACTCCAAAACCTAGTCAAGATTATACTCATTCGAATCGTCTTAACTTGCCGAATCCAAAAATCCCATTTTCATTCCAGGTTACCGTAATCTCCATGACTCGCGGCATGATTCTTCCATGTCCTCATCATTCGGAGACTCAGTACTTGCGCCAGCATCTGCCACGTGGCACCCGAGTCCATTTTCAATGGGATAAGAAGTCCAAAGTGACTCCAATGCGAGGAAAACTCGTTTTAAGTGGTCAACGGGATAGTGTGAATGATAAAATGGTCAATTGGTAAGTATCGAGAAATGCGTCAAGGATGCAAAAGTGCGCCAGCAAGCTCAAAATGGTCTAGGGGCACTAGAAATAGCCTAGAAATCATTCCCTTGTCCTAAAAAATCGAACATCCAAAAAAGCGCCAAGGATCGAGAAATGCGTCAAGGATCCAAAAGTGCGCCAGCAATCTTAAAATGGTTTAGGGACGCTAACTATGCGTTCCCCGACCCTAAATAGGCTCATATCCAAAAAAGCGCCAAGGATCGAGAAATGCGTCAAGACACCGAAAACGCGCCAAGGGTTTTTTTCGCTCTAAAATCCATTTTTCAGCCTCCGCAAGCGAAATATCGATCGACAATGCCGCCAAATCGATGTCTACAGGCCACGCCCACTTCACGTCCTCCCACGCGGGGACCATGTCTATAGGGGTACCTGTCATTCACAGTACTCCAAAGGGATCATGGAATTTTTATGGATTTGAAAAAAAATGGAAAAAAGAAGAAGAAGAAACTAGAAACCTTTTTTTAAAAAATTTATTTGAAACCGATTACTGTACTTTTTTTCAAAAAATAAATTCGTTGACGCACTTTTGGATACTACCGTAACCCCGACCTTTTTGGGGCGGGGTTAAATTTGAAAATAGAAAAAAAAGCTAAGGATAATTAATTCTCGTAATAACAAGCATTACTCGTCAATTTTTTAGTAGCATCTCAATATGAGCAAGGTAAGCTGCTGGCGCGTTTCTCGTGCAACATGGTTTTTCAGCGTCATCCACACATTTGGGACAATCAACATGGTGCTAAACGGAATCCCTACTATCTAAATAGTAAGTTTGGTGCCTTGGCGCATTTTCGGATACTTGGCGCTTTTCTCGATCTAGATGATTTTTCGATTTTTTCGAGGATTTAGGGGTATTTTTAACTCCCTTGCGCTTTTTTAGTGCCCCTGACGCGTTCTCGGTGCCTTGGCGCATTTTTGGATATTTGGCGCATTTCGTGATCTTGAAGATTTTTGAACTTTTTGGGGCTATTTGGACCGCTTGGCGTGGTTTAAGAGCCCTTGACGCATTTTCGGTGCCTTGGCGCATTTTCCGATACTCGGCGCGTTTCTCGATCTTGAAGTTTTTTCGATTTTTTCGAGGATTTAGGGGTATTTTTGACTCCCTTGCGCATTTTTAGTCACCCTGACGCATTTCCGGATACTTGACGCATTTCTCGATCTTATCTATTTTCAGCCTCCCGCTCCGATACCACTGGCTCCTCGATCTCCAGCACCTTGGAATACTCACGTGAAGAGTATACGGTAGTCACGCCACGCCCCGGACCATGTTGTCATCATACGGTAATTATTTTTTTCATTTCTCGTTTCGAAAACTTAGTCACAAAAAATCGCAAACTTTTTTTGAGAAAAAAAAATGCCATTCGTAACCACTATCATTTGTCCGTCGTCGAGAAACGTTTGGATGATTTTTAAAGATGAGCAATCCAAAATAAGAAAAAAAATTTTTAGGCTAAGCAAGAAAAAGTGAAGCCGAAGGATGTTTATGTGACGAATCGGGAGAGGGCACAGGCTGAGCAACCGAAGACTTTGGCACCATGGAAGTTTCAGTCGATGAGGAAGGAGAAGGTGAGGTGGACACTGGAAGTGCGTCAAGGCACGGGAAAAGCGCAAAGGATCCAGAAAAGCGTCAAGGATCCAAAAAAGTTTCAAGGATCCTAAAAAGCGCCAGGGATCCTAAAAAGCGCCAAGCATCCAGTAATGCGCAAGGGGCCAAAAACAGCGTAACATTGTTTTTTGAGTTTTTCGGGGTCCCTTGCGCTATTTCGGTGCAAGATATGGATCAAAATAGGGGTGGATCGAGAAATGCGCCAACGCACCGAAAATGCGCCAAGGTCAAAAACGCACAAAGGGGCTTGAAAATAGTGGGAAATAGTTTCCCAAGCTTTCCTGAACCACTTGCGCTATTTTTTGGCCTTGACGCATTTCTCGATATTTAGCGATTTTTGCTTTATTTTTTGGTTTTTAGGTCAAATTAGGTTTCTAGACTTATTTTGGAGTCTTGGCGCATTTTTGGTGACTTGGCGCATTTCTCGATACTTAAATAGCCTGACGCGAAACTGGATCCTTCGGATTTTTCGACACAATCGTCCAAAAAAGCGCCAACAACCTATTTTTTTCCAGTACAACCCGATGTGCGTCTCCACGGCCTTCGACGCCTACCAACACCGTATCAAGCTGAAAAAGTGGGCGGAGCCTAAAATCACTCACACCCAAACCACTCACAAGAAACACGTCAGGATTGATGAGACGGCCACCGAAGTGGTCCATGATGGGTACGTTGGCGCATTTCTCGATACCATCTTGACGCGTTTCTCGATACCAACTTGGCGCATTTCTCGATACCACCTTGGCGCGTTTCTTGATACTATTTTTTGCAGACCAAAATACCAAAAACTTCGAGTGACTAATCGTCGAAACGATGAGATTAAGATTGATAATTTTGTGACGAAGACGATGGAGGATGCTGAAGGTGATGACGTCATCAGAACTGAGAAAAAGCCACCTGGATTCTATGGAACATTGGAGGCTGAGCAATCGGCCGAACAGGTGGCCGTTCATTTATCGTATGCGTCGGATAACCTGGAGAGGCTGAGATTTGTGACGGAGGCGGTTTATCCGCAAGCGACGGATCACTTGGTGGGTATCGGGAAATGCGTCAGGGATCTAGAAAAGCGCCAGTGATCCTTAAAAGCGCCAATTAACCTAAAGTGCGTCAAGGATCTAGAAAAGCGTCAGTGATCCTTAAATACGTCAAGGATCCAGAAAAGCGCCAGCTATCCTAAAATGCGTCAGCTATCCTAAAAAGCGTCAAGGGTCTGGAAAAGTGCCAGGTATCCTAAAATGTGTCAGCTACCCTAAAAAGCGTCAAGGATCTAGAAAAGCGCCAGTGATCCTAAAATGCGTCAAAGATCCAGAAAAGCGCCAGTGATCCTTAAATGCGCCAAGTATCCAAAAACGCGCCAACAACTTATTTTTTCTACAATTCCAGAAAAAAATCCGCGAGATCGAAGAAGACGTCAAGGATTTCAATAGCCAAATGAGAAGTCACCGAGTCAAAGTTCCCGTGGCGGCGGTAAGTGCGCTCTATTGAGAATCCGTTTTAAAAACTTTTTTCAGGGCGCCCATACTCAAATTGCTCACTTTATCATCAATGAGAACTAACCTTTTGGAGATATGAAGAATTTATTTATTTCGTTTTTTTTTTTTTGAGAGAGATGCACTTTTAAAAGGGGTATAACTCGGTTACGGTAGGAGATGGGGGGAAATAGTTAACTAATGAAATGTAGATCTTGATAAGGGCTATATTTTGTTAGTTGACAACTTTTTGATAGCTGTTACAGTAACTGAGATATGGGAGTTTTAAAAAATCAATTTTTCAAAAATTGATTTTTGGCGATTTTTTAAAACTCGAATATCTCGGTTAGTTTCAGAGCTATCAAAAAAGTGTCAACTAATGAAATGTTGTTTAGGTTAAGGGCTATATTTTGTTAGTTGACCACTTTTTGATAGCTGTTACAGTAACCGAGATATGAGAGTTTTAAAAAACCATTAAAAATTACATTTTGAAAAAATTAAATTTAGGTTGGTTTTTTCAAACTCCTGTATCTCGGTTCCATGCAGTGATAGAAAAAAGTTGTCAACTAACAAAATGTAGCTCTTAACATAAGCAATATTTCACTAGTTGACACTTTTTCGATAGCTCTTACAGTAACTGAGATATGGGGATTTAAAAAAATCACTTTTAGAAAAATTCATTTTCAATGGTTTTTTAAAAACCCCTATAACTCGGTCCCCGTTAGTTCTACAAAAAAACTGTCAACTAACAAAATGTAGCCCTTTTTAAGCTGAGCAATTCGTCAATTGACCATTTTTTCCTATCTCTCACGGCTAACGAGTTATACCCATTTTAAAAAGCAAGACTAGTCATCACATATGTTTTTTTGTCAAAATAATGCACAAATTATCACAGATTATGTTATTATTGATGCTTGGGTGTCCTTTGTAGTTTGTAGTTAGAGTGTCGATGAAGAGCAGGCAGTTTTGGATCGTTCCTCGAATTCCTGGACCCGGATTTCTAGCTGGATCCGGACTTGCGCTAGTCTCGCTCTTTCGGACTCCAACTCAGCGTTTTGAATTCTCAACGCCGCACATCTCTTACTCCACCGCTCCATTCCTTCTCCCTCCGTCGCTTCTTGCTCCGCCCCCAATAAATCATCGATTTGAACGCCGACTTTCGAGAAGAATTGATTGACATCTTCCTCAGAATAAACTATCCCCGTAGTTTGGGTTGACGAATCCGCCGTCGTTTTTTTCTCCTCTTCAATTACTCTTGGCAACGGGGATGGGGTGATTCTTTGTGGGATTGGGGGTGGAATACTATCCGGAGTGGCTGGGAAAGAAGCGAAAGTGGTTGTTGTGGTACTGACTGAAGAGGGTTGGGTGGTTGGGTCGGAATGGGAGGACCAAAGGGACAGGGTGTTCGGTGGATCCGAGAGCTTTTTGTTGACTCCGATTAGCTTGAGGTCGAGGCTGGCGCTTCGGTTGTGGCCGCGTTGTTGGGGACGAGCTGGTGGGGCTGGTGGGGGGCCTGGAAGAATGGATTGGTTGAACGCTGCTTAGCTAAGCAGCGTTGAAAAGTCTCTGGTCGGCAGCCGCTTGAACGGTGTGTAGCTACGCAGCGTTGAAGACGACGACCGCTTTCAACGCTGCTTAGCTACGCAGCGTTGAAAACACTCGGTGTGCGATCGCTTGAACGCTGCGTAGCAGCTAAGCAGCGTTCAAGCGGCTGCCGACCACTGGAATCTTCAACGCTGCTTAGCTACGCAGCGTTGAAGGTGGTCGTCTTCTTCAACGCTGCTTAGCTACGCAGCGTTCAAAACACTCGGTGTGCGGCCGCTTCAACGCTGCTTAGCGGCTACGCAGCGTTCAAGGCGACGACCGCTTTCAACGCTGCGTAGCTAAGCAGCGTTCAAGTGGCTGCCGACCAATGGAATCTTCAACGCTGCTTAGCTACGCAGCGTTGAAGCCCACTACCCAATGGAGGCTTTTCAACGCTGCTTAGCTACTTCTTTCTTTCTTTTTTTTTTTCACTTTTTTCACGGGGTCACAAAATCCCCCCTCTCTCGTCGAAAGCAAAAATATTTTCAAAGGCGGCATTCGCTGCGTAGCGACTCGACAACCTGCATTCCATACGGTAGTGCCGATTTGCGGGTCTACAAATTAATGGTTTTCGATGTTTTTTTATCGAATTCCACCATAAAATGTCGAAAAAATAGCTTCAAAAATTTTTAAAATATTACTTAAGCAAAGTAAAGTTAAAACTTTTCGTTAAATTTAAATTTTAAACACATTTTCATCATCAGACAGACCCGCAAAACCAAAATTTGGCACGCTGCCAAGTTTTAGACGCAGTGTTCAATGGAGCGCATTTGCTTTGACAATGCTGAAAGGGGGGCTTTTGGGACCCCGTGTTTTTTCAATTTAAATTCTTCTCTTGGGATTCTTAATGAAGCAAGCCTGCTATTTTTTAACATGTAAAAAGTGACTAATGAGATGCGATTTTTGCGATCTTCCGGTTGCTAGGGGCAGCCTGGCTTTTTTTCAAGGCTTTTTTACACTTTTTGAAGGGTTTTTTCCCAATTTTTTGCGGTTTTCAAGGAGTTTTAGCTCGTTTTTCAATTCTATCGAAAATTGTTTTTCAAATCGCCGCCGCATAATTGGTAGCAATGGGGCGCGTTTGCAATATTTTCATTTTTTTTTTCCTTTTTTTCCAGCGAATTTTATCATTTTTTATCAGTTTTCATCGGTTTTTTGGGGTTTTTTCGGGCAAAAATAGTAAAAAATTAGGTTTTCCAGCTAAAATAACTAGTTTTTGCTGAAATTCCGGCAATTTTTTCGTTAATTTAAGCTAAAATCGAGTTGTTTCGATTTTCAGCAATTTTCCTTGGAATTGATTGAATTTTCGAGGGTTTTTTTTGTTTTTTCTTTAATTTTTCAGTAGAATTCGAGTATTTTAACTAGAAATTGTCGAAAAAATCAGTTTTTCAGCAAAAAATTGGCCTTTCGCTATTTTTTTATTTTTTCCCAATTTTACCTCGAAAAAATCCCGTTTTTTCTCAATTTCTAACCAAAAAAGCTTACCCAATGGACTCTTCAGTGCTAGCAACGCCGAATGCTTGATAGCCGTCGGTCTACTATCCACGAGAAGCGGTGGAGTGTCGGAGAATTGTTTGATGATCGGTTGATTCGTCCACTGGAATTTTTCGGTGATTTTATGGGAACATAGGGGTAAAAAGATTGGAAAATCTTGATTTTTCAGAGAAAAATCGGTTTTTTCCTGACTTTTCTCGTTAAAAATCGATTTTAAAAGGGAAAAACTCACATTTTTAACTGGCCCATCGGTCTCCACTCTTCCAAGGCTTACTGACGGGCTTACAGCTATCGGGCTAACCCCAGCTGACGTTTTTTCAGCCCTTGGCTCAGTAACGGGCGGTCTGGCGAACAGAGGAAGGGATTCCGGAATTGGGACCTCCCCTTTGACTTTAAGCACCACTAGATGCATTGCAATTGAAAATTCACTTAAATCCAACCATCCATCCTCGTTAACATCGGCCAGTGACCATATCTTCGAAAGGGAGCTCATATCCAATGACGATCTCTTGAAGAACGCCACAATTCGTTGATCGGCTCCACAAAGGGCTCCGGAGAGATCGATGACGCCTTGAGTGGTTTTTATCAGGTGTCGAAAGCATTTTGTGTAGTATTCCTGTTGTTTTGGAGTGATTTTGAATAGGGAGTCTGACGTGGAATCCGCTGAAATTGGGTGGATCAGAAATCGGGGGAAGAGAAAAAAATTCTACCTGGACTAGCATGTTTAAGCCGTCTCGGACTACTGATAATATCGGCAGCGACTTTCTCGAAGTCGCTATTCGAGAAGTAAGAAGACTTTTTCTCGTTTTCTGTCATTGATTTTCTGTCTAGACCAGTGTAAATAGAGGTGGGCACCGGGTGGACGCCTTCACGGTTAGCGGGTCAGCCGGGCGCGTTTTTGGTGCTTTCCGTTGGTTTTTCGTCGATTTTTCTTCCCTCAAAGCCTGAATTTTTGATTTTCAGCTATTTTTGAGTCTAAATGGCTCAAAAACTAACGAAAAAAGAGCTAAAAACCCTGAAAAATGCTCTCGGGAAGCAAGGAATCACTATGGAGGAGCACGAAACGGCACAGAACGCTCAGAGGCCTGTAGAAGTGCTTCAAGTCGATTGTTTCACCATGGAACCCGGTGAGCAAGATGGCTGGTATGTTGGATACGGTGTCGAGTATAATGGAGTCGGGATTTCCGCGGCGGAAGGTGGGGAAAATTCAAAATTTTCGATTTTCAATGAAAAAATTGGTTTTTAGTGGGTCCAGCGAGCTCAACGAGCAGTGATTCCGGAGATTTCCCACCGGAAAATCGAGAAATCGCCGATGAAAGCAGTGGATTCGATTCGGATCCGCCGACAGACGATGAGGAACCGCGGAATGTTCAGAATCGACGAGAAAGTGATGATGTTAGTGATAAGGGACAACTTTTGTATGGAGTCGATGAGCAATTCTATGTGGATAAGGGGCTGACAGCAAGGAATGTCACTGTTCATGATGCCGAATTTACGAGGAGTTATAGAACTGGTGATTTAGTGTGAGTTTTTGAGAAAAAAGTGGTGAAAACGGTGCAAAAATAGCTAAGCAACGTTGAAAACGGCCCAAAACGAGCTAAGCAGCGTTGAAAACGGTGCAGAAATAGCTAAGCAGCGTTGAAAACGACCCAAGATGAGCTACGCAGCGTTGAAGACGACCACACTTTCAACGCTGCTTAGCTACGCAGCGTTCAAGAGTCGCCGACTTCAACGCTGGCTAGCCGCTAAGCAGCGTTCAAGTCGTCAATCTTCAACGCTGCTTAGCTACGCAGCGTTGAAGACGACCGCACTTTCAACGCTGCTTAGCTACGCAGCGTTGAAGACGACCACACTTTCAACGCTGCTTAGCTACGCAGCGTTGAAGACGACCACACTTTCAACGCTGCTTAGCTAGCTAAGCCTATTTCCACTGCAAATTTTCCAGCACCACCAACCGATTCGAAGTGTCAAAATCATCCGAACCCGACGACGAAATCCATCATGGCTACCAAATGATCAACGACGACGCGATCCCCTGCATAACCTCCCATTCCGATGATTCAGATGACAATTTGGAGCCTTCTGATGACGTCACCACTAGCTCCGGGCTCTGGTGCAATTTTGTGATTGCTTTGAAGGATTTGGAGCGTGTTGAGAAGTTGGAAAAGCTAGAGATCCCCGAGGAGAAGCTCAAAACGATACCGTTGGATAACGAGAAGTTGGCGCAGATTTCTGCGGCGATGGCGAATTTTAAGCTGCCAACTCCTCCAGGATGGGAGGGTGTTAGTGATTCGAAGATTTTGGATTTTATTAGGCAGAGAGTTTAGTCAATGTGAATAAATTATTGGTTTTTAATATATTTTTCTCTTTTTTTTTGTTAAAATTGGTTATTTTCCAAGATTTATCTCTTTTTCAGACCTTAAAATCGATATTTTTATAGCTAGAAGCTTCCAGATGACGTCACAAAAGAAGCGATTCGACAACGAGGTGGACTGTGAGCTGGCGAAACGTAGCATTTGGCTCGTCAAAGTGCCCCGCTACCTCTCCGAACTGTGGGACGCCAACGAGGGAGGCGTCGTTGGAAAACTGCAAATCGGAGAGCAAGTCGAATTCCACACGGGAAAAGGGTTGAATAAACCGCGACCGAAAGAAGACGAAGGGCCGTCGACGTCATCTGCGATGTCTTCTGAAGTGTCGGAAATTCCAACGCAATATTCGTTTATTCTGAATGATGTTCGCGGGCAAACGATGAGCGTTTTGAGTGAGGATAAGCAATTGTTGGGGTCGGAAGCGGCTGTTAAAACGGGGAAATTGGCGATCGAGGGAAGAATTATAAAGAAAGCGGAGTGTCGACCACCGCCAACTTCTAAATATATGCAAATGAAGCGAGCGCATATTGTCAAGAATACTCAGCCGAAGAAGACTGTCAAAATGATTGATAAGGCGGCGGTGAAGTTTAAGCCGGTGTCGGTTCATGCGGAGGATATGATTAAGAATAAGCAGAAAAAGGATGGAGCGAAGACGTACAGAGCGGATCGGGATGTTCTTCGGCAGGCGTTGTTTAAGGCGTTTGAGAAGCACAGTTTTTATAGGTAAGCAGCGGGCTAAGCAGCGTTGAAAGCGGTCGTCTTCAACGCTGCGTAGCGCTAAGCAGCGTTGAAGTCGGCGAGTCTTGAACGCTGCTTAGCAGCTACGCAGCGTTGAAGCTGCCGCCGACCCGAGGCGTTTCAACGCTGCGTAGCGCTAAGCAGCGTTGAAGTCGGCGACTCTTGAACGCTGCGTAGCAGCTAAGCAGCGTTGAAGCGGCCGCCGACAAGAGGCTTTTCAACGCTGCGTAGCGCTAAGCAGCGTTGAAGCGGCCGCCGACCAAAGGCGTTTCAACGCTGCGTAGCTAAGCAGCGTTGAAAACAAGGCGATTTGAACGCTGCTTAGCTGCTTCCACCTAGCTCAACAGCCTCCAAAAATGTATTTTCCAGACTCCAAGACCTTCAACAACTCCTCCAACAACCGGTCAGCTACGTAAAAGAGGTCCTCCAAGAGATCGCCGTCTACAACACCGCTCCGCCCCATAAATCGCTGTGGTGCCTGAAACCGGAATACTGTAACTATAAAGTTAACGCGCAATCTGAGCAATAATCTTAAAGATTTATTATTTATTTTTTTCGAGCTTTTAACATAAATTTATTTTTTGGGATTTTATAATTTTTTTTTTGCTTTGTTCTGAATTTTTTTCGGTAATTTTTGCCTGAATTATTTGATTTTCTTTTTTCTGTTCTCATTTTTCAGCCTTAGATTCAGAAATGGTAAAATTCACGATCGAAAAGAAGACGTTACTGGGTCGACTAGGCAAAATCGACACGTGGGGATCCATTGAAGTCAACCACCAAACACCGTCATGTATGACCTACCTCCGCGCCGGACACATTCCCCATTTGACATGGGAAGTGGCTGAAAATCAGCTGAAACTCGAACAGACCCCAATCTATCAAATGACGCTTCCTTCCCTGGTTACTCAGGCGAAAATCATTGAAAAATTCGGAAAAGGAGCTCCAAAATTCTGTGGGATCCCGGCTAACTCGGCAATTCATTTGACGCCATTTGATCCATTAGGAAAGCTTCCCGGCGGTTATAATGACACGAAATCCATTGCGATTTGGACCCCAAATGGAAAAGTGTCGTTGGATGTGAAGACGTGGAGAGCCATTATCAATTCGTTTGGATGTGGATCATTTGAGACGTTGGTGGATTATGATACTCCAAGAGACGCTGGACAGAAGAAACTGGTGAAAGCAGTGGAGAGGACAAGGACTTTTTATGAGCAATTATTTCAACAGGATGAGAAAATACATGGCGAGAGGATTGTGTCGTTGGGAGGTGGATTTAGTAAATATCATAGGAGGAAATGTGCAATGGATATTGGATTGGGTGATGGGATCGGTGGATATTCGGTGGAGTTTCGGGAGTTTTCGGAGGGGAAGGAGGCAGATGAGAAGGAGATGACGGAGTTGTTGGAGGAGACTTTTGTGAGTTTGATTTGGTTAAGCAGCGTTAAAAACAAGGAGGAAATAGCTACGCAGCGTTGAAATCGGCGACTCTTGAACGCTGCGTAGCTAAGCAGCGTTGAAGTCGGCGACCCTTGAACGCTGCGTAGCTAAGCAGCGTTGAAGTCGGCGACTCTTGAACGCTGCCTAGCGCTAAGCAGCGTTGAAGTCGGCGACTCTTGAACGCTGCCTAGCGCTAAGCAGCGTTGAAGTCGGCGACTCTTGAACGCTGCTTAGCTAAGCAGCGTTGAAGATGTCGACTTTCAACGCTGCGTAGGGCTAAGCAGCGTTGAAGTCGGCGACTCTTGAACGCTGCGTAGCTACGCAGCGTTAAAATATCCTTTCTTCAACGCTGCTTAGCTACCTGAAAGCTTTTTTTCCTCCTTTACACACATTTTTCCAGTCACCACTCCCACCAACAAAACTCCGATACATATCCGGCCCCTTCAACCCAAAAACCATTCTTTTCCTTATCAAAAACGGAATTGATCTATTCGATTCGACGTTCCCTATCAAACTAGCCGAAGAAGGCCACGCATTCTGTCTTGCCGATGACTATCCGACGTCTTCGAAATTTGAAATTGTGGATTTTAATAATCAGAAGTTTGCTGATGATTTCACCACGCCTTTCGATGGATGTAGTTGTTATACTTGCACGAAATACACGAAAGGATATCTTCAACATCTTCTGAATACAAGGGAGTTGTTGGCCTCGATTTTGTTAGTGATGTAAGTGAATTCTTTTAAAGATTTTTTTAAAAAATCTGAAATTTACAGCCATAATCTAACGGAATACGATCGAATGTTCAAATTGATTCGAAAATCCTTGGAAAATTCGGAAGGGATTTAAATTTTTTTTTTTTTTGATTTTGGATTTTTTGTTTTTGTTACTTGTTTGAAATTGTTATTATTAAAATTATGAGCAAAATCTATTTTTATCGATTTTTCTGGTTTAAAATCCAATTTTCTATCTTTTTCAAATCCTTTTCTTTGTTTTTAAAGCCTAAATTCAGATGTCATCCATCTCATCATCCTCCTCAAACGTTCGAATGGATCGGCGATTCGATTGGGTTGGACCGCCGGATAATATTTCGAAAATTCGAAAAATTATGTAAGGGATCACGATTTTTAACCCTAAAATTCATTTTTATCAACGAAATTTAGTCTGAAAATGGTTTTTTCCGGCTAAAAATCACTGAAAATTGCAATATTTTCCTTTGCGGCACGGAAAAGTGGGCGGGGCTTGTCATTGGCAACACCCCCGCGCACTTTTTTGTTGAATTTTTTTCATGGCGAAATATTATTTTTCAGTATTTTTTTCTAAATTTCCGCTCTTTTCAAAGGATTTTTCAACAAAAAATAATGAAAATCATTAATTTTACAGGCTCCGCCGCGTCGACAATGAATCCGACCTCGAACGGGAATATCGGCAAGCGCGAGAAGAGCTAAACCAATGGAATTCGGATTTTTGGGCCGAACACAACCAACAATTCGATCGCCAGAAATCGGAATTCGTCGAGAGGAAGCAGAAGGAGTTGGGACGGTTGGAACACGTGTCGGCGAACGAGTTGAGCGAGTTTTATCGCGATTTTTTGAATGATCGACATGTGGCGATGATGGCCTATAATAAGTGGGTTTTTGATTGATTTTTGGGGAAAAAAGTTTTAAAAATTGGTAAAAAAAAATGGTTTCAGGGAGTGGTACCGACGAAATCTGCAATTAATATGGCCGGCGCTCAAGGTCAACGTCGTCAGATTTTTCCGGATGGCTAGAAAATAGTGTATTTGTTGTTTATAAAGGATTTTTAGCTTTTTTCCTAATTTTTTGTGATTTTAACTGATTTAATGGGTTTTTACACCCTTTTTTACCTATTTTTATCTTATTTTCCCTTAAAATTGCATTAAAACCCTGGTTTAGATGGTTTCTGGAAAGCGTACAGGCGCCGCGAAGGGCTCTCGTCACAACAAAAAATATTGGAGAAAAGGAACGGATATCGAGGATATTGAGGATGCGATTCGTAAGAATTTTCCAAGGATTTTCCGTTTTTTCAACTTTTTTTAACTTCAGATGTCAGATCCCGTGAAGCAGCTACAGGAGGAATCATTGAGGATATGAAGGATGAGGATATCTTCACTGTGGATCGTGTCCCCACATCGAAGAAGGTAGAAGAGCCGAAATTGACTCGAAAACAGCAAGCCGCTTTGGATAAGATCACGAGAAACATCACAGTTGAGAAGGCGGCTCTCCCGAAGCCAACTGGAAAAGTGCTCAAGAAGCCGGCGAAACTTCCACGTGGAAATGCGATTCTGAAGAATAAAACGACGGGAAAACCGAAGAATATCAAGAAAAAGGAGGGTTTTGATGTCTGGACAACCGATTTGACCCCGGCGATTCCAAAAGATAAAAAATTGGATAATATCGAAGCGGCTGAGCATTATCTAAAAATTGTGAAGTTGAAACAACCGAAAACACCGGGAAAATCGATCACAACGTTGCTTCCGGCTGTTGAAGTGGCGCAAGGAGGTGCTTCTTATAATCCGGAATCCAAGGAATATCAGGAGTATGTCAGCAGAATTGCTGGCGAGGAGCAGAAGTTGATCGATTCGGAGGAGAGGGTTAAGCGGGGAATTGAGCCGCAGTGGGAGAAGGTGAGGGTTTTGGTTGAAGGATGCGTTAAAATCATTGAAAGAAAGCTAAGCACAGGCATGTCCGGCTGCTGGCTTTCCGTGGCGGCGGGTTACTGTCAAACAGTAGCTGAAAAGGTGGTCCGCAAAGTGAGGTGCGGTGTTTGCGGACAATGCACGCGATCGGACACGCAAAGACGATTTGCATCATTTTTTGAGCGGGCCTTAATTTTTTTAGCTTTAATTGTTTGATTTTCGGGAATTTTATTGATTTTTCATCTTATTTTCTCTTTTTTTTTCTCAAATTCATGCTTTTTTCGAAAAAAATCATAATTTCAGGCCGACAACACCTTTAAAATAAGAAAAATGGGTGGATCGGGAGCAGGTATTCAATTTTATCCGAATTTTCAGCAGAAATACCCTGTTCAGGGATAGTTATGGTGAAAAATTGATGAATTTGACTAAAATCTCAATCAAGGGTGTGCGGAAACGCTATTTTCCGAGAATTCGGTTACTCGGCGATCACCCAAACAATATTTCAGCTTAATTATTTTCCGTGCACCCTTGAAAATTGAAAAACTTCATTTAAATGAGTCTCAAACTGTCGTTTTTTGATACATGTGAAAATAATGATATTTTCAGCGATCCAGTACAGCGTGCATGCAACTCAGTGGAATATAATTTTAAATATAATTTTTTTTGTTGTTGATATTGTAAAAATGTTATTTTTTATTGTGTTCTATATTTATTTAAATATAAAAATCCGAATTGATCGCCAGCTCAGGCAGACCTTTCGACTAGAATTTGTCCCTCGGAGAGGTCATTCGTGGGATTTTCTCGAAAAAGAGTGGCATTTTAATAGACAAAAATCTCTCGAAAGCTGAAACTGCTTGCAGTTCGTACAAAGTATTACTTACAGGGAACCAATGGGAAAACAGTTCTGTAGCTAGTCCGGAAACAGCCCCAAGGCGAAAATTACAAAAAATTGGTTAAATTTTCTTAAAAATCGAATAATTTACCCGTTTCCGACAAGAGAGAGAGTTGAGAAAACCCCACTAGTGGTAATGATTTGAAAAAAAAACTCGTAGAATATAGCTGTCGTCAATTTTTCTTTGTAAAATATTGAAATTCCTCGATATTCTTTCTGAATTTTTCTTATTAGTTGTTTATAATAATATTTTTGTTCAGAAAAAGTTAGTTTCTTTCCCAAAAAATCCAAAATTTTCCCTCTTTTTCCCCAATTTTTCTGAAAATTTTCTGTTGTATGTTGAAAATTTTCACAAATTTATCGGTAATTTTTGCATTTTTCGTTTAAATGAAAATCAATTATATACCGTAAAACCTGTATTAGAAGTGCCCCTGAAATTGAAGGGCCCCTCTAATTGAAGTGCCCCCCTAGACACCCCGCGAAAAATAGAAGTGCCCCCTCTAATTGAAGTGCCCCTTTAATTGAAGTGCCCCCCTCTATTTGTTCTTTTTTAATTGAATTTCATTTTTTGTTGCTTTCCTTGTTATAAAATTGTTGATGTTAAAAAATTGTTAAGTAAAAACAACAAAATTTTAACCGAAAGACGATGTACCTATAATAAAAGTGCCCTTCTCAGCAACCCGCGAAAAATAGAAGTGCCCCCTCTTATTGAAGTGCCCCTCTAATTGAAGTGCCCCCCAAGAGACCTCACGAAAAATAGAAGGGCCGGCACTTCTAATACAGGTTTTACGGTAATTCGACACTATTAAATTATTTAAGGAGAAGATTTGCTGACTAAAAAGCGTATTTGCGCGTAGCGTCGCATGCACGGTCCGCAATTTGCGCGTGGCGGCTTTGCGGACTGCCTTTTCGGCTGCAGTATAACTGCAGCCGAAACGGCAGTCAGCCTCTGGCAGTCGGCGGCCAGACGCGGACATGCCTGGCTAAGCAGCGTTGAAAACGATCCATAGAAAAGCTAAGCAGCGTTGAAGTCGGCTAGCTCTTCAACGCTGCTTAGCTACGCAGCGTTGAAAGTGGTCGTCGCCTTGAACGCTGCTTAGCTACGCAGCGTTGAAGACGACCACATTTTCAACGCTGCTTAGCTACGCAGCGTTCAAGAGTCGACCTTTCTTCAACGCTGCTTAGCTACGCAGCGTTCAAGAGTCGCCGACTTCAACGCTGCTTAGCAGCTAGCCAGCGTTGAAGTCGGCCTTTCTTCAACGCTGCTTAGCTACGCAGCGTTCAAACGCGCCTCAAACGCTGGTTAGCCAAACGTCAGTCGATTTCAACACTGCTTAGCAAAACCCCCTTTTCCAGGTCACCACAGAACACGAACGCTTCCTCGAAATGGCCGAAGGACTTCGTATCCACCCGAAATTCGCTGAAGTCGATGAAGAAGAGCCATCTGGAACATCGGAAGCTCCAGAAGAATCAGTGAAAAATCCACCGGTGGCATGCGAGCGATTGACAAAAGAGCAGAAGAAAAAGAAGGCGAAGGCGCAAGGATTAGAGAAGGAGGAGAAGAGACGTCTGGATGAGAAGGCCAAGGAAAAGGATGCTCATAATGTCTATCGGTAGGGATTTTATTAGAAGGGCACCTATAAAAGTTTGGTTTTTTCAGTACACGACAAATCCACAAAGAGCTTGATGAGGAGGAGAAGCAACGTCACGAAGAATCGGAGGCTCGAAAGAAGAAAAAAGTGATCAATAAGCTCACAAAACGCCAGAAGTTGGGACGTGGAAAATTCGTGGACGCGGAGGATCCATTCTTGCTCCAAGAGGAATTGACGGGAAATCTTCGACAAATCAAACCGCAAGGACACGTGTTGGACGATCGAATGAAGAGTTTGCAGAGAAGAAATATGCTGCCGATTGGTGGAAGCAAGGCGAAGAAGCTGAAGACCAGTTTGAAGCATAAGATCGTTGAGAAGAGGAATGTGAAGTCGGTTGTTCAAGGGAGTCGTGTTATTTGAATTTTTTCCTCTTTATCCAAATGTTTTTTGTTGTTTCTCTTGTTATGATTCTTTTTTTTTATTTCTTATTTTTTGTTGAGTAAAATTGAAAAGTTTTGAATTTTTTAATAATTAATTTTAAACTTCATCTATAACTGCTCTCAACAAAATCTTCCTTAGAATCCCGATTATTTCAATTCGACACTCGATTTTCTCCATTTTTTCGAAACTTTTTGAGAGATAATAGGCGAGGAGATGGACGCAAAGCCAATCGGTTTGTTTCTCGAGCACCACGGATTGGAAGTATCGACACGGGCAGAAGTGGATTCGGGGGTAGAGGAATTGAAGGGATTGCTTCTTTTTTGCGTGTTCTACCTGGAAAAAATAGAGCTAAACAGCGTTCAAGAGTCGCCGATCTTCAACGCTGCTTAGCTACGCAGCGTTGAAGACGACCATAGTTTCAACGCTGCTTAGCGCTACGCAGCGTTCAAGACGACCACAGTTTCAACGCTGCTTAGCACTACGCAGCGTTCAAGAGTCGCCGACTTCAACGCTGCTTAGCTACGCAGCGTTGAAGACGACCATAGTTTCAACGCTGCTTAGCGCTACGCAGCGTTCAAGACGACCACAGTTTCAACGCTGCTTAGCACTACGCAGCGTTCAAGAGTCGCCGACTTCAACGCTGCTTAGCTATTTTCAACGCTGCTTAGCCCTCTTCCAACGATTTCAACGCTGCTTAACCTTCTTCTCACCTCAATAAAACTTCTCTCCAACCATTTGCCTTCTGAATTCCATCGATTCCTCCTCCCCTTCTTCCTCAATCTCCATTCACTCCTCCAATCGAACACGGTTTTCTCCCGAAAATCCTCAAAAACACGTGGCTTATGGGGGATTTGTGAGCGAGGAACGAGCAATTCTCGTACTTTTCCACGTTCCATGAGTTGGAAGCTCTGGAATAGCTAGATTAGAACAGAATAGTGAGGAAATTTGCTACTGTCGCGACGACTTGGGGTTGAACGAGTCCGCCGATGATTGAGAGCTTTTCGAGGTGATTTTCCGAGTCGATGGCATCGGAAATGATGGTGAATAGTATCTGAAAAACAAATTATTTATTTCGCTTTAATTTCAGCAGCTTTTACCTCTTTAACCGAATTTAAAACGTTCATTTTAACCCATTTTGAAGTTCGCGCTGAAAATTTTTTATGATGGCCGAGCTCGCAGCCACTCTTCCATCCCTCGTGTACTCCTCTCGGACAAGTTGAATTTCTGTTTTATTTTTTTTCCCTGGTTTTCGCTGGTTTTTCGCTGGTTTTTCATGGATTTTCTCGATTTTTTCAAAGAAATTCAGTTATTTTCAGGTAAAACCTATCAAAATGCATCGATTAAACCAGATTACTCGGGGAAAATCAACGTTAGCCGACAAATTGAGAAGTGCTGTCGGTGGAGCGGATTATGGGAAATCAAAGCAGAATTTCACGTCGGGATCGATTGCGGCGAAGGATGAGAAGGTAAAAATTTAATTTTCCTTTAAAAAATCAAAATTAAAATCAATAAATTTCCCAAAAAAATCCCAGGGCGAAGACTTCCGCGAGCTGTTCGTCATGCCAAAACGAAAACTTCGCGGCCAGACCCAACTCGAACAAGCCACCGGACGCGCCGAATACAAAACACGAAGCCGCTTCGATATCGCCGATCGTCTAGCCGAACGGCCGCCGAGAAGCGAGGAAATGGATCCGGAGAAGCAGAAATGGTCGGATGTGTGGCCGGCGGCGCGGACTTTCGCTTCGAGCGTCGTTCCGTTGCCAGTTCGAATGGGATCTCGGCCGAATGTTGAGAAAAGAGCGCCGTTTAAGAAACAGGGAAATTTGGAGCTCGTCAAAATCCCCAATTTTCTTCATTTGACACCGGTAGCTGTTAAACAACACTGTGAGGCGATCAAAAAATTCTGCACTCCTTTTCCACCGGAACTCCTCGAAAATCCGAAAATTCTTCCGATCAGCGTTCAATATTCCACTTATATCCATCAGGGAACCAATATTCGAGATATCAGAAGTCGCGTTGTCACGATGATTGTCGACGTGGAATCGATGAAATTGGGGGATGAGGCGATGGAGAAATTTATTCGATTAGCCGGCGAGCGGTATGATGAGGAGAGCAAGGAATTGACGATTGTCACGGATAGATGTCATACGAGAAAGCAGAATTTGGATTATGCTCATTATTTGTTGACGGTTTTGTATCATGAAGCGAATAAAGTGGAGAAGTGGGAGGAGCTTAAGGTGAGGATTTGGGGAAATAGCGTTGAAATCGACTCGAGGGGAGCTAAGCAGCGTTGAAGTCGGCGACTCTTGAACGCTGCGTAGCTAAGCAGCGTTGAAAATGTGGCCGACATCAACGCTGCGTAGCTAAGCAGCGTTGAAACGGTGGTCGTCTTGAACGCTGCGTAGCTAAGCAGCGTTGAAACAGTGGTCGTCTTGAACGCTGCGTAGCTAAGCAGCGTTGAAACGGTGGTCGTCTTGAACGCTGCGTAGCTAAGCAGCGTTGAAACGGTGGTCGTCTTGAACGCTGCGTAGCTAAGCAGCGTTGAAAGTGTGGTCGTCTTCAACGCTGAGTAGCTAAGCAGCGTTGAAACGGTGGTCGTCTTGAACGCTGCGTAGCTAAGCAGCGTTGAAACGGTGGTCGTCTTCAACGCTGCGTAGCTAAGCAGCGTTGAAGTCGGCGACTCTTGAACGCTGCGTAGCTAAGCAGCGTTGAAACTGTGGTCGTCTTCAACGCTGCGTAGTGCTAAGCAGCATTGAAAGTGTGGTCGTCTTCAACGCTGCTTAGCCCCTGCCGACACGGTTTTCAACGCTGCTTAGCTCGTTCCACCCCTCATCACTAATTCCCCCTCCAATTTTCAAAATTTTCAATTTCCAGGAACGATCCGACAATCTAAAAGTGGAATTCGAAGGCTCCACCACCAAAATCAAACTCGTCGACCTAATTGAAAAAGCCAAAACCGCTGCACTCCAGACCGACGAGAAATCGATTGAGGAATTTGGAAAAATGTGGGAAACGTATCGAAATAACGCGGAAACTGTGGAATCAACAAGGGAATACGGACGAAAAATGAAGAAATTGTTGGGAATTCATTGATTTTTTTTTGTTATGTTTTTTTGTAGATTTCTATTGTTTTCATTAGATTTTTCTCTAGAATTCACTGTTTTCTCATGCCCTTTTAATAGGAGTTTGAATTAAAATTTTGTTACCTTTTCAGACCAGAAAGTACACCGCGACGCCTCCAATTTTTTTGTCCATGACACTTTTTTTTGAATTGATAAGAAGGGTGTAGAAAGTGCAAAGGAACAAAGAAAAGGAGGGGCTTCTTATCGCTCCAAATTTTTCTTTTTTTGGAATTTTTTGAAATTTTTGGATGTGCTCTTTTATTAGAGGTTTTTTCTTTTTTTCTTTTTTTTGAAATAATTTTTTTTTTTGTTTTTTTTTGTATTTAATTTCCTTCAATTCCCTGCCCTTATAATAGGGGTTCTTAGTAACTCTAATATAAGAGCACTTTTTTAAACAATTTATTATTCGGCATGATCAGCTAAACACCAGGCACAGTGTTGATTTGAACTTGCTGACTTATGAATTTGAAAAGGAACAAAACATATGATAAAAAGTGATGAAAAGGGGGGAAAAGATAAGAAAAAATGAGCGTTTCGTCATTTTTTGATTTTTTAGGAAAAACTTTTTTCTTTGGTTTTTTTTTAATTTTAAATTTTTTTTTGAAATTAGGCCACGCCCCCTTTAATCTCCCTAAAAAATTCCAGTTTTTCCAGAAAAAAAATGAGATTTCCATTTCAAGGTCGATTATTTTTGGCCACGTTATCCCATGCAATATTCTCTCAATATGGAGAAATAATGGCGGCTTGTCTGAATTTGATGAATGTTCCGATTAAGGAGTTTTTTAGGCAGAGTTTGAAGAATAATTATGGGGTGGAAAGGGATGAGAGGTTGGTTTTCATTTTTTTTTTTTTTTTTTGAAAAAATACTTATATCTTGGTTTCTAGGGGAGTTAGGGGAAAATGGTCAACTAGTGATTTGTTGCTCATGATAAGGGCTTTATTTTGTTAGTTGACACTTTTTTGATAGCTCTTACGGGTACCGAATTACAGGAGTTTTAAAAAAACCAATAAAAATTCGCTTCTAGTAGAGTTGATATTTAGTGTGCAATTTTAAAACTCCTATATCTCAGTTCCCATAAGAGATATCAAAAAACTTTCAACTAACAAAATGTAGCCCTTATTATGAGCAATATTTCATTAGTTGACCACTTTTTGATAGCTCTATTAGGAGCCGAGATATTGAAGTTTTTAAAAAATATGAAAAAAAAAAAAATTATTTTTCACTTTTTTCAAATCCCTATATCTCCGTTCCCATGAGAGCTATCAAAAAACTTTCGACTAATAAAATATAGCCCTTAACATGAGCAATATTTCATTAGTTGATAGTTTTTTGATAGCTCTAATGGGAGCCGATATATAGGAGTTTTAAAAAATTCGAAAAAAATATTTTCAAAAAAAAATATTTTTTTCACTTTTTTCAAATTCCTATATCTCCGTTCCCATGAGAGCTATCAAAAAACTATTAGCTAACAAAATATAGCCCTAGACATGAGCAATATTTCATTAGTTGACGGTTTTTTGATAGCTCTTACAGTAACCAAGTTACAGCCCAAAAACCAACTGTAATCGAAAAAAAAACTTTTTTGACCCCATTTCAACGAAACTTCTAGTGAAATCAGTTTCCCAGCTATAAGGGTTACTGTAACCATTTTTCTTTTTTGATTCCAATTCAAAATTCAAAATTAAAGAAAAAAACCGTACTTTAAACTTCCCAAAAAGTGAATTTTGATTTGTTTGCTTTCCACCATGTGACATCATTTCAAGTTTGTTTCTTCCTTGATTTTTAATGATTTTTAATGATCATTTATATATATTTATATATACTTTTTGGTGATGATCAACAATTTTAAAAAAAAATTTTATTTTTCTAAACATTTATTTTACGGATCCCATGATGGGGAGTTTAAAGAAACAAAAAAAAATTTCTTATCAGTGATTTTAATTTCGGACGTCATCGTGGTAGGTCATTTTGCTAAATTTAGATCGGGGAAATTGTTGCAAAAAAAATTATTTTTAGACTTTTTTTTCCAGCTTCGAAACAATATTCTCGGCATGCGCCTCATTTATGTTCATCGGATTAGCGATCTCTTTTGCGATTATGGGAAGATTAATGGATGGATTTGGAAGAAAAGAGACGATTTTATTACGGTAATCTTAATTTTCAAAAAAAAAGTACCCCCGGAATTCAAAAACTTCCAGAAGTTTCTTGGGGATTATCGGCTCAATTTGCATGTTATCCTCGCTTTTATTGAATCGATTTGAGTTATACGTCATCGGACATTTGATAGCTGGAATGCTTCAAGGACTTCGAGTCGTTTTGATTATTTGGATGGCCGAGTGTTCTCCCGATTCGAAGAGAGGATTGACTTCTTTGTTTATTAATTCTGGAGGGGTGATAATGACGTTGTTGGTGACGCCGTTGTGTCTTCCGGGAGTTTGGGGAACGGAGAGTTTGTGGTGAGTTGGGGTAGGAGGGAGCTACGCAGCGTTGAAGAAAGCTACGCAGCGTTGAAGACGACCACAGTTTCAACGCTGCTTAGCTACGCAGCGTTGAAAGCGGTCGGCGCCTTGAACGCTGCGTAGCGCTAAGCAGCGTTGAAAACGACCTTGCCGACCAGCGTCTTCAACGCTGCGTAACAATCTTCAACGCTGCTTAGCTACGCAGCGTTGAAAGTGGTCGTCGTCTTGAACGCTGCGTAGCCACGTCTCGCCTCTCTGACCCACAATCTCACATTGCAGTGCATATGGTTGGCCGAGTGGTAGAAGCCTTGTTTATCAGAAATCTATTGCTGGTTCGAACCCACCCTTTTCCAATTTTTTGATTTTTCTTCTTGAGCCTCAAAATACAGTCAAAAGTCATTTTGACCATTTTCCACTTCACAAGGAGTTTAAAATAGCTTTAAAAAGGAAATTATCTTTTTTTAGGAAAACATTTTTTTTTCGTCAAAACTCTATTTAAACTTATTTTTAATTCCAGGTTCCTCCTCCCCTGCATAACAGCTCTCCTCTCCACCATCCACCTCATCGTTACCGTATTCCTCCCGCAAAGTCCGAAACACCTATTCATCCAACAAAATAACGAAGAAAAAGCTCGTGAAGCTTTGAAATTTTATTATGGAGATCATAAGGAAAAGCAAGTGGAAGAAGCGATTCGAGAAATGATTCATGAGAATAAGCAAGCAGGGAAAGGGAAGACGAGTGTATTGGATATTCTTCAGCATCGGACTCATAGGTAAGCTACAGTAATCCAAATCCATTAACAAAATCGATATTTTCAGATTCTCCCTATTCCTCGTCTTCATCTGCTCGTTGGTCCCCGTCTTCTCCGGCCTCAACATCAAATCCCAATATCTCGTTGAACTCTTAATCTCTTATGGCTTATCTCAAACCAACTCAACCATCGCTATAATGGTCATCAGCGCCGTCTCCCTTCCCGTCTCCTTCATCGCCCCACTAATCATCGAAAGATACGGTCGCCGCCCGATTTTCGTATTGTTGACGTGGCTTTGTGCGTTGGAATGGGTGGGAATGGCTATCCCGGAAATGGCTAATAACTTCGGATGGACTTTCGGAAGTCGATGGGTTTTCGCTTGTCTTGCGGCAGTGTTGGGGCAAAGTGCCGTCAATTTGGGAATGCTGGTCATGGCGCCGATTATGATTTCTGAGTTGTGTCCTCATAATATCAGGGCGACGGTTTCGCAAGCGACGCAGGTAAGCACATCACCGTCCGCGGTTGCCAGAGTAAAGTGTGGTCGAATGGCGCAGTGGTTGTGCTCTACGTTGGTAGTCTGAGGGGTCATGCTCGACTCCCGGATGAAATTTTTTTCTTTTGCTTTTTTTGCTTAACCAATTTTTTCTAATTCAGGTCCCACCTATCGCCATCGCCGTCCTTGAAGTCTTCATGTTCCCGACGCTCCGCGCCCAATTTGGATTTTCAATGTTCCTGTTTCTTGCCACGTGTTGCGCGGCGCTCGCCACTATTCTACATACTCAGGTAAGCTTATTTTCAAAATTTTTAACTGGAAAAATCAATAATTTTTTAAATTCAGATGCTCGAAACGGCTGGATTAGCAGTCGATGAGATTGTGGCTCGATTGGGTGGTGAACCAACGTTAACCCGATCGAACACTTCTGTTGGCTGGTTGGATTACGGTAGCTTATGGGAGAAAGAACCGGAACCGGTGATGGCAAGGAAGAGTACGCTTTATGCGATTAAGGAGCAGCTAGTGATATAATTTTTTTGAAAAAATGGTTTTTTCCACGTGTATTTTAGAAATACGGGTTTTTAAATAAAGATTTTCTTATTGACCTAATTTTTAGCTTTAATTTGCGCTATGAATCGTGAAAATTCGTTTATTTTCAGCAAAGTTATCTTGAAAAAAAAATGAAAAAAAAAAAGAATTTTTTTAAAAATCCCAAAAACCGTATCCCTCTTTAAAGGCGCATGCCGCAAATCTTCGCGCGCGTCCCCCCACGAAACAGCTGTCGGACTCCTCTCGGACAATCTTGTTTTTGTTATTTATTTATTTTTGGTGTCACCTGCGCGCAAGCTTCCCCCTTTTTCGTTTTCTCTGCGTCTCTCTTGGTTACCAACATTTTTTTTGAGTATTTCGAATTATTAATTTCTCACAGTTTATCGATTTTTAGATATGCTCGCCTAATCGCTTTTCTCAGCGAAAATCTTCATTGCTCTTCTTGATTTTCGAAAAGAGAGGCGTATTACTCATCAAGTCAAATTCAAATTGTTTTCAAGCCCAAGGTATGAAATATCAAATTTTTCCTTTGAAAATCCTTTTTTTCCAGAAAAATGGGCCAAAACTCGTCGAAATCGGCTCAAATTGAGTCAACACCGGTGGCAAGTGTGGCGGCGCCGGCGATGACACCGGGATTCGGACGTGCGCAGACGATGCTCGATGTGACGCACGCGCAATTGGCGACGTCGGAGGCCGGTGGACGGGGACTTCAGCGATCGTCGTCGGATACGGCGTTGAACACGTCGACGCAGAGTTAGTCGTGAGAGGAGCTAAGCAGCGTTGAAGGTGGCGACTCTTGAACGCTGCGTAGCTAAGCAGCGTTCAAATCTTCAACGCTGCTTAGCTGCCGCCGCCTTTTCTTCAGCGCTGCGTAGCTAAGCAGCGTTGAAGCCGACCACCGGCGGACGAAGTTGAACGCTGCGTAGCTAAGCAGCGTTCAAATCTTCAACGCTGCTTAGCCCTCCATTTCTCAAAAACACCTTTTCCAGCTGCCTGCCAAAAATCGTACCAACAAGCGCTGGAATGGGGACGAAACGAGCAATTCCTAAAGTTGGCACACACATTCCACACGAACAACTATTGATTTTTCTCATTGCTCCTTCTCAATATTCTGCTGCAATTCCTGTTAAATGTCCATAATTTTTGTTTCGATGTATTTCGGGTGTCATATTGCTTTATTTATTCATCACGCTTTTCCACCTATTCCGCCCGAATAATTGGCTTTGGTATAAAGAATTCCTTTCGTTTTAAATTACCCTCCGCTTTTTTTTTCGTTTTTTCGTCCAGCGATGCAAGCGCGCTCCATCGGGGCGAAGCGTCACCTGCAAACGCAAAAGTGGATAGAAACACGCTTCTAATTATTATTTGTTTTTGGCGGTAATTCGAAAATGGAGCAGTCGTCATCGGGTAACATTGAGAAGAAGCCCGTGCAGAAATATATCGACGAACAGGGTCGCGAGTATTTTGGTTTGTCCTGAGAAAAGTCGAAATATTGAAATATTTCGAAACAATTTTTTGCAGAGACTCCACTTCAATACGAGCCAGTTTATTACGAGGAAAACGGGAGTACGCTGGTTTACGGGCATGATTATCAGTCGTTATCGCAGGAGATTTATCACGAGGAGATTGTTGGAGGGCAGGAGGAATATGTTAGTTTTGGGGAGCGATTTTTGTTGGGAAAATTGTGAAAAATCGGTGGAAAATTGACTTTTGTCGAAAAATCGATTCAAAAATCACTTTTTACATTGAAAAATCGAAAAACGGCGTTGAAAAAGACGATTAATGAGCTAAGCAGCGTTGGAAAAGCCCATCGAAAAGCTAAGCAGCGTTGAAGATTGAACGCTGCTTAGCGGTACGCAGCGTTGAAAAGTCGCCACCTTCAACGTGCTTAGCCTACGCAGCGTTCAAGAGTCGCCGACTTCAACGCTGCTTAGCCTACGCAGCGTTCAAGAGTCGCCGACTTCAACGCTGCTTAGCCCTACGCAGCGTTGAAAAGTCGCCACCTTCAACGCTGCTTAGCACTCTTATTGGGCTTCTCAACGCTGCTTAGCTTTCCCCGTCATCAAAACTGACTTTTTAACGCTCCTTACCTCATTTCTTCCAGGTCGAATCCCTCCCATCAACCTCTTCTGCCCCTCCCCCACCTACCAATAAACACCGCCTTATCAAAGAAGGACCATTCCACGCGGGAACTGTTCTCCTTACCAGCCAAAGCCTCTCAGCTGAAAATGCCACGTTGCAAGCGAGATCCGGGAAACGAGCCAAAGAAGAAATCAAAAAGACGAATAATCCGACGATTAATGAAGGAGGATCGCTTCTGAATCGGAATCTACCTGGAATGACCAATATGTTCAAGGTTTTAAGACAATCCGTGTTGAAAAAAGCCGAGGAAAACTTGAAAACGGAAAAAGATGATGATGAAGAGGATGAAATGGATAAGGAAGGGGATCCAGATGATTCAGAAGACCCCAATAATTTAACACCTCCACCCATGGAACGACTCGGGGAGGAGGAGTTTCAGAGCAATGTTTTCGATCAATGGCCGCTTTATACGAATAAAGTTATCGATTTTAAAGGTTTTCTACTTTTTTTTTGAAAATCTGAATTAATTTTCCTATTAATTTTTTTCAGAAGCCTGTGAACTTCTGATCGGAATTCAATCGATAGACGAGGAGAAAGTCTGCAAAACCCTTCCGCTTCAATTCAAACACGAAGGCACTTTTTTGATAGATCTCCAGAATTGTGTGGATATTCATAGCGATGATAATGGCGCTTGGGGTAGATCTCTAATAGAAGGGCACCATTTATTTATTAAACAATTTTTTTTCAGAAATACCAAGTGGAAAAGTGAGGTTTTACAAAGAGACGGAAGAGGGGAATTTGATTCGAGTTGACGATGGAAAAGGCCGATTAAAAGAGTGGACGAAGGATTATACGTTTAAAATAGTTCTAAAAAGATATGAAAACGAGGTGACACGTGGCGCCGATGAAGGTCGTGGGCAATTCCAAAAGAAGATTTATACCGGATTCAAAGGACAGCAGAGGCTCCCGATAGCCATCGTAACCTACTCGTGGAGCTCGGGAAGACCGTGGAATTTTGTGCCGCCAGTGCTAAGGCCGAATAAAACGAGCAAACCGAATTGGGAGAAGAAATCGTATGAGAAGGTGGATATGACGAGTATGCCACAGATTGCATCGTCGTTTTTCGAAGGATTCAATATTTTCTCGCATTGTATTGTCAATTTCGATGAGGCCGCCGCGATTTTGTTGGGCGGAACCGTGGTGGATAGTAATAAGTGAGTTTTTGGGGTTAAGCAGGGTTGAAAAGCGTGTGAAAATGCGAAGCAGCGTTGAAAACGGTGTTTTTTGTTAAGCAGCGTTGAAGATGGCGGCTTTTGAACGCTGCATAACGCTAAGCAGCGTTGAAGACGGCCAGTTTCAACGCTGCTTAGCCCTACGCAACGTTCAAGAGTCGCCGACTTCAACGCTGCTTAGCTACGCAGCGTTGAAGACGACCACCGTTTCAACGCTGATTAGCCCTACGCAGCGTTCAAGAGTCGCCGACTTCAACGCTGCTTAGCACTACGCAGCGTTGAAGACGGCCAGTTTCAACGCTGCTTAGCTGTACGCAGCGTTCAAGACGACCACTGCTTTCAACGCTGCTTAGCAAATGACGACTCGATTTTCAACGCTGCGTAGGCTAAGCAGCGTTGAAGACGACCACTGCTTTCAACGGTGCTTAGCTGCCGACAGCCTTGTCTTCAACGCTGCTTAGCAAATGACGTCACCGTTTTCAACGCTGCTTAGCAACTTACGTCACCGATTTCAACGCTGCGTAGCTATTTTCAACGCGGCTTTGCCTCCTTCAACACTACTTTCTTCAACCTCCTTTCATTTCAGACTCTGCTCCTCGGTCCCCCTTGGCTACCGACAAAACGGCACCTTCGTCATCGACCTCAAACGAATGGGACACTGTATCCTGGAACTCCGTCGCGACGACAACGGTCTCTGGTCCAAGCCATCCGGATGCAGTCGATTCTATAAATTTGCTGAAAACGGGGACGCTATTCGAATCGATAAATCGGGAAAACTCCCAGCTGGAATGGATTTCGACGTGAAAATCCTCTCGAAACGATATGAGCACACTCAAGTGGATAAAAAGTTTGTTAGGAAGATCTACACGGCGAAAGGGAAGTTCTCGGCGAGTTTTCCCGGATCTCCAGAATACGCGATCATTGTTTATTACTGGAAAGGGGATCCGATCCCGTTTACGCCGATGTATAAGCAGAATCAGAATCGAACAGAGGAAAAGGAATATGCGAGATATCAACAGATTGCTGAGGAGGAGCAGGAGTTTGTGGAGACGTCTGGGACGGCTGGAATGGAGGAGGAGCATATGAAGTTGGGATATTTTTTTTTGATTTTTTTAAAATTCGATTTTTTCCAGAAATCTCCACCCACCGCCTCTGAAACGTGCCAGATTCGATAATCTGGATAATATGGTGGATATGAAAATGACGTTGATCCGAAGAGAAATGGAGAATCAAGATAGGTTTTCGGCGGTTTTGGATAGAGCGGACGCTTTGTTGGCTCGAATGGAGCAGCGATTTGGGATGGAGCAGGTCTACGCCCCGCAGCATTGGGAACATGTGGTTGGAGAGGAGATTATCGAGGAAGAAGTTATACAGGAATATTAAATGTGCCATTTTTATGAATTTTTCTTTATTTGGAATTGTTAAACATTTTTTGAATCGATTTTACGGTCTAAAACCGGTTTATTTTGAATTTCCCCTTTTTTTTAAGCTAACGATATTTCGCAGAGAAATGGAAAAATTCCAAGAGCAACTCGAAAACCTAAAAACTTCCTTTTCCCAACTCCCCGAGGATTGTCTCCTGGAAGCTATTGGTAAGAAAAAAACTTGAAAAATTCAGATTTTCTTAAATTTTGAGGTTTTCAGAAAGAATGGACCAGACGGTGGAGCAGCTATCGCAAAGCGTCGTGTTCATTCAAGATGATTATTTGGCGGATATGGGGAAGGGATTTGTGGTGAGAGAGCTAAAGTTGAACTGTTCTCTTGAATTCTGCTTTTTTCAGCAAGATTTTCTAAATCCGGTGGATCCCGCTTTTTATCCGGAGCCTTCCACGTCATTCTTCAGCGATGCCACGTCACCAACCCATTTTTACTGTTTCACATGTGGAGACCGATTCAATAATCGGAAGGGGCTTTATCGACACGGAAACTCGACTGGACATCGGACAAGGGAGTTTCGGTATCAGAAGAAAACGATAAAAGAGTCGACGTCATCGGAATCGTTTGATTTACATGAATCTTCATTAGATGACTCACTTCCATTGGAGATTTTGGAGCCGGAGGGGGTGGAGGAGCCCGAAGAAGCAGAGCCTGAAGAAGTTGAAGACAAGAAAATGACGTGCTACGAATGCAATTCGCCCTTCAAAAATCGCAAAGCCCTCTGGCGACACGGCCAAAAAACCGGCCACCGTCTCCGGCTTAAACGTGCCCTTGTATTCAAGGGAGGTCATGTGAAATGTCCGGAATGTGTGTATAGTACTGATAAGGCGGCTAATATGAAGATTCACTACAAGAGGAATCATAGTATGTAATGTTTTTGTGATCTTTGATGTTCTGAAAAAATGATGACATTTCGAGAGAATATTTAAACTATTTTGCAGTGTACTTTGTATTTTGTGATGGGAAAAATGAATCAGACCATTTTAAATATTTTTTGTCTGCATGATAGCCTACATTGTGGCTTTTGTTACCTTGATTTTTCATTGTTTTTGTTGAAAACAGCGTTGAAAATGGCTAAGCAGCGTTGAAAAAGCTTAGCAGCGTTGAAGTCGGCGACCCTTGAACGCTGCTTAGCTACGCAGCGTTGAAGTCGGCGACCCTTGAACGCTGCGTAGCGCTAAGCAGCGTTGAAGATTGGCTACGCAGCGTTGAGGTCGGCGACTCTTCAACGCTGCGTAGCGCTAAGCAGCGTTGAAAGTGTGGCGTTTTCGACGCTGCTTAGCTACGCAGCGTTGAGGGGGTCGCCGACTTCAACGCTGCTTAGCGCTACGCAGCGTTCAAAAGGGTTATTTTCAACGCTTTTTTTTAATTTTCGGGTTAAGCAGCGTTCAAAAACCACTTTTCTTTCAGCAAAATGTGCATCGGATTCATCAAAATCGCCACTTCCCCCAATGAAAAATACAAGTTAATCATCCTCAACAACCGAGACGAAGACTTCGATCGCCCAACGGCCCCCCTCCATTGGCACGATGGAATTCTGAGTGGAGTCGATGAAAAAGATGTCGCTCGTGGCACGTGGCTTGGAATGGATGCACGTGGAAAAGTTGGAATGCTCCTTTCGATCACTCAACCGGTGGATTCGAAGCATAAAAATGCGCCGAGCAGGGGTGGAATTGTCAATGATTTTTTGAAGACGGAATCGAATAAATTTTTAGAAAATTTAAAAGAAAATGCTGAAAAATACAACGGATTTCAATTTGTTGGAATTGAGAAAAATGAAAAAGGGCTGTTTGCAGTCAAATCGCTCACTAATCAATTAGTGGATCAGATAGAAATCAATAAATGGGATGATAGTGAGTCCTAAACGCTGAATTTAATTTTTTCAACACTTTCAGAATTCCACGTGTTTTCCAACAGCCCTCCACACATTCCATTCAAAAAAACTGAATACGGATTGAAACTTTTCTCGGAAAAATTGGAAAAAACGGATGAAATGGAATTAGTTGATATTTATGAACGGCTTTTTGAGATTGCGAAATGTGAAGATCATTGCTTCCCAGATGAGCAAATCCGGGTTCAAACTGGATTTCCCGGGGAGGTTTATAAGCCGTTAACATCGATTTTTGTCAGGTTTCCCGAGGAGATTCGGAGGTAATTTGAATTTTTTCGTTGAAATTCTAATTTTGGTTTTTTTCTAGATATGGAACTCGATCCCACACAATTATAATTGTCGATCGAAACGATCAAGTGACGGTAATTGAGGAAGGATTGGAAATGGGCAAAACTCTTGATGAATCCGTTTGGTACGATAAGAAATTTGATTTTAAGCTGTGATTTGATTGATAATAAATGTATCTATTAATTTTTCTTCTTTATTTCCCTTTTAATTCGAGCTGTTTTATCAGAAAATCCAGCTTTTTTTCTTATTTTGTTTATTTTTGATAATTTAAATCCCGCGCCGAAAACCGAAAAAGCGCAAAGGTATCGAGAAACGCGTCAATCCAGGCAACTTGGCGCAATCGTGATTTTTTCGAAAAATAATTTTTTTTATTTTCCCGTTGAATTTTTATCAAAATTCAGCCGTTTTTGAACTTTTCTTATCAATTTTTTAATAAAAATAAATAAAAAACACGCAGCTTTTATCGATTTTTATCAGTTTTTCTTAGTCATTTCTTGAAAAAACTGGTAAAAATGGTAGAACAAATTTTTAGAAACTTTGAAAAATTGGTTTTTCAGAGAAATGGTGACAAAACGTCACCAGGATGTGGTGGTGACGAGAGGAGCTATCGAGAATGATACGATATCAGCGGTAATTTGAAAAAAACCAATTTTCCCTAGAAAAAACCTAAAATTTCCAGGTCGCCGCCAAATTCTGGGCTCCATTCACCAAGGAAACTCACGAGAAATTCGACATTAAGCTTATCGATACAATCTATCAAAATGAGATGCTTAAGACACAATTCAACCCGAGAAAAATCATGATGTTGGAGTTTTCGCAGTACTTGGAAGGATATTTATGGCCGAATTATAAGCCTGAAGAGGCCTCGAGAGCTTATAATTTGTCGATTGTTGTGATGATTAATGAGAAGTTTCGGGAGCGAAATCTGGATTCATGGGCGGTTTTTACGCGGCAACCGGAGCATTTTCCGGCGTTTTTCAGGAAGATTTTGGAGTTTTCGTTGGATGAGGATGAGTGAGTTTTTTAACACTGCGTAGCTAAGCAGTGTTGAAGATGGCGACTTTTCAACGCTGCGTAGGGCTAAGCAGCGTTGAAGTCGGCGACCTTTGAACGCTGCGTAGCTAAGCAGCGTTGAAGTCGGCCACTTTTCAACGCTGCGTAGCTAAGCAGCGTTGAAGCCGGCGACTTTTGAACGCTGCGTAGGGCTAAGCAGCGTTGAAGTCGGCGACCTTTGAACGCTGCGTAGCTAAGCAGCGTTGAAGTCGGCCACTTTTCAACGCTGCGTAGCTAAGCAGCGTTCAACTGGGGGTCGTCTTCAACGCTGCGTAGTGCTAAGCAGCGTTGAAGCCGGCGACTCTTCAACGCTGCGTAGGGCTAAGCAGCGTTGAAGTCGGCGACTCTTCAACGCTGCGTAGCTAAGCAGCGTTCAACTGGGGGTCGTCTTCAACGCTGCGTAGTGCTAAGCAGCGTTCAACTGGGGATCGTCTTCAACGCTGCGTAGTGCTAAGCAGCGTTGAAGCCGGCGACTCTTCAACGCTGCGTAGGGCTAAGCAGCGTTGAAGTCGGCGACTCTTCAACGCTGCGTAGGGCTAAGCAGCGTTGAAGTCGGCGACTCTTCAACGCTGCGTAGCTACGCAGCGTTCAACTGGGGGTCGTCTTCAACGCTGCGTAGTGCTAAGCAGCGTTGAAGCCGGCGACTCTTCAACGCTGCGTAGGGCTAAGCAGCGTTGAAGTCGGCGACTCTTCAACGCTGCGTAGGGCTAAGCAGCGTTGAAGTCGGCCACTTTTCAACGCTGCGTAGCTAAGCAGCGTTGAAGCCGGCGACTTTTGAACGCTGCGTAGGGCTAAGCAGCGTTGAAGTCGGCGACCTTTGAACGCTGCGTAGCTAAGCAGCGTTGAAGTCGGCCACTTTTCAACGCTGCGTAGCTAAGCAGCGTTGAAGCCGGCGACTTTTGAACGCTGCGTAGGGCTAAGCAGCGTTGAAGTCGGCGGCTCTTCAACGCTGCGTAGCTACGCAGCGTTCAACTGGGGGTCGTCTTCAACGCTGCGTAGTGCTAAGCAGCGTTGAAGCCGGCGACTCTTCAACGCTGCGTAGGGCTAAGCAGCGTTGAAGTCGGCGACTCTTCAACGCTGCGTAGGGCTAAGCAGCGTTGAAGTCGGCGACTCTTCAACGCTGCGTAGCTATTTTTGCTTAACTACTAGCTACTTAGCAACATTAAAAACACATTTTCTTTCAGATTAAGCGCTTCCGAACAAAGCGCTCTCCTCACCTTCCTCGTCAACGCATTCGGCTCCCTAGAAACCCCAATCGTCCATAATGAAACCAAAAAACTCGTCTCCATTGAAATCTGGAATGGACTCCTCCCCGCTCAACGTGAAGATATGTTCAAAAAGCACAAAAAACTCAGAAAGCTCTGGGAAGCAACAGTGAAAAAGATGACTCCAGAAAACGAATTTCATCGTGAATATCTATGGAAATTGATTGAGAAGTTTAAAAAGACTCTAAAGAATTTCGATGGATCAGAAGGAGAGGAGGAGGGAGAGGATCCGGTGGATTCCATTAAATATTGCGAGAGATTCATTGAATTATTGATCGATTTGGAGTCGATTCTTCAAACTAGACGATTCTTCAATTCAGTTCTTCACTCGTCTCATCTCCTTACAAATTGCTTGTTATCACCATTGATTTCCACGGAAGCCGGATCCCTTTTCTTCCAACTCGTCCAACTTTTGAAATTCTACGCTCGATTCGAAATCGACGATCTCTCTGGACGTCAATTGACCCATAAAGAAGTCTCCGAGCAACATTATCAAAGTGTAACGCGCCTCCAGAAAGCCGCTTTTCGATTTTTCAAGGAGAATATGAAGGAGTTCTACCTGCTGAACGTCAGCGGAGTCGATACCCGAAGAGCACTTCAGAAACAGTTTGGAGAGATGCAGCACGAGGAGGTCTATCGATTTGCGGAATATTTACACTTGGTTCCGGAGTTTGGAGGTATTTTAGAGGTTTTTTTTTTGATAAAAAATATTTTTCTTTTAGAAGAAGCCGCCCAACAATCAGCCCTCCTAGCCCGCTTCCCACATAAACATCTAGTGGAAACGATCACTTTGCACTGTGAAAGACGCCCGAATCAGCTTACTCAATTGAATGAGAAGCCCCTTTTCCCGACAGAAAAAGTGATCTGGGATGAGAACATCGTCCCCTATGAAAGCTACACTGGGGAAGGAGTCCTAGCGTTGGATAAGCTCAATTTGCAGTTTTTAACTCTTCATGACTATTTGCTAAGGAATTTCAACCTTTTTCAACTGGAATCCACTTGTAAGAACCCAAATTTTGATTTTCCCCCTTCAAAAAATGATTTTCCAGATGAAATCCGTCAAGATCTGGAAGATGTGCTCTTCCGAATGAAGCCATTTCAACACGAGTCGAGAAACGAGACGGTATTCGCTGGCTGGGCCAAAATGGCGCTTCAAATTGATCATTTCCAAATTACGGAAGTCGCAAAGCCACTTGTTGGCGAGAAATCGCCAGCTGTGGTGAGAGCGGTGGTCACGGTGAACATCGGAAGACGACAGGATATTCGGCAGGAGTGGGAGAATCTCAGGAGACATGATGTGTGCTTTTTGGTTTCGTGCAGGTGAGAAGCCTAACTTACAAAGCTAAGCAGCGTTGAAAATGTGTTGCTTTGAACGCTGGTTAGCTCTCTACGCAGCGTTCAAAAAGCTAAGCAGCGTTGAAAATGTGTTGCTTTGAACGCTGGTTAGCTCTCTACGCAGCGTTCAAAAAGCTAAGCAGCGTTGAAGTCAGGTCGTTTCAACGCTGCTTAGCTGCCGACCACCCAATCTTCAACGCTGCTTAGCTGCCGACAGTCTTGATTTCAACGCTGCGTAGCTGCCGACCGCCTCGACTTCAACGCTGCCTAGCTGCCGACCGTCTTGGCTTCAACGCTGCTTAGCTGCCGACCGCCTTGACTTCAACGCTGCGTAGCCGATCTTCAACGCTGCTTACCAAAAAAAACAATAACCTTTTCCAGATCCCGTCGCAGTGCGGCCGGACTTAAATTCGACGTTCGTCGCCCATTTGCCGAACAAATCGAGGTTCTAAGCGTACGTGGATGCGATGTAGAAGGAATGTTGGATCAAGATGGCCACATTCTCGAAGAATACACAAGCTACGAAAAGAAGGCCAAAATTCCGGGAGACATGAGAAAATTCCGACTTCTTCTCGACGCGAATCAATATCGATTGGATATGGAGGAAGCGAATAAAATTGATATTTATGATACATTCAATCTTCTGGTTCGACGAGATTCCAAGACGAATAACTTCAAAGCGGTCCTCCAAACGATTCGGGATCTTCTGAATACGGAATGTGTGGTGCCTGACTGGCTTACAGATGTGATCCTGGGATACGGGGAACCGGATAGTGCTCATTACTCGAAACTATCAAGCGCCGTTCCTGAATTGGACTTCAACGACACCTTCCTCTCGCTGGATCATGTCAAGGAGAGCTTCCCCGGGTACCGAGTGGAAGTTGCGGAATCTCATGACAAGGATATCGTCCCAGTGCCACCATTCAAACTCCATTTCAAGGATCTCGATCGTCGACAGGATGTGGAAGTGAAACCGGGCGATTTGCAGACGATTGTGGTGACTCCGTTGGTGCGGAAGAAGGAAACACCGTATTCATATTCCCCAAGGAAGAATCAAGTGCAGTTTACGGCGGCTCAAGTGGAAGCGATCAAATCGGGAATGCAACCGGGATTAACGATGGTTGTGGGACCTCCAGGTAACCGATTCTTGTCGTTTTAGCCTCAAAACAACCCAAATATTGTTTAGGAACGGGAAAAACCGATGTTGCCGTCCAAATTATCTCGAACATCTACCATAACTGGCCAAATCAACGAACCCTCATCGTCACTCACTCTAACCAAGCGCTCAATCAACTTTTCGAAAAGATTATCGCCCTGGACGTAGACGAACGTCATTTGCTACGTATGGGACACGGAGAGGAGTCGTTGGAAACGGAAAAAGACTTTTCCCGATACGGACGTGTCAATTATGTGTTGAAGGAGAGATTGGAGCTGCTTAATTCTGTGGAGAAACTCGCCAAAACGTTGAATGTAGTTGGAGACGTGGCGTACACTTGTGAGAATGCTGGATACTTTTTCCGGTTCTCTGTGTGTCGCGCTTACGAAGAGTTCCAAGCTAAAGTGACTGCTAAAGGAGCGGCTAAGCTAGCCGAAGGGCTTGTAGCCGAGATTTTCCCATTCGCCAAATTTTTCAGGGACATCCCGGATCTGTTTTCTGTAAGTTTTACCTTGAAAAGCCTATCTAAACTATTTTTCTTCAGGGAAACAACTCAGAAGACCTTAAAGTTGCCCAATCTTGCTGGCGTCATATCGAGCAGATTTTTGAGAAGTTGGACGAGTTTCGAGCTTTTGAACTGTTGAGAAATGGAAAGGATCGAACGGAATATTTATTGGTAATAGAGGGAAAATTAGTATTTGTGTTTGAAATTGGGATAGAATTGATTCCATGGCTCCTCCTCCTGGGTTGGAGGCTCTGGGTGATTCCAATTGGCTGGTGGATCGCTGAAAACTCGTTTTTTAATGAGATTAAAAGGATTTTGACTTACTTAATGGCTTGAGGGGGCTCCTGAGCCGGGTAGTGATCAAATTGGGTTGAAGGAGGAGGTGGAGTGGGATTGGAGTATTCAGAATAGCCGGAATCGGTTCTGGGGTTCATTGGCTGGGCTTCCCAAGAAGAAAAAGGATGATTTGGGTTTTGGTAGTCATTTGAGGGGTAGGATCTACCGTAATCCTGATTCTGGAAGTCTTGGTATGGTTGGAAGATGGATTCTTGGCCATTTTGGTAATATCCTTGACTTAAAGTGTTGTCTGGAGGCATTGGAAGGCCTTGAGGTTGCTGATAACTTGAAAAATTGATTTGCTGAGTTTCCACGGGGACTTCTGATTGACGGAATCTGAAGTTGGCTGGGAATTGAGGTTCTGGAGCTCCATTCATGTATCCATTGCCCGTAGAATATTGAAAATCCATGGGAACATTATTAAAACTCTCCTCCATAACAGAAAACTGATCGGTTTGCTTCTTATAATCTTCGCTAGCTTTTCTCTCCTTCTCTAGTCTCTCCTCCTCAATCCTCTTCTCTTCCGCGTCCCTTTCTGCGATTAGCAGCTTAGCCTCTTCTCCGACGTCATCCAGAAGACGCTCGATTTTGGGGCATGGAATATAACTGCCAGCTAGATTCTTCATCATGTTTCGCTGAGTATTAAACCATTTCCAAATGGTCCTTGGGATTATTTCGAGTTTTTCGGCGAGCACTTTGCATTCCTCCGGGGTTATCTCCTTGGAACGATTAAAGCGGCCCTTGAATATAGAGGTCTTTTCGAGTTTCTTGATTTCCTCTTTTGTCAGCGGCTCCAGGAGTTTTGGTTGCTCTTTTCGTTTCTTGGGCAAACTCCGAATCTTTTTCTTCGACCACTTGAGTTCCCTGGCCATCTCATCGCGCTCCTTGATCGTTTTCCAGTCCCCCGTTTCCAGAGCTCTTGCTAGCCTTTTATTCCGTTCTCTTGTCTTCCGCCCATCGGCTACATGATCGCCGATCGAGTCGTAAGCAGATTGAATCAGTTTTTTGATCTTCTTCCTCTCTTTCCTAGTCATCAAATCCAAATCGGGTCCATCGCTCTTTTTGCGGTCTTGAAACCAAGTTTGAATTTGAATCGGCGTCAACCCGATCCGTTTGGATAGAGCTCTCGTCTCGGCGCTGATCACAGGCTCGTCCCATTGATAGCGAGCCTCCATGACGGCTCGTTGATATTGGCTGAACTCTTCGGCCATGTTTGGAGCGGAAAATATCAAAACGTTAGCTTAGAAAGGAGGAAATGGAGAAGGAATGGGGGGGGGGAAATGTGGCTAATGAGAGAGCGAGCAAGCTACTCGAGAGGGAGAGAGAATATCCTATAATTATGGTGGGCGGAGCAAGCACAACCTTTCTCATTTTGTTTATCATAGGGTTACCAGGAATGGAAGCTCGTGGTCTTTAGAGCGAGAAGAGTATACGCCGGTAACCATGGCTACTAGAATGGCACCGGCCTAATTAGAGGATTAAGAAGAGCCGGAAATGTAAAATTTCTTGGAAATATTTATTAAGCAACCGATAGAATCAAGATTAGTTAACGACATCAATCTCCTCCTCTTCCTCAGCTTCAGAATCCTCCGGATTGACTAATCGGATATCTTTCAAATAATAATACCACTCGATATAGTCCATTGACCTTTGGACCCACGGATTTTGTTGTTCCATTGATTTTCTGCTGGCTAAAAGCTCCTCAAGAGCGAGTTTAACGTCACTGACGAAACCTAGAATATCGCCGATGTCTTGATGCCTGACCACTTCTATTCCATCAATGGAAAGTGCAAGGCCTTCGGCGTGAGCTTCTCGTTGAGAGATATATGGATTGCTTTGATGGAAATTGAATTGGCTGGTACTCCTGAAATTATTAAGTTAGAAGGGAGTTACAGAACCTTCTTTCGTCTATTTTGACCATTTTTAGGCTACTGTAGCTCGGCTCTTGAGTTTCCGATCACTCTGAAAATGATTGAGGGTATAAAACAAACCTAAATTAGCCACTTTGCATTCACAGAATTTTTGGAAAATCCCTAGTTTTTCAGTTATTCGGAGTTTTCTAAAGCACACCTGTTTTTAGCCTATTTTCAGTGCAAAAACCGCCAAAAATGGGTGTGCTTCAGAAAACTCCGCATAGCTGAAAAACTAGGCATTTTCAAAAAATTCTGTGAATGCAAAGTGGCTAATCTAGGTTTGTTTTATGCCCTCAATCATTTTCAGAGTGATCGAAACCGTGGGATCCGAGCTCCAGACCCCTGAAAATGGTCGAAATGGCCGAAAATCAACTGGAAAACTTACAATGTCTCAAAAACTCTCCTAATAGTTCCCTCTGAAAGAAGCGTGCTATCCGCTAGAATTTGACAGGTTTCATTGTCGAGAATCGGGTTGATACGGTATTGAGACAGTAGTGTTCTCGTTAAAATTGAATTTAGTTCAATTGGGTTTGAATATGACATTTTTGGGAGGTTTTCTGGAAATTTTTAATGAAACAGGGTTAAAAAAGAGAGAAAATTATGAAAAAAACGGCATAAAAATACATTTTTTAATATAGAAAAACCACTTTATTAAACTAAGGATATCTAAACAGACTGAACAGACTGAAAATCGATAAACGAGGGGTTCCAGCACCGATCCAAATAGTGTTGGTTGTCATCCAACTGTTGCCATGTCTGCAGACTCCTATCGATCGTTTCTGTGGCCTCCTCGATCTCATCCATCCAGTTTTCATGATTTGTCGGAGTTTTTTCGTCGGAATGAATGGAACCATCGAATTCCTCTTTGGCTTCGTTGCTATGTCGTAGCCATTGGGTTACTTTGGAATTTACGGATTCCCGTTTGTTTTCTAGTGGCTCTAGATATCGAGATCTACATAGTTCAGCTTGGAATCGTTGATCCTGTTGTTTTCTTGGACGAAATGGTCTGAAAAAAGGGATTATTCTCAATAGAGCGCGATTACCGTACCTCCCCTGCGACTCCATCCAAATCCCAATATCGTTGGCTGGAATTCCAGTGGCCAACTCCAATTGAACGCATTCTTCCATTCGAATCGACATCTTGTGAAGTGATCTACGATACAATAGCATGAACTGTTCGCGGGGAAGTTTGCTGATGGTTTCGCGAAGGGATTTGTTCATTTTTTTTAGCTATGAAAATTGATTAGGAAGGGTTAGAAACGGTAAAAATGATAAGGAAAAAGGAATAAAATGGTGGTACAACCAATAAAAATAGATATTATTCAAGAAAAAAAGAAGAAACGATTCATTGAAACATGTAATATCTCGAAATCATATTATAATAGCCCAAATCCCTCTTCCGATAAGGCCACGCTGAACTGATTGGCCTTGCCAAGGCTTCAGCGGCTCGAACCTTACTAATCCCGAAAACTCTCGCCTCGACTTCCTTGGCATACTTGGCATTTTCAATCTCTTCCATTTTTCGGTTAAACCAATCTGTGATATAGGCTGGAGACTCTCCAGTAATGGATGAGAGACGATTACGATTTGAAACGCTTAGGGATCCGAGACGTGTGCAACGGTCGAGAATCTTCCGAACTTGGGGGTCTTCTTCGAGGTTTTTAGGCTTTGAAGACTCGAAGCTATGATTAGGAGCCTCGAAGGCCGTAGTGTTATGAGCGCGGTCTCCATTGGAGCTCATGGTAACTTGGCTCAGCGTAGAATCATCGCTTGAACCAGAATAAGCCATTTCCATTGATTCCTTATCCAAGAATAAGCTGAAAAAATGGGTTTCCCATCAGCTAAATTCAAAAAAGACTTACATCACTTTAAACCAATGACAAATCTCTCCAATAGACAACCCTGTCGTAGTCTCCAAGTGAATGTACTCCTCGGTGGTTAGCGGTTTGTCCAGGAGGCATCGCTCCCGGAGTATTCTAAGTTGATCAGGATTCGGTTGCGGATAGGAGGATGGATCGATTGGTGGGATCACTTCGATTGGAGGGTATTCTTCATAGTCCAGTGGCTCTTGCTTGATATGGAACATTGGATTCTGGAATAAGGATTAGCAGAGGAAATGGGGAAAAATTAAGAAATAAGATAGATTAGACCGGATTTGAAGCCGTTATTACAATTTGAAATAATGAAAAAAAAAAACAAAAAACTTCATTCAACAAGAAAAAAACCAAATTAAAACGCATTCATCGCTTCAAACTCCCGGACATCATCGGATCCTTCCTCCTTGCTCACCGACAATCGTCTCAACTCATCCGACATCTCATTCTTCACCTCCTCCCGCATCTCCTCACGATCCTTGACCTCCCGTCGCAATTTGTGACGTCTATTCTGGAACCAGACCTTGATCTGAGTCTCGGTTAGCTTTACCTCCTTGGCGAGGATTCGACGCTCTTGAACCTTGATAGTGTTGTCTTTTTCGAAGCGTTTAATGAGCATTTCGACTTGCCAATTGGCAAATGGTTGACGATTATTGTGTCTTCCTTTGCGATGCTCGTCAGCGAGCTGGAAGGCGTTTTGAATGCTTTGGTGGTTAAGAGCGTATGGATGTTGGTGATGGGGAGCTGGAGGTTGTTGTTGTGTGTGTTGATGTTGAAATTGCGCGTTCATCTGATTGACCCAAGCGTAGTAAGCGGAGGTTTGAGCTTGAGCATGGGCCTGAGCTTGAACCCTGAAAGAAGGAGGATTACTGTAGCTAGGCTAGCTAAACTTACATCATGGCTTCGTCGATAGCTACTGGCACGTACGGTTGAAACATTTGTGGCATTTGCCCGCCTGGCATGGGATAACACGGCGAGGCCATCGGCGTACCCATCGACATGTCCATCGGAGGAGATCCCGAATGACTTGAGCCGTTTGGAGATGTCATTGAGTAGTAATCTTGGAAGGAATACATTGTTGCTAATCGTCAGAGAATGATATCTGAATGACTATTTGGATTCGTTGGATCTCATTGTGTCTAAGGGGGCGGGGAGTGCCTGGAAGAGGTGGGCGGAGCTTAGGATGAGTCCTAAGTGCTGAAATGGGTGTCCTGGGATCTTTCGCACATTGGCGGCTTGGCGGTTGAGGTCACGGGGCAGGGGATGGGGTGATTAGGAGGTTTTCAGTGATAAAAATGGGGATTTGATGGGGAATTTGAGAGTTTCAGTGGGAAATAGGTCTAGAAAAGGGTGGTTTTGGTCTAGAGCTGATTTTAAAGGGTTTTTGATCGAGGTTTTCAATTTTGAGAGGAACTGGAGTGGGTTATCGTCATCAGAAATGGAATAGATCGTCTAGAATCGAATAGAAACGGTTAAAAAATAATTTAGACAGTTTTGAAGTCAGATTCCACTTGATTTATAGTCCAGGATGCTCTAAAATTGAGATAAGACGGCTGGAAGGAGTCTGAGCAAATCTGACAATATGAAGTCCGGTTTTTAAAGAGCTTGGCTTGATAAATCCTGAAATAGGGGATTACCGGATTACTGTAGCTTTCATAGGCTCCTGGAATCAGATAGTAACCATTTTGGATTACTGTAGCCTCTGGTATCTTACTGTAGCTATCTAGTCTGGACTACCTGATTTAATTGGATTTCTGATCAAAATGAATCGGGTCCGTCACGGAAATTGATAAAGCCATTCTAGCTATTCCAATATCACTATTTCATCAAAAAACCATTCAGATTATTGACCTAGAGGTTCCATTGACCCACCACAGTGCATTTACGATGTAGCACATTGTAAATGCGCTGTTGATGGTGGAGAAAACCTAGATGTGCGAGGGGTTAATGGAGAGTTGTAAACGGAAGAATAGGTGGAGAGGATTGGGATTTCTGAAAGAAAAAACTGAAATTCTGCTATTTTTCAGATCAAAGAAGCCAAAATCATCGCGATGACATGTACACACGCGGCACTGCGCCGTAACGAACTCGTCAAACTCGGATTCCGCTACGACAACATTGTCATGGAAGAGGCCGCTCAGATCCTCGAAGTCGAAACGTTCATTCCACTTCTCCTCCAGAATCCACAAGATGGACACAATCGACTGAAGAGATGGATTATGATTGGAGATCATCATCAACTTCCGCCGGTGGTTCAGAATCAAGCATTCCAAAAGTATTCGAATATGGAGCAATCGTTATTTGCGAGACTTGTTAGACTCAGTGTTCCCAATGTTCAGCTGGATCGACAAGGACGTGCCAGAGCGCAGTAGGTTTTTTAGACTTGAAAAATGTGTTTTTTCCATTTAAAACCACCAAAATTGACCCAAAATAGCAATTTTTATGTGTGGATTACTGTAGAAATGTCGAAATTCTTTTAACTCGAAAAATATGGATTTTGACTAGAAAAACACGATTTTTTCCATTTAAAACATCGAAAATTGACCCAAAATAGTAATTTTCGCTTAAAAAACGTCATTTTCCCTCGTTATGATCGACGAACTTTACCTGTATCAATTGACAGGAGACACTACAAAAAAATGATAATGCAATTGTATTTCTTATCAAACCCGCCAAAAATGTTGCCAAATTTCCACCCGGTTTTAGTATAGTTTTATTGAGTTTTTAGCGTTTTTTTAGTTGAAATTGTAGCCAAAAACTTCAAATTTTCATTCCAGAATCGCTGAGCTCTATCAATGGAGATACAAGGATTTGGGAAATTTGCCACATGTCGATGGGCTACCGCAATTCCAGGTTTGTTGGGGTTAAAAACGGTTTTAAATTGAGGAAATGGGGTTTTCAACGCTGCGTAGGAGCTAAGCAGCGTTCAAGAGTCGCCGACTTCAACGCTGCTTAGCCGATCTTCAACGCTGCTTAGCGGCTAAGCAGCGTTCAAGAGTCGCCGACTTCAACGCTGCTTAGCTCTACGCAGCGTTCAAGAGTCGCCGACTTCAACGCTGCTTAGCTCTACGCAGCGTTCAAGAGTCGCCGACTTGAACGCTGCGTAGCCGCTAAGCAGCGTTCAAGAGTCGCCGACTTCAACGCGTCTCCACTTTTTTAACGCTGCATTCCTTCTTCTATCAGACGGTCTAGCTACTTCCAATGCTTCTTCTTCCCTGTATTTCGTCGCCATCTTCCAAAATTAGTCAACCCATCACTCATCCTTGAGTCACATTGCATCACGTTTCTTTCATTTTCCTCCTCTGCATGTTTGCGGTTTCCCTCCTTCCGGCCCTACTTCTCCTCCCTTTTGAACGGAACAAGAGGCACACGTTGTGTTCACACTCTCTCTGGGTTTCTTTTTCTCTATTGAGGAGAGAGATGCGCCCGAGAGAATAGGCGCAGGAGGCGAAAGATTTTACGAGTTTATAAAGAATCTTCGCGATGGCCTAAAATGTCCGAAAACTAGCAGGAATTGGCGGATTTTTTCCTATTTTTTTTTAGAAGATTTTTCCATTATAATTTATTTTTTTCCAGAACGCCAACGCCGGCTTTGCCTTCCCATTCCAACTCATCGATGTGCCGGATTTCAATGGACAGGGCGAAACTCAACCGAGCCCACATTTCTATCAGAATCTGGGTGAAGCTGAGTACGCCGTTGCCCTCTACACCTACATGAGAATTTTGGGATATCCGGCTGAAAAGATTTCGATTTTAACGACATATAATGGACAGGCACAACTATTGCGGGATGTTTGTCAGAGAAGATGTGAAACGAATCCGTTGATTGGGATGCCGGGCAAAGTGGGTCTTTTTCGTTCTTTTTTTCGAAACATCTGTTCAAAAAAACCATGTTCTAGTCTGTTTCTAGCCGAAAGATGGCCTAGCGGCACACCTTTTTGATTTATCTTCCCCCGAACCAAAATAAACAAATGTTCTAGTCGAAAGGTATCCATATGGTGTCATTCGACCATCGTAAATCAGTTTTTTCTGGCATGTCCCAGGAGAAAAACATGAAGGGTGCGACTTGGTGTCTATTGTCTGCAAGCGAGTAGAGTGTTGACCTAACCATCTGTTATGAAATTGGAAATGGGAGAGAAATTGAGATTTTTTGTTGAAAATTAGAGGAAAATCTGAAAAAAGGAGAAAAAATGAGCTAGAATTCGAATGGGAACGATTGAAATACGTCTAAGCAGCGTTGAGCTTCGGGGGGAGACTTGAACGCTGCGTAGCCGCTAAGCAGCGTTGAAGATCGAGTCGGCAAGGCGGCTTGAACGCTGCTTAGCCCTACTCAGCGTTCAAGAGTCGCCGACTTAAACGCTGCTTAGCCCCTACGCAGCGTTCAAGAGTCGCCGACTTCAACGCTGCTTAGCCCCTACGCAGCGTTCAAGAGTCGCCGACTTCAACGCTGCTTAGCACTACGCAGCGTTCAAGGGTCGCCGACTTGAACGCTGCGTAGCCGCTAAGCAGCGTTCAAGAGTCGCCGACTTCAACGCTGCTTAGCCCTACGCAGCGTTGAAGAGTCGCCGACTTCAACGCTGCTTAGCCCTACGCAGCGTTCAAAGGTCGCCGACTTCAACGCTGCTTAGCCCTATGCAGCGTTCAACTTCACCCCAACTTTAACGCTGCTTAACTATTTCCATTTTTCCAGATCTCAACCGTCGACAAATATCAAGGACAACAAAACGACTATATCATTCTGTCCCTTGTCAAAACCAAAAACATTGGACACATCCGTGATGTTCGTCGTCTCGTCGTCGCGCTCTCTCGTGCTAGACTGGGACTATACGTCTTGGGAAGAGCTAAAGTTTTCATGGATTGTCTCGAATTGACTCCTGCGATGAGAATTTTTGCGAAATATCCAAGAAAACTCGTCATTCTCCCACATGAACCCCATCCGACTCAAAGAAAATGGAACGAGAGATCACAAGACGGAGAGCCAATGGAAATCGAGGATACCCTTCACCTGACCCATTTCGTTCATGAATTCTATTTGGGCAACTTGCCGGCCATGAAGGAGGCTTACGACGCGGCGATGAACGAGTACCTGGAGGCGCAAAGGATTCTGAATCCGCCAATTGACGAGACCCAAATGGATGTGGAGACGGAAGAGGAAAAGAGGCGACGGGAGGCGTTGGAGAGGAAGAAGAAGCAGGAGATGGATGATAAGAAGGAGGCGGATATTCATTTCGAGGATATGGATCATGAAATGCAGGAGCCAGAAGCTGAGAAGACTCAATAATTTATTATTTTTAACTTATTTTTTTTTCTTCGTTATGATCTTTTACTTTGATCTTTTTCTATCGTTTCTGACACGTATAAAATTGAATTTTTACTGTAGAAATTCCCTTTTTTTTCGCTTAAAAATTGTGTTAAACTCACTTTTTAATATCTATTTTTCATGATTTTTTCAGATTTTTTACAGATTTTTATTATTTCCAGGGTTCAACAAAAAATGGCTACACCAGCTGAAAAAATCGCTGAAAATATCGCTGAAAAAGTCGAGGAGCTGAAAGTGAACGGAGTTGCTCCGCCAGTTGAAGAGGAGGATGATGATAAGGTCACGCCGTGGGAGGTGACGACAACCAAGGCGACTGGAATCGATTATGATAAATTAATTGGTAAAATAATCCCGGAATTCTGAATTTACACCCGTTTTTTCAGTGAAATTCGGTTGCCGAAAGCTCGACGACGAGATAATCGCCCGTTTCGAACGTGTCACCGGACACAAGGCGTGTCCGATGCTTCGACGTGGAATGTTCTTTGCTCATCGTGATTTTAGTGCGATTTTGGACAGAAAAGAGCAAGGAAAACCGTTTTATTTGTATACCGGGAGAGGCGCCTCGTCGGGATCACTTCATTTGGGACATTTGGTGCCGTTTATCTTTACCAAATGGCTTCAGGAGGTTTTCGATGTGCCGCTGATTATTCAGATGACGGATGATGAGAAGTTTTTGTGGAAGGATATGAAGGTTGGTGGTTTAAGCAGAGAGAAATAGGCTAAGCAGCGTTGAAGTCGGCGACTCTTGAACGCTGCGTAGCTAAGCAGCGTTGAAGACGGCGCTTCTTGAACGCTGCGTAGGGCTAAGCAGCGTTGAAGAAGGCGACTCTTGAACGCTGCGTAGCGCTAAGCAGCGTTGAAGTCGGCGACTCTTGAACGCTGCGTAGCTAAGCAGCGTTGAAGTCGACGACTCTTGAACGCTGCGTAGCGCTAAGCAGCGTTGAAGATGGCTACGCAGCGTTGAAGTCGGCGAATCTTGAACGCTGCGTAGGGCTAAGCAGCGTTGAAGTCGGCGACTCTTGAACGCTGCGTAGCGCTAAGCAGCGTTGAAGATTGGCTACGCAGCGTTGAACTCACCAAACTCATTAATTCCAGGTCGATGACGCCAAAAAGATGGCCCGTGAGAACATGAAGGACATCATCTCGGTTGGCTTCGACCCAACGAAAACCTTCATCTTCAGCAACTTTGACTACATGTGTGCACCATTCTACGAGAACGTTGTCAAAGTCTGGAAAGTGGTCAACGCCAATCAGGCACGCTCCATCTTCGGATTCACTCCAGAAGATTGCATGGGAAAAGCGGCGTTCCCAGCTGTCGAAGCAGCGCCGTGCTTCGCCTCTTCCTTCCCGCAAATCTTTGGAAAACGCAACGATATTCCATGTCTGATCCCATGTGCCATCGATCAGGATCCATACTTTAGAATGACTCGTGACGTGGCACCGAGATTGAAGGCGGCTAAACCTTGCTTGATCTTCTCCACCTTCCTTCCAGCTCTTCAGGGAGCACAGACCAAAATGAACGCGTCGGAGCCGAATACGTGTATCTATTTGGATGATACACCGAAACAGATAAAGAATAAGGTAAGAAAAGAATTGGGAATAGTCGATAAAAATTGAAAAATGAATAATGATGGTGTCTTATCGGAACCTCCATCGAGTCTAACCAAGAGAAATGATGATAATTAAGTTCTTTTTCGAAAAAAAATGATGATATTTCATGTTTTGTACTTCTTATCACCTAGAAAATGGAAGAGAGAGAGAGAAAATTGATCTAGATTGGTCTTTTTTCTAGTTTTATACGTGAATTAGTTAGGAAATGAGTAGGAAAATGATGAAAAATGATTCGAGGAAAGTAGAGGTTTTTTGGTTATTTTGAACGCTGCTTAGCCTTTTTTTTCAACGCTGCTTAGCCGATCTTCAACGCTGCTTAGCCGATCTTCAACGCTGCTTAGCCGATCTTCAACGCTGCTTAGCTGCCGACCGCCCAATCTTCAACGCTGCTTAGCTGCCGACCGCCCAGTCTTCAACGCTGCGTAGCAAATCTTCAACGCTTCTTAGCTGCCGCCGCCATTTCTTCAACGCTGCGTAGCAAATCTTCAACGCTGCTTAGCCAATCTTCAACGCTGCTTAGCTGCCGACCGCCCAATCTTCAACGCTGCTTAGCTGCCGACCGCCCAATCTTCAACGCTGCTTAGCTGCCGCCGCCATTTCTTCAACGCTGCGTAGCCAATCTTCAACGCTGCTTAGCCAATCTTCAACGCTGCTCAGCTGCCGACCGCCCAATCTTCAACGCTGCCTAGCTGCCTCCGCTCTATTTTCAACGCTGCTTAGCTGAATACCAATTATTCCATTTCCAGATCAACAAATACGCCTTCTCCGGAGGCCAACAAACCATCGAAGAACACCGCGAGAAAGGTGGCAACTGTGACGTGGACATTAGTTTCCAATTCCTCCGCTTCTTCATGGAAGACGACGAGAAACTCGAACAAATCCGTGAGAAGTACACGAAAGGAGAGATTCTTTCTGGAGAATTGAAGGCGGTGGCCACTGAAGTCGTTCAAAAGATTGTGGCGGAAATGCAGGAGAGACGGAAAATTGTCAACGATGAGACGGTTAAAGTGTTCACTGAAGTTCGGCCATTGGCTTATAAATTTTAGAATTTTTTTTCTGATTTTTTCTGAGTTTCTCTTCCAGTTTAGTATCAAATTGTTGAGCTTTCTTCCCCAAAAGGTTTTGTTGTTGGTTTTTAATATTATTTCCCCTTGTTTTACTCGTTTTCCCCTTTTTTCCCCATTTTTCCCCCAAAAAATTCCCGATTTCTCTCATAAAAATCATAATGTTTCTTCCAATCCCCTACCCTTGAAATTATGCTTCATCTCTATTCGATATTAAGATTTTTAATTTATTCCTTCCTCCCCTATTGCACTTTTAGTAGTCTATATTTGTTTTTTCCTCCCCTTTTGCTCTTTCTGGCTCTTTTTCAGTTTTTATTCATATAAATCTCTATCCCTCCCCTCGTTGAAATTTTGGATTTAAGGAAAAAAATAATTGGTGAGAATTTTCGAAGGTTTTGAAATTTCTCATGGAATTATAGGATTAGTGGATTAGTTTTTTTTTGAAGCCACGCCCCCTTTTTGCTTGGTATTTAATTGATATTTTTCCGAACCGGCTTAACCTCCTGATTACGAAAAACTAAGTTTAATTCGGTTTAGACTGAAATTGGCCGGGTTACGGTAGTTTTTTGAGGTTTCATGACCCATAACTCAGCTAATTTCAAGTTTTGGACGTTGAGATCAGGAAATTCGGAATCAGGGGGTCTTTCCGGTTCAGAAAAGTATAAACAAGGCTAGGTTTCAAAATTTCGATTTTTGTAGTCCTCGCGGACAATTTTTCGAATTTTTTGGAATCTAGTCATGATTATACTCTTTTTGACGGGCTTAACGCGCTGATCACGAATAACCAGGTCTCGAGGTGCAAAACTGAAAATTAACCGGGTTACGGTAGTCTTTCGGGTTTCCAGACCATAAATTCCGTCATAACGCGACTAATTTTGACTTTTAGGCCTCAGGACCTAGTTATTCGGAATCAGGAGGTTAAGCCGGTTCAGAAAAGTATAAACAGGGCTGGATTCTAAAAAATTTGAAAAATTGTCCACGAGGACTACAAAAATCGAAATTTTTGAAACCTAGCCTTGTTTATACTTTTCTAGACCGCAAGAAGCCCCTGATCACGAATTTCAAGGTCCCGAGGCTCAAAACTCAAAATTGACCGGGTTACGGTAGTCTTAAGGTTTCCCAATTTCAACTGTTTCAAATCGGATTTTCTCCCATTCTTTTTCCATTTTTTGTTTCTTCTCCAAGCCCCACCCCCTTGCTCATCCCAAAATAGCCTAATTCCGACTAAAAATTCGTAAAAATTTGCATTTTTCTGTTTTTCGTTTAGGAAATCTGTGGGTAATTGGATGGAAGAGGGAGGAGGAAGGAAACTGAGATTTCTTCAAAATTTCGAATTCAGAAGATGACTAATTAGATGACGTCTTCTTCTTCTTTTTCTTCTGAATTCTATTTATTTTCCAAAGAATTCTCCAGAAATTTCCGGTTTTTTCATTATTAATCCTAAGCCCACGCATCTATATGTAGTTCCGGTTTTTAATTAGGGGGTTACTGTAGCTAAGAAAGGGGGCGGGGCTTAGATTTATGATATTTTATTGCTCATTTTAAAATATTTTGAGCTTATTCTTAGCAAGAAAATTCCCCCATCTCCCGCTAGTCTTTGTCTTGAAAATTTTTTTTTTTTTGGAGTTTTCGGGAAAAAAAAATTTTGGAAAAAGACTAGCGGGATTTTAGTGGAGGAGCTATTTTTATTATGAGCAATTTATTTTTTTTTGTTTTGAAAAAAAGTTTTTTTTATTTGAGATGAGAAAAAAAATTTGCAGGTAAAATGAAGGTGCAAATAGTGATTGTCGTGTGGTTTGCCATTATGGTTGGCATCGAAGCGGCTAGTCTCTATTTGACAGGTACGGTAGTCTTAAAAAACTAAAAAAAAGTTGGAAAAAAAATTTTTTTTTCATTTTTTTTTTCTTACCGTAATCCGGTCAATTTCGATTTTTAAGCCTTGGGACCTAGAAATTCGGAATCAGAGCGTTAAACCCGTCAAAATGAGTATAATCATGACTAGATTCCAAAAAATTCGAAAAATTGTCCACGAGGACTACAAAAATCGAATTTTCGAAACCCAGCCTTGTTTATACTTTTCTGAACCGCCAAGACGCCCTGATTCCGAATATTCAAGTCCCGAGGTGCAAAACTCAAAATTGACCGGGTTACGGTAGAAAAGACACACTCTTTATTGAAAAACTACCGTAACCCAGTCAATTTTGATTTCTAAGCCTTGGGACCTAGTTATTCGGGATCAGGACGTTAAGCCCGTCAAAATGAGTATAATCATGACTAGATTCCAAAAAAATCGAAAAATTGTCCACGAGGACTACAAAAATCGAATTTTTGAAACCTAGCCTTGTTTATACTTTTCTGAACCGCCAAGACGCCCTGATTCCGAATATTCAAGTCCCGAGGTGCAAAACTCAAAATTGACCGGGTTACGGTAGCTGGAATATTGTCCAAAATCAGTTTTTCTTTAACTTTTCCAGTTTTTTCCCAAATTTTTTTCATTTTTTTTTTCTATTTTTCTACTAAATTCTGTTATCTTAAGGACTCCCATCAGAATCGGAACGAATGACGAAACGAAGCGCCTTGTTGCAACCGGAGAATCCCGATTGGAACCAGTTGGGATGGGCTTGGGGAAAGAGGAGTGGAGGAGGGGGCAGCGAGGTGAGAAATGATTAGGATATTCGGATTCAGGGGAAAAAAAGCTTTGAAACGAGTATAATCTTGGCTAGGTTTCAAAATTTTGGAATTTTGCTGAAATTTGATATTTTGACCCCAGAAAACCTACCGTAACCCGAGGAATTTTGAGTTTCACACCGCGGGACCATGTTATTTGTAATCAGGGCGTCTTGGCGGTTCAGAAAAGTATAAATAAGGCTAGGTTTCAAAATTTCGATTTTTGTAGTCCTCGTGGACAATTTTTCGAATTTTTTGGAATCTAGTCATGATTATACTCATTTTGACGGGCTTAACGCCCTGATTCCGAATTTCCAGGTCCCGATGCTCAAAAATAAAAATTGACCGGGTTACGGTATTTTTTCCAAAAATAAAAAATTTTTTAAATGAAATTTAAAATTTTCAAATTTTTTACAGATCCCTCGCCGCCTAGTCCGTGCCCTGCATCCAGTGAAGAAAAATCCGGATTGGAATGATCTCGGTTTCGCCTGGGGACGTAAATAATTTCTCATTTTTTCTGATATCGTCTGATGATGTGTTGCAATATAATATTTTAGGTGTGTGTGTGTGTCAACGACTTTTTTCTCTGTCCCTCTCTCTCTTTTTCTCTCTCTCTCTTTCATTCTCTCTCTCTCTCTTCATATGTTTCCCAATAAAAATGGACATTGTTAATTTTGTTATTCAATTTTTTTATACGGAAAAACTACCGTAACTCTCTCAATTTTCATTTTCAGGGCTCGGGACCTCGAAATTCGGAACCAGCGCGTTAAGCCCGTCAAAAAGAGTATAATCATGACTAGATTCCAAAAAATTCGAAAACTTGTCCGCGAGGACTACAAAAATCGAAATTTTGAAACCTAGCCTTGTTTATACTTTTCTGAACCGGAATGACGCCCTGATTACGAATAACTAGGTCCCGATGTGCAAAAATCAAATTTGACCGGGTTACAGTAGAAAAGACGCACTCCCTATAGAAAAACTACCGTAACTCGGTCAATTTTGAATTCTAAGCCTTGGGACCTTGAAATTCGGAATCAGGAGTTGAAACCCGTCAAAATGAGTATAATCATGGCTAGGTTTAAAAATTTCAATTTTTGTAGTCCTCGTGGACAATTTTTCGAAAATTTTCAAACCTACTCATGATTATACTCATTTTGACGGGCTTAACGCCCTGATTCCAAATTTCCAAGTCCCAAGGTTCAAAAATGAAAATTAACCGGGTTACGGTAGTTTTAATGAATTTTTTCGTGAATTTTCGAAATTTCTTCATTTAAAATCAAGCAAATCATTCTTATATATAAAACGCAAGTGGACTCTGCACGTTTGTTTGTAATTCCGCAAATCTGGGAGAAAGAGAAAGAAATTCCAATTGATTTTGCCACAAGCAAAACACGAACCCCCGTTGTTTGTGCGTCAGACAGACACACAACCGAGGAGGCCACGGGAGACATTTTGGTACTGTTGGAAAAGGAAATGAGATACACACGTGAATGGGAAGACTCATTATTATTTTTCCCACGTTTCCCGTAGATCAAGAAAGGAAATTTCATTTTTTAGATCATAAGTCTATTCAAAAATTGGCACAAAAAAAAACAGATTGTAAAAAATTAATTTAAACTTTTTTGACTACGACCATCTTTTACTTGAAACCATAAATGTGGATGGCCGGGCCGGGCCGTTGGCCCGCTAAAGTATTTTGTTGAAATTTATGAAGTTTCGCAATTTCCACCTTCAAAAAGCCACATAGTTATCACTTTGTGAGATAGCGGGCCGGGATGGATTTTTTTTCTTCCGGCCCGGCCCAAAAAAAAATATGCTTGGAACGAGACGAGCGGGCCGGCCCGGGATGCCCGCATCTGCTTGGAAGAAGCAGGTTAAAGAAAACTACTGAAAATTATTTTTAAAGTAGAACTTTGGACGGGGTATTTAGACACCAAAGGAAATCAGTTCGGCTCGATTGTATTGGTGATGTGTTCGTCTTTTGTCCAAACTAATTTACTGGCGAAAATTCCAATTTTGATATGCCGAAAAGTGAAAATGAGAAGCAACCAGAGCGGGCCGGGCCGGACAGGAAGAATTTTTCATCTGCCCGGCCCGGCCCGTGAGCCGGTCAGCCCGGCCCTGTCCGCGGGCGGGCCGGAGTTTTCCAAATATGCTTTTTTTCGTTTTAATTTATTGGAAAAATCAGAAGAAGGAATCAAAAGGATAGACAAAGTCTCTGTCGTGCAAATGAGACAACAGAGGAGTCAGATGCACGTCGATTGGTGGAAGCAGAGCGAAGACGTCAAGGGGAAGATGAGATGACAGAAGAAGAAAAGCTCCTCGAAATAAAAAAAGAAGCTGATCGTTTTCGAGAAATGAGAGAAAATGAGTCAGGCGATCAAACCACTTCTAAACGGAACAAAATGGCTGAAAGATGGAACTCTAATTTTCAGAAAATGACAGAACAAGAAAAAGAAGCTAGACAAAAGAAGCTAGACTGAAACGGAGAGCAGATAGTAGAGGGCTTCTAGATTCAGGAAGAGATCAACAGGCACAAATGATGCTCGCCGGAATGAAGAAGACAACACACTTTAGGTGAAATGGGATCCAGAAAGAAGTCAGATGTCAACTTCTGTTGTGCCTCTGGAACAATTAAACTGGAAGATCGCTTTGCGAACATTCCCAAACAACTTCAAGAGCTCTTCACAGGAACTTCGGATGCGATAAATCTGTTAAGGAATGACCAGTCGAAAAACTTTCGCGCCAACATTCGCCAGTATAACAACAGCATGGCTATGGCGTCATTTGGAGCTGGGGTCACAAGGTGTATTCTCCCACGGACAAATTTACTTGACATCGTCAAGAGTTCGTTCGAAGGAAGTCCTTTTTGTGAAGTCGACTCAACCAGCTCTTCTCAATGTGGTTCATAAAGAAGTTTTTTAGAAATTGTTTTTTTATGGACTTTAATGGAGTTGTTTTTTTTTATAATGAATCGAAATTTTGAATACTTGACTATTATTTTTGTGACTTGGTTCAGAGGAAAGCCGGAGGCCAAGTCTAAAGGGGCGGCGGAGCCGCCTGCTTTAGGCTTGTTCTACAATAATTTTATTTATTTGGCCACCAAACATGTGAATCTACTCTTTTTTCGAAATTCTGTCCAATCTGTTCATTAATCTTCACATTATTCAAATCCGACCATTTAACGACGAGAGGAGCAATGGTTGGAAGGGACACCGGATTTCCGGGCTTAATCGATTTGGCGGGAGCTGAAAATAGAGTAGACTACAAACTACAAAAAGACTACAAAGACTACAAACCTAGTAATGGATGTTGGACAAGAGCGACGTCGGAACCATACCAGTCCTTGGCGTAGTTGTTCTGAAAAATGATGTTTAGCTACCGTAACCCAGTCAATTTTGATCTGATTGTTCTAAAACTTGGATATTCGAATTCAGCTTGAAAAGCTCGTCAAAACGACTATAATCTTGGCTAGATTTGGAAATTTCGAATTTTTTGGATTTTGAGCCCTTAAAACTACCGTAATCCGGTTGATTTTGAGTTTTCGGTTCTAAAACCTTGAAATTCGGAATCAGGAGGTCCTTCCGCTTCAGAAAAGTATAAACAAGCCCAAGTTTCAGAAAAAGTTGAAAATTGTCCGCGAGGAGTACAAAAAAGACTAATTTTCAAAGTTATCGTAATCTAGTCATGATTATAGTTTTCTGAACCGGAATGACTTCCTGATTCCGGAAAAAATAGTTTTAACTTCTGAAAATGAAAATTTCAAGCTTTTTGAGCCCATTTTCAGCTTTTTTTGAGCCAAAAATCAACTTTTTTCAAAATTTTTGGAATCTAGCCAAGATTATACTCATTTTGACGGGCTTAACGCCCTGAATCCAAATTTTCAGGTCCCGAGATACAATTTTGATTCCTTGACTCACGTTCTTAAACGGGATATCCACATGTTTGAAAACATATGGAGAGAACTCCAAATCAGCTGCGTTGTCTTGAGAAAAGACTAAATTTGAATTAAAAAAGAGAAATAGAATAAGAAAAATCATTTTTTCTAAGAAAAGACTGAACCGAAAGATATAAGAAAAAGGGGGAGGGGAAGGTAGTCGGTTATAACAGTGTAACAAGATAAATTGATGTAGAAGAACAGGTTTTTTGGATTTGTCAGGTGTTTAGAAGATGGAAATAGGGTTAATAAACACTAAAAATAATAAGTTCAAGTTTTTTGAAACTTTTTTTTTCCAAGTTTTCCAATTTTTTCCTAAAATTTATACTTAAAACTACCGTAACCCTCTCAACTTTCATTTTCAGGCCTCGGGACCTTGAAATTCGGAATCAAGGCGTTAAGCCCGTCAAAAAGAGTATAATCATGACTAGATTCCAAAATTTCGATTTTGTAGTCCTCGTGGACAATTTTTCGATTTTTTTGGAATCTAGTCATGATTATACTCTTTTTGACGGGCTTAACGTGCTGATTTTGAATTTCCAAGTTTCAAGGTCTAAAACTCAAAATTAGTTGAGTTATGATGGAATTTATAGTCTAAAACCCCGAAAAACTACCATAATCCGGTCAATTTTGATTTTTAAGCCTTGGGACCTAGTTATTCGGAATTAGGACGTTAATCCCGTCAAAATGAGTATAATCATGACTAGATTCCAAAAAATTCAAAAAATTGTCCACGAGGACTACAAAAATCGAAATTTCGAAACCTAGCCTTATTTATACTTTTCTGAACCGCCAAGACGCCCTGATTACGAATAACATGGTCCCGAGATGCGAAACTCAATATTCCTCGGGTTACGGTAGTTTTTGTGTCTGAAAATCTCTAGCTTCCCCTGATCTCTGCCCTCAAAAAACCATCCTATTTGGGTACATTCTAGTCTCCACTTAAGATAAAAACGTACTTTCTAGTCGTCTCTTTCTCTAACCACTCTCTCATTTTTGTGTACTCTCTCGTCCGGGTATTTGTTTGCCAATGGTCGCTTATTCTCTCAGGTTTCCCCATTTTTCATGTGAATGGAATAGTTTTTTCATTGATTTTTTGGTTTTTTTAAAGGTTTCCTTAGCTTAGGATGCTGCTCAGAATATAAGCAAATTAGATAAAATTAGTCTAGAATAAAAAGTAGGTTAAATTTGTCCTAAAAACCCAAAAACTGCACCTGATTTTCGGTTTCTCGTGCCTCTAGATGAATTCTAAGTATTGAATTCGTAATCTACATAAAAAATGCGAAATTTTGAGCCCCATATTGACTAGGTTTGGAAAAATTCAGTTTTCAGGGCTAGACAGGGACGTAGGGGGTCTAAAATAAAAATTTTTGAAACCTAGCCTTGTTTATACTTTTATGAACCGGAATGACGCCCTAATTTCGAATAACATGATCCTGAAGTTCAATACTCAAAATTGGCCGGGTTTCGGTAGTTTTTCTAGTCCAAAAACATAGAAAAATCAAAAATTTCTGAAAATAGGTCAATATGGGGCTCAAAATTCCGGATTTTCCACCTAGAATTCAGATAACTTACTCATTTTCATCAATTTCAGATGCTCTCCCTTCCATGCTCCTCCTCCTCCCCTGATTCTGATCCACCAGATATCATCATGAAGAAATGTGCCGTTTGTGATCTTCCAGCTAGGGGGAAACATTTTGGAGCACTAAGTTGCAGAGCCTGTGCTGCTTTTTTTCGGTAAGATTTTGATTTGGCAAAAAATTTAAAATTTGAAAAAAAAACATTTTTGGATTTTTTTTCCTACCGTATCCCAGCCAATTATGGGTTTTGAGCCGCGGGACCTTGAAATTCGGAATCAGCTCGTTAAGCCCCTCAAAAAGAGTATAATCATGACTAGATTCCAAAAAATCCGAAAAATTGTCCACGAGGACTACAAAAATCGAAAATTTTAAACCTAACCTTGTTTATACTTTTCTGAACCGGAAAAACGCCCTGATCACGAATATCATGGTCCCGTGATGCAAAACTCAAAATTAGTCGAGTTATGACGGATTTTAGGGCCATGAAGCTCAAAAAACTACCGTAATCCGAGTAATTTTCAGTTTTAAGCCTCGGGACATTGATATTCGGAATCAGGACGTTAAGCCCGTCAAAATGAGTATAACCATGACTAGATTCCAAAAAATTCGAAAAATTGTCCACGAGGACTACAAAAATCGAAATTTTGAAACCTAGCCTTGTTTATACTTTTCTGAACGGGAAAAACGCCCTGATTCCGAATATAATGATCCCACTTCTTAAAAATCAATTTTCAGCCGAACATCCCCTCAAATCGACAATTTACCTCCTTGTAAAAAGAACAATAATTGCAAATTATTCAATGGAAATGGATGGTTTCAATGCAAAAAATGTCGTTTGGAAAAGTGTTTCAAAATGGGAATGAATATGAAAAGTGGGCGGAGTCTAGATTTCAGAAAAATCCAAAATCGAGGGTTTTCAGATTTTCAATTCGATAGAGACATGATTCGGTCTAAAATCGAGATTCTAACGAAGAATATGCCATCTGTAAGTATTTTTATAAAATTCTACATGCAAAATCCGATATAATGAGCCTCATATTGCCCTATTTTGAAAAAGTCAGTTTTTTCGAAAAAAATATCCCGGAAACACTACCGTAACCCAGTCAATTTTGAAATTCGGACCTTAGGACCTGGAAATTCGGAATCAGTGGGTTCTTGCGGTTCAGAAAAGTATAAACAAGGCTAGGTTTTGAAAATTTTTTGAAAATTGTCCGAGAGGAGTACAAAAATGACTGATTTTGAAAATTGTCGGAATCTAGTCAAGATTATAGTCATTTTGACGGGTTTAACGCGCTGAATCCGAATATCCAGGTTTCATAATGTAAAAATGAGTTTTAAGCGAGAAAATCCAGTTTTACCCCTATTTTTCATCATAAAACCATACAAAACCTACCGTAACCCAGTCAATTTTGGTCCAATCGACCTGAAACGTAGATATTTGTGATCAGGGCGTTCTTGCGGTTCAGAAAAGTATAAACAAGGCTAGGTTTTGAAAAACTCGATTTTTAGGCTTTTCCAGGCCGTTTAGGCCATTTTTCGGCCCCAAAACCAACTTTGACCAAACCTAGTCAATATGGGGCTCAAAATTCCGCATTTTTCACGTAGATTCCGAATATAACACTCAATTTGCTTCTAGACAATCGAGGAATTCATTGGCCGTCCACATTTCGTGATAAATTGTGAGCCAAGTCTACTAAAATTGAAGTTTCATCAGAATATTATTGATTGTGAGGAGTTTGTGGAGAAGGGGAGGAGGATACTGTATCAGGTTGGTTTAGGCTGATTTAGGCTTAGTTTAGGCTATTTTAGGCCATTTTAGGTCATTTTAAGCCTAAAATAGGTCATTTTAAGCCATTTTTTCATATTCTAAGCTATATTCCAGGGCTCAGAAACGCCGCTCCACCGGCCTAGTACTCTAGAAAAGATGGCTGAAGGAATGCGACAAATGGAGGGTAGACATCAAAAAACAATGAAATTAGTCAAAAAATATGGGGAATCGGAGACAATGGCTTTCTGGGAAAATGATTTTTTGAGAGCCGCAAGATGGTTTACCTATTTTGATGAATTTCAGAAATTGGAGATGGTTCAGCAGGTTTGTTATGGGTGGGGAAGCTTCAGTAAAAGTACCGTAATCCTGTCAATTTTGATCTAATCGATCTGAAACCTGGATATTCGGATTCAGCACGAAATTCCCTTCAAAATGAGTATGATCATGACTAGAATCGAAAAATTCGTTATTTTGGGTATTTTGGCCCCTAAAAACTACAGTAATCCGGTCAATTTTGATTTCTGCATTTTGAAACTTCGAAATTCGGAATCAGGGGTTCCTTGCGGTACAGAAAAGTATAAACAAGGCTAGGTTTTAAAAAAAAGTTGAAAATTGTCCACGAGGAGTACAAAAATGACCAATTTTGAAAGTTATCGGAATCTAGTCAAGATTGTAGTCATTTTGACGGGCCTAACGCGCTGATTAAGAATTTCATAGTTTGGCAGCCTAATTTTGAACGGGGCTCGAGAAAATTCAGTTTTACCACGTTTTTCATCCTAAAACTAGGTAAAAACTACCGTAACTTAGCCAATCTTGATCGGAGCGGCCTGAAACCTTGAAATTCGTGATCAGCACGTTAAGCCCGTCAAAATGAGTATAATCATGACTAGATTCCAAAAAATTCGAAAAATTGTCCACGAGGACTACAAAAATCGAAATTTTGAAACCTAGCCTTGTTTATACTTTTCTAAACCGCCAAGTCACCCTGATTCCGAATTTCCAAGTCCCGAAATGCAAAACTCAAAATTGACTGGGTTACGGTAGTTTTAAGGGCTCCAAACCACAAAAAATAAAATTTTTTTTTGAAACCTAGTCATGATTATACTCATTTTGAAGCTCTTAATCTCCTAAATCCGACTATCCAAATTTCAAGCCTCAAATCCCAAAATTTCCAGCTCAAAATCCTCGCCTCGGTCTGGCATGTCTGGTCTAGACTCGACAAGTTAGCTATAACAGCGATGGGTCGACGGAAGAATCTTTGCGGTGATTTAGTGATGTTTAGTCAGAAAAATGAGTACATGGTGATGGATTTAAAAAGGATGGAAATCGATTTAACATGGTGTTCAAGGCTAACTAATCAGCAAATGCAATTGTGGGTTTTTAGCAGAAAAACTACAGTAACCCGGGGTAATTTTGGTCGGGGAGTCTTGAAACCTGGAAATTCGGAATCAGCTCGTTAAGCCCGTCAAAATGACTATAATCTTGACCAGATTCCGCAAATTTTGAAAAAAGTAATTTTTGTAGTCCTCGTGGACAAGTTTTCGAATTTTTTCAAACCTAGTCATGATTATACTCATTTTGATCACGAATTTCCAGGTTTCATAACCTAATATCGAATAATGACCGAGAAAATCCACTTTTACCCCATCATTCATCATAAAATAAGCTAGAAACTACCGTAATCCGGTCATATTTCATTTTTAAGTCACGGGACCTAGATATTCGTGATCAGCACGTTAAGCCCGTCAAAAAGAGTATAATCATGACTAGATTCCAGAAAATTCGAAAAATTGTCCACGAGGACTACAAAAACCGAATTTTTGAAACCTAGCCTTGTTTATACTTTTCTGAACCGGAAAAACGTCCTGATTCCGAATAACATGGTCCCGAGGTGCAAAACTCAAAATTCCAGCTTCTACGACACATCGGAAAACAATATGTGCTACAAATTCGCCGACGAGATGATTTCTCTAAATCCAGATGACGTGGAACTTGCTTATATGTTAGCTGAGCTAGCGTTGAATCATGCTGGACAAAGATTTCGTGGTTCCGAGATTCAGGAGATTTGTGAGGGATTAATGGAGAAATTGGGAAATGATCTACATGATTATTATATTAATCAGAAGGTCACACCTAGATATTCAATGAGATTAGCACAGATTTTGAAGATGAATCGGAAAATTAAAGTGAGTTTTTTGAACTTTTTTAAATGATTGAAATCAGGCTAAATTTGAAAAAGTCGAAATTTTGGGTTTTTGGCTCCTAAAACCAGGTAAAACTACCGTAACCCGGTTATTTTTGAGTTAGGAGCCATGTGATCTAGATATTCGGAATCAGGACGTTAAGCCCGTCAAAATGAGTATAATCATGATTAGATTCCAAAATTTCGATTTTTGTAGTCCTCGTGGACAATTTTTCGAATTTTTTGGAATCTAGTCATGATTATACTCTTTTTGACGGGCTTGACGTGCTCATCACGAATATTCAGGTTTCATAGCCTAATTCCGAATGGCTATTGAGAAAATCCAGTTTTAAGCTGGTTGTTCATCATAAAAATAGGAAAAACTACAGTAATCCGGTTAATTTTGATTTTTAAGACCCGGGACCTTGGAATTCGTGATCAGCTCGTCAAGCCCGTCAAAATGAGTATAATCATGACTAGATTCCAAAAAAATCGAAAAATTGTCCACGAGGACTACAAAAATGACTAATTTTCAAAATTGTCTAAATCTAGCCATGATTATACTCATTTTGACGGGCTTGACGTGCTGATCACGAATTTCTAAGTTTCAAGTCTCTCCGACCAAAATTAACCGGGTTTCGGTAGTTTTTCCTAGTTTTAGGACCCAAAAACCACCAATTTCAAATATTTTCAAAACCTAGCCTTGTTTATATTCATTATAAAGCTCTTCTCACCCCGAATTCGAATATCTAGGTCCCGTGCCTTATAATCTATTAGTTTTTCAGGAAGAAGTCCTCCAAATCCGATCCAAACTCCAATTGGCTAAAGTTTTCGATGTGCATACTGTCGAATTTTCGCATATGGAATTTTTCGAGGATTTATAAGAATTTAATGAGGTTTTTTATTATAATTAATAAAACTTTATCTATCACAAATAGAGATTTCACGGGCGATTGGTTCTAAACCGGGGGTGGGAGGATCTGGACGGCTTTTCCCCCCGAATTCAGCGAAGATGATGTTTAGATAATAAGGGAACTGTTTAAGGAAGTTCAGAAGATCAGATGAACAACTAAACCAGGAAAAATTGGAAAAAAAAATTTTTTTTTGATAAATGAAAATTTCTTTTTCTTTCAGATTTCCCTAAATCGATCAATTTTAGTCGGATCCTTCTGAAACCTAGAAATTCAAAATCAGCTTGTTAAGCCCGTCAAAATGAGTATAATCTTGGCTAGATTCCGTTAACTTTTCAAATCAGTCATTTTTGTACTCCTCGTGGACAATTTTCAAAAAATTTTCAAAACCTATCCTTGTTTATATGATTCTGAACCGGAATAACCCCCTGATTCCGAATTTCTAAGTTTCATAAGCTATAAATGAGTTTTGACCGAGAAAATCTAGTTTTACCTGATTACTTAGCATAAAATTTGACAAAACCTGCTGTAACTCAGTCAATTTTGGTCTAATCGTCCTGAAACCTTGAAATTCGTGATCAGGAGGTTGAGCCGGTTCAGAAAAGCATAAACAAGGGTAGGTTTTGAAATTTCGATTTTTGTACTCCTCGTGGACAATTTTCAACTTTTTTTGAAACCTACCCTTGTTTATAGTTTTCTGAACCGGAATAACCTCCTGATTCCGAATTTCAACATGAGAACCTTTGATTTTGAGATTTGAACGAGAAATTTCTTAGAAAATCCCTTAAAATTAGGAAGAAAAAAATTCCCCGATTCCATAAAAAAGGAAAAGATGACTCAAAACTCATCGAACATGTTTTCTTCTTGGATCACAAACAAAAACATTCTACACTCTCACATCATTCTGGTCATTCTGATTCGTTCACGTGGTCTCTCTCCCTCTATTAAGGGAGGAGAAGGAGGGAGGCAGACTGATCTTCAAACCAAAAATGATGGAGAATGAGATAGTTTGGCCTATGCTTCTTCTGTTTGACGAATATTCATTTGCGGACAATTCGCATCTGAATTCACTGATGAAACTATATAAATTAAGGGGGGATGGGGGTTTTGGTCATTTTCTTTCTTTAGACAGGATTACTGTAGGCTGGGCTTGAGCTAGCTTTAATTTAGGCTTAGTTTAGGCTAGTTTAGTCTTAATCTAGACTTGGTTAACCTTAGTTTAGGCTTGGTAGGCTTGGTTTGCCTGAAAATAGGTGAAGAGATGATTTTAGAGGTCTAGGCTTCTTTGAATAGGTATAACTCGATTACGGTAGGAGCTAGAAAAAAGTTGTCAACTGATGAAATATTGCGCACGTTAAGCGCTACATTTTGTTAGTTGACAACTTTTTTGTAACTCTAATGGTAGCTGAGATATAGAAGTTTTAAAATGACAGCAAAAAAGTCAATTTCTGAAATAACGATTTTTAGTGGTTTTTTCAAACTCTTATATCTCGGTTAGTTTTAGAGCTACCAAAAAGTTGTCAACTAACAAAATGTAGCCCTTATTATAAGCAATATTTTATTAGTTGACACTTTTCCTCTATCTCTGCTAGGAACCAAGATATACCCCGTCTAAGATAGGTGGTTTCTCTAATATGACATTTTAGACTTGGCCGTCTAAAATCGAACTTTCCAGACGATTTTTCTGCACTTTCTAGTGTTTTCCACACATTTTCCACCTATTTTTAAGATATTTTTCCTATGTTTTCTCCTGTTTCCCACTATTTTCATCAAATTACCCTTGTAGTCACCGCTCGAAGTACATTCTGTTCTCCGACTTGCCAAATTGATGACACATATGTCTAGGTTGGTGTTTCGGCCGCAAGAAATTTATAAAAAAAGAAGGGGGTTCAGATCGGAGATCAATTAGTTTCGGTTTTAGGAAATAGAGTGGTCTAAGCTACAGTAACCACCAAAAAATAGGTAAATAGCTACCGTATTCCGGTCAATTTTAGTCTGAGGCTTCTGAAACTTGGAAATTCGGAATCAGCGCGTCAAGCCCGTCAAAAAGAGTATAATCTTGGCTAGATTCCAAAAAAGTCGAAAAATTGTCCACGAGGACTACAAAACCCGTAATTTTGAAAATCATTGGAATCTAGTCAAGATTATACTCATTTTGAAGCCCTTGACTTGCTGATTTTGAATTTCCAGGATTCAGTTGACCCCGATCAAAATTAGCTGAGTTACGGTAGTTTTTCCCATATTTTATGATGAATAATGGGGTAAAAGTGGATTTTTTCGGTAGCCATTCGATTTTATGCTTTGAAACTTTGATATTCGTAATCAGCACGTTAAGCCCGTCAAAATGACTATAATCTTGGCTAGAATCCGTAGATTTTCAAAATTAGTGGTTTTGTACTCCTCTCGGACAATTTTCAACTTTTTTTAAAACCTAGCCTTGTTTATACTTTTCTAGACCGCAAGGACCCCCTGATTCCGAATTTCCAAGTTTCAAAACGTAAAAATCAAAATTGACCGGATTACTGTAGTTTTTAGGGTAAAAATACTCAAAATGATGAAATTTTTGAACCTAGTCATGATTATACTTTTCTGAACCGCAAAAACGCGTTGATCACGATAAAAATAGTCTCGAGACAGGAAACTTAAGTTTTAACCATTTTCCAGGGCAATTACCAGACTAATTTCCACCAAAAAAAATTAAAAAAAAAAAAATTTTCAAAATTCCCAAATCCTTCATAATTCATAATAACTAAAACTTTCTTAATTTGTTGTTTACCTCTATCTCTCTCCTTTTGTTTCATAATATCCGTCACTTAACCTTGAAACCCATTGAACCGCTCTTTATTGCGCAAGGGCGGGATGGGTACATAAGTTCACACCTATTAGTGAATACTATATATATTAATGTACTCCAAATGACCTATAAACATAAAATTCAGCTTTTAGAACCTTAATTCAGGTCGGAAAACCTCATTTTTAGGCTTAGAAACCTATTTTTAAGCCTAAAAACCTATTTTTAGGGCTAAAAACCTAGTTTTAAGCCTAGAAACCTAGATTTTTGGCCCTAAAAGGGGCGGAGCCTAATTCTCATTGTCTCTTTATTAAAAGAAACTAATCCAGTTTTTTTCCATGGTGTTAAACAGTTAAAACAGTGGTCTTATTGACATCATTATGATAAATGAAGAGGGGAAGAGGGAAAACAATGGACTGAGGGAGGGAGTGACCATGTTTTTTGTGTTCAACAAATTCCCCTTTTTAGTTGTTTAGAATTTAGAGAAAATTCTGGAATTTTAGAGGTTTTTGGGGTCATTTTGGTCAGTTTTTTGGCTTTTTAGACTTATTTAGGCCATTTTTTGAGTTAGCTGCTTTAGAGTTGGTATAACTCGGTTACGGTAGGAGCTATCAAAAAGTTGTCAACTAATGAAATATTGCTCAGGTTAAGGGCTACATTTTGTTAGTTGACAACTTTTTTGTAGATCTTATGGGAACAGAGATATAGGAATTTTAAAATATCAACAAAAAAAAATTTTTTTTTTTTGAAATTTTTTTTTGGTTTTTTAAAACTCTTATATCTCGGTTAGTTATAAAGCTACAAAAAAGTTGTCAGCTAACAAAATGTAGCCCTTAACATGAGCAATATTTTCTTAGTTGACAACTTTTTTTTAGCTCTCAAACTAACCGAGTTATTCCTGTTTCAAAATCATTCCCACCTAGTTATGATATTTCAGACATTTTTTTGATTTCTAGCTACCTTAACTTATTTTGACTCAATTTTCTACATTTTTTTTCTTATTTTTAGCAATTTTAATACTAATTTTCACCATTTTACACCCTTTTTCAGTATTAAAAACCACGTTCACTAAGATCTTATGACTTGCTAATAATATCATCATAGACATCATCGCTATATAGCCTACAACTTCATTTCTGTGTTTTCCGTGTTCTATTTTGTGTCCTTATCTTGGCTCCGCCCACTTTTATCCGTTTCTTTTAAGAAATCGGCTGTCTGTTAGTGTTCTTTGAAGATATACTTGGTTTTTTGGAATTTACTAACTATTGCTTTGGAAAACCTACTGTATCTCGGTTCCCAGGGGAGGTAGGGGAAAAGTGTCAGCTGATAAAATTTAGGTTTTATTATGGGCAATATTTTGTTAGTTGAAAATTTTTTGATAGCTGTTAAGGGAACTGAGATATAGGAGTTTGAAAAAATAAAAAAAATTTTTTTTTGAAATTTTTATTTTGAATTTTTGAAACTCCTGTATCTCAGCTACCATAAGAGCTTCAAAAAAATTGTCAACTAACAAAATGTAGCCCTTAACAAGAGCAATATTTCATTAGTTGACAACTTTCCTCTGGGACCTACCGTAACCGAGTTATAGCCGCTTTAACAACACCTATCACAAAATTTTGATTTTTTTCCATTTTCATCATTTTTCCCCTTCTCCTTTTAATTTTCACCAAAACTCTTCCAGAATCCAAAAATGCGGTTACCAACAGCCAAATATGAGGTTCATATGCGAAAATTCTTTTATAAATTCGGATTTTTTATTGGAACACATCCGAGGAAGTGTATTGGGGTACTTCTATTGATCACAGCAGTGTCTTGTTTGGGATTTCTAAGGTTTCATCAGGTAAGATGGCTAAGGGTAATTAGGGGGTGTTTGGGCTAAAAATTGGGGTTTTTGGGCTGAAAAATGGGAGATTTTGGGGTCATTTTGAGGTATTTTAGGTGATTTTAAGCCGAAATTAAGCTAAAGTAGGTTATATAGAGTTTTAAGATAGATAAGATCAAATTTATAGTGATTCTTACCGTAAATACCTGTTTTAGGCTTAATTTAAGCCTTTTTAAAGCAAAAATCCGGTCTTTTTAGGCTTATTTAGGCTAGATTTGGCCTATTTTGACCTATTTTTGACTATATTAGCCTTTATATAGGTTTAGAGGGGTTTTAGGCTATTTTAGGCTATTTTAGGCTGAATTTTCTAGTTTTTTCAGTTGTTTTTAGCATTTTCAGACTGTTCTAGACCTATTTAAACTGAAAATAAGGATTTTGAAATTTTTGAAAAAAAAAATTTTTTTTTTTGAAAATTTTTTTTTTCAAATTTCTTAACTTTTCTAGAAATAAGTTGGTCACTATTAAAATGACATCATTTTCTTTTTCTATTACTACTATAAGAAACATTGAATTTACAGATAAACAACGCTCGTGTGACATTCACCGCTCATGACTCGCCAAGTCATCGCGAGGGTTCCATGTTTTTTGAATTTCTTCGACAAAATGGGACACTTCACATGATTGAGGTATTGAATTGACTACAAAGACTACAATTACTACAGAAATGAAAAAGAAATTTTTTTTTGGAGAAAAAGAGAAAAACTTGTTTCGATGATTGATATGGAAGAAGATGGATAGGGGGAGAGAGAGAGAGAAAAAAGGGGAGAAGGTGTCAAAAACCAAAAAACTCTCTAGAAATGGGGGTTACAGTAATCTAGAAAAGCTACAGTAATCCAAGAAAACTCGAAAAAAGATTTTCCTAAGGTTTCGGCTATTTTAGGCTATTTTAGGCCGATTTAGGCCATTTTTCCCAAAAATTAGTGTTAAAATGACTGGTTTTCGGGTAATTTCAGCTAAGCTAGACTGTTTTGAAAGTGTTAGAATAGCTCTGAGTGGTTCTAAGAAGAAATTTTGGATTTGGGTCATTTTAAGTTGTTTTAGGCTATTTTAGGCTTATATAGGCCATTTTTTTCAAAAAATCTTACTAAAATGAGCAATTTTCAATTTAAATTTTGTGAAATTAGCCCTGTTTTTTGACTTTAAGCTAGATTCTATGATTTTATTTTTCGAATTTTTGAATTTGGATCATTTTGGGCTATTTTAGGCTATTTCAGGCCATTTTAAGCCATTTTTCTCGAAAAATCCTACTAAAATGAACACATTTTTATCCAAATTTTGTGAAAATAGCTCCGATTTATGAATTTGAGCTAGATTTTTTTTTTTTTTTTGGATTTTTGAATTTGGGTCATTTTGAGCTATTTGAGGCTATTTTAGGTCATTTTAGGCCATTCTAGGCCATTTCAGGCTATTTTTTTAAACAAACCAGGTTATTTTGAGCTATTTTAGTCTATTTTTGACCTCTCTAGACTATTCTCACCTTTCTATGTCCACATAATTTCATCTTTTGACCATTTCGTACCCAACCGACACATAGACTACAAAACACAAACCATGTGACTTTTTTGTATCTTCTTTTTCTTCTAGAAAGGGATAGATCAAGTACAGTTTTTGATTCGTCTAGTTGACCATTACATCTTTTAATGTGATGTGTTAAGAGAGAGAAAATGGGGGAGAACGAAGTGAATCATGGATAATCTACGTCACAAGGGATTAGAGATCTAGAAAAGGGATTAGGGATTACTGTAACTAAGCTTGACTAAAGTTACCGTATCCAAAACCTTTCTGATACCTAGATCTCTATAGTTTTGCTAGTTAAAGGGATTGCTGTAGCTAGCAGGACAGAGATTATGGTACTTCTAGGTTACTGTAGCTAAGGGGTACTGTAGCTAAAGGATTACGGTAGCTTGATCTAGATTACTGTACCCTAGGGATTACTAGACCACTAGGTTCAATCCTGACCACACCCAACTTGATTTTTTGATCATTTCTCTCTCTCTCTCTCTCTCTCTCTCTCTCTCTCTCTCTCTCTCTCTCTCTCTCTCTCTCTCTCTTTAACCTAACCTTTAAAAAAATTAGGCCAACAGATCAAAAATACAAAAACCCAACCGATTCCAGGTTCTCTTCCAAGCGAAAGATAATGGATCTCTCCTTAGACCCGCCTATCGACATCAATTACTCGGGATAACAAAGGAAATTGTCGAGGAAACAAGTGTGACCACCGGGGGATTTGAACAGAACTATGGGGATATGTGTGAACCATATTGTGAAAAGAATGACGCGTTTTTTGCGATGATGGACTTGTTTGAAAGTAATTCGACGGATAGTTTTGAGGTTAGCGGGAGATATCTTGGTTTACAGAGGAGATAGGGAAAAGTTGTCAACTAATGAAATATTGCTCAGGTTAAGGGCTACATTTTGTTAGTTGAAAGTTTTTCGATAGCTGTTACGGTAACAGAGTTATGGGATTTTGAAAAATCATTGAAATTCAACATTTCAAAAAAAAATTTTTTTTGCATTTTTTTCAAAATTTTATATCTCAGCTCCCATGAGAGCTATCAAAAAAGTGTTAACTATTGAAATATTGCTCATAATACGGGCTATATTTTGTTAGTTGACCACTTTTTTGTAGCTCTTATGGGAACCGAGTTATAAGCTTTAAAAAAAGGGATCACAACAAATAGGCTCTAGAATGGGCTCCTTGGCTATTATTGTCTTTTGAAGGCTTGTAACTCTTTTTCTAGAGGAGCTACAAGAAAATTGTTAACTAACAAATTGTAGCCCTTATTATAACCAATATTTCATTAGTTAACAGTTTTTCGATAGCTCTTATGGGAGCCGAGTCATAAAATTTTGAAAATTGCAAAAAAATTTTTTTTTAAATGTCACATTTTAAATATTTTTGAAATTCCTATAACTCGGTTCTCGTAACAGCTATCAAAAAACTGTCAACTAACAAAATATAGTCCATAATAAGAGCTACATTTCATTAGTTGACAACTTTCCTCTAGCTCCTCTCCCAGCCAAGTTACACCACTCCAAACCAAAAAAACCAATTCCAGCTCACCTACCCCTCCACAGAAATCCTCGGTCACCAAATGCTCCTCGCCAACAATATCTATGGCGTCAAAACCAACAATTCCACTCATCAAATCCTTTCTTTTACCTCAGTAATGCTCCGTTTATATCTAACCAATCCAACTCTCCAACCAATGCTTGATTTCGAGGATAAACTAGTCGAATTGGCTTATGAATCCGGGAAATACCCTTTGATTCGAGCACAGGTGGCTTCTGATAATCTAGTGGCTAAGGAGGTCCGAAGACTCGGCACGGATACGGCACCCTGGCTTTCTGTGGCCTTGGCGATCCTTTGCGCTTTTCTAATGGCTTGTTCTTTGAGGTAAGCCTATTTTTGGGCTCTAGGGGTACTGTAACCTAATAAAAACTACCGTAATCTTCAGATACCGCCGCCGAGAGTCCAAACCCCTTGAAGCCTGTCTCGGGGCCATGATCCCAGTCTTATCCGGCCTCACTACAGTAGGAATGGTGTCAGCGACGGGGTTGGCTTTCCAGAGCATCATAGTTAGCACCCTGTTCCTGGTGATAGCTATTGGAATCGATGATGTCTTTATAATATTAGCTGCCTGGCATAGATCGGATAAGAATTTGGAAATCCCTGAAAGAATTGCTCTGACAGTTCAAGATGCCGGTTGCTCGATGACAGTGACTACTGTAACTAATCTAGTGTCCTTTGGAAATGGTGTCTTGTCGACGACACCCGTTTTGCAGGTATTTTTTTTTTGATAAAAATATGGGAAATTAGGGGTAATTAGTGTTAATTAATGCTAATTACTTAGTGTTAATTACCCCTTAATTACCCTAATTACCCCTTAATTACCCTAATTACCCTCTAATTACCCTTAATTTCCAGACCTTCGCTATCTACTCATCTGTGGCCAGTGTCGTCTGCTATATCTACCAACTTATCATTTTCCCAGCAATTATCGCTATAACAGCACCAAAAGAATACAAAGAATTAGGGAAAATGGAGGAGGAGAAAACTTTTGAAACGATTAGAGTCATGTCGCAATGGTCGGATCGGATGTGGCATCAATTGGCAGGTGGGATAACTTGATTGGGAAAGGAGATAGGGAAAATGGTCAATTAGTGAATTGTTGAGCAGGTTAAGGGCTACATTTTGTTAGTTGGAAGTTTTTTGGTAGCGTTTAAGACAGCTGAGATATAAGAGTTTCAAAAAATCACTTAAAAAATTTTTTTGAAAAAAGTGATTTTTATGGTTTTTCTTTAAATTTTTATATCTCGACCCCTGAAATAGCTATCAAAAAAGTATTAACTAATGAAATATTGCTCATAATAAGGGCTATATTTTGTTAGTTAACAACTTTTCAATAGCTCTTATGGGAACCGAGATATAAGAATTCGAAAAATCATTAAAATTCGACATTTCAAAAAAGTTTTTTTTTGCATTTTTTTCAAAGTTATATATCTCGGCTCCCATAAGAGCTATCAAAAAAGTGTCAACTAACAAAATATTGATCGTAATAAGAACTATATTTTGTTAGTTAACAACTTTTTTCTAGCAATTAAGATAACTGAGATATAAGAGTTTTAAAAAATCACTAAAAAAATTTTTTTTTTGAAAAAAGTGATTTTTATGATTTTTCTTAAAATTTTTATATCTCGGTTAGGAATGAAGGTAGAAAAAAGTTGTCAACTGACAAAATGTAGCTCATGATAAGGGCTACATTTTGTTAGTTGACAATTTCTCGATAGCTGTTACGGTAACAGAGTTATGGGATTTTGAAAAATCATTGAAATTCAACATTTCAAAAAAAATTTTTTTTGCATTTTTTTTCAAAATTTGCTATCTCAGCTCCCATGAGAGCTATCAAAAAAGTGTTAACTAATGAAATATTGCTCATAATAAGGGCTACATTTTGTTAGTTGACAACTTTTTTGTAGCTCTTATGGGAACCGAGTTATAAGCTTTAAAAAAAGGGATCACAACAAATAGGCTCTAGAATGGGCTCCTTGGCTTACGTAGGCTATTTTCCTTTGTTTTGGACCATTTTTTCCGTATTTTTTGGTATTTTCAGCCCATTTCCACCGTAATCCAGCCTTAACCTCCTTAATTTTCAGCAATCATCGGTACCTATTGGATGCGTCTCCTAACAATCTCAATCCTTCTCGGCTACTGGTACATCTCAGTTTATGGTATCTACACAATGGAAACCGATCTAACCATTCAAAAAATGGCGGATAAAAACGCGCGAATCGTGATTTTCAAAAGAGAAACAGATACGATTTTAAAGGAGATGCAATCCGTGGCTATTCTAGTCAATAAGCCGGGAGACTTGAGGAACCCTACCAATTTAAGAAATCTCGAAAATATGATACAGGATTACGAGTCAGCGCTTCATAGCTATGGAAAAGAATCGACAATTTGTTGGCTACAACCATATATCGATTTCTTAGCTTTCTACCAAGATTCTGAGGAGGATATGGCCAATTCCACTATCCCATTTACCTACAATGATCTTCCCAATTTCCTAAACTCGGCTTCTCATTTCAAACCGATGATTAGGCTCTCCGAAAAAGATTGTGAAAAGAATTCACCAAAATGTTTGCAAAGTTTCATTTTCACGACGGGTTTTACCGATGTGGTGAAGTATAATGAGATGTATCCGATGGTAAAGGAGTGGAGGTTAGTTTAGGGGCCCTGAGACTTGGAAATTTGGAATCAGGGGGTGAAGACGGTTCAGAATCATATAAACAAGGCTAGGTTTTGAAAAAAATAGGTTTTGGGTACTTTTTCGGCCTAAAAACTACTTTAGCTTTGATTTTTGAGCCCTGAGACCTAGTTTTTTGAAATCAGGAAGTCAAGGCGGTTCAGAAAAGTATAAACAAGGCTAGGTTTTGAAAAATTCCATTTTTAGGCGATTTAGGCCGTTTTTAGGCCGGTTTAGGCCCAAAATCACTTTTATTCAAAACCTAGCCTTGTTTATATGATTCTGAACCGTCTCGACGCCCTGATTCTGAAAAACTGGGCCCCAAACGCTAAAAATGGCTAGGATTAGAAATAGAAGTCAAAATATGCTTTTTTAACCGCGAAAACATACAGTAACCCCTTTAATTTTAGTCCTAGCTCCCTGAAACCTAGTTTTTTGAAATCAGGGGCTCAGCGCGGTTTAGAAAAGTATAAACAAGCCTATATTTTGAAAACAAATTTTTAAGGCCCTTTTTAGGCCGGTTTAGGCCTTACTTTCAAAGTTTTTGGAAACCTAGCCTTATTTATACTTTTCCAAACCGCATTGACGCCCCGAATCAGAAAAACTTAATCCCAGAACGGGAAAGTGGCTAGGATTAGAAATAGATATCAAAATAGGCGTTTTTAACTATAAAAACCTACAGTAATCCGCTCATTTTTAGTCCAAGCTCCTTGAAACCTTTTTTTTTTGAAATCAGGAAGTCAAGGCGGTTCAGAAAAGTATAAACAAGGCTAGGTTTTGAAAAATTCAATTTTTAGGCTTTTTAGGCTTTTTAGGCCGGTTTAGGCTTTTTTTTCGAAACCCAGCCTTGTTTATATGATTCTGAACCGCAATGACGCCCTAAATTCAAATAAGTAGGTCTCACAAGTCCTAGATCAAAATTGAGCGGGTTACTGTAGAAAATCCACCAAAAAAAAAAATCCAAAAATTTCCAGACAAATCGCAGCCAACTATTCCCAATTCGATGTTTACCCATACACCGAACGCTCCAATTTCGTAGATCAAACCGTTGATATGGTTGATAATATCTGGAATACAGTAATCTCTGAAGTGATATGTATGGGTATCACTTTCCTCCTCTTCGTCCCTGATCTCGTCTCCATTTTTTCCGCTGTTTTCGCTCTTTTTTCTGTTAATTTTGGAGTTTTTGGATTCCTGTCGATTTGGGGAGTTGGTATGGACCCGGTTTCCACTGCCTCGTTGCTCATGTCAATTGGATTTTCGGTGGATATCAGCGCACATATTAGCTACCATTATTATCAAGTGGATAAGCCGGTGAGTCATGGGACCAGGAAATTTGGAATCAGGACGTCAAGTCGGTTCAGAAAAATATCAACAATGCTGGGTTCTGAATTTTTAAGTTTTGGGAGTTTTGCCCCCTAAAATCTACCGTAATCCGGTCAATTTTGAGTTTTATGTTGCGGGACAATGATATCCGAAATCAGGACGGAAAGCCAGTTCAGAATCATATAAACAAGGCTAGGTTTTGAAAACTTGATTTTTAGACTTTTTAGGCCGGTTTTAGGCCGATTTAGGCCAAAATTTCAAACTTTTCGGAATTTAATCCTGCTTATACTTTTCTAAACCGCCTTAAGCCCCTGATTTCAAATTTCCAGGTTTTAGATTATTTGGACTGAAACTGAACCTATTTTCAGCCCTATTTTAGTCCAAAATCAAAATTTGCCCAAACCTAGACTTGTTTATACTTTTCTAAACCGTCTCGGTCTCCTGAATCTAACTAAAACAATTTCCAGACTCCCCGACAGAAACTAGAACACGTCTTCACCCACATCGGTTGGCCAACACTCCAAGGAGGGCTCTCCACAATGATCGCGATGAGTCCAATCGTCATCGCCCCTTCGTATCTTGGCCTAGTTTTCTTGAAAACTGTGGTCTTAGTCTGCACATTTGGTCTGATTCATGGATTAATTGTTCTCCCCGTTTTCTTGTCATTTTTCGATGAAATCGCTGGAAGTTGTAGGTGAGTATTATGGGGGAAAAGCTACCGTAATCCAGTTAGATCTGAGTTATATGATTTGGGTCCTGGAAATTTGAAATCAGGGTGGAAATCCGGTCAAAATGAGTATAAACAAGGTTAGGTTCTGAGAAGTTTGGTTTTTAGGCTTTTAGGCCCTGTTTAGGCCGGTTTAGGCCCGAATTCGAAGTTTTTCGAAACCTAGTCTTGATTATACTTTTCTGAACCGCACTGAGCCCTTGATTTCAAAAACATAAGTCCCATACGCCAAAAATGCCTTGGATTCGAGTTAGAGCCCAAAACATAGTTTTTAACTACAAAAAACTACAGCACCCACTCAATTTTAGTCTAAGCTCCATGAAACCTAGTTTTTCAGAATCAGGGCGTCAAGCCGGTTCAGAAAAGTATAAACAAGCCTAGGTTTTGAAAAACTCGATTTTAGGCTTTTCAGGCCCATTTAGGCCGGTTTCGGCATCAAAATCACTTTTTTTCAAAACCTAACCTTGTTTATACTTTTCTTAACCGGAATGAGCCCCTGATTTCGAAAAACTAGATCACATAAGCCAGAAATGACTCGGGTTCAAGTTAGAGCCCAAAACATGGTTTTTAGCTCCAAAAACCTACCGAACCCCATCAATTTCAGTCCAAGCTCCACGAAACCTGTTTTTTCAGAATCAGGGCGTCAAAACGCTTCAGAAAAGTATAAACAAGCCTAGGTTTTGAAAAACTCGATTTTCAGGCTTTTCAGGCCCTTTTAGGCCCATTTTAGGCTTTTTTCAAAACCTATCCTTGTTCATACTCATTTCAAAGCTCTCAACCTCCTGAATCCAACTATCCCATTTTCCAGGTCCAAAACCGTCAAAATCTCGGATTCCTCCTCCCCAACCTCCTCCTGCCATAATCTACCAACAACGATTTGGGTTAAGGATTTAGGAAATAATAATAATAATAATAACGATGAGAAATTCTAGATTTTTTGGGGTTTTTTTTATGTTTTTTTAACGTCAAAATCATGTTTTAATACGGGTTTTTATTTTTTTTCATTGCTGTATATATATAAATTTTTTTATAAATAAATTTTTTCATAAATGCAAAAAATTATCCGAGATCCTCTCCACAAAAAAAATCAATAAAAAAATCAATAAAATCAATCGATAATCGGTGTATAATCACCAAATTCCCTTTTCTCGAATTTCAACTCATTTCCGAACATTGGACGGATGATCAACTCGGCCGCCACTCTCATCTGATCCGTCCTCAATTTTGCTTTCACTTTTAGATTTTTCAGAATGATGGCAAGGATGCATTTCTCTTCCATCATAGCGAATCTCATTCCTGGAAGATTGGGAAATTTTGAAAAAAAAATTGTGAATTTTTTTTTCAACTTTTTTTTGGTATTTCTACAGAAATCTTGGTCAATTTTGATTTTTAAGCATCAGGACCTAGATTCTCAGAATCAGGAGGTTCTTGCGGTTCAGAATCATATAAACAAGACTAGGTTTTGAAAAAAGTTGAAAATTGTCCTCGAGGACTACAAAAAAGGCTAATTATCAAAGTTATCGGAACCTAGGCTTGTTTATACTTCTCTGAACCGGAATGACTCCCTGAATTTGAAAAAATAGGTTTCAATCACTGAAACTTGATATTTTTTGAGTTATCGGTCAAAATGTGGTCCGAAAACCCTAAAAACCTACCGTAACCCTTCCAAAGTTGGTCTAGGGTTCCTGAAACCTAGTTTTTTGAAATCAGAAGGTTCTTGCGGTTCAGAAAAGTATAAACAAGGCTAGGTTTGGAAAAAAGTTGAAAATTGTCCTCGGGGACTACAAAAAAGGCTAATTTTCAAAGTTATCGGAACCTAGCCATGATTATACTTTTCTAAACCGGAATGACACCCTGATTTCAAAAAACCAGCTCTTAGTGGTTAAACAATCCTAGTTTTTGAGTTATAAGCCAAAATGCGGTCCAAAACCAATAAAAACCTACAGTAACCCTTCCAAAGTTGGTCTAAACTTCCTGAAACTTAGTTTTTCAGAATCAGGAGCTCAGCGCGGTTCAAAAAAATATAAACAAGGCTAGGTTTTGAAAAAAGTGGTTTTTGACCTAAATTCGGCCTAAAAACGGCCTAAAACAGCCTAAAAACTAAGTTTTTCAAAACCTAGCCTTGTTTATACTTTTCTGAACCGCAAGAACCCCCTCATTTCGAAACACGAGGCCCCGAGGAGTGAAAACCAAAATTGACCGGATTACGGTAGTTTTAATGACCTAAAACGTCAAAAATAGCTTGCTAAGACTGAAAATTAGATTTTTTCAAGATTTTTTTGACCAGAAAAATTGATTTTAGCATTTAAATGTTATTAAACACAACAATGACGTTACCCATCAAAAATACTAGAAAGGTTAAAAAAAACCTCAAAATTCGAAACCTAGCCAATATTATACTCATTTTTTCGCATTTTTCCTCCCAAACCCAAAAAAACTCACCAATACAATTCCGGCTCCCAGCACTAAACGGAATATAAGCATACGGGTGCTTCAACTCCCCAGAAATAAATCGTTCCGGATTGAAAATCTCCGGATCCTCCCAATATCTTGGATCCTTATGAACCATTGATGGGACCATCACAACAGCAGTTCCAGATGGTAGAGTATGTCCTCTAACTTGGATATCTTCTACACATTGACGAGCGATTAGTGGGACCGATGGATAGAGACGGAGGGTTTCTTTGAAGCATGCTTCCAGATATTTTAGTCTTCCGAGGTCTTCATAAGATATCGGTCGGTCAGCTTCTCCCAAAACTTCATCAATTTCTTTTTGGACTTTGGATTGGATATGGGGGTTGGCACCCATTAGATGGAGGAACCAGTTCATTGCGGCAGAGGTTGTGTCATGGCCTGGAAATTGGATAGTTAAGATTATGAAGACTACAAAAACTACAAACTACAAACTACAAAGACTACAAACCTTCAAAAGTAAACGTATCCACTTCCTCACAAATCCCCTCCATCGGAAGCTCTCCCTTGGAATTCATATCCAACATTAAATCCAAAAATGCCATTCTTCGCCTCCCCTCGGCTGTCTCTTGAGCTAAAAGTTGCTCAACACCACCAGCTGCATCAACTTTGGCCTTACGGGCGTAGATTGCTTTTGAGGTGAACTCGTGGAGGATCTAAAGTGGTTTAAGGCTTTTGGAGGGTATTAACTTGGTTTAGAGGGGAGATGAGAAAAAGTTGTCAACTAACAATTTGTTCAGCTGGATGAGGGCTACATTTTGTTAGTTGACAACTTTTTGATAGCTCTTATGGTAGCTGAGATACAGTAGTTTGAAAAAAAAATCCTTGAAATATTTTTTTGAAAAAAGTGATTTTTGACTGGTTTTTTTAAACTCCTATATCTCAGTTGCCTTGACAGCTAGAAAAAAGTTGTCAACTAACAAAATGTAGCTCTTATTATGGTCTACAAATTGTTAATTGACAACTTTTTGATAGCTCTTATGGTAGCCGAGATATACAAATTTGAAAATTTCCAAAAAAATTTATTTTTGAAAAATGTGATTTTTGAGTGGTTTTTTAAAACTTCTATATCTCAGCTACCATAAGAGCTATCAAAAAGTTGTCAACTAACAAAATGCTCATCTTACCAAGTTCAACAAATCCCCAATTGATCATTTTCCCCTATCTCCCCTCCAAACAAAGTTACACCCACCTTAACACACTCATCATGTTCCTTGCCAGGACCAATCAAATTAAAAATGGTATCCGAGAAGAAATGTGGGCGGAGCAATCGTTGAAATACCATATCCTTCATTTTAAACACCGCGTCGAGGTACGGTGAGTGTGGATCCTTCTGAGCGTTGATAGAAGTTCCCAAAGCTGCTTCACAGATGACATCAAGGGTACAGAGGGTAATTGTGTGAAAGACGTCCTCATATTTCCCAGTTTCCGCTTGATTTTCGAATTTTGAAAGTAGAGTTTTACCGTGACGATTGTAAACTTCCACGAAATCCTTGAGAATGTCGTAATGGAAAGTTGGAGTGAGAAGCTTACGACGTGGACGCCATTTGTCGGGTTTTCTGGAAAATTATGGTTTTATTGGGGGTTAGCGGGGATGAGAGCTAGAAATTTGTGATCAGGAGGTCAGCGCGGTTCAGAAAAGTATAAACAAGGCAAGGTTTCGAAAACAGTCATTTTTGTACTCCTCGTGGACAATTTTCAAAAAATTTTCAAAACCTATCCTTGTTTATACTTTCCTGAACCGGAATGACCCCCTGATTCCGAAAAATTAAGTGGCACAGCGTATAAATTTAATTTGGCCGAGTTAGGATAGAAAAATCACATTTTTGTATAGAAAAACTACCGTAATTCGGTTAATTTTGACTTTCGCTCATCGGGACCTGTTTTTTTGGAATCAGGAGGGCATTCCGGTCAAAATGAGTATAATCATGACTAGGTTTCGAAAATAGTCATTTTTGTACTCCTCGTGGACAATTTTTCGAAAATTTTCAAAACCTAGTCTTGTTTCTACTTTTCTGAACCGGCTTAACCCCCTGATTTCAAAAAACAAGGTCCCGGACTCTAAAACTCAAAATTGATCGGATTACGGTAATTTTCTAGCCTTGGGGTCACAAAAACTACGGTAATCCTGTATATTTTGACCTGGGAGCCGCGAGATCTAGAAATTCGTGATCAGGGGGTTATCGCGGTTCAAAAAAGTATAAACAAGCCTAGGTTTTGAAAAACTCGATTTTTAGGCTGTTTTTAGGCCGTTTTTAGACCGGTTTAGGCCCTAAAACCAAAAATTTCAAAACCTAGCCTTGTTTATACTTTCCTAAACCGGAATAATCCGCTGATTTCAAAAAACTAGGTCCCAAAGCGTGAAAATCAAATTTAGCCCAGTCAACTTCAAAAAACTCACGAAATAAGCAGTCCATCCCCAATCCAGGCGCTCAAAAATCCATACAAAAATGGTTTATTCAACATTTTCGGTGATCCAAGAACCGCCTCCATTTCCTCAGCTCCATACAACAAAACGAAAGGTAATCCACCCAACCATACCCTAGTTATCCGATCATCTCCCTTCCTCATCATATAAGCAATCCCTTGAGATTGTTCGAAGAATTCTTCTGGTGAAAAATGGAATTGATGGAAATTTCCGAGAAGGGGAAGAGCTGCTGGCCCTTGGAATACGGTAAGTTTGTCGTAGATGAATTTGGCTTTTCGAAATGCGAAATGGATGATCCAGGTGATGGTGAGCACTATTATTGATGCAGTTATTATACCCATTTTTCTGAAAAAAAGAAATTTTGCTTTTTTTTTTGGAAAAAAATAAGCTAGAAAAAGCGTTATTTAAAGAAAAAAATAAAAATTTTTTTATTGAAAAATTTTCTATTTTGACCTAAAAATCGAAATCTATCAATTTTCAGCTATCGGGACCTAGCTTATCGTAATCAGGGTGTTTTTCCGGTTCAGAAAAGTATAAACAAGGGTAGATTCCTAAAATTTTTGAATTTCGGCCTAAATCGGCCTAAAACCGGACTGAAAAGCCTAAAAACTAATTTTTTAGAACCTAGCCTTGTTTATACTTTTCTGAACCGCACTGAGCTCCTGATCACGAATATCTAGGTCTCGAGGTGTAAAAATGGAAATTGCAAGGGTTACGGTAGTTTTAAGGGTCCTAATCCTAGGAAAAACTACCGTAACCCGACGAATGTTGATCTAGGAGCCATGGGTCCCAGTTTTTTAAAATCAGGGCGTCATTCCAGTTCAGAAAAGTATAAACAAGCCTAGATTACGGTAATTTTGAAATTTAGGCATTTTTGTAGTCCTCGTGGACAATTTTTCAAAATTTTTCAAAACCAAGGCTTGTTTATACTTTTCTGAACCGCAAGGATCCCCTGATTTCAAAAAACAAGGTCCGGAGGTGTGAAAATAAAAATTGAGCGGGTTACGGTGTTTTAAGGTCTAAAAACACCAAAAAGGCTTGCTAAGACTGAAAAATTTCGTTTTTTCTAGATTTTTTTGCTAGAAAAATCGATTTTGACTCTTAAATTCTATTAAAAACACAAAAATGACGTTTCGCATCAAAACTACTAGAAAAACACGAAATTCGACAAACTTTCGATTTCGAGTCATCTGACCATACTACATACTTTTTTTTGTTGAAAAATGTGAAAAATATCGTAAAAATATCGTAAAAATCACCAAAATAACATGATTTCCATAAGAAAACCCTAAATTTTAAAAGGTTCTTGTGATTTTTTAATGGGTCAACTGTGTTTGAACAGTTAGTGAGAGAGAGAGAGAGAAGATGAGAGAGAAAGGGGAACAATTTGGTAGTTCAATAGACCGTTAAATTAGTTGGAAAATGGAAAAACAGGTGGAAATAAGGGGGAAAATGGGAAGTTTTGAAATTTTGAAAAATTGAAAAAATCCAAAAAAAAAAGTTTTTTTTTTAAATTTTTTTTTATTTTGGCTAATTAACTAATTAATTACCCTTTAAATAACATAAAAAGCTGTGTAAAACAGAAAAAATTGCCTATTTTTCATTATTTTCCCCCTAAAATCCTTATAAAACCTCTATATACCCTACTAAGCCAAAAATAATGAAAAAAACTATTAAAACCTAGGTTTTCAACGTTTTTAAACACTTTTTTATTACAAAAATAGGGTTTTTAGGCTTTTTAAAGGCTTTTTTTAGTCTTTTTTTAGGCCTTTTTTGGCCTTTTTAGGCCAATTTTAGGCCTAGATACCCTCAAAACCCCTAAAAAATTTGAAAACCTTAAAAAAATCACAATTTTTTTCAAAAATCTAAGAAAATCAAAGTCCAAATCATGTTAAAAACGCGAAGAAAAGTACAACCTATCTTTTTCTCTAATCCTCTTCTCTCTCTTCCACCGATATATACATATATCCAGTACATTTTTCCCCTCCTCCCCCCCCCCTATCATTTTCGGAAAGGTGTCTAGTGTCTGAAGGAGAAAAAGAAGAGGAAGAAGAAGATTCAAGGACAAAAAGGTAGGTGAGAATAGAAAATGAGAAAGATTGGTGGGTCAGATCACAGAAACAATTGGATTATTGGAATGAGAACAATGAGATTTTAGGGATTTCGGAGGTCATCTCGGTTCAAAGGGGGGTATCTTGGTTGGGAGGGGAGATGGAGGGAAATGGTTAACTAGTGAAATGTAGGGCTTGTTATGGGCTATATTTTGTTAGTTGATAGTTTTTTAATAGCTCTTATGGGAAAGAAGATATGAGAGTTTTGAAAAAAAATTTAAAAAATTTTTTTGTGAAAAATCAATTTTTAAGGGGTTTTTGAAACTCCTATATCTCGGTAGCTATTGAAGATAGAAAAAAGTTGTCAACTAACAAAATGTAGCTCTTATTATGAGCAATATTTCATTAGTTAACAACTTTTTGATAGCTATTACAGGAATCGAGTTATACCTACTCAAAAATATGGAAAAATGAAAACTAGCTTCTAACATTAAATTAAAGCTAAAAAACCGATTTTAAGGGATTTTTCCACTAATTTCAGTCTAAAAATTGTTATTTTATCCTCTGAAATACCTAATTTATACCAGGGAGGCTAGAAATTCGAAATAAATTCATTCTTATATATAGTGAGTGCCATCTAGATAATGACATTAGATAATGAGATATTCCATTGGAACTGGATAATTTTTGAATTAGAATCAGAAAAAAGTGTAATAAAATGATATAACAATTGATAATGAGTATGAGAACACAATTTTCAAAGGAGGAAGAGAAGAAAGATAGAAGATCAATGGCAAGAGGTACTCTGGGTAGACCAAACTAGAAATCGTTTTATCTCTGTTCTCATGAGAGATAAAGGGAAATTGTCAACTAGTGATTTGTTGGGTTTGTTAAGGGCTACATTTTGTTAGTTGACAACTTTTTTGTAGCTTCACTCCTAACCGAGTTATAAAAATTTAAAAAATTGCAAAAAAAAAATTTTACGAAAAAAATTTTTTACTCATTTTTTAAAATCTTTATATCTCAGCTCCCATAAAAGCTTCAAAAAAGTGGTCAACTAACAAAATGTAGCTCTTATTTTGCTAAACAAATTATTAGTTGACAACTTTTCCCTATCTTCCCTAAGAAGCAAGATATAACCGTTTTCCCTGATAGCTAAGCTCCAAATCAACCAAAAACCTGTCTAGTTGGCAGGGGGAAGCTAGGTCTCTCATTCTATTAGAGTAGTCAAGAAGTAACAAAAGGAATAACAATCTTGAGAAGTCGTAAAGGGAGAGAGAGAGAGAATGAGAGAGAAGGAATGCAACTATTTGTACTTGGAGAACGGAACCGGTATCTCATTAGCATATTCAAAGAGAATGCCCTTCTAATAGGATTATGGAATTCCTGCCAGGTATCATGATGTAGCCTCTAGGCTACATGATCAGGATGGAAATTGAAAACGGAACGAGAAAAGAGAAAAACTGAAATGAAATTGGCAGGGGGAATCTTGATGAGAAGACCGGTTTCCTTTTAAGGAATGGAGGAAATTGGATGTGGATTACTGTAGTATGATCTAGATTACTGTAGACGGCAACTACTAAGGATTACTATAGGTCTAGATTACTGTAGTTGGAGATTACTAAGGATTACTGTATGTCTGAATTGCTTTAGGTGGAGATTACTGTAGTTAAGAGCGTTTAATCTAGTAATAAATCAAACTTGTTAGATATTCATAAAGACGTGAATTACTGTAATTATAGGTATTACTGTAGATAAGGATCACGGCAGGTGTAGGCTACTGTAGATAAGGATTACTGTACCCTAACCCACATTAACCCAAAAAACCACCATTTTAAGCACCTAACTAACCCAAAATTCGGTACAAATCTCAACTACCTTACCTATCTACGTAACACCTCCTTCTGATCTTATCTAATCTATTACCTTGGTTCAAAAAGAATTCTTTCCCCTTATAATATTGAAAACCGGTTCCAACTAATTGAAATTTTGGGAATAGAGGGGTTCAAGATAGACACAAACAATTGATGACGTCAAAAACAGTAATTGGAAAAAAAAAATAGAAGAGGAAGTTTGGAGTTTGATCTACAGTTTTTACGGTGGGCTTAGGTTCTGGGTTTAAAAATGGAGGTTAGGCTTATTTTTTAGGGTTTTGAGGCTTTCTTCAGGCTTTTAGGCTAGTTTAGGCTAGTTTAGGCTAGTTTAAACTAGTTTAGGCTCGTTTAAGCTATTTTAAGCTAGTTTAGACTAGTTTAGGCTAGTTTAAGCTATTTTAAGCTAGTTTAGACTAGTTTAGGCTAGTTTAGGCTATTTAGGCTACTTAGGCTAGTTTAGGCTATTTCAGGCTAGTTTAGGCTAGTTTAGGCTAGTTTAGGCTATTTAGGCTGTTTAGGAAGTTTAGGCTGTTTAGGATGTTTAGGCTAGTTTATTCTATTTAGGCTATTTAGACTAGTTTAAGCTATTTCAAGCTAGTTTAGGCTTGTTTAGCCTATTTAGGATGTTTAGGCTTTTTAGGCGCTGTTTAGGCTAGTTTAGGCTATTTTAGGCTATTCAGGCTGTTTAGGCTAGTTTAGGCTTGTTTAGCCTATTTAGGATGTTTAGGCTTTTTAGGCGCTATTTATGCTGTTTAGGCTAGTGTAGGCCATTTAGGGTGTTTAGGATAGTTTAGGCTAGTTTTATACCATTTAAAATGTTTAGGCTATTTAGGCTACTTAGGCTAGTTTAGGCTATTTAGGGGTTTAGGCTTTAGGATGTGTAGGCTATTTTAGTCTAGTTTAGGCTATTTTAGGCTATTTCAGGCTATTTTAGGCTACTTTAGGCTATTTAGGGTGTTTAGGCTTTCGGCTGCTTAGGCCAATTAAGATGTTTAGGCTTAGATTCTAAGCCCAGGCTTACACCCAACCCGAACGCACAGTTAAAATCGAATGACCATTTACACCCGACGGGTAGTACGGCCCATGGCACCGAAAAGATAGCCATCTAGATCTAGGGGGTGTTATCTAGAATCCGGATCCTCTTTTTCCTCTTCTTTGAAAAATTTTATAGATTCTGGGGTGGATAAGCCCGCCCGAATGTCATGTAGACTTCGGGTTGTCTCGTATTTATATTATGAGTGACCTCACATGGACCAAAATTAAATAATTTATTTCCAGTAACAAACTAAATATCCTTGAAAATCTCCGGATGCGAATACTCGATGCAGTAGACGTCGAACACGTCGGCGATCTCTTGTTTTTGACGACATTTCCAGATGTCTTCCTGGAAGAATGTCACATTTTAGGGGTTAATTGGTCAGGGAGTTGTCTAGGGCTCTTAACACCTGGAAATTTGGAATCAGGGCGTTAAGACCGTTAAATTGAGTATAATCTTGGCTAGGTTTAGACTATTTTTGAAAACAATGGTTTTTGGGCCTACAGTAATCCTTTCAATTTTCGTCTGGGAGCCCTGAAAGTTGGAGATTTGGAATCAGGACGTTAAGCCGGTTCAGAAAAGTGTAAACAAGGCTAGGTTCTGAAAACTTTTTGAAATCGAGCCTAAACCGGCCTAAAAACGGCCTAAAAAGCCTAAAAATAAGATTTTTGAAAACCTAAGCTTGTTTATACTTTTCTAAACCGGGCTGATCCCCTGATTTCAAAAAACCAAGTTGCAAGGAGCTTGGATCAAAATTAAGTGGGTTACTGTAGTTCAAGTGGCAAAAAATAATTGTCTTGAGCTCTAATTCGATTACTATCGAGTTTTGGATAATGGGACCTAGCTATTCAGAATCAAGAGCTTGAGCCGGTTCAGAAAAGTATAAACAAGGCTATGTTTGAAAACTTTTTGGTTTTCAGGCTTTTTAGGCCGTTTTTAGGCCTGTTTTAGGCCCAATTTTCAATGTTTTCCAAAACCTAGCCTTGCTTATACTTTTCTGAACCAGAATGACCTCCTGGTTTCAAAAAACAAGGTCTCATAGCATAAAAGTCAAATTTGACAGGATTACGGTAGTTTTACTATCGGGCAATGTGCATTTTCTATCCTAAATAGGTCAATTTTGAATTTTAGACTTCGGGACCATTTTATGCAAAATGAGGGAGCCAAGACGGTTCAAAAAAGTATTAAAAAGGCTAGATTTTGGAAAACTTGGGTTTTAAGCTTTTTAGGCCGTTTTTAGGCCGGTTTAGGGCCATTTTTCAAAGTTATCGTAACCTAGCCTTGTTTATACTTTTCTGAACCGGAATAACCTCCTGATTTCAAAAAACCACATGAAACTTACTCTAATCTTATTATTTATCCTTAACATCATCGACAACCTGCCCGAATAATTAGGCATTCTCCAATCGTCCACATAAAAATCGTGTAGATCATTTGCCAATTTCTGTTGGAATTTGTCGCAAACTTCCAGAATTTTCCCTTGAAATCGTTGGCCAGCGTAGTGGAAGCATGCTTGGCATATCATGAAGGAGAGCTCGACGTCTAATGGTTTGAGATCTACCATGTAGTCGATTAGCTTGTAGAGAAAACTGTTTTCCGTGTTGTCAATGAAACTGAAATTTGAACTTGTGAGAAGAAAACAGGGGAAAAATCCCAAAAATTTTTATTTTTAAAAAATGATTTTCAGTCGAAAAAACTACCGTAACCCTCTCAATTTTGATCTAGAAGCCTAGCCACCTAATTTTTTGGAATCAGGAGGTCACTCCGGTTCAGGAAAGTATAAATAAGGCAAGGTTCCGAAATTTCTGAAAATGGGCCTAAACCGGCCTAAAAATGGCCTAAAAGGCTTAAAAAACGAGTTTTTCAAAATCTAGCCTTGTTTATACTTTTCTGAACCGGAATGACCCCCTGATTTCGAATAACAAGGTCCTGTGATGTAAAACTCAAAGTTGGCTGGTTTGGAACAGTTTTTCTAGAAATTAGGCCTCTAAAACTACCGTAACTCTTCCAAATTTCATCTAGGAGCCGCGACACCTAGTTTTTTGAAATCAGGAAGTCATTCTGGTTCAGAAAAGTATAAACAGGGCTAGGTTTTGAAAAAAGTTATTTTTGGCCTAAATACGGCCTAAAAACGGCCTAAAACAGCCTAAAAACTGAATTTTGCAAAACCTAGCTTTGTTTATACTTTTCTGAACCGCGCTGAGCCCCTGATTTCGAATAACACAGTCCCGGATTGTAAAATTCAAAATTGACCGGATTACGGTATTTTTTCTAGAAATTAGGTACCTAAAACTACAGTAATCCTATCAGTTTTGATTATTGAGCAATGAAACCTTGTTTTTTGAAATCAGGAGGTCATTCTGGTTCGGAAAAGTATAAACAAGGCTAGGTTTTGAAAAAAGTGATTTTTGGCCTAAATACGGCCTAAAAACGGCCTAAAAGCCTAAAAATCGATACTTTACTGAACCGGAATGACCTCCTGATTTCAAATTTCCAAGTTTCAGAGCCCATTATCTAAAATTGACAGGATTACTGTAGTTTCTAGGGCCTGAATTGTCCAAAATCGAAATTTTCCGATTCCAGTCATTATTATAGTCTTTTTGACGGGCTTTTCACGCTGAATTTAACTAGCTAGCTGAGAAAGATCCTAGATCAAAAATAACTGGATTACGGTAGTTTTTATTCCAAAAAAAAACCAAAAAAATATTTTTTGAAAAACTCACTGCTGCATTTGCTCATTACTATATTTTGTACACCATGAATAGTCAAATTCAATTTTTGTCAGATCCATTACAGTATACTCCGTGTCATGAGAGATCATAAGAAGCTGATCTTCACAAATCGCCCTTCTCTTCCCAATAGCAGCAGTGGATAGCTTATAAAGCCGTGAGAACACGTGCCAAATCGCTTGAATCATTTCCAGCTAAACAAATACCATAAGCTACCATAACCCAGATACAGTAACCCTTAATCCTTACCCTCTGCTCCTGTTCCAATTCCAAAAACTCGTCAAAATAGCTAAAATATCTAGTTGCTTTCAGAAAATCCTGTTCAAAAAACGATAGAACTTCTTCTTTCCCGTATTTCGTAACTAGTTTCATTGGACCCGTTGAATGAGATTGTTCGAGTTTTGAGAGAGCTTGAGCCAGTTTTAAAAGGGGTGATTTGGCGTGGAGAGGGGTTTCCGAGCCCTGGAATGGGATTTTTAGGTGATTTAGACAGTGGGAATGGATTCAGGAGAATGAGAGCTTTGAAATGAGTATAATCATGGCTAGGTTCTAAAAAAAGCCTAAATCGGCCTAAACAAAGCCTGAAAAGCCTAAAAATCGAGTTTTTAAAACCTAGCCTTGTTTATACTTTTCTGAACCGTCTTGACCCCCTGATTTCAAATAACTAGGTGGCTGGGCTCCTAGATCAAAAATGGTAGGGTTACTGTAGTTTTTCTAGGAAATAGATAGCTAAAACTACCGTAACCTGGTTAATTTTGAGTTTTGCTCTACGAGACCTAGTTTTTTGTAATCAGGAGTTTCTTGCGGTTTAGAAAAGTATATACAAGCCCTGGTTTTGAAAATTTCGATTTTTGTAGTCCTCGTGGACAATTTTTCGAATTTTTTGAAACCTAGCCTTGTTTATACTTATTTTGACGGGCTTAACGCGCTGATCACGAATTTCATAGTCCCGATGCTCAAAAATCAAAATTAACCGGATTACGGTGGTTTAAGTGGATCAATTCTTAGAAAAACTACCGTAACCCGGTTAATTTTAAGTTTTATGTCACGGGACCAAGTTTACCGTAATCAGTGGGTCATGCCGGTTCAGAAAAGTATAAACAAGGCTGGTTTTTGGGAAACTTGATTTTTAGGCTTTTTAGGCCGCTTTTAGGCCGGTTTAGGCCCAATTTCAAAAATTTTCAAAACCTAGCCTTGTTTATACTTTTCTGAACCGTCTTGACGCGCTGATTCCAAAAATCCAATCCATTTCCCATTTCCTCTTACCTCCATCAAAATCCTGCCCGCTTTCTCCATGAGATCACTACAATCTATTAGCTCTTTTTTCATTTTCACTTTTTCCGGCTCCACGAAAATCACACAATGTGGACGGCCCAAAAAGGACTCCATACTCTAAAAAAATCAATAAAAATTACGGAAAAAAAATCGATAATTTGGTATAACCTTAGGGACATCTGTCTCAATAACTTTAGTGCTAATTGGGTCCCGATCGAATTGGAAATCTGAAAAAATACCAAAATTGTTTTGAGAAACCTTCAAGGATTACTGTACTTGATGACGTCATCCCAACTTGATAACATTTTTGAAGACGGCAATATTTACAGTCGAACCATCCATTATTATTGAGTAAGGACTGACAGTTCCCACCCTTTTTGCATGCTTTCACGTTGGTTTTCGAGGCGTCCGCTCTTCTAGAAAATTTGGGATTTGGATAGTTGAAGTCAGTGAGAAAAGAGCTTTAAAATGAGTATAATATTGGCTAGTTTTGAGAAATATTTATTTTTTGGTTGGAAACCTACAGTAATTTCAGGTTAGGTCTTTTGAAATTTGGATATTCGTGATCAGGGGCTTAAGACGGTTCAGAAAAGTATAAACAAGGCTAGGTTTGGAAAAAACTTTGAAATTGGGCCTAAAACAGGCCTAAAACGGCCTAAAAACAGAGTTTTTGAAAACTGGGGCTTGTTTATACTTATCTGAACCGGCTTGATCCGCTCAATACGGTAAACTAGGTCCCGTGACGTCAAACTCGAATTTAACCGGGTTACGGTAGTTTGTCTAGGAATCAGACCTCTAAAACTACCGTAACTCACTTATTTTTTAGTTTTGAGCATCGGGACTATGATATTCGTGATCAACGCGCTAAGCCCGTCAAAATGAGTACAATCATGACTAGATTCCAAAAAATTCGAAAAATTGTCCACGAGGACTACAAAAATCGAAAATATCAAAACAAGGGTTGTTTATACTTTTCTGAACCGGAATAACCCGCTGATTACGAATAACTAGGTCTCGCTGCTTAAAACTCAAAATTAACAAAGTTACGGTAGTTTTTTCTAGGAATCTAACCTAAAAACTACAGTAATCCGCTCAATTTTGATCTAGAAGCTTATCCACCTAGTTTTTTGAAATCAGGGGGTTAAGCCCGTTCAGGAAAGTATAAACAAGGCTAGGTTCCAAAAAATTCGATATTAGGCCTAAAACAGGCCTAAAAACGGCCTAAAAAGCCTAAAAACCAAAAATTTCCAAACCTAGCCTTGTTTATACTCTTTTTGAAGCTTTTTTCACGTTTATTTCGAATATCCAGATTTCAAGGACCCTAGACGAAAATTAAGAGGATTACTGTAGTTTTAGAGCTCAAAAAAAAAATCAAAAAAAATTTTTTTTTTGGAATTTTCAAAATTGTTTTTTCATTTTCTTACCTATAAAAAGCGGCACAAGCCCTACAAGCAATCGCCCCGAAATGCTTCCCTCTGGCCGGTTGAGAACAAACAGCACACGTCAACGAGGCGGGCGACTCTTCTTGTGATGAGGTAGATGGAGAGGAGGTAGTCTGCGCCATTTTGTCTGGAAATTTGAACTAAATGAGAGTTTTTGAGCCTAAAATCAGGAATTTTAGCAATTTTTATCATAAAAATCATGAAAATCTATATGTTTTCCTACTAGGAAGCCATTTTTATAGGCTAAATTCCAGGAGTCATCTAACTATAGTGAGAAAATAGGATTTAACTGAGAAAGCAGATTAACTAAGTGGCACCGAGGTTTTTAAAGATCGGGGGGATAAATAGGATTGATTTCTTGGAATTTTTGGATGTTTTGGTAAACAAGAAGTCTGGAAACTCGAATTTAGGGGGTAGTGCTCTTTTAAAAGAGGCATAACTCGGTAGTGGTGAGAGATAGAGGGAAATTGTTAACTAATGAAATGTAGAGAATGATAAGGGCTACATTTTGTTAGTTGACAACTTTTTTGTAGCTCTTAAGGGAGCCGAGATACGGTAGTTTGAAAAAATTGAAAAAAAAAATTTTGAAAAAAAAAATTTTTGAAAAAAATTTTTTTAATGGATTTTTTAAAACTGTTATATCTCGGTTACTGTAACAGCTATCAAAAAGTTGTTAACTAATGAAATATTGCCTATGTTAAGAACTACATTTTGTTAGTTAACAACTTTTTTGTAGCTTTTATGAGAACCGAGATATAAGAGTTTGAAAAGATTGGAAAAAAACATTTTTGAAAAAATATATTTTTGATGGGTTTTTTAAAACTGTTATATCTCGGTTACTGTAAAAGCTATCAAAAAGTTGTTAACTAATGAAATATTGCCTATGTTAAGAACTACATTTTGTTAGTTAACAACGTTTTGATAGCTTTTATGGGAGCCGAGATACGGTACATTTAAAATATTGAAAAAAAATTTTTTTTTTGAAAAAAATTTTCAATGGATTTTTAAAAATGTTATATCTCGGTTACTGTAACAGCTATCAAAAAGTTGTCAACTAACAAAATGTAGCCCATACCAAGGGCTATATTTCATTAATTAACAATTTTCCCCTATCTCTCATGGCTACCGAGTTATACCTATTTTAGTGGGCATACTAGAGTATTTCCTAGGTCCTAGGTTCTCTTAAAAGTCCCTAAACCCCTTCACTAAGCCTAAAAATGCTCAATTGTTCAATTTCAGACCTCATTTTAAGCCCAAAATCCCCCCTTAACCATTAAAAACCTACTTCTCCTTCGATTCCTTTTACTAAATACAGTAGCCTTGGAAACCTCATAATTACAAGGGAATAACAGAATATGATTCATTTTTCTAAGAGCGAAAATGAAAAATGAGCAATTTTATGAGCTCTAGACTTATTAATTAGTCAGATTTTCATATGCGTCAATGATTTTGAAAAAAAAAAAATTCAGGCACAAAAAAGATCACAAATCCCTTCTGCTTCAGTACATTTATTTTTCTAAGATCACTCTAAGTCTAGTCTAATGAAAAATATGATGAGCAATCCGTCTGAAAGCGTATTAGTGAAAGCAGAGTGACGTAGAAGTTGGTCAGAAGATGATTCCCGACCAAAAAATATTAAATCTAGGGGAAAAAGAGTAGCTAGACCAAAAATGAGTCATTTTACTTTTAAAAATTGTAGTTTGTCCGAGAGGAGTACAAAACTAGGAAACTTAGCGGGTGAAGATAAGATCAAGACGTGGAATAGATCAAAAATGAGGATAAAGAGAGGCATAAAGGGCAGGTGGAAATTCCGAAATATTCCAAGAGAAATGTTTAATCAGGTGTTTCTAAAGCTTCAAAGTACGAAAAAATGAATAATTTTAGCCTTTTTTAATGAAAAATTTGGATCTAAAACCGAAAAATGGGATTACTATGATAAAAACAGTATTTTAAGACTTCTAAACCCCATTTTTAGCTTCTAGAACTAAATTTTGAATTGGAAAATTACTTTTTCACATTAAAAACCTTATTTTAACACTGAAAAATTCATATTTTACATTGAAAAACCCCTATTTTTTGTTAGAAATTCTATTTTTCCTTTAAAAACCTTATTTTAATTTGTAAAAACACTTTTCCACTAAAAATGACTAATTTTCCGTTAAAAATGCGCTTTTCCCCTTAAAACCCATTTTTAGATCTCTAAAACCCTAATTTTTCTTCGAAAATAGTGGTTTTCTCACTTAGAACCTTCTAAATTCCTATCTAGCTCTCCTAGTCCAAAAACTAGCTATTCTAGATTTAAAACGCTTATTTTAGGTGCTAAAATCTTCTAATTTACCCCAAAAAACCCATTTTTTAGTTCTAAACCGTCGGTTTAAAAAAAAAAAGAACCGTCGGTTTAAAAAAACCGCTTTTGTATCCAAAGTACCTTATTTTTAGCTTCTAGACTCAACTAGACAAAAAATCCAGCTATTTTTAACTCTAATACTCTTTTTTGAACTTAAAAACCGTTTTCAAACCAAAAAACCCGGAAGTTTGGAGTCTTTTGGTGTAAAAACCACTATTTTAATACTAGAATCTTTAAAAATCGCTTTGAAGAATGTATTCTGATGCCTCTTCTAAGCCAAAAGGGGTTGGCATAGTGACAGGTGTGTTATTGAAAGGAAGGAAGAGGGAAAAGGAGGAGGAGGAGGATTATATGCATATCTTCATAATACATATATTTTCGAAAATACACGAGAGGAAAAGGGGGGAGATTATTATTTTATAATATGTAATTAGTTCTTTTTACTTATTATTATTATGAAAAACATTGAGATGTTTATGTAGTTGATGAGGAACTAAATGCAGTCTAGTCTGGTGGGAGGAATCAGAAGACAGAGAATTTTTGGAAAAAACAAGAGAAAGTGGAAAAGACTGGATGACTGTAGCTAAGGATTACTGTAGATCTAGATTACTGTAGCTAGAGTACTGTAGCTAAGAAAGTTGTGAGATTGCTCAGTAATCTAGTTACCCGTTTCTGATGATAGCTAACCGATTAGATGTTATCTATGCAATTATTATTGTAACTAAAGATTACTGTAGATACAGGTTACTGTAGGTGGAGATTACGGTATCAAGTTAATACTGTAGTTAGGGATTACTGTAGATCTAGATTACTGTAGATAAGAAAGTTGTTAGATAGCTTAATCTTCAGTAATCTTTAGTAATCTAGTTAAACGGTTCTCCTAATAGGTATACAACTAGATGTTATTTTTTAAGGATTACTGTAGCCAAGGATTACTGTACCTTTTTAATTCCCGTAAAAACTTACACTATTCTAAACCAAAATTAAAGCAGAACACCTTGATTTCAACCCATTTTTCGATTTTTTCTGAAAAATTCAATTCTTAGAATGAAATAATTATAAAAATTCAATTTTCCAAGTAATTTTAAATGGACTTTCATCCAATTTTTCCGAAAAATTGAGAAACCAAAAATGAAAATTTTTTATTTCAAAAAAAAAAAAAAATTGAAAACCACTTATGTCTTGGCATCCTTGAATATTTCTTCATGCGAAAAGTCCACTTGCCAAACTTTGAAGGTTTTGGCGATTTCTTGTCGTTGACGCGTTTTTCGAATGTCTTCCTTGAAATAGGGGTACTGTAGCTAGGGAATACTGTAGCTAGGGATTACTGTAGCTAGGGATTACTGTAGTTAGGGGTACTGTAGCTTGATATAGCTAGGGACTACTGTAGTTATAGATAACTGTAGCTTGATGTAGCTAGACATTACTGTAGCTAAAGATCATTATAGCGAAGGATGAATACGGATTACTGTAGAAAAGGCAAACGATGGGAATGGATTACTGTAGCATGGCATTACTGTAGGTATAGGATACTGTAGCTAGGGATTACTGTAGTCAAGGACTACTGTACTTGAGGATTACTGTAGCTTGGTGTAGCTAGGGACTACTGTAGTTAAGGATCAATATAGCTAAGGATGCCTGCAAGTACGGATAACTTTAGCTATGGGTTACTGTATCTTGATGTAACTAGAGATTACCGTAGCTAGGGGTTACTGTACCCAAGGATTACTGTAGCTAAACCCTTTATTATCCAAAAAATCAAGCATCCACAAAAAAGTCCGGATGCGAAAACTCGACAAAAAACACATTGAACACCTCGGCAATCTGCTGTCGTTGTCTTGTTTTCAATATCGCATCCTACAAATTAACTACAGTAATCCCTTGACTACAGTACCCACTTACCCGCAATTTATTATTGATTTTTATCATTTTCGCCAATCTCGCCGCATAATTCGGTGTCTTCATTTGCCTCGTATAATAATTATGGAGGTCATCAGCCAAAAATCCCAAAACTTTTTCAGAAAATTCGAGGATTTCTCCTTGAAATCGCTGCCCGGCATACTGTAGACAAAGTTGACATAACATATAGGAGAGTTCCACGTCATTTGGTTTAAGGTTGAGCATCTCATCCATCAATTGGTAAATGAAACTGTCGTGGCTTGTGTCGAGGAAACTGGAAGTTTTGTTTGGAATAGTTAGATTTAGGGTGAAAAATGCTTTAAAATGAGTATAATCATAGTTATTTTTGGAAAGTTTTGAAAAATTTCGAAAATCAAAAATTTTGAATTTTTAGTAAAACTACTGTATCCGGGTAATTTTTGATTTTCACTCCTCGGGACCTATTTTATTGGAATCAGGAAGTTCTTCCGGTTCAGAAAAGTATAAACAAGGCTAGGTTTTGAAAATTTTTCCAAAAAGTGTATTTTGTACTCCTCGTGGACAATTTTCAAAATTTTCGGAACCTAGCCTTGTTTATACTTTTCTGAAGCGGCTTAGCTCCCTGATTCTGAATAACTAGGTCTGATGGCTCAAAAATCGGAATAGACCGAGTTAAGGTAGCTAAACCCCTGAAAAATGTGCATTTTCTACCGTAATCCGGCCAATTTTGATTTTCGCTCATCGGAACCTGGATATTCGGAATCAGGAGGTTATTCCGGTTCAGAAAAGTATAAACAAGGCTAGGTTTGAAAAAATTCGAAAAATTGTCCACGAGGACTACAAAACCAACTTATTTTGAAAATAGCTCAAACCTAGCCAATATCATATTCATTCGAACCGGCTTGACCTGCTGAATCCAAAAATACTATTTTCAATGAGTTTGGACTAAAATTGACCGAGATACGGTAGTTTTACACACAAAAGTAGTGGACAGGAAGACATTCAATTTTGGTTTTTAAGCGTTGGGACTTATTTTTTTGAAATCAGGGCATCATTCCGGTTCAGAAAAGTATAAACAATCCTAGGTTTTGAAAATTTTTCCAAAAAGTCTATTTTGTAGTCCTCGTGGACAATTTTCAAAATTTTCAGAACCTAGCCTTGTTTATACTTTTCTGAACCGGAATGATCCCCTGATTTCAAAAAACTAGGTCTCATGACCGCTAACCCGAAACCCCAAGGGTTACTGTAACTTACTATCTCATCTGCTCATTACTATAATTCGTGCACCAACTCATGTCTATCTCGATTTTATTCAGATCGCAGACTGCGTATTCATTCTGATGGCTAACCATAACCATATTACCATCACAAATTCCACGTCTTCGGCCCATCGCTGAGCAAGAAAGCTTCTGAAGGCGAGACCACACATGCCATACTCCTTGCATCAGAAGTAACTGAATTACATTGTTTAAACCTTTTATTGCTCAGTTTAAAGCCCAAAATTGCTCACCTTTTGCTCTTTTTCCAAAAATTGAAACTCATCTAGGTAGGTAAACCACTTGGAGGCTCTCAAAAAGTCAGTTTCGAAGAATGACATGACCTCGTTCATTCCCATTTTTTCAACGAATCTTATTTGGTTGGAAGGAGCATTTTGGAATTGTTGAAGACCTTGAGCAAGTTTTAAAAGTCGGTTTTTGGAGAATAGAGGGGATTCACTGCCCTGGAAGATGAAGAAGATGGGAATAGGAAGGGATATGTATTTTAGAATGTATATAACTTGTTTCTAGTAGAGATAGGGGAAAATGGTCAACTAATGAAATGTAGAGAATGATAAGGGCTATATTTTGTTAGTTGACAACTTTTTGATAGCACTCATGGCTACCGAGATATAGAAGTTTCAAAATAAAAGCTAAAAATTAAATTTTCCCGAAAATTATTTTTTTGGATTTTTTAAAACTCTTATATCTCAGTAGCCATAAAAGCTATCAAAAAAGTGTCAACTAACAAAATATTGCTCATATCAATAGCTACATTTTATTAAATGACAACTTTTCGATAGCTTTTACAGGAACCAAGCTATTACCATTTTAAAATACAAACCCCAAAAAAAAATTTTTGTTTAAAACTTTTTTCATTTTTTTAAAACCTGTCCACGAGGACTACAAACCAATTTTTCCCTAATTTTTCAAATTTACCTACCATATCCAACACCCCAGAAGCCTTTTCCAGTAACGGCGAACAATCAATAATATCCTTTTTCAATAGCAATACCTCCGGGTTACAACTCAATACAAAATGGGGTCGACCAACGAATTGTTCGATAGACTGGAATTTTTTTTATTTATTTTTGAAGCTGAAAACCGTATTTTAGGCCTTTTTTAGGCCTTTTCAGGCCTCAAATGAGCTTAATATAGGCCCTCTTACCCTATAAATAGTCCTTTTCGATGGGGAACCCTTGGCACCAATTAGATCCCGACAAAATTGGAAATCTACAAAAAAAAAATGTTAAAATCTGCTAAAATCTAATAAAAACTCACTTTCAGAGCTCATCCCAGCTTCAAAACACCTTTGTAATCGACAATTTTTACATTTCAAAGCGAATTTCATATGGTTATCGCAGGTCTTCTTGGTGGTTGATCTGGTGGCTGCTCTTCTAAATATCTCGGTTGTTTTAAGAGATAGGAAGAAATAGTTAACTAATGAAATGTAGCTTAGGTTAAGGGCTACATTTTGTTAGTTGACAGTTTTTTGATAGCTGTTATGGGAACCGAGTTATAGGAGTTTTAAAAAATGCAAAAAAAAAATTTTTTTGAAAAATTATTTTTAATGACTTTTTTAAAACTCCTATATCTTAGTTCCCCTTATAGCTATCAAAAAGTGGTCAACTAACAAAATGTAGCCCTTATTCTTCTCTACATTTCACTAGTTAACAACTTTTTTCTATCTTCAAAATCAACAAAGTTACGACCCACCGAAAAAAAGCTGCACACGCTCTACATGTAAACGCTCCAAAATGCATTCCATTTCCCGGATCTCCACAAACAGTGCACTTAGTGGAGCTTGAACATGGTCCGTCTTCCATTTTTTGGTTGGAAATAGCTGGAAATAGCTGAAAATAAGGGAAAAATTGGAAAAAATCGGGAAAAAACCAAAAAAAATGAAGAAAAACTGAGAAAATTGGCCATTTAAGGCTAGAAATACGATTTTCCGACTTAAAATTACTATCTTGAGCCTTAAAATTCATGTTTAAGCCTTAGAAACTGCAAAAAAAACACAAAAAATCCAAAATTACATCACTATTTCCACTTTTCCGCTTCACTACCCCTTAAAATGATAAATTAAACAAAAATCGAGAGACGCAGACAAAAAAAAGAGAAATCGGAAAGACAAGTCCATTTTTTTTTGTTTGATTTTCATTTTCGGAACTTATCGAGGTGAGAGAGGAGAGGGGGAGAGAGACGCAGACAGTTAGACAGTGGAAGAGGAGGGGAAGGGGGAGGCATGTGATCTTTGAGGTAAGGGGGTGAGGGGCACGGTTTGGGCACGGATTAGGTGTGAATTGGGCTTGAGAAAGGTTTAAAGAAGAAAAGGTAGAAAAAACATTGATTTCTAGCTATTTTCCCCTGTAAAATTAGAAAGGACCCTTAAAATCGGTTTTTTGAAAATAGCGATTTTTAAAGGCGCATAACTCATTTTAAAATAAAAACTAAGGCTCAGAATTTTTTTTCTGGTTCCTTGGTACCTTTGGCTATATTTTGTTAGTTAATGACTTTTCACGAAAACCAATTTTAAGAGTACAGTAGCTCGGGGAAGCTACCCAATGGTTTCTGGATATGGTTATCGATTTCAATGAGCTACAGTACCCCTAGGAGACATTTTCATGGGAACTTGTTAACTAAGAAAATGTGGCTCTGGGTACCCTTAAACCAGAAAAAAAATTTCAGAAGGATTCGATTTTTCTGGAATTTTTTATGATTTTTTGAAAATTTTGCTATTTTTTTATTTTTTTTTAATACTGAGTTTTTCCATTTTTTCAAAAAATTCAGAATAAAAAAATTTATTTCACAAATAAAAAAACACAATTCTAGTTAATCCTGATATCTCCTCTTCAATTCCGCTTCAAATTTCCTTGGCAACACAAAATTATGTTTCGACTTGTCCAAATCCGGAAGGCTCTTGGCTGTGACCTCATATCGATTGAAGATATTGGCAAAAAACAGAAAAAGTTCCATGCGAGCGAGTCCTTCTCCGAGACATTGTCGTTTTCCAATTGAAAATGGGATTAGCTCATCGACTTTTTTCAGTTTCCCATTTTCAATGAAGCGGGATGGGTTGAAGTGGAATGGGTCTGGGAAGACCTGGAAAATGGTTAGGGATTACTGTAACGATTTTAAAATGAAAAATTCGGATTCAGGGGATCATTCCGGTCAGAATGAGTATAATCATGGCTAGGTTTGGACGATTTTCCAAAAAAGTCATTTTTGTAGTCCTCGTGGACAATTTTTCAACATTTTTGAAACCTAGCCGTGATTATACTTTTCTAAACCGGAATAACTTCCTGATTCTGAATAACTAGGTCCCGATTCGTAAAAATCAAAATTGACCAGGTTACGGTAAGAAATTCACTATTTTTAAGGGTTTTTGCTTCTAAACCGGCCAATTTCGATTTTTAAGCTATAAGACATTGTTTTTTGAAATCAGGGGTTTAAGCCGGTTCAGAAAAGTATAAACAAGACTAGGTTTGGAAAAATTTTGAAAAATTGTCCACGAGGACTACAAAAGGCGCCTAACTTGAAAGTGCTCCAAACCTGGTCAATATTATACTCATTTTGACCAGAATGACTTCCTGATTCCAAAAAACTAGGTCCCGAGTCGTAAAAATCAAAATTGATCGGGTTACGGTAGAAAATCCTCATAATTTCTCCCAAAATCCCCCTAAAAATTACCTGTTCATCCAGCATAACCGTACTAATCTGAGCAATGACACCAGTCCCTTTTGTAATTGGGAACCCTTCAATTACAGTATCCCTCGTAATCACATGAAGCAAATTCAATGGAATTATATTGGCTAATCGTTGAGTCTCATTCATAAACGCTGTCATATACGGTAGATTATTTTTATCCGAAGTAGTAATCAATCGATCATTTCCAATCACTCTATCCAATTCCTCATGAATTTTTTTCCTTATTTCAGGGTCATGAAGATAATATGAGAAGCCCCAGGTGAGGGTGGAAGTGGTGGTTAGAAGACCGGCGATCCAGAGGTCAAAGCACATTGCGCATAGTTGTTTTCGGCTGAAAATCGTTTGATTAGCTAAAATTAGGGCGTTAATGCGGTTCAGATGATTATAATCATGATAAGGTTTGGAAAATTTTTTTTTTTTTTTGAAAAATTTTGGGTCAAGTGAGACCTTAAAACTACCGTAACTCGGTTAATTTTGATTTTTAAGCTATGAGACCTCGTTTTTTGAAATCAGGGGGTTTTTCCGGTCAAAATGAGTATAATCATGACTAGGTTTCGAAAATAGTCATTTTTGTACTCCTCGTGGACAATTTTTCAAAAATTTTCAGAACCTGGCCTTTTTTATACTTTTCTGAACCGGAATGACCTCCTGATTTCAAAAAACTAAGTGGCACAGTGTAAAAATCAAAATTGACCGAGTTAGGATAGAAAATTCACATTTTCATATGCAAAAACTACCGTAACCCGGTCAATTTTGGTCCAAGCTCAAAATTTTTTGTATATTCAGAATCAACACGTCAATCCGGTCAAAATGAATATAATCATGACTAGGTTCTGATAATTTTCCAAAATAGTCATTTTTGTACTCCTCGTGGACAATTTTTCAATATTTTTCAAAAAATAGCCTTATTTATACTTTTCTGAACCGGAATGACCTCCTGATTCCGAAAAACTAAATGACACAATGTAAAAATCAAAATTGACCGATAGAAAAATCACATTTTCATATGCAAAAACTACCGTAACCCGGTCAATTTTGATTTTTAAGCCATGAGACCTATTTTTTCGAAATCAGGGGGTCATTCCGGTTCAGAAAAGTATAAACAAGGCTAGGTTTCAAAAAAATTTGAAAAGTTGTCCACGAGGACTACAAAACCGATCTATTTTCAAAATACTCCAAACCTAGTCAATATTATACTCATTTTGACCGGAAAACCCCTCTGATTTTGAAAAACAAGGTGGCACGATGTGAAAATCAAAATTAACTAAGTTAGGGTAAAAAATGCAGATTTTTTCATAGTAAAACTACCGTAACCCGGTCAATATTCATTTTTAAGAAATGAGACCATGAAATTCAGAATCAGGGGATTCTCCCGGTTCAGAAAAGTATAAACAAGGCCAGGTTTCAAAAAATTTTGAAAAATTGTCCTCGAGGAGTACAAAACCAACCTATTTTGAAAATGGCCCAAACCTAGCCAATACTATACTCATTTTGACCGGAATAACGCTCTGATTCCAAATCCAACCCTTAAAACTCACCTAAACGTCTCCAGATCCCCATCCTCCTCTCTTTTCCTCTGCTCCTTCAAATAAGCCTCAACGAAATCCGAATTTTCAACAGAATCAAAATCGATTTCTTTTTGGTGTTCATCAATTTGAGTGTAGAAAAAGTCATCCAGTAAATTTCGACGCTCTTTTACTTTTTCGCTTAGCGTTGGTTTTGGGAGGATATTTGATGTCCATGGTACAAGGAATTGAATGAAATAACGGAATTCTGAAGCGACATCTCTCATTCCGTCGATTAAAGACTTAAGATGAGCAAACTCGTCGCGTTGGGTCTAAAAAAAAACCAGTTTTCGCGAAAAATTAAAAATTTTTTTTGGTACATACCGTCTCAAATCTCTTATTAAACAGCGTCAGGTTAATGACATTGCCCACACTTCTATCTAATAACCTTGGAAAATCGAATTCTTTCCCTGAATTGGTGTCGATATCCTTGAAGAGCTCCTCGACTTCCATTAGAATCTGAAAAACGGTAAAATTTGGTTTTGGGCTACAGTAATCTTTTTTTGGAAAATGGTTTTTCTATCGTAACCCGGTTAATTTTAGGCTAAACTCAGAAATTTTGATAAATTTGGATTCAGGAGGTTTTTCTGGTTCAGATGACTATAATCATGGCTAGATTTGGATATTTTTCAAAAAAGTCATTTTTGTAGTCCTCGTGGACAATTTTCAAAAATTTTGGAATTTTTAATTTTTCAAAATGCTATCCGGTGTATTTTTCAATTCTGAGCAACTTTGTCTCTAGCACCGACTTTTGAAAATCACTCTAAACCCATCAAAAAGTGATTTTTTCGAAATTTCACCTATAAAAAGTACCATAACTCGGTCAATTTTAGGCTAAACTCAAAATTTTTAGTATTTTTGGAATCGGGGGATCAAGCCGGTTCAGAAAAGTATAATCATGGATAGGTTTGGAAATTTTTCAAAAAAGTCACATTTGTAGTCCTCGTGGACAATTTTTCGAATTTTTTCAAAACCTAGTCATGATTATACTTTTCTGAACCAGAATGACTCCCTGATTTCAAAAAACTAGGTGGAACTGTGTAAAAATCAAAATTGGCCGAGTTACGACGAATCTAAATTACAAAAAAGTTTACCTTCTCCTGCATCAAATCCTTTCCCAATCCTAAATCCCTTAAATTAGTCAAAGCAAATCTTCTATGAACACTCCACATCTCCCCATTGGTATCCAAAACTCCATAATTTTGTCCAAGACGTTGTTTTTCAACGGCTCCCAATTGCTTATCCACGTAGGTGTCTCCGTCTTTTACGAAGGTTTCTTTAAGTTTTTCATAGGAAGCAATGATGATGAATGGCTTGTTAGCTGGAAATAGGAAGGTAGATTTTTTGAATTTTTTGAATTTTTTGAATTTTTAAAAAATTTTAAATTTTCTACATTTTTTCTACATTTTTTCTACATTTTTTCTTCATTTTTTCTACATTTTTTCTACATTTTTTCTACATTTTTTCTACATTATTTCTACATTTTTTCTTCATTTTTTCTACTTTTTTTCTACTTTTTTTCTACAACATACCCATCCAAAACGTAAAAACGGGTCCATACTCCTTCTTCCACCTAGCAAACGCTTCATATCCCGGCTTCAACTTATTCAATTCCAACAAATTCCCCAATATTGGAATTGGTGTTGGTCCCGGCGGCAGATTCCTTCGTTTCCAATAAATTTCGTAGAAAATATAGAAAAATATTGAAGAAAATGTTAAGAAAATCAACATTTTTTCTTAAGTTAAGGGTAAAACATGATTTTTTTTACATGTTTTATACCTTGCCTCGGTCAAAAAACCTATGATTTGTGACTAATTCTACTGGGTTAAGGGGAGAAGGGAGTGAAGTGTGGTCTGTGTTTAGCGTGTCAATATTGTTAAGAAACACGGGTGGGAGAAATAGAGGAGACATAGAAAATGTGACAATTAGTTTAAAAAAACGGGTTTTGAAGGTTAAGGTATCGAGAAATGCTTCAAGGATCAAGAAATGCGTCAAGGATCAAGAAATGCGTCAAGGATCGAGAAATGCGTCAAGGATTGAGAAAAGCGTCAAGGATTCAATAAAACACAAGGGAACCAGAAATGCGTCAAGTATCCCAAATAGCGCCAGCTAGCAAAAAAGCTTGAAAGATCAAGAAACGCGCCAAATCACCAAAAATGCGTCAAGTCACCAAAAAAGCGCCAGAGATCGAGAAAAGCGCCAACAGTCCACATTGAGCTAAGTATCCTTAATTGCGTCAAGTCACCAAAAGTGCGTCAAGCTACCGAAATAGCGCCAACTAGCAGAAAAAGCCTAAAAATCGAGAAAAGCGCGGTCCCATACGCCTCCTGATTTCTTTACGCTTTTCTCGATCCTTGGCGCTTTTCTCGATCCTTGGCGCTTTTCCGGATCCTTGACGCTTTTTTCGATCTTTGACGCTTTTCTCGATCCTTGACGCGTTTCCCGATCCTTGACGTCTTTCTGGATCCTTGACGCATTTCTCGATCCTTCCTATACTACCGTACCCTTTTTCAAAAAAGAGGAATTTTTCGAAACTTGGTCTTTTAATCGTTCCTATCAATATTCTCTAGTTTAGTTCAAAATGCAAATTTGCACCCGGATTATTCAAATTTTTTTTTTTGGTAAACCATAAACTCAATATCATTTTTCAAACCCCTCACATTCCTCTGAACACTCTTAGCACCCCCCTGAAAAATTTGAATTCCCGCCAAAACCATGGATAAGGAAATACCAACTACCCGTCGGTATGAATTACTGTGTGCGGCAATGCTAGGCTTCGGACACCTCTGTATTATGGTCGGGTACGATTCGGAGGTCAGTTTGGGCGTTCTTTAGCCCTTGGCGCGGTTTTGGATACTTGACGTGTTTTTCGTGTCTTGGCGCATTTTTGGATACGAGTCTAAATTGAGTTGTGTGGGCTATTTTGAGGATCTCTAGCTAGTTAATCTAGTAATTATAAGGTGTTGGCGCGTTTTCGGATACTTGGCGCATTTCTCGATATCTGTTATTTTTAGTCTTTCGTCCTGGAATCTGTCATCCACTCAATCCATGAAAGGACCCCCGACGTGATAAGCAAGTATGCCGGCTACTATGGGTAACCCTTAACTGCTGACGCATTTCTCGATACAGGATATTTCCAGCCAAGCAGTAATGTACATTGTCTACATGATCGGTTGCCTATTCTCCCCATCAATTCTAAACGAAATCGGCTCCAAATGGATACTAATATGCTCGGCAATTTGTTTCGCTTCTTTCCCATTAGGCTTCTTTTTTATTAATTCTTATTATTATTACTTTTCCCAAATGTTATTGGGATTTGGTTATGCTTTGTATTACCAAGGGAATGGTGGGTATTTGACGTCGAAATCTAGTCGGCAGACTTTGGAGTCCAATGTTAATATCGCTTGGTCGGTTGGGTGTTGTTGGTGAGTAGATCAAGAAAAGCGCCAAGGATCCGGAAATGCGTCAAGGATCCAGAAAAGCGTCAAGGATCCAGGAATGCGTCAAGGATCGAGAAATGCGTCAAGGATCCAGAAATGCGTCAAGGATCCAGAAAAGCGTCAAGGATCCGGAAATGCGTCAAGGGACCAAAAAAGCGCAATGAACTAGAAAAGCGTCAAGGATCGGGAAAAGCGTCAAGTATCGGGAAAGCGCCAAGTAACTAGAAAAGCGGCAATTTAGCTCTTTTTCTATTTTGGGACCATTGACGCGATTTTGGTGCTTAGCGCTTTTTACGGGCCTTTCTGGATAATTGACGCATTCCTCGATCATTGACGTTTTTCTCGATCCTTGACGCTTTTTTGGATCCTTGACGCTTTTCTCGATCCTTGGCGCATTTTTCGATCCTTGACGCATTCCTGGATCCTTGACGCTTTTCTCGACCCTTGACGCATTTCCAGCCTCCTAATCTCCTCGGGAATCCTGGCTACTGTCACTCACATGGCCCATGACCAAAGTCACCTTAATTCATCTATGGACCCTACCGACCTGGATAATCGGGTAGAGAGGAGATTCAGCGATTTGGAAATGTTCGTTTTTATTGACTTTTTTTTTGCAAATTTCAAAGAAAAAAAAACTTTTTTCAGAAAATTATTATTCGGAATTTTTCTGGGAGCCAGTATCCTGGCTATTCTCAATTTTGTGGCATGTCCCGGAAGAGATGTGACGAATTGTATTCAGGAAACCAAGAAAAAAGGGACTTTTTTCGGGCATTTAAGTGAGTATCGAGAAATGCGTCAAGGATCGAGAAATGTGTCAAGGATCGAGAAAAGCGCCAGGGATCCTATTTTCGTGGTTTTCAGGTCCCTGACGCATTTCCGGAACCTTGACGCACTTTTCGATCCTTGACGCATTTCTCGATTCTTGACGCATTTCTCGATCCTTGACGCATTTCTCGATTTCAGAAACCACATTCACCGCCTTAATCTCGCGAAGTATGCTGGAACTATTCCCCCTGTTCTCTGTCCTTGGCATCAGCTCCTCCTTCTGGTTATCGATTTTTCCAACTGCCATGAACTTCACTGTGGCTAATTCAGGGATGACTTATTTATATGCCATTTATCCGCTGAGTATTGGTATTGGCGAGATTTTCAGTGAGTTTGGGGAAAGATCGAGAAATGCGCCAAGGATCGAGAAATGCGTCAGGGAAGTCTTGGCGCTTTTGTGGATCGTTGACGCCTTACTGGATGCTTTCCTCGATCCTTGACGCGTTTCTCGATCCTTGGCGCATTTCTTGATCCTTGACGCATTTCTTGATCCTTGACGCATTTCCAGTGGCCACATTCATCACCCAAATGAGTCGACGTTACAAGGACTTTTGCCTTCAACCTACCATGGCCCTTGGCACCATTTTCTCCATCATCGGGTTTATTATGGTACATTTATCGACACCGTATGACGCACCACATAGACCAACCAGGGAGGAACCATTGGTTTTTGGGCACAGGTGGGTTGACTGCTGGCGCTTTTTCGGTGCATTGGCGTTTTTTTTTTGGATACTTGACGCTTTTTTGGATCCTTGGCGCGTTTTTGGATACTTGACGCATTTTTGGATCCTTGACGCATTTTTGGTGCTTTAACGCGTTTTTGGACCCTTGACGCATTTTTGGATACTTGACGTGTTTTTGGTGCATTGGCGCCTTTTCGGATCCTTGACGCATTTTTGGATCCTTGACGCATTTCTCGATATTTGCAGCTATACCTTCATTTTCTCCCTCGGAATCATCCTTGGCATTGGAGACTGCTGTTTAAACAGTTGTAGATCAGTAATCTGTGCCCTAGCCATGCCGGATAAAAGTGCTCAGGCCTATTCGATATCTAAACTCTATCAGGTAAGGCTTGCCTTGGATTACTGTAGTTTTCAATGGTTTCAGGCTCTTGGCTCGTGTATTCTGTTTTTCCTGTCTCCGATAATCCCATTGTATGTCTATACAATCGGAATATCGATTCATTTAATCGTCGCTATGATATTCTTCTTTATGACAGCGAGAAGAACACAAACGATGGAAAAACAGGAAAAAAATGATAAAAATTAAGTTATTTATTTAATAAAAATTATTTTTTCTAGAAAATCTCAGAATTTCCAAAATCCAATTTTTCCGGGTGACTTCTCTGGGATCCATTATTAGCTTCCAAGTAAATCTTGACATTTTCATCTTCATCAAAATCTCTTCGTTTTTTCATGATTTCCAAGGCCAATTGATGGATTTTATCTGAAAAAAATGTGGTATCGAGAAATGCGTCTAGGAATCGCCAAAGATAAAGAAAAGCGTCAAGGATCGAAAGATGCGTCAAGGATCCAGAAATGCGTCAAGGATCGAGAAATGCGTCAAGGATTCAAAAAGACGCAAATTCCACACTTTTTCTATCCTTGACGCTTTTCTAGTGACTTGACATGATTTTGATGCATGCGTCAAGGATCGAGAAATGCGTCGAGGATCGAGAAATGCGTCAAGGATACGAAAAAGAGCCTAGGAACGAAAAGGGCACCAAGCATTCAAAAATACGTCAATTCTGCACTTTTCACATCCTTGGCGCATTTTTGGATCTTTGACGCTTTTCTCGATCCTTGATGCTTTTCTGGATCCTTGACGCTTTTCTGGATCCTTGACGCTTTTCTGGATCCTTGACGCTTTTCTCGATCCTTGACGCTTTTCTCGATCCTTGACGCTTTTCTCGATCCTTGACGCCTTTTTCGACCCTTGACGCTTTTCTCGATCCTTGACGCTTTTCTCGATCCTTGACGCATTTCTCGATACTCACCTTCATTATCCACCCCACTAAACCAAACATCCGCCAACAACCTCTCGGGCATCACTTTCTCCAAATGAAACCTCCGAAATCCTTCCAAATCCTTCCTCAGCTTATCCTTATCCTGGAGTTTTTTGGCGGGAAGTCCAATGATATATTTTTCGAGGAGTTGGTCATAGGGACGGTCCAGGAAGATACGGTAGTCAAGGAGATGGGGCGGGTTTTGGTTTTGACAGAAAATTTGGATTCGAGGGTCACGAAGATGACGGGTTAGCTTTTCGGCTAGGGTTTTCTGGAATTATAGTCACTAGAAATGCGCCAAGGATCCAGAAAAGCGTCAAGTCACTAAAAGCGCGTTAAGTATCCTAAAAAGCGCAAAGTCACTAGAAATGCGTCAAGGAACCAGGAAAAAAACGATTATCCTGTGTTTTCGGGTCCCTGGCGCATTTCCGGATACTTGACGCATTTCTCGATACTTGATCCAAAAAAGCGCCAAGCACCAAAAAAGCGCCAACAAACCTTTCCAGCTCCAATTCCGCCGAAAATTCCAACCAAATATCCACATTTTGAGGCCATTTTTCTTAAAAAATAGGAAAATAAGGTTTTTCTTGAAAAATAAGAAAAAAAGAGAGCCGAGAAAAGTGTCACCTCTTTGGAAAGAAGCTCTTAGCTATAATTAGTTTTACCCCTTCTTTTTCTTTTTTTTAGTCCCGAGGGGCCTAAAAACGTGCTTCATTTAGTTAATTGAAAAAAAATTTTTTTTTTTTTTGAAATTTTTTTCCTCGGATTTGTAGTTCTCGTGGACAATAAATTAAAGCTTCATTTTAAAAAATAAATTAGTTCCTACAAAAAACAAAATAAATTTAAAAAAAAAATTTTATTATTAGTCACAAAATTGTTCACATTCGGCTCGTGTCCTTGGATGTGGGATGTTGGATTCGTGCTGAAAAATGGAAGATTACTGTAGCCAAGTATCCGAAAATGCGTCAAGGATCCAGAAAAGCGCCAAGGATCCAAAAAAGCGTCAATACCAGAAAAGCGGCGATGAAAGAGAAAAACTTCAAAGATCGAGAAATGCGCCAAGTGTCGTGAAAAGCGCCAATGCACCAAAATCACGCCAAGCCTGGCTTACTCACCAAACAATACCCATATGGAAACGACTGACAGACTCCGCCCACTTTCTCCCATCGATACACAAATTGGCTGGGAGCCCCGGAAGAGCAGAGGATTCGGTAGACGGAAGATGAGCAAGCTACGGATTCTGAAAAATTACGATTTGGCGGGAATTTGAAATTTTTTTTTTTTTGAAATTTTCAAACTACCGTAACTTTGTCAGTTTTTAAGATTTCGAGCTCGTTTTTGGCTCAAAAAGTGGGGAATTTTAAGGGCTTCAAAACGGTACCCCAACCTTATAGATTTAACAAATTTTAGGTCTGTAAATGCGCCCTAATGCAAATCCTATCATAACTCAGCGAGTTTTTAAGCTTTTCAGCTCATCTTTGGCTTAAAATGTTCCAAATTGCTCAGACTATCTCATCATATTACTCGGGGCCCATCACCTACCTTTATTCCTCTGATAAAAGCGCTCAAAACTGTCTTCCATCTCTTGCACACTCTTTCTCTGCTGTCTCTCGAATTTCGATGAGCTTATCTCATTTTCAGATTCTAAAGAGGTCAGTCCGATATGAATTTCTCCAGATCCTTCGTCATTTGCGTCTTCTAAGACTTCCAAAATATCCGAGGTTACTGTAGGTACCGTATCATCTACCGTAGTCGTTAGCAACTCATTTTCCTCGATTTCGATCAGCTTTTCTGGTAGTTTTTCTCGATTTCTGATCCTATGGTTATCAGATTTTACATGAATGACATGAACAAGATCCGTTGGTGGCTCAATGGCAAATGGGCGACCCCTGACATGTTTAGACTCCTGGATGACGTCATCAATGGCGATTTGGGAGGCTGAAATGATTTTGAGCTAAGACTATTTTAAAACTGGTATAACTCGGTTAGGAGTGGAGCTATGAAAAAGTTGTCAACTAACAAAATGTAGCCCTTGCTACAAGCAATATTTTGTTAGTTAACAACTTTTTGCTAGCTATGATGGTTGCTGAGATATAAGAGTTTGAAAAAATCCAAAAAAAAATATTTTGAAAAAATTAAATTTTAAGTGGGGTTTTTAAAACTCTTATATCTCGGTTACTGAAACAGCTACCAAAAAGTTGTCAACTAATGATATGTAGCCCTTAATATAAGCAATGTTTTGTTAGTTGACAACTTTTTCATAGCTGTTACAGTAACCGAGTTATACCCCCTCAAAGCTGAAGTCTAAGGCGGCTCAGACTAAAATACCTGTAACTTTGTCAATTTTCAAGGTTTCTAGCTCGTTTTTAGCTCAAAAAACGCGGAATTTCAAGAGCTTCACATTGGACCCCCAACCTTTCTATTTTAAAAATTTCTGTGACAGTAAACGCGTAATGCAAATAACCCTATAACTCAGCTAGTTTTCAAGATTTTCCCCTCGTTCTTGGCTTAAAAGACGTCAAATTCAAAAACCTACCATTTGGGACCCTTGGCAAGACATTCGGGGCCTCTTTCTCGATATTCTCCCAATTTAAAGAATTCTCCAATGCCTCTTTTACTTTCGCCACGTCACATCGCTCCTCACAATCTTCCTTAGTCCGCAACGCCAATTTATCCAGTGGATCGTCCTCGCACATTCCAAATGGATAAATCTCGCAAGAAAGGGTTTGAATATCGAAATACCATTTGGCTAACGGCTGGGATGACGTGGAATTTGTGCAGGATAATTTGTAAGGAAACCGCTCGCAAGACATAGTCCTTTCGAATTCAGATGAGCTTTCCAATTGAAATTCGATATTTTTCTTGTTCCTAATTGCCTAAAAAATGCTCTAAATTATCTGAAAACTAGAAAAAGAGAGTTAGAAAAAAAGCAAAAAAGAAACTTCCCATGCCGGGAATCGAACCCGGGCCGCGTGGGTGAAAACCACGAATCCTAACCACTAGACCACATGGGAGGACGGGAGAGTGGGGTGCTAGTGGCCTATTTCAAAGAGCGCTTACCTCGGAGGAAGGGGGAGACGCGGAGAGGAGTGTTGTGGTGTTCGGGCAGCAGTGCTGAAAAAGGGGCGGGGTTTAGACTGGAATTGTTGGAAAAAAGGGTTTTCAGTCATTTTTGTGTTAGTTTATCGGGTTTTGCATGAAAAATCCAATTTTTTCACGTTTTTTTTATAAATTTTTTTTTTAATATTGAAAACAATGAAAAAATACCTGATTTTCACAATAAAAAGTGTGTGGACATCCTCTTTGACACGAAAACAGATTCATATTCTCATCTAGAAGCGGTTTGTATCCATTTAAACATAGTGGGGCTGAAAAAGGGATTTACGCTTTAACAAAATGAGTTTTTCAGAATATCTATCTAGTTTTTCAGAATATCTTTTCCTTATTTTCAGGTTATTTTTAGATGAAATTTTCTAAAATGCACAGTGATAGTAGCCACTAAAATTTCGCGTTTTTTAAGCCAAAAACGAGGTGAAAATCTTGAAAACTAGCAAAGTTATGGGGGTTTTAGGGAGGCTTCTAAAAGTTTAGGGGTATAGTTTGCGTTAGAGCGCGTTTACTGACCTAAATTTAAATTAAACTCAGTAAATGATGTAAGAAGTTGTAGCCCTTTAAATTCTGCGTTTTTTAAGCTAAAGAAGAGCTGAAAATCTTAAAAACTAAAAAAGTTATGGGGGTTTTAGTCCTGACCACCAGTACGCGCTGCCCTATATCTTTGAGGGGGTATAACTCGGTTCCTGTTAGAGATATCAAAAAACTTTCAACTAATGAAATATTGCTAATGATAAGGGCTACATTTTGTTAGTTGACAACTTTTTGATAGCTCTCATAGGAAAGGAGATATAGAAGTTTTAAAAAATTACAAAAAAAAATTATTTTTGGAATTGTCATTTTTCCTATATTTTTTTAAGTCCTATATCTCGGTTCTCATAAAAGCTATCAAAAAGTTGTCAACTAATAAAATGTTGCTTATGATAAGGGCTACATTTTGTTAGTTAACCACTTTTTTATAGCTATAACGGGAACCGAGTTATAACCCATCTAACTTATGGTACCCTGCTACATTAGTGCTTTCTTTAAAATTCTAATATCTCCATTCTCGTTAACCCTACCAAAAACTGGTCAACTAACCAAATACCCAGTTTTTTCTGCTGAACAATTCCCTAGTTGACCATTTCCCTCTATCTCTCACCAAAACCAACTTAATTCATCATTCTTTGACCTAGCTTTCCTCCCCCGGGTAAAATTCTGACCTTAAACATCATGAACGTTGTCATCCTTCCTCTCAAACTAATTTCGAAAAGAATTCAAGAAACCAGAGGTTCAAGTGGCCACTTGACACCTTCTCCTCACCTTTTTCTGTCTTTGATCGCGCTCCATCGACAATTGTGAGGATTAGTAGGCTTAGTATCCGGTTATACATCTGTAAGTCATTTTAATATAGCAAATTCTTTAAAAAAGCTAGAAAAAAATTTCAAAAACCGAGAGATGATCCAAAAATGCGAAAAGAAATGAAACGGCCGTCTCTCCTCTTTATAACAACAGGCTCCGCCCACTTTTTTCGGGCGGTACGTATCTAATAAACAAATCTCTTTCTTATTGAGAATATATGCAACAATTATGAGGATAGGACGTCCTCTTGAAGCCAAGACACACACATCCCTCAAAAGTTGAAACGGAAATATTTTGTGAAGTGCTTGAAGAGTATGAACAAAGATTATTGGGGAAGTTTTTGAACGGTTTGAACAGCTTTTCAATTTGAAGGAATTTTCTTGCAAGATTTTCTTTTGTTATGTAATAAAAGGCTTTGTCAAACTTTGAAGCGGAATAACTCGATTCCCATCAGAGCTATGGAAAAATGGTCAACTACAAAGTTGTTCAGCTTAAAAAACTGCGTATTTTGTTAGTTGATCACTTTTTGATAGGGCTAATGGGAACGGAGTTATGAGCCATTGAAGTTAGGAGTCTGGGAGAGACGCAGGCAAGACAGCTGCAATCTAGCTGTCTGCGTCTCTTCTCTCTAACTTTTAGCTATATTTAAACTGAAGACGGTGACACGCTTTTAAAGGTACAGACTATCAGCTTTATTCTAGTCCAGTAGCGAGATTCTAGAAAAATTGATATTTTAGGAAAAATTTCCAAAAAAAAAATTTTTTTTTGAATTTTTTTGAATTTTTTAAATCTGGTATATCTCGGTTACTGTAATAGCTATCAAAAAGTGGTCAACTAACAAAATGTAGCCCTTAATATAAGCAATATTTCATTAGTTAACAACTTTTTTCTATCTCTAATGACAACCGAGTTATACCCCCTCAAAGTTAGAGGCTTGCCCGTTAAGGTGGTCTAGACTTAAATACCTGTAACTTTGTTAGTTTTCAAGATTTTCAACTCGTTTTTGGCTTAAAAGACGCAGAATTTTAAGAGCTACAATTCCCATATGAATTCGACTGTCAAAATTAAATTTGGGTCAGTAAACGCGCTCTAATGCAAATCTCGACTTACTCAATTGCTAACCGCTATATCTCAGCTACTTTCTTTTAAAAAAATCTTTTTTCCAAAAAAAAAACCCCAAAATCGGTTAGAAAAATCACTTTTTGAACTTTTCGGCGTGTCCAGTTTTTTGCCGACTTCCGCCTCATCAAACCAACCCGTAATTAGTCCACCCCCATATTGGATCTATGGTCTGTTGAAATAACTGGATACTTAATCTCAAGGGTTCTGGAGAAAAAGGAAAAGAATAGAATTATTATGCAAGAGACCGTAGATCATAAGAAAAATGATGATTTTGGATTGTGTTTTGGGTATTGCTGAAAAAAAATTGTTTTGAAAAATTTTTTTTTCAAAAAATTATATTGGGTTTAGAAAAGGAGGCGGTGAGAGCTAGTTTGAAAGTGTCAACAAACAAAATATTGCTCATGTTAAGGGCTACATTTTGTCAGTTGACCACTTTTTGATAGCTCTTAAGGGAGCCGAGATACAGTAGTTTTAAAAAATAATTTTAAAAAACATTTTTTTTTTTTAATTATTTTTTAAAACGACCGTATCTCGGCTACCTTAAGAGCTATCAAAAAGTAGTTAACTAACAAAATATTGCACATAATAAAGGCTACATTTTCTTAGTTGACAACTTTTTGATAGCTCTTATGGGAATCGAGATATAAGAGTTTTAAAAAATAATTCCAAAAAAAAAATTTTTTTTTCGAAAATTTTTTTTATTCCAAAAAATTGTAGTCCTCGTGAACAATATTTATTGAGATCATTTCTTCAAAAATGAGATCATTTATAACAATTCTAACACTTCTTCAGCTATCAATCGATGCGCCTCTTCATTCGGATGAAAGCTACCGTACTCATCACCCTGCATCCTCAATGACTCCTCCTTACTTCTAAAAAAAATAGGTTACGGTAGGTCCGAGGGTTACTGTAGCCAGCCTACCGTATCAAACTCCTTCTAGAACACATTCCACGCCTCTCAAAAATCCTCTTTGTATCTACAGTAATCCATCCATGCTCCTTAGCTTTTCTTCTGAGCAACGCGTTCAATCGTTGTAGAACTTTACGCTCAGCTAACTGTAGATTGGCTTGGGATACCTTAATCCAAAAAAATATTTTCCTAAGCTACAGTAACCCACAGTACCTGCCCAAAAGCACCACAAGACGCGTCGACCTCTCCTTTCTCATTTTTAGTGATGTCATAATAGGTCAATAGGATTATTTTTGGTATTTTCAGCTCTTTCAGCTTCCAAGCCACTCTGTCGATTTGATGGGAGACGAAGAAGAATCTGGAAGAGTTTTTTGATTTTGGTGGCCTAGAAAGAACTATTCCATCAACTTAAAATCGCGATAACTTTCTTTAAAACCATTATTTTTGAATTCTAAAGACGGATTTGGGTTGCAATTGAAATTCTGCGTCTTTTCCATTTATTTAAGTATGGTGGCCTAGAAATCCAAAAATCCAAAAAGTTAGGCCACCAAGTTCAAATCGCTAAAACTAGGCTTAAAATCGTTATTTTTAAGTTTTCAGAGCTGTAATGGGCTCTTTATGGCTAGCTTAAGCCTCTAGAGGGTATGGCGGCCTAGAAAAAGTTAGTCCATCAACTTAAAACCGCCATAACTCCCTTAAAAATCATTATTTTAGAATTCTGAAAACAGATTTGTATTCCCCATGAATTTCCGCATTTTTTTCATATATTTAATTTGGGTGGCCTAGAAAACCAAATTTTGCAAAAGTTAGGCCACCAAAATTAAATTGGTCGAAAAGAAGCGGGAGGTCACCGCGACTCTAAATCTGTTTTTAAATTTGAAAAATATCGATTTTTCGCCGAGTTATAGCGATTTTAAATTTAGTGGCCTAGAAAAATCTAGCTTAAAATCGATATTTTCGGATTCTGAGACTTGTAATAGATTCGCCTCGACTTCCCGATCATTTTTCATATATTTAAGTTCCGTGGCCTAGATAATTAAAAATCCAAAAAAGTTCGGCCACCACTTAATATTCGCCAAAAACCCACCTCATATCAAATTTATCATCAATATAACTATCCCTTTGCACCATCGAAATCACATCCGAAAACCCAATATCATTTCCACCGATAGTCAATATTACAGTATCCGGTGGGGTACCGTAACCCGAAATAAGTCGTTCCAAAGACTCGATTTGCCCATTTTTCGAGAGAATTCCATTATCCACAGTGGATCCTGAGCATGAGAGGAAGGATAAGGCGGAATTCGGAAGGTGTTGGGAGATCAGGCAGGGGAAGGCTTTGGTCGAGCGATAGCAGGGTTCTGGAAGATTACTGTAGTTAGGGAGGGGGTACGGTAGCTAGGGGTACTGTAGCTAAGGATTACTGTAGTTAAGAAAGGGGTACTGTAGAAGGGGATTACTGTAGCTTAACCCAGAAACGTAGTTTTGCTACTTTACCTAGACTATTGCTAAAAACGGGATTACTGTAGAGAAGGTACTCTAGCTAGCTTAGCTAGGAAAGTGGTACGGTAGTTAGGGATTACTGTAGAAATAGATTACTGTAGTCTTTCCCTAGATTACTGTACTTCCAGACTAGATTACGGTATCTCAGGTCACTGTAGCTGGAGGTTACTGTACCTTTAATAAGATTACTCTATTCTTTCCCAGGTTACAGTACTTTTAGCTAGATTACTGTAGTTTTCAATTAGACTACGGTACCTAGGGTTACTGTAGCTAGTTCCTACACCCAGGATTACTGTAGGATCACTGTACCTACCATCCAACCACTTCCTCTCTCCCTCCAAATCCGGATTCCCTTGTCCAGAGGAAAATGAGTCGCCGATCGAAGCCAACCAAAACATTTTCCGTGGTTCAATGACTTCCGAAGCCAACTCCACCTCCTCCTTAACTACAGTAATCCTCCGAGCCTTCTTAATCCCAAAAACTCGACTACATCCGTTTCCATCCACCTCCTCCCCATCCACCATCCACTTGGATATCCTTGATTCCACGTGACAAATCGAAATATTCAAATTTTGCTCTGATGACGTCATCCATAGCTCTGGATGGGTTACTGTAGAGATTTTGAAGCTATAAAGGGGGTTTTTTGGTAGCAAAATCTGAAATTATTTTTTCTCTAAAAGGGAGGATTACTGTAGTTAGGTACCATATTGTTCCATGAGACAACTAGCATTTTTGGAAGGTTTATGAGCATTTGAACGAAATATAAGAAGGCTAGCATCTTTCGAATCTGAAAATAATTATTGTCCGAGAGGAGTACACAGAAAAAAAAAATTGAAAAAATGGGTTTTGAGGAGGAAAACGTGATTTTCAAAGAGTGGTGCAAGAGGAAAAGTTGCTCAGAATTAAAAACTAGGTCGGATAGCTTTTTGAAAATTTGAAAATCGGAAATTTGAAATTTTGTCCACGAGGAGTACAAAAATGACTTTTTTCGAAAATCATAGGAACCTAGTCATGATTATAGTTTTCTGAACCGGAATAACGCGCTGATCACGATAAAATAGGTTTCAGGTCGATTAGCCTAAAATTGGCAGGGTTACGGTAGTTTTTCTATGGAAAAATTGGAAAAAAGTGGTTTTTGAGGGGGAAAAAGTGATTTAATTTTTTTTTTACTGTTTCAAAAAAAAAATTTTTTTTACTGTTTCAAGAAATTTTTTTTTTCCAATTGTTTCTATAACTGTATCAAAGCTAATGAATCCACCCAAAAATGTCACATCTGGTGTTGACTGAAGACAGGGGGAGAAAATGGGGGAGGGAGGGAAGATCAAAGGGACACCGCCGATTTGATTCTCGACCACACACACATGCACATACACTCTCTATCTAACCACCACAACTTAATTCCCTCTTTTCTTCCTTTTTCCTAAAGCCTTAACTTGTCTCTTCTTCTTCTTACTGGGGGCGGTAAAACTTCAAAAAGCGCAATTTTTGTTAGAACTTCAAAACGAATGGTGCCGATATATGGATAGGAACACGATGGAAAAATTATTGAAAATTGATCATGCCGACAAAGAGAGTGTTGCCATTTTGGGTGGAAAAAAATGATGTTTGAAAAAAATATTGAAAAAAATTTTTTTTTGCTATAGAGTGTAACAGGGAAAAGTACAGTAATCTTGGTCATTTTTTCTTCGGATCTTCTTGAAAATAATATATTCGGATTCAGGACGTTTTTCCGGTTCAGAAAACTGTAATCATGACTAGGTTTTGAAATTTTTTTAAAATGAATTTTTTGGATTTAGGTCCGACCTAAAAACATATTTTCTTCCGTAACCCGGTCAATTTTGAGTTTTACACTTCGGGACATGGAAATTCGGAATCAGGGGCTCGTTCCGGTTCAGAAAACTATAATCATGACTAGATTCCGAAAAAGTCATTTTTGTACTCCTCGTGGACAATTTTTCGATTTTTTCAAACCTAGCCTTGTTTATACTTTTCTGAACCGGAAAAACCTCCTGATTCCGAAAAACTAGGTGGCACAGTGTAAAAATCAAAATTGGCCGAGTTACAGTAAGAAACCCACTATTTTTCTTGGTTTTAGCCCCTAAAACTACCCTAACCCGGTCAATTTTGGCCTAAACTCAAAAATTTTGCTATTTTTGGATTCAGCAGGTCAAGCCGGTTTGAATAAGTATAATCTTGACTAGTTTCCCATGATTTCCAAATAAAGTCATTTTTGTACTCCTCGTGGACAAAAAATCAAAATTTTCAAAACCCAGTCTTGTTTATATTTTTCTGAACCGCAAAAACGTCCTGATTCCAATGGTACCATTTTCAAAGCGATTCTACTAAAATTTACCGGGTTACTGTAAGTTTAAGGGTCAAAAATGACAAAAAAAAGTGAAAAAAAAATAGTCAAAAAGGACCTCCCAAAGAAGAAAAAGAAGGAAAAAACTACCTCTTCCTACCTAATCTTCCTTCTCTAGTCTCTCAAAAAAAAAAAAAAAAAAGAGACGGGCGGTCCTCCTAAGTAATTAATCATCCTCAAAAAGGTCGGCATGACTTCAAAACCATTTCTAAGCCTAACTAATGATAATTCCCCCTTTTTCCGGTTTTTTTTTTCAAAAATCGGAAAAAAATCCACTTTTTTGGATTTTGTAGTCTTTGTAGTCTTTATATATTCCTTAATTATGACAAAAAACTCCATTAACAGATATGACATTTACAGAAAAGGGGCGTGGCCTAGAAAAAGGGGCGTGGCCTAGAAAATGAAAGAAACTGGGTTTTCAAGTAAAAAAATCAATAAATTATTCATCCTGATCCTCGCCAAGTTCTCTCTCCAACTTCTTAATCTCCAATTCCATTTTACGTGATTTCATACGGTAGTAGGTGGTCATCGCGTCTTCCTGGAACAGAAAAGAGTGGGTTACTGTAGGTTACGGTATTTTAAAAGAAGCTACAGTAATCCTAGAAAGTTACAGTAATCTTGGGGTACAGTAACCTAGGTACAGTACCCCTAGACTACAGTAACCTAGATAAAAGTACATCTAACTACAATAATCTAGATTGCTGTACTTTTAGGAAGCTATAGAGCCTCTTCTAGGCTACAGTATCCCGGGCTACTGTACCTCGGAAGCTACAGTACCCCTTCCACAGTAACCCTTTAACAGTACCCCTCTCTAAACTACCGTAACCCAAGCCTACCGTACCCTAGCAATCATCGCGTGCATCGACTGATTATACAAGACTTTCGCCTCGAAATCCAATATTTGCACCGCCTGTGTGTTGTATTTGGCCGGAATTCCAGGTATTGGCATACATGGTCCATTCAGGATTATCGGTGGTGGTGCCGGGGGTACTGTAGTTGATGATGACGTCGGTTGTGGTCCCATGAATGGTGGTGGGCGGCGGATCGCAGATAGCATTGATAGTGGGACTATAATTTAGTTGGTTAGGCTCCGCCCCTTTTAGACTCCGCCTCTTTCTAGGCCACGCCCCTTTTTCTAAGCCCCGCCCTTTTTAAGTCCCGCCCCTTTTAAGTCCCGCCCCTTTTAAGTCCCGCCCCTTTTCTAAGTTACTTTTTTTACTTTTACTTTTTAAAGGGATATTTTTAAACCCGTCGGTTTTTTTTTCTAAGCCACGCCCCTTTTAGGCTCCGCCTTAAGCTCCGCCCCTTTTAGGCCCCGCCCCTTTCCTAAGCCACGCCCCTTTACCATAAACCATCGATCTAGCTGAGACTAGTTAGAAGGGAATATTTTTAAACCAGTTGTTTTTTTTTTCCAAACGACGCCCCTTTTTGGATCCGCCCCTTTCTAGGCTCCGCCCCTCTTAGGCCACACCCCTTTTCCCAAGCCACGCCTCTTTCAGGCCACGCCCTTTTAGACCCCGCCCCTTTTTAAACCCGTCGGTTTTTTTTCCTAAGCCGCGCCTCTTTCAGACTCCGCCCCTTTTCTAGGCCACGCCCCTTTTCTTGACTCCGCATCTTTTTAGGTCCCGCCCTTTTAGACTCCGCCCCTTTTGTAGCCCCCGCCCCTTTCCACTCACATTTCCCTCCATTCATCCCTGGAAACTCCATAGGCCTCGGTGGCTCCTCCCCTTTCCGCTTCTTTCCAGATCCACTCGTATTCAGGATGACGCCAGATGAGCTCGAGCTGACTTGTTTCTGAAATTACTGTAGTTAGGCCACGCCCCCTTTTTGGTGGCCTAGAAAACCAAAACTACCAAAAAATAAGCCATCTAGACTCATTTTTGGCTTAAAAATCGATTCTGGGCCCGGAGGCATAGAAAACCAAAAAAAGTTAGGCCATGGCCTAGAAAACCAAAACTAGGCCATGGCCTAGAAAACCAAAACTAGGCCATCCCTTACCTCCTCATCATTATGAATTGGCTCCGCCCCTCCAGAAATAGCTATCACTTCTTGCTCATCACCCATCCCGAGCAGCTTCCTTAAATCTTGATCCGGCTCTTGCTCAGACGTGTTTTGAGCGGATTCCTGTAATATAAGGGCGGTTTGGCGGGAATTCAGTTTTTTTTTTTTGGAAAAAAAAATTAGGAGGGTAAGCTAGCCATACTAACTTTCTGTAGATTTCGAATCACCTCGTCGATTTCTGAGTCGGCACGACTTTGTTGTTCTTGGTGTTGTGGCTCAAGTTGTGGTGGTCCTTGTTGCTCCAGTTGGTCTGGACGTGGCGCTGGAAGAGGTTTTTTCTAGGCCTTGAGTCTTAAAATCGCTATAACTCGGCTTAAAATAGGAATTTTTAAATTCTGAAACGCGGAAAATACTCCCCTAGACTTCCCGATTCTTTTAGACCAATTTGGTTCTGGTGGCCGAAGTTTTGCAAAAATTTGGATTTCTAGGCCACGGTACTTAAATACATGAAAAATGATCAGGAAGTTAAGGGGAGTCTATTGCAAGTTTCGGAATCGAAAAAAATCTATTTTAAGCTAGCTTTTTCTAGGCCATTGGACTTAAAATCGTTATAACTCGGCTTAAAATAGGCATTTTGAAGTTATGAAACGCGGAAAATACTCCCCTAGCCTCCCCACTTCTTTTAGACCAACTTAATTTCGGTGGCCGAACTTTTGCAAAAATTTGGATTTCTAGGCCACGGTACTTAAATACATAAAAAATGATCAGGAAGTCAAGAGGAGTCTATTGCAAGACTCAGAATCGAAAAATATTGATTTTGGACTAGGTTTTTCAAGGCCACAAAATTTAAAATCGCTATAATTCGGCTTAAAATCGATCTTTTTCTATTCTAAAAACTGTTCTAGAGTCACGGCGACCACCCGCTTCTTTTAAACCAATCTAATTTTGATGGCCGAATTTTTTCAAAATTTGGATTTCTAGGCCACCTACCTGATTCATCTTGCAAAAACTGTTCCAACAAGTTATCCATATAGGATTTGGTATCCTCGGTGACTATAGTGTAGTCTTCAATCTTCCGTTTCTTCCTTCGAATAATGGGCGGAGCATTGTCGGGGTCAAAGTTGATCGCAGCGGGGTGGATGGTTTTGAGGTGTCGGAGGAGGGCTGACGTGCCGCCTGGAATACGGTAGATAGGTAGATAGGGGTACTGTCGAACTACTAGCTACAGTAGGATAGAACTGTAGCTGTTCACAGGAAGTCTAGAAGCTACAGTAACCCTGCTAGATACTAAATAAGGGTACTGTAGCTTAGCTAACTACAGTATATCTACTAGGTACCATAGGAGGGTACTGTAGGTCTACTAGCTAGCATACTGTAGATATAGTAGGTAAGCCTAGCACTGTAATACGTTTACTAGGTACTGTAGTCTGTACACAGTAAGCCTAGCAGCCAAGCTATGCCTACTAGCTACAATAAACCTACTAGGTACTGTAGCTAGCATACTGTAGCTAGATAAGGTACAGTATACCTGCTAGATACCATAGGAGGGTACTGTAGCTACTTACAGTGAGTCAAATAGCTACAGTATGTCTACTAGGTACAGTATGCCTACTACAGACCAAAAGTGGGTACTGTAGCTATACTAGATACTGTAGTTGGTATACTGTAACCTTACTAGCTACAGTATACCTACTAGATACTGTAGCTAGCATACTGTAGTTCTACTAGTTACAGTATCCCCACTAGCTAGCCCAAAGATCCCCAACCGTACCCTTAATCTGAAACTCGGCATTACAATAATTACAAGCGGCCCGTTGACTCTGTGACACCCAAGTAATATGGTCCCAAACAATCGACCGCCCTTTCGACGATGGAAACCATGCTGGAGCCTTAGCCTCCATTGCTTCCGGATGCTCATCCATGGGAATCTGATGATTAATTTCCGAAGAACTTCCCTCCTCATGTTGGAAAAAAAAATTGTCTTCAGGAGTCTCTAATTTGACTGGTTTTGGCATCATTTCTGCAAGTGCGCTCTATTGATAACGAAAAATTGTCCGAGAGGAGTACAAAACTTTAAACGAGGGATTTGAGGGGTTTTGAGCGGTTTTTGAGATTTGCGTCAAGAGACAAAGTTGCTCAGCTTGGAAAACTGCGTCGGATGGGATTAAGAAAATATTTTTTTTGGGGAAAAAAATTTTTTTTTCGCCCAAAAAAAATTATTTTTATCAAAAAAATAGTTTCAAAAAGCAGGAAAAGCTTAGGAAAAATCGATAAAAACAGAGAAAATCAAAGGAAAAAAATTATAAAAGGATTACTGTACTTTTAAAGGCGCATAGAGATTTTTGAAAATTTCAAAGGGATTTTTTCGAGTTTTTAAGGTAAAAAAAGGGGGTTTTCAAAGCGAAAAAAGCATTAAAAAAAGGGAAAATCGATTCTTAAAAAGTAAAATTTAATTAATAAAAAAAATTTTTTTTTCGAAAAAAAAAACTTTTTTTTTCGAATTTTTTTTTTTCGATTTTTAGCAGTTTTAACAGGTTCAAATTAACTAAATCTCAATTAAAAACCAATTTTTAACCATTTTTAAGCTTAAAAACACCTCAAAAATCATAAAAAAATGACGAAAATCCCGTCAATACCAAAAAAAAAACTATTTTTAAAAAACCCTCCAAAATAATTAATGCTATGCGCCTTTAACTACAGTAATCCCCGCATTAAAAATTAAATCAATTAATAATTAATAACCTCCAAAAACATTTAATTAAAATGAGCAACCACCCCCGGAGTAAAAGCCTCCCTTCCTCTCCAAGAAAAGGAGAGATAAATGGTGAGGCGAGGCCGCCCGACTACCCCCACCGAAAAATAGTGTAGGCCTCTCCGAGAGACGCAGACGGCCAAAAAGCATAAGACGGCCCGATCAATTCGGGCCTTGGCCGCCGAGAGAGTACACAAAACGGGGAGGGTGTTAGAGAGTGGAGGTCAGCGGGGGGCGGCTGTCGTCTCCTCAACCCCGTCGCCCCCCTTTGCTTTCGTCGCCTTGATAGCTCAGTTGGGAGAGCGTTAGACTGAAGATCTAAAGGTCACCAGTTCGATCCTGGTTCAGGGCAATGTTTTTGTCTTTTTTCAGGTTACCTTTTGGAAGGAATTTGGGTCCCAGCTAGTTACAGTAACCTATTTTTGACTCCTAGAAACCATACTAAGCATTTAAAAAGCCAGGGGATAACGGAGAGACGCAGAGAGAAAAGGTTGCTATGGAAACTCCCAAGAGGTCTTATGACCAGTCATCTTAGTCATTTTGGCCCAAATTTAGTCGATTTTTCCAATTTTAAAGCAATTTTTCTGTTAATTTAAGCCATTTTCCCCGATTTCCAGTAAAAATGCTTCCTAACAACGAAAAAGAGGCGCTATTCACCGTCGATGACCAAATTCAAATGCTCGAGCGACGATTAAGCAATGCTAAGGCTGCTAGAGTGGGTGCCCTTATAATAAAGGTCATTTTTAAAAATTTTTTAACTTTTAGGACGCATTTGTAAACCATTTACGTGGAAAATACCCGAATTGGACACCCCCATTGCCTGTAATGAGTTATCAGGAGGTGGGTACTGTAGTTATGGTTTAAACTTGAAGAAAATAGGATATTTGGAATCAGGGGGTAATTCCGGTTCAGAAAAGTATAATCATGACTAGGTTTCAATTTTTTTTTTTTTGGAAAATCGAAAATTTCGATTTTGGAAAAAATCACATTTTCTACTGTAACTCGGTTAATTTTGGTCTAAACTTGATGAAATTGGTACCATTGAAATCAGCGGGTCATTCCGGTTCAGAAAAGTCTAAGCAAGGCTAGGTTTGAAAATTTTCGAAAAATCGTCCACGAGGAGTACAAAACTCAATTTTTCGGAACCTGGTCATGATTATACTTTTCTGAACCGGAATGCCGCGCTGATTACGAATATATTATTTTCATCGAGTTTAAATCAAAAATGACCGAGTTACAGTGAATAGAAAATTTTGAATTTCGAAAAAAAATACATTTTCTACCGTAACTCGGCTAATTTTGGTTTAAACTTGATAAAAATGGTACCATTGGAATCAGGAGCTCATTCCGGTCCAGAAAAGTATAAACAAGGCTAAGTTTGAAAAATTTCGAAAAATTGTCCTCGAGGACTACAAAACTCAATTTTTCGGAACCTACCCATGATTATACTCTTTTTGATGGGCTTGACGCGCTGATCACGAATTTCCTGGTTTGAGGCGTCTCCGATCGAAATTAGCCGAGTTACGGTAGTTTTTGCCTAATTTTATGATGAAAAATGCGGTAAAACTGGATTTTCTCGATCACCATTCGAAATTAAGCCTTAAAAACTTGATATTCGTAATCAGGACGTTACGCCCGTCAAAATGAGTATAATCTTGACACTTTCCAAAAAAGTCATTTTTGTAGTCCTCGTGGGCAATTTTTCGAATTTTTTGAAACCTAGCCTTGTTTATAGTTTTCTGAACCGGAATGACTCCCTGATTCTGAATATGACATTTTCATTGAGTTTAAACAGGAATTGGCCGGGTTACGGTAGAAAATGCGATTTTTTTTTTGGAAAAAATCCAATTTACTAGTGTAACTCGACTAATTTTAGTTCAAAATCCATGAAACCTATATTTTCCGAATCCTTCCGTCCTAACTAATACGACTAATCCCAACTTGCAGGCGGATTTCCCCTCCATCGGCCCCTCTCTCCCCCATGCCTCCTCCAGCTTCCCAAGCCAAGAACCCCTACTAAGCCGCCTAGCCACAGCTCAATTTCAATGGGATGTGGATCAGGATCAAGGGAGGAAGGAGAGAATGTGGATAAGGAGTCGTCCGAATTATAAAGCTTTGTACGCAGGGAATGAGCCAAGGGATATTCCGACGAGGTACTTTATAGATTTTTGGTACCGTAACTCGGTCAATTTTTGTCTAAACCCGATGAAAATGGTACCATTGGAATCAGCGTGTCATTCCGGTTCAGAATTATATAAACAAGGCTAGGTTTAAAAAAGTCGAAAAATTGTCCACGAGGACTACAAAATGAATTTTTTTCAAAATTGTCAAGACTAAACTCATTTTGACGGGCTTAACGTCCTGATTACGAATATCAAGTTTTTAAGGCTTAATTTTGAATGGCGATCGAGAAAATCCAGTTTTACCTCGTTTTTCATCATAAAATAAGCTAAAAACTACCGTAACTTAGCTAATTTTGGTCGGAGCCATCTGAAACTTGAATATTCGTGATCAGCGCGTCAAGCCCGTCAACATAAGTATAATCATGGCTAGGTTTGGACCATTTTCCAAAAAAGTCACTTTTGTAGTCCTCGTGGACAATTTCCCAAAAATTTCAAAACCTAGTCATGATTATACTTTTCTGAACCGGAATGACCTCCTAATTCCAATGGTACCATTTTCATTGAGTTCGGACGAAAAATGGCCGAGCTACGGTAGAAAATGTGATTTTTTGCAAAATCTCAAATTTAATTTTACCCTATCTCTGCCAATTTTTGTCAAAATTTAATGAAAATAGTATATTCGTGATCAGCGCGTCAAGCCCGTCAAAATGAGTATAATCATGGCTAGGTTCGAAGATTTTCCAAAAAGTCATTTTTGTACTCCTCGTGGACAATTTTCCGAAAATTTTCAAACCTAGTCATGATTATACTTTTCTGAACCGGAAAAACACCCCGAATCCGAAGAAACTGGTCCCAAGTCTTAATTTTCCAGTGGTCCTCTACTAGAAAGCGATATCCGTCGTTCCCGAATTCGTCTCCGTGAGATTTCCGAAGAGCTTCGATCAATGAGGATAGATAGAATGAGCTTGACAACAGAACAATGGTTCCAAGAGCAAGGTTTTCGAGAGCAAAAATGTAAGCCACGCCCCTTTTAGCTTTTCAGGAAAAGTCCAATAGAGCGAACTTGCATACCTAATATAGCTAATTTATAAAGATTACTGTACCTAGATCCAGGATTACTGTAGCTAGGATTACTGTAGCTAGCTAAATTTTTCGCAATTACCTTTCACTTCGAAATTGCTCATAATAATTTCCAAAGCTGAAGAATGTTTGGATTCGTAGTGACGACGAAAAGAGGATACTCCATCTGGAAATACGGTTTTTTTGGAAAAATAGCCTAAACTAGCCTAAATAGCCTAAACTAGCCTAAACTAGCCTAAATAGTCTGAAATAGCCTAAACTAGCCTAAGCTAGCCTAGGTTAGCCTAAGCAAGCCTAAACTAGCCTAAGCTAGCCTAAACTAGCCTAAGCAAGCCTAAACTAGCCTAAACTAGCCTAAGCTAGCCTAAGCAAGCCTAAGCTAGCCAAAGTAGCCTAGGTTAGCCTAAGCAAGCCTAAAATAGCCTAAACTAGCCTAAATAGCCTAAACTAGCCTAAACTAGCCTAAAAAGCCTAAATAGCCTAAATAGCCTAAATAGCCTAAACTAGCCTAAACTAGCCTAGGTTAGCCTAAGCAAGCCTAACCAAGCCTAAGCTAGCCTAAGCAAGCCTAAACTAGCCTAAACTAGCCTAAACTAGCCTAAACTAGCCTAAGCAAGCCTAAGAAAGCCTAAACTAGCCTAAACTAGCCTAAATAGCCTAAACTAGCCTAAACTAGCCTAAATAGCCTAAACTAGCCTAAACTAGCCTAAATAGCCTAAACTAGCCTAAACTAGCCTAAAAAGCCTAAATAGCCTAAATAGCCTAAATAGCCTAAACTAGCCTAAACTAGCCTAAATAGCCTAAACTAGCCTAAACTAGCCTAAATAGCCTAAACTAGCCTAAACTAGCCTAAAAAGCCTAAATAGCCTAAATAGCCTAAATAGCCTAAACTAGCCTAAACTAGCCTAAATAGCCTAAACTAGCCTAAACTAGCCTAAAATAGCCTAAAATAGCTTAAAAATGATGGATTTTTCTAGAAATTCGAGCTATTTTCAGCCATTTTAAGCCATTTTCACAAAAAAATAGCCTAACTCACTTTTCACATTATACTGATTATCACAAAACCAACATTGAAAAAAGTCGATGGCGATTTCGTGACCCAGGAAATATTTCAAGGCTACCATAGGACTTTTGGATATTAAAAAATCAATATTTAAAAAAAATCGATAAGATTAAGCCGCGTGGCTAGTCTCGATGGTCTAGAAAGTCTTAGGCTAGAGGTCACGTGAAAAAAACCTAGCTACAGTAATCCTTGATCTAGCTACCGTAATCCTCACCTAGGATCTAGGTACAGTAATCCCAACCTAGCTACAGTAACCCATCTAGGTGCAGTAATCCTTATCCAGCTTCTAGGATCCAGCTACAGTAACCCGATCCTAAAAACTTTTCATTTTTCCAGCGATTCCCCTTCATTTCGGCTCCTCCTACCATCGGGACCATCCCCAGGTGGACCCATTGGACCAAGTGATGCTAGATCTATCCAGGATTCATCTAACCGAAACTTCCCCGATCGAAACGCCAAGAACCGAGAGAAAAATCGAAATCGAGATGGAGGAGAGCCAGGAGAAGCTTCGAGAAGAGATTCTGGCTCAGGAGTCTACTAAAGGGGCGGAGCCTAAAGGGGCGGAGCCTAATCCTACAGTAGTCCGGTTCCAGGAGCCTATTCTAGCTAAGCCAGTGGAAGTCCCGCCCCCTTTGGTAGAGGCTCCGCCCCCTCAAGCCCCGCCCACTCAAGTCCCGCCCACTCAGGCTCCGCCCCCTTTAGTGGAGGCCCCTCAAGCCCCGCCCACTTCCACCATCTCCAGCTTACTAGCCAATATGGGAATTGGCAAGACGATCAGCGATGATGAGGAGGATAGTCCCAGGTACAGTAATCCTAGATACAGTAACCTTAATCTAGGATCTGGGTACAGTAATCCTTATCCAGGATCTGGGTAGAGTAATCCTAGATCTAGCTACAGTAATCTTAATCCAGGATCTAGGTACAGTAACCCTAGATCTAGGTACAGTAATCCTAGATACAGTAATCCTTATCCAGGATCTAGCTACAGTAACCCTAAGCTCCGCCCCTTTTTTTTTGCAGATTCAAAGGCCCGCCCACGCAAAACCCATTCGACTATAGTTCCCTTAATCTCGGTGGAGGATTAGGAGCCGACGATTCCAGTAGTGATGATGCGATGCCCATTCCGAAAAGGGGCGTGGCCAGAGTGAATAAGTCGGATGATGATGATGATGATTTTTGGGGTTAAGACTACAAAGACTACATTTATTTTATTATAATAAAACTTTTTTTCGGATTTATTGACTGTGTTGTTTGGGTTTATCGAGTTTTTGAAGGTGCGGGAACATGTGTGGCGGATTGGCGGGTGTGGTGAATCTGGAATTGGTACAGTAATCCTAGGGGTACAGTAGTCCTAATCCAGGATCTAGCTACAGTAACCCTACCCCATCGAAGTCTTCGGCGGCAGGCAAGGCGTTTGAAATCCGTCGGATCGTGGTGGCATTTGTTGGTCCTTGGTCTCGGCTTGGACAGTTTTCGATTTGTATCTGGAATTGGGATGGGTACAAAAAGCTGGGTACAGTAATCGTAACTACAGTAATCCCTGATAGATAGGTGATCCTGGATCTAGGTACAGTAACCTAAATCCAGGATCTAGCTACCGTAACCTAGGCTCTAGCTACAGTAATCTTGATCCAGGACCTAGCTACCGTAATCATTATCTAGCTGCAGTAATCAGGAATCTAGATATAGGTACAGTAACCCTAGGCTAGCTACAGGAACGCTAGACATAACTACAGTAATCCTAGAAAACTATAAATGATCCTGAATCTAGGTACCGTAAGCTTAGATCTAGCTACAGTAAACTAAGATCTAGGTACAGTAATCTTAACTACAGTAACCCTAGATTTTGGATCCTTCTACAGTAACCTAGCGTCTAGATCTAGCTACAGTACACCTAGACATAACTACAGTAACCTTAGATCTAGCTACAGTAATCCGGTAACTAGACATGACTACAGTAATCCTTATCAAGCTACCATAATCTAGGATCTAGAACTACAGTAGTTCTAATCTAGCTACAGTATACCTTATCTAGTTACAGTAATTCTTATCTAGATATAACTACAGTAACCTTTATCTAGGTACAGTAATCCGGTAACTAGACATGACTACAGTAATCCTTATCAAGCTACCATAATCTAGGATCTAGAACTACAGTAGTTCTAATCTAGCTACAGTATACCTTATCTAGTTACAGTAATTCTTATCTAGATATAACTACAGTAACCTTTATCTAGGTACAGTAACCCCACTAACTTCAAAAACTCTGGGATCTCCATCTTCCCCCTCCTCCTTTTCTCCTCATCAGGCGTCCGATACATTGAATCACTAAACACCTTAATCATCGACGGCGTCCTTTTCTCTTCCAAGGGGGCGGGGCGTAAAGTGGGCGGGGCTTCTTCTCTTAGCTTCTGTTTCAAATCCATTATTTCCTGTTCTTTCGATTGAATGATACGGTAGGCGTGTTCCAGTTGTCTGAAAAAAAAGGTGCGTGGCCTAGACCAAAAGGGGCGTGGCTTAACATTTTCAGCGGTTTAGGCCTAATTTTGATAGCGATTTCGGTCAATTTCAGGCCTAAGAGCTGAAAAGGGGCGTGTCTTGTCTCACTTCTTATATTGCTCTTTCTTCGTCTTTTCCTCATTATAAGCCTCCCGTAACTTCTCGAAAAGTCTCGTCTTTTTCGATAGTCCTCCGACTAGATTATTCCGTTGACGTGCTTGAAATGTGATCACTCTTGACAACTCTTTTTGAAAATTTTGGAAATCCTCGCGAAGCGGACTGAACATCAAGCGGACCTGGAAATTTTTTTGTTTTTTTGGATTTTTAAAGCAAAATGTTGAAAGGGGCGTGGCCTAAAAAAGGGCGGAGCCTAAAAGAGGGCGTGGCCTAACTAAGATAGCAGAAAATACAGAAAAACCCCGCTTTTTTAAAGTTTGAAGGGAAAAGGGGCGGAGCCTAGAAGGGGGCGTGGCCTAAAAGTGGGCGTGGCTAAGAAAAAAACCAAACAACTCTAGAAAAAAGGGGCGTGGTCTAGCTAGAAAAAGCGGAAATTAAGAGAAAAACGGATTTTTTATAAAATAAAAAAATCCGGGATCGGGGTTAAAATGGGGGCGTGGCCTATTCTAAAAGTGGGCGGAGCCTAAAAAAAACTTTGAAAGGGGGCGTGGCTAATTTGGAAAAATTGGAAAATACAAAAAAAATAATTTTTCAAAAATAAAAAAGTCCGGGATTAGGGTTAAAAGGGGGCGTGGTTTTAAAAAAAATGGGCGGAGCCTAAAAGGGAGTGTGACCGACTCCAAAAAGGGGCGGAGCCTATAAAGGGGCGGAGCTTAAAGGGGCTGTGGCCTAGTCAATAAAGGGGCGGAGTCTAAGAGGGGCGTGGTCTAAAAGGGGCGGAGCTTAGCTAGCCTTTTTCTTATTTTTTAACAATTTCAGGGCTATCTTTAAAAAAAAAGGGGCGCAGCCTAAAAAAAAGGGGCGTGGCTTAAATCTCACCTGATTAGGCATATTGGGACCCATTTTAACCAGACGACACGGCTGTAATTCACACTCCAAACACTTTGGTCCTCCCACTGATTTCTCTGCGTTCTCTCCTCTATCTCCTCCATTCAAATCACACTGATTCTTACAATTGACACAGAAAATGTGCATACAACTACTGATATAGAAGTCCAGCTGTTTTGACGGGAAACGAAAACAACGGAAACAGTGGACAGAGTCCATTCTTGTCTGAAAATTGGCCTGAATTAGGCTGAAAATGGGGTTAATTTAGGCTTGAAAAGACCTAAAATAGACTTTAGATAGGCTGTAAAAGGCCCAGAATTGGCCTAAAGTGTACTTGAAATTAGGCCTGAATCGTGCTAAAAATGGGCCTAAATAGCTCAAAATAGGACTAAATCAGGCTTAAAACAGGCCTGAACTAGACCTTAAATAGACTTAAAAATGCTTAAAAAAGGACTACATCAGGCCTAAAAAGTCCTAATTTAGGCCTAAAAAGGGGCTAAATAAGCCAAAAATAGGCTTAAAATAAACCTAATTTATGCTTGAATAGGCCAAGAAAAGGCTTTTGAAAGTCATGAAATAAGCTCAAATAGGTCTAAACTAGGCCTAAAAAGCCTAAATTAGGCTTTAAAAAGCCTAAAACAAGCCTGAAATAGGCCTTCAAAAGTTTAAAATTAGGGTTGAAATAAGCTGAAACTAGGCTTAAAATAGGCCTAAAATAGACTCAAACTAAGCCTAAGTTAGGCCTAAAAAAGCTTAAATTAGGCCTGAAATAGGCTTAAAATAGGCCCCAAATAAGCCTAAAGTAGGCCTAAAAAAGCTTGAATTTGACTTAATTTAGGCTCATAATAGGTCTAAAATAGCTCTGAAAAAAGCTTAAAATAAGCCCAAACTAGGCTTAAAAAGGCCTATTTTAACATAAAAACAAACCCTATTTTAGTACAAAAAAATCGAAAAAAAAAAACAAAATAAAATCTAGAAAAAATCAACTGGAAAATCATTCTGAAACATCTCTAAATCCCGATTTTTTAAAAAAGGAATTCATTGAAAAAATTAAAAAATTAAAACAAAAAAAAACTTACCTTTTTCTTCTTTTTTACGGAAGATTATTAACAGGAAGCGAGGAAAACTCGATTTCTGTTAATTTTAACAACAAAATTAATGAAAAACATGGATTTTTTGGCATTTTCTGATAAAAATCTTCAAAAAATGGCAAATTTAATGAAGATTATTAACAGGAAGTGCCAAAAAACCCATTGAAAATCCATTTTTCCCCTCAGCAAATTCCGTTTTTTTAATCTTCAAAATTCCATTTAATGAAGATTATTAACAGGAAGTGCTGAAGGGAAAAATGGATTTTACAAAAAAAAATACATGTTACAGATGGAAAAAAAATAGAGAAAATAGGCTGAAAACCCCTATTTTTCATTGGAAAAATCATCTAAAGATAGCTGGACCTAGATCTCAAAAAGGGGCGTGTCTAAGGCTGAAATCTAATATTTTTTGGCTAAAAATCACTATTTTAAAGGGATTTTTTAGCTAGAAAATAGTGAATTTCAGCCTTTTTAGCCAAGAAAGACATTTTAAGCCTATCGTTAGATCCTAAAAGGGGCGTGGCCTAGACTCAAATTCAGCCAAAAATAAGAGATTTTTAGCCCAAAAATAGGGAAATTGAGCCAATTTTAGCCTAAAATATGACTGAGCTAGATCTCAAAAAGGGGCGTGGTCAGGGCTGAAATCGGCTATTTTCTAGCTAAAATCCCTATTTTTAAAGGGATTTTTAGCTAGAAAATAGTGAATTTCAGCCTTTTTTAGCCTAGAAATAGTCATTTTAAGCATATCGTTAGATCCTAAAAGGGGCGTGGCCTAGACTCAATTTCAGCCAAAAATCATGAAATTTAAGGCCAAAAAAGTGGATTTTAAGCCTAAATTTACCTAGAAATGAATAGAATTTTCAGCCTATTTTCGCTATAAAAAAGAGTGATAGGGGATAATGGGGGCAAAAAAAATGAAAAAAAAAGGAAGTTTTGGGGAAAAATGGGCTTTAAAAAATGAAAAAAGTAACAAAAAAACGATATTTAACAGTAAAAAAGTGAAAAAACAACAAATTTCTAGCCAAAAATGGCTCAAAAATAACAAAATTTCAGTGAAAAAAACAAAGTCTATTGAGGTTTTCTTCCCGATTGACGCATCAAATAATTCCGAAGTGATTTCTGTTGATCACGGAACGATCTCTGACGATTACGTCCTCGGACCTTGTTCTTCACCATGGCGAACACCTTTTTCTTTGAGTTTTGCTCGTTGGTACGGCCAACGTGTGGTCCCTGAAATAGAGGAGATAAAGGGGCGTGGCTTAAGGGAAAAAGGGGTGTGGCTTCAAATTTACAGCCGTTTTCTGCCCATTTTTCACTGGAATTTCTACCAATTTCAAGCCTAAAAACCCCAGAAAAGGGGCGTGTCTACACCATTTTTGACTCCATTTTTACAGTTTTTTAGCCAAAAAGGACCTGATTTCCAAAAAAACTCACATTTTTCTTTGGTCTTCCGAATTTATAATCCTCATCGGCTCTTCCAGCAGCCACATCGGCCATTCTCTCCTCCTTCGTCTGTCGTTTCTTCTTGTAGAAATGTTCGATATCGGAGAGACGAGCCAAACCGTCCGAAGAGCGTTTTCTGTAAGAATTGGGGGTGAGATTGGAAATTTTAAGGCTGAAAATGTCTATTTTAAGCCTAAAATCGGTATTTTTGGCTGAAAAACCTCTATTGTAAGCCTAAAAAGCCCATTTTTTCAGTATTTTTAGCCCACAAACGGGATTTTCTGTCTATTTTTCTAGAAATTGTTCGTAGACGAAACAGAACAAATTTTTAGCTGAAAAATACCAGTTTTCACAGAAAAATGTTTATTATAAGACTGAAAATCTAGTTTTTCAGCTGGAAAAGTGAGTTTTAGGCCTAAGGACGTCATTTTAGATGCAAAAAAGTCAATATGCTCCAAAGTCCAATTTTAGCCATTTTTCATCATTTTTGAGCGAAAAATGTCAAGTTTGAGCCCAGAAATCCAATTTTTCAGCTAAAATGGTCGTTTTTAAGCCAAAAAGCATAATTATTCTGTGAAAAAGTCAATCTTAGGCTCCAAAATCCACTTTTTCAGCTAGAAAACCCTATTCTAACCTATTTTTCATGATTTTTGGATGAAAAAAGTCCGTTGTAGGCTTCAAAGCTCAATTTTTCAGCCAAAATATTCCATTTCATGCATAAAACTCCATTTTCGGTTAGGAAACCCTATTTCAGGCTCCAAAATCGCAATTTTTCATCTAAAATCGCCATTTCCCCCAAAAACCCCAAAAAACTCACAACTCCAACTTCTCGGTCATCTCCTCAACAATGCGCTCGTCCGCCTGACTTCTTCCCTTTCCCATCTGTTTCTTAAGCCGTTTTTCTCCAATGAGCTGTTTTTTGAGTTGATAGGCACGGATATTCTTGAAATCCTCCTGGGTTAGGATACGATCCATCGAGTTTTTTGTGGCTTTCACGGCTGGAGCCTCTTCTGATTCTGGGGAGGCTTCTGGAGCTTCTGGGGAGGCTTCTGGGGCCTCTTCGGATTCAGAATCGGCTTCTTCCTCATCTTCTATCTCCTCTTCGTCATCTAGCTCCTCCTCCTCATCCTCCATCTCTTCCTCATCCTCTAAATCCTCCTCCTCCTCTTCTAGATCTTCCACCTTCCTTTTCTTCGCCACCGGCTCATCCTCATCCGTCTCCACCTCATCCGTATCCACATCAGACACCTCCAAATCGCTCTCCTCCTCCTCTTCCTCCAAATGCCCCTGCTCTCCTCCATCTCCCTCCTCCAAAATCTCGGCTCCCGACACAAAATCATGAACAATCGGCCGTGCGAATCCATGGAATTCCTTCTCCTCCCCATCCTCCTCTTGCGGTCTTCCGCGATCTCTTCTCGCTAGCAATTTCGGATTCACCGCTCGGAACAAGGTGATCAAAGAACGAGCCGCCATGGAGACATTCTTATTTTTATATGTCTTATATTCGGATAAATCTCTAAGCAACTCCTCTGTGGCAGCGAATGGACAATTCGAGAGGATCTCTCGAATCGCGTTGATCCCGACTGTCATCGCTTCCGGGGAATTTCTATCGGTGACGAAATTGTTGGCAATGACTCGAATCAACTGTTCAACGGTATCCGGTGGAATCATTTCGTGACAGGATTGAGCGGCGTAGAGCAGGATTTTCGTGACGTCACGTTGTTTTGGTTGCAGGAATCTGAAATAAGGGATGAGTTTAGAGAGGAATTTCGAGGTTTTAGGGCATTTTTAAAGGAAAAATTGGATTTTTGAAGGTAGAAAACCTAGTTTGAACTGGAAAAACCGATTTTTTGAACAAAAAAACCAATTTTTAAACTAGAAGATTTACTTTTAGTCATAAAAATAGGGGTTTTTGACCTTAAAATCAAGTTTTGAGGCATTTTTTGAAGGGAAAATCGTATTTTCGAGAAGGAAAGTCTAGTTTTAACTGGAAAAATGGGATTTTAAAATAGAAAAATGGATTTTTGAATAGAAATTGAGAGTTTTGATCAAGAAAATTCAATTTTTGATTGAAATATTCAGTTTTGACGATAAAAATAGGTTTTTTGAGCTAAAAATCAAATTTTTAGCTAAAAATCCATTTTTCATCATAAAAAGTAAGTTTTTTTCCATCAAAATTCCAATTTTTAAGCTCAAAATCCAATTTTCGGTCAGAAATGACCAATTTTGGACCAGAAAGTCAGATTTTAACATAAAAATACCTATTTTGAAGTGAAAAATAACGTTTTGTGGTCGAAAATCGCATTTTTGAGCAGGAAAATCAATTTTTTAACTGAAAATCAGATTTTTAATGGAAAAATGTGGTTTTTGGGGTCAGAAATTCAATTTTTAAGCTAGAAAATACATTTCTGACTGAAAAAAACCAGTTTTAATGAAAAAATAGGGTTTTGTTGGGCCAGAAACTCAATTTTTCGATTAAAAACCCAAATTTTCAACTCAAAAAACCCGTTTTTAGCTCAAAATTCCAGTTTTCCCGTCTAAAAACCTAATTTAAGGCAAAATATCCTTTTTGTACTTAAAACCCTGATTTCAAGGTTAAAAATCTAAATTTTCAGAGTAGAAACATCGTTTTTGGCTTAAAAATCCATTTTTCTTACTCAAAATCTCATTTTTAGCTGAGAAATCAGGGTTTTTTACGCTAAAAACTCAATTTCGGCTCCAAAATCCAGTTTTTTCCGTCTAGACACTTATTTTTAGCTCAGAAATCCGATTTTCTCATTAAAAATCCCATTTTCCCTTTACAATCTTACCTATGAAGATAGGAATAAAAGCTCAACGTATGCAAACGATGAATTCCAATAACTCTTGCACAAAGAGCAATTTTGAACAGTCTAACTTCAAATTTATCCATTTTCTTAGCTTCAAGTGCTCCGAATAGTTTATCCGTGAATTCTTGTGGATCATAGAGTGATTGAATAGCCATCAGATTACATTCTTTCGATCTTCCCTCTTTCTTTTGCTTCTTCTTCTTACTCAACATCTTCTTCGCTCTCTCCACATTTTTCTCTCTCTTCCTTGTCTTTTTCACATTCCGAAATGACGTCATCACCTCTTTCAATGTCTTCTTATTATCATCTTCTGATTCAATTGCCGAATCGTCGTCCTCCTCCTCTCCGTTATCATTTTCCGAGCCAAGGAAGAATTTCATTGAGGTTACCTGGAAAATAGAGGAGTTTAGGGGGGAAATTTGATAATTTTGATGGGAAAATCGGAAAAAACCACGATTTTTGAGGATTTTCAATCGAAATTTAAGGATTTTTGACTGGAAAATGTGGATTTTTAAGCCTAGAAATCGAATTTTGGATGATTAAATATGGTTTTTAGCTCAGAATTCGAGTTTTTACAGGAAAATACCGATTTTAGCTTAAAAATAGCTTTTCGACTGCCAAATTTGGTTTTTAAGCCTAAAAATCCGGTTTTTGACTGAAAAACACAGATTTTAAGCCTGGAAATCTGATTTTTCATGGGAAAATCGGGTTTTTAACTCAAAAAAATGACATTTTGACTGAAAAATATGATTTTTAAGCTCAGAATTCGAGTTTTTACAGGAAAATACCGATTTTAGCTTAAAAATAGCTTTTCGACTGCCAAATTTGGTTTTTAAGCCTAAAAATCCGGTTTTTGACTGAAAAACACAGATTTTAAGCCTGGAAATCTGATTTTTCATGGTAAAATCTGGTTTTCAACTCAAAAAATGACAGTTTGGCTGAAAAAGATGATTTTTAAGATCAGAAATTGGAATTTTAATAGAAAATATCATTTTCAAGAGGAAAATCCCGAAATTTATCATTAAAATCCGGATTTTTAGTCAAAATAAAGGTTTTTGACTGTAAAATATGGTTTTCCGAGCTGAAAATTCGAAAATGAATACTAAAACCAAGATTTTAGCTCAAAAACCACCGATTTCGCTCAAAATTTTTATAAAAACCTCCTTTTTTCATCGAAAAATCAGTAAAAATCCTTTTAAAAACGAGTTTTCTCTCTCAAAATAAAAGAAAACTCACCTGAATCTTAGGAACCTTATGAAAACAGGCTTCAGCAATGACATTAGCCGTTCTGGCATCTCTCCAAAATTTCCTTCTAAACGCATCAATACAAACCAATTGAGCACATCTGGCGACAATTGATCTCGAGTCTTTCATCTTCGAAAAACACAAATTCTGAATTTTTCCGAGCATTTTTTGATCTTTTTTCTTATGATAGACACGTTTTAAATGGGCACTGATTGAGGCTAAAAGGAACTTTCGAAGCACTTTATCCTCCACTTTTACCAATTCAAAGAACGTTTCCAAGAGGACAATCGGATCGAGCATATCCTGATTTCTGAGGAGGACCAAGGCTTTGCAGAATGACATTCTCACCTGGAAATAGAGGGATTTTGGGTTGTTTTCAGCTGGAAATGGCTAAAAATAGGGGTTTTAATGGGAAAATAGCCTTTTTTATAGGGGAAAATGGCATTTTTAGTGTAAAAATAGCGATTTTAACAGAGAAAATAGACTTTTCCCCTTTAAAAACGTAATTTTGACTATAAATTTGAATTTACAGCTTAAAAATAGCATTTTGAGCCTAGAAACTCGATTTTCCAGCTAAAATAGCCAATTTTGAAGCGGAAAATTGAGTTTTTATAGCTAAAAACAGGGCTTTCGATTCAAAAATGGGATTTCAAGACTAGAAACGACTATTTTAATTGAAAATAGCCAATTTACAACTAAAAATAATGTTTGTGGGCTAAAAATCCTAATTTTAGAGTTAAAAAATGCATATTTTAAGAGAAAAATTAGGTTTTTAGCTTCAAAACTTGGATTTTAACCATAAAAAAGTGTTTTTCAATCAAAAATATCTGTTTTAACTGAAAAACCCGGATTTCCAGAGCTAAATCTCGATTTTCAGCTCAAAAAGTGGGGTTTTCACATGAAAAATAGAGTTTTTTGAATCAAAAATCGCTTATCTGGCTTAGAAATCTCATTTTTAGCTGTAAAATATCTAATTTTTCAAGAAAAATCGAGTTTTTACGATAAAAATGAGCTTTTTGGCTTTAAAAACTCGATTTTCAGCTGTAAATGTGGATTTTACAGTTAAAATTCGATTTTCAACTGGAGATTTGGGGTTTTTAATTTAAAAATGGTATTTTTAGATGAACAGTTCGAATTTTCAGCTCAAAAATGACATTTTTCAGCCTCAAATCATGGATTTCCAGCTCAAATCCTCAATTTTCCACTTAAAAATAGCATTTTTCGGCCTAAAATCAGCTTTTTTTTTGGAATAAACACTCACATCAGCATCCAATCCGGCTCCTTGCTCTCTCAACAACTCAAATAAACTATCCGAAAACTGTTTGGCTTCTTTGGGGAAATGTTTAGCCAACCCGGACAGAAAGAGTACTGTATCCATGAGAGATTGCATTTCCTGACGACTTTGTTCCGGTTGAAGATGGAGTAGTCTCATCGTTTGAACGAAATAGTTGAATTGTTCGAGGAATTCCTGAGAAAAAGGGTGTTTTGAGGGTTTAGGAGGTGAAAAATGGTCTTTTCAGCCTAAAAAAACCTAAAAATTGCCATTAAAATAGCATTTTCAGATCAAAAACCGTTATTTTCAGCATAAAATCTGGAAAATAGACTTGAAAACCTCATTTTACCTCTAGAATATGGGATTTTGCCCCAAAACCCATCATTTTAAGCCTAGAAACAGAAAAATTGACTCAAAAAATGGTATTTTTATGTCAAAACCCGTTATTTTTGGCCAAAAATACTCTATTCTGGCTTAAAATTGGTCATTTTCAGCTCAAAAACAATAATTTCCCAAGAAAATGGGCTATTTCTCATCAAAAACATGAATTTTGACCTGAAATCGATTTGCCCTTGATTTGATGTTAAAAACTTCGATTTTGGGCTAGAAATCAGTAATTTTTAGCTTAAAAATCACATTTTCAGATCAAAAACCACCTTTTTTCCATGAAAATTAGTCATTTTTAGCCTATAATATGAGAAAAACGCCATTTTTCTTGAATTGTGAGTCAAAATCCTCGTTTTTAATGTCAAAATATGGTTTTTAGACCCAAAACATTCATTTTCAGTGAAAATCGATCATTTTTACATCAAAATTCATGAATTTTAGGTCAAAAATCATCAATTTCAGCTTAAAATCTGGAATTTTAGCTGAAAAATCTCATTTCAAGGCTCAAAAGTTCCATTTTAACTGAAAATCGATCATTTTTGACTTAAAAAGCTCTTTTTTAAGTTGAAAACCTTCATTTTATGTCTAAAATCTGGAAATTCGGCTTAAAATACTCATTTTTATAGCAAAAACCTCATTTTTAGCCGAATTTACCCATTTTCAGGGCTAAAAACCATCATTTTTAGCTCAAAACCCCTCTCCTCACCTCTCTATACGATTCTGGATCCTTGCGAATAATCTCCTGCATCAATCCCAAATTCCTTTCGGACATTGTGAATCTCGATGCTTTTCCCGAATTCGCACCCTCCGCAATCGCATTTTTTCCCTTTTTGTCGGGTTTTCCGACTGTTTTCGACGATTTACCCATGGTTTGAGGCTGAAAATTGGGGGTTTTTGGTGGGAAATAGGGGGGAAAAGGGTAGAAATGAGAGAAAATGACGGAAAAATGAGAAAAAAAGGAAAAATCGAGGAAAATGGCATTTTTGAGGGGTAACACATAAGTTTTAGTGCAAAAAATGGGGTTTTTCACTTCAAAAATGGTTTTTTTTGGGGAAAAGTATGATTTTTAGTGAAAAAATGGGATTTTTCGTGTTAAAAATGTGATTTTTTGCTTGAAAATATGATTTTTAGTTTAAAAAGTGGGGTTTTTAATGAAAAAATTGCATTTTAGAGCGAAAAATGGATTTTTTAAATGAAAAAATGAAATTTTTGGGTAGAAATCACATTTTTAAACTAAAAAATGGGGTTTTTGATGGAAAATTGCAATTTCTTTCATGAAAAATCGCTTTTTTCCAGCTTTTCGACGTAGTAGAACCTGAAAAAACATGAAAAACCAATTAAACATCACAAAAATAACACATTCTGGCTTAAAAACCATCGAAAAATCCAAAAAATCCCCGAAAACCCCCAAAAAATACCCATTTTATTCAAAAATAATGCAATTTTCAATTGAGATTCTTGTCAATTCATGAAGAAATCCGTTATTTTCCGGTTTTTTCAAGGGAAATCGTCTCTTGATCCAGGATTTTTCGTTCCAATGATGAGGAGGAGGTTGTCATTGAGTGGAGCTGAAAATCGATGACTTTTAGTGGAAAACCCCAATTACTGATGTAAAAATCATCATTTTTGGCCAAAAATAGCTATTTTTAACTCAAAAACCTTGATTTTGGCTTGAGAATCGTCATTTTCGGTCTAAAATCAGCTATTTCCGTCCAAAAACCTATATTTTCCACAAAAAATCGCTGTTTTTAGGATGAAAATGGTCATTTATAACTCAAAATAGCTATTTTCAACCGAAAAATGCACCTTTTTGCTTGAAAACCTCTAATTTAGCCCTAAAATCGCTGTTTCTAACGAAAAATAGTCATTTTGGCCTGAAAATGATGATTTTTGGCCAAAAAACCTATATATTAAGCCCAAAATCGTCATTTTTTATATGAAATCGGCCATTTCTGCCTTGAATTAACGAAGAAATTATTTTGGTCATAAAAATCTTCATTTTTGATTAAAAAATCGCTATTTTTACGGTAAAAATGGTCAATTTTGCTGTGAAACCTAGATTTTCGCTTGAAATCGCTATTTTTAACGCAGAAATGGTCATTTCCGACCAAAACCCCCACATTTTAGCTTCAAAATTGACATTTTTGGCTGAAAATCGCTATTTTTACAGTGAAAATGTTCAATTTTGACTTAAAACCCACATTTTAGCTTCAAAATCGACATTTTTGGGCAAAAATTGCTATCCTAATGGTAAAAATGGTGATTTTCGACTTAAATTGCTACTTTTAGGGTAAAAATGGTCATTTTTGCCCTAAAAATCCACATTTTAGCTTCAAAATTGGCAATTTTCGGCAAAAATTACTGTTTTTAACGTTATTAACCCCATTTCCACTCAAAAATCACGATTTTAAACCTATTTTTCACCTAAAAACCCCTCTAACCTTCGATTTCATCCTTAAAAACGGCTCTTCTTGGAACTTCTCCGCCTCCACCTCCCCCGACATCACCACACCATCAAGGAGGTCTCTGGCACCGATTTCTCGCTTTTTCCCATCATCCGGATACAGATTCACTGCCATTTCCATCAAATCTTTGATTAAAACCTAAAATTTTGCATCAATTAGCTCAAAAACCCATCTAAAGACCTCTTACATTACCTGCCATCTCGAAAAGTCTCAAAAAATGCGAAAAATCGGCGAAATTCACAAAATCCACGTGATTTTTTGAGTTTTCCATGGTAAAATCTATTAATTTCAGGAGGATTTTGGTGGTTAAGGGGGTCTGAAGGTCGATTGGAAGCGATTGGAAGGCTGTGACGAATTTTATGAGAAATCCCGGGAAATTCGAGGAAATTGATGGGTTTAGAGCTTCGATCTGCAAGAAAAAGGGGGTTTTTGAGCTGAAAATGGGGTTCTGAGGGTGGAAATCGTGTTTTTTGGTGAAAAATAGGCCAAAAACGGGTTTTTCTTTGACAAAGTTGATTTTTTCGTGAATTTCAGGGTAATATCGGGTTTTTTGGGGGTTTTCGCGCTTTTTTCCACCTAAAAATAGCGATTTTAGGCCAAAAATGGCGTTTTTCGAATTTTCACCTAACTTCTGCTATTTTCATCGATAAAAACCATATTTTAAACTTAAAATCGTCATTTTTAGATAAAAATGGCCATGTTTCCTGTTTTTAAAGCTATTTTCCACTTAAAAATAGCGATTTTCGGCCAAAACCCAGGGACTTTCAGTTTTTTTCGATTTTTCTCCCAATTTCGGGCAAAAATAGGCTTTCGGGGCTATTTTTACCGATTTTCTACCTTTTTTTCCGCTCAAAATCGATGTTTTTAGGCCAAAAATCGGGGATTTTTGAATTTTTTTCGATTTTATCCCAAAAAACCCCCATTTTTTCCCAATTTTCCCCTCAAAAAAGCCCACTTCTCGTCCAGCCTGATACATTTCCTCATGATGACACGAAACACGGGAGATAACTCTCCAAATTGCCTCTTTTTCCCCGGAATTTCGAAAATTTTCGGAAATTCGACGCCAATCGTCGTAAATCTCGTCGGCGGCGAGTTCTAAATGGATTTATCGATTTTTTAAGGATTTTTTGGTACTTACGATCAAAAAAATCGGCGAAAATTGACCCGGAATCCATGAAATTAGGGAGAAAATGTGGGAATTTGTGGGGGAGTTTCGGGGTGGATTTACGCTAAACACCGCGAGCGCGCGGAATTTCGGAGTGTCGTTGTTGGCGGGAATTTGAATATTCTCGATTTTTGTGATTTTAGGGATTTTACTTTGAATCAAGTGGTTTTCAGCGATTTTCTTTGGCTACTAAGGGTAATTTTAGGTGTAGAATCTATTTTTTGTGTTGTTTTATTGATTGGATAGCATTTTATGGAGTAAAAACCATAAAAAAGAAAAAAATTCATTTTAAAACATTTGAAAAAAATAAGGATCGGAAATCTCGGCTTTATAAATATCAAATATCCATATGACTTCCTTAATCTTCGCTTTTTCTCGAGCAATCGCCTAAAAAAAAATTTTTTTTTTTTTTGAATTTTTTTTTAATGGCTACCGTAACCCTCTACCTACCGTAATCGTGTTGACCAATTTCATTAATTTAAGTATTCGATGCGAATATTTTTTCTGATTCGCACTATTCACATAATAATTATGCATTTGATCAGCTATCCGTTCCTTGAACTTATGCAACACTTCCAGGGTCTCCGGGGTCAAATCGGTTACTGTAACTACAGTAATCCTTTAGCTACAGTATCCCTTAAACCTTACCATCGAATCCTAGAATATGAACCATACAAAAAACCACCTCTTCTTCGGTCAAATCCAGCTCTGATAGGGGTCTAGCCACTTCCTCGATGTACTTATTTAAAAATGGGTGAAACAGCCTAAAGATTACTGTAGCTAAGACTACAGTACCCCTTACCTTTGAAAATATCGATCGGTCAACTCAGAAATCTCTTCGAAATGAATTAAGCTCTTGTCAACCATCATTACTGTATCGTCGCTGACCAATATGAACTGAAAACCTACAGTAATCTTCGGTTTCAAGACTCGGGACCTAGTTTTTCGTGATCAGCGTGAAAAATGCGTCAAAATGAGTATAATATTGGGTAGTTTTGAAAAATTTTGATTTTTTTTTTGGGTCATATTTTCTACCGTAACCCGCTCAATTTTTGTCGGATCGTCTCGAAAATATTTTTTTCGTGATCAGCGCGTCAAGGCGGTTTAGAATCATATAAACAAGGCTAGGTTTTGAAAAATTTTGATTTTTTGTCCACGAGGAGTACAAAAATGGGCATTTTTGAAAATTATCAGAACCTAGTCATGATTATACTCATCTGAACCGGCTTGACGTGCTGATCACGAATATAACAAATTCAAGTCGTAAAACTCAAAATTGACCTGATTACTGTAGTTTTTATGAGGTTAAAACCAGAAAAACTACCGTAACCCGGTCAATTTTGATTTTTACAATCTGAAACCTGGAAATTCCGAATTAGGAAGTCAAGCCGGTTCAGAATCATATAAACAAGGGTAGGTTTTGAAAAATTTTGATTTTTTGTCCACGAGGAGTACAAAAATGGGCATTTTTGAAAATTATCAGAACCTAGTCATGATTATACTCATCTGAACCGGCTTGACGTGCTGATCACGAATATAACAAATTCAAGTCGTAAAACTCAAAATTGACCTGATTACTGTAGTTTTTATGAGGTTAAAACCAGAAAAACTACCGTAACCCGGTCAATTTTGATTTTTACAATCTGAAACCTGGAAATTCCGAATTAGGAAGTCAAGCCGGTTCAGAATCATATAAACAAGGCTAGGTTTTGAAAAATTTTGATTTTTTGTCCACGAGGAGTACAAAAATGGGCATTTTTGAAAATTATCAGAACCTAGTCATGATTATACTCATCTGAACCGGCTTGACGTGCTGATCACGAATATAACAAATTCAAGTCGTAAAACTCAAAATTGACCTGATTACTGTAGTTTTTATGAGGTTAAAACCAGAAAAACTACCGTAACCCGGTCAATTTTGATTTTTACAATCTGAAACCTGGAAATTCCGAATTAGGAAGTCAAGCCGGTTCAGAATCATATAAACAAGGGTAGGTTTTGAAAAATTTTGATTTTTTGTCCACGAGGAGTACAAAAATGGGCATTTTTGAAAATTATCAGAACCTAGTCATGATTATACTCATCTGAACCGGCTTGACGTGCTGATCACGAATATAACAAATTCAAGTCGTAAAACTCAAAATTGACCTGATTACTGTAGTTTTTATGAGGTTAAAACCAGAAAAACTACCGTAACCCGGTCAATTTTGATTTTTACAATCTGAAACCTGGAAATTCCGAATTAGGAAGTCAAGCCGGTTCAGAATCATATAAACAAGGGTAGGTTTTGAAAAATTTTGATTTTTTGTCCACGAGGAGTACAAAAATGGGCATTTTTGAAAATTATCAGAACCTAGTCATGATTATACTCATCTGAACCGGCTTGACGTGCTGATCACGAATATAACAAATTCAAGTCGTAAAACTCAAAATTGACCTGATTACTGTAGTTTTTATGAGGTTAAAACCAGAAAAACTACCGTAACCCGGTCAATTTTGATTTTTACAATCTGAAACCTGGAAATTCCGAATTAGGAAGTCAAGCCGGTTCAGAATCATATAAACAAGGGTAGGTTTTGAAAAATTTTGATTTTTTGTCCACGAGGAGTACAAAAGTAGACATTTTTGAAAATAGTCGGAATCTAGCCATGATCATACTCATCTGAACCGGTTTGACGCGCTGATCACGAATATATCAAATTCAAGTCGTAAAAATCAAAATTGATCGGGTTACGGTAGTTTTTATGGGGTTAAAACTATAAAAATTACCGTAACGTGGTGAATTTCGATTTTTACAATCTGAAACCTTGATATTCGTGATCAGCGCGTCATTCCGGTTCAGAATCATATAAACAAGGCTAGGTTTCGAAAAAAAAATTTTTTTGTCCACGAGGAGTACAAAAATTGAAAATTCTCAAAACCTAGCCATGATTATAGTCATCTGAACCGGCTTAACGCGCTGATTCCGAATATCGCTATCCCATCCCTTAATCTCCAAAACCCACATTTCCATCGAACATTTCCTGTCCATAATGACTCCATGTCATTGCTATCCTCTCGAATAACCGTATCACATTCCATGAAGTTCTGTATAATTGGAATTTCTGATCCATTGGAAGCTTCTCCATTAGATAAGTTGCGTGGGCGAACCATGTAGCGTATTTTCGAATTCTGACGTTTAGCCAGATGGTTATCATTTTCATGTCGGCTCGGCCAAGTTGCTGGAATAATATTGTTAATTTTGAGTTTCAAAGCATGAAAATGAGATATTCTTAATCAGGACGTCATTCCGGTTCAGAAAACTATAATCATGACCAGGTTTGAAAAAAAGTCATTTTTGTACTCCTCGTGGACAAAAAATCAAAAATTTTCAAAACCTAGCCTTGTTTATACTTTTCTGAACCGGCTTGACCTCCTGATTCCGAATTTCCAGGTTTGAGACTTTAAAAATCAAAATTGACAGAGTTACGGTAGTTTTTCTAATTTTAACCTCATAAAAATTACCGTAATCCGGTCAATTTTGCGTTTTACGACTTGATAATGGTATATTCGTGATCAGCGCGTCAAGTCGGTTCAGAAAAATATTATCTTGCCTATGATCCGAGCATTTTCAAAAATACTCATTTTTGTAGTCCTCGTGGACAAAAAATCAAAATTTTTCAAAACCTAGCCTTGTTTATACTTTTCTGAACCGGCTTGACCTCCTGATTCCGAATTTCCAGGTTTGAGTGTGTAAAAATCAAAATTGACAGAGTTACGGTAGTTTTTCTAATTTTAACCTCATAAAAACTACCGTAATCCGGTCAATTTTGCGTTTTACGACTTGTGAATGATATATTCGTGATCAGCGCGTCATTCCGGTTCAGATGACCATCATCATGGCTATCATCCGAGCATTTTCAAAATACTCATTTTTGTACTCCTCGTGGACAAAAAATCAAAAAATTTCAAAACCTAGCCTTGTTTATACTTTTATGAACCGGAAAAACCCCCTGATTCCGAATTTCCTAATTCCAAGTCATAAAAACCAAAATTTACCGGGTTACGGTAGTTTTAGTGGCCAAAATCCCATAAAAAGGCTCATTTTTTACTGTAACTTGATGAATTTTGATTTTCATTCTATGAAACCAAGATATTCGGAATCAGCGCGTCATTCCGGTTCAGAAAAGTATAAACAAGGCTAGGTTTCAAAAAAAAGTTGAAAATTGTCCACGAGGACTACAAAAATCACTTTTTTCAAATCTAGTCATGATTATGGTTTTCTGAACCGGAATGACGCGCTGATCACGAATTTCTTAATTTCAAGTTATAAAAATCAAAATTGACAGGATTACAGTAGTTTTAAGGTCTGAAAACTCAAAAAACCAACCCGAATCTCGTTCTTTTCCCATATATTCTCTCGAAACTCCCTCAACCCTTTTGTCAATTTCTCCAAATCATTCAAATACTCTTCTCCCTTATTTTCTCTCTTTTCCTTCACTTCAAAAATTTCCTCGATCTTCTCCACTAATTCCGCGAAATCGATTTTGATTTTTAGTTTTTCTTGGGGTGGCTCAACTGGATCCACCGGGTTTAAAGTTGGGATTTTTTGAGAAGTCGTCGGGTCGTAGTCTAGGACCACTTCTGGAATTTTCTAGAAGTTTTGGGAGAATTTTCGATATAAACTTACTATCCGGATCCATCCCAATCTCCTTACACCGCTCAAATCGACAATATCGGCAGAGTGATCTGGAAAAAAGTGGATTATCTCGGTTAGAATTAGAGATAGGGGAAAATGATCAACTAATGAAATATTGCTCATGTTAAGGGCTATATTTTATTAGTTGACGGTTTTTTGATAGCTGTTACAGTAACCGAGATATGATAGTTTAAAAAATCCAAAAAAAATTTTTTTTTGAAATAACAACTTTTTATGGTTTTTTAAAACTCCAATATCTCGGTTACTGTAACAGTTATCAAAAAGTGGTCAACTAATGAAATATTGCTCATGTTAAGGCCTATATTTTGTTAGTTGACTACTTTTCGATAGCTGTTACAGTAACCGAGATATAAAAGTTTAAAATAAATTCAATCAAAAAAAAATTTGAAATGACCAATTTTAAATGGTTTTTTAAAACTTTTATATCTCGGTTACTGTAACAGCTATCAAAAAAGTGTCAACTAATGAAATATTACCCTGGTTAAGGCCTATATTTTCTTAATTGACAATTTTTTGATAGCTGTTACAGTAACCGAGTTATAGGAATTTAAAAAATCCAAAAAATTTGTTTTTTTGAAATGATCAATTTCGAAGGGTTTTTTAAAACTGCTATATCTCGGTTACTGTAACAGTTATCAAAAAGTTGTCAACTAACAAGATATAGCCCTTTTTCTGAGCAACAAATCACAAGTTGATCATTTCCCCCTAGCTCTTCTAGGAACCAAGTTATACCCTCTCAAACCCCCACGAGTACCAAAAACCATGGTAAACGCCCTTTTCCTTCAGTTACTTACTTCGTAGACCCTTCCAACTGACACATCTGCTCCTCCTTACAAGTATACTGTAACTTTAATACAACGGCACGCCGAAAAAACGCGGCGCATGCTCGACACGTCATCGCTCCGAAATGCATTCCGTTTGATGTCTTCCCGCATATTTGACACTGTTTTTCTGGATTCATTCTGGAAATTTTTTTTTTGATTTTTTTTTGAGATCAAAGATTCAAAAATAAAATAAGAAAAAGGCACGTAGATCATCAGAAAATGGTCACATTTTTAATTCGATCACAAAAAGAACACGGAAAGTCACAAAATGGTCAGAAGAAAGGTCATATCTCGGTTGAAATGAGAGATAGGAGAAAGTGGTCAAAATATCCCTCATGATAAGGGCTATATTTTGTTAGTTGATAGTTTTTTGATAGCTGTTACAGTAATCGAGATATAAGAGTTTAAAAAATCCAAAAAAAAATTGTTTTGAAATGATTTTTTTTGTGATTTTTTAAAAGTCCTATAACTCGGTTACTGTAACAGCTATCAAAAAGTTATCAATTAACAATTTGTAGCCTTTGTTATGAGCAATATTTTGCTAGTTGAAAGTTTTTTGCTAGCTCTCATACGAGCCGAGATATAAGAGTTTTAAAAAAATAAAAAAATAAACATTTTTTTTTTGAAATGAATATTTTTGGTGGTTTTTCAAAACTCCTGTATCTCGGTTACTGTAACAGCTATCAAAAAGTTGTCAACTAGCAAAATGTAGTCCTTGATAAGAGCTATATTTCATTAGCTAACATTTTTTTGATAGCTCTTACAGTAATCGAGATATAAAATTTTGAAAAAATCCAAAAAAAATTTTTTTTTGAAATTTTTTTTTTTTTTGGTGTTTTAAAATTCTTATAACTCGGTTACTGTAACAGCTGTCAGAAAACTGTCAACTAACAAAATATAGCCCTTAACATGAACTAAATTTCATTAGTTAATAGTTTTTCAATAGCTCTAACGGGAACCAAGATATAAAATTTTGAAAAAAACCCGAAAAAAATATTTTTTTTTGAAATTATTTTTTAAATGATTTTTTAAAACTCCTATATCTCGGTTACTGTAACAGCTATCAAAAAGTTGTCAAGTAACGAAATATAGCCCTTAACATGAACTAAATTTCATTAGTTAATAGTTTTTCAATAGCTCTAACGGGAACCAAGATATAAAATTTTGAAAAAAAACCCGAAAAAAATATTTTTTTTTTGAAATTATTTTTTAAATGATTTTTTAAAACTCCTATATCTCGGTTACTGTAACAGCTATCAAAAAGTTGTCAAGTAACGAAATATAGCCCTTAACATGAACTAAATTTCATTAGTTAATAGTTTTTCAATAGCTCTAACGGGAACCAAGATATAAAATTTTGAAAAAAAACCCGAAAAAAATATTTTTTTTTTGAAATTATTTTTTAAATGATTTTTTAAAACTCCTATATCTCGGTTACTGTAACAGCTATCAAAAAGTTGTCAACTAACGAAATGTAGCTCTTATTATAAGCAATATTTCTTTAGTTGACCATTTTTTCCTAGCTCTACTAAGAACCAAGTTACACCCAGTCAAATAGTCACTACCCAAAAAAAAACCTCTAAAATCCATTGAAAAAGTTACCAAAACCAAAAAAACCTAAATTTTCAACCATTATAACTAGTTTATAGCCTTTTTTCCTCAAAACTAAGTCCAAAACCATTGACATTAATAAAAACCCTCAAAAACTAACCCCAAACGCCTCAAATGAGAGAACAACTTATGACTAAGCGGCTTATCAGTGAGAAATTCGACTTTTAGTCTATTCTAACCTCAAATATACTGATTTTTATGATTAAAATGGGTAAATAAAGCAAAAAATTGAGTTTTTAATGAAAAATCTAAATTTTTTAAAAATCCAAAAGATCCAAAAAAATATTTTTTTTCAAAACTAAATTTTCCCCATTTTAGCCCTTAAAATCCCTCATTTTCCTTCAAAAAACCCAAAAAAAAAGGCGAAAAGTGTAATATAACCCCCGATTTCTTTCTCTAACCGTCTGCGTCTCCAATCTCTCCCTCTATCATTCTACTAAGTTGATAGAGGGGGGAAAATAGGTATTTTTAAGTGGTTTTTAGTGGAATTAAGTGGTTTTTTGAGGTCATTAGTGTAAAAGAAAGGTTAAAAAATGATTTGGGAGATGAAAATTGGAAAAAAAAATTTTCAAAAAAAAAAAAATTTTTTTTCGAAAATTTTCCAGAAATTTTTTTTCTAAAATACCCCTTTAAACCCCCTAAACACCTTCTAAACTACCTCAAACTACCCAAAAACCACTCGAAATAGGCCTAAAACCCCAAAAAAACCCCAAAACCCAAGAAAAATGAAGTAGAATGCCTTCCAATTGATGTAGATCTACATATATCTCCCCCTTCTTCTCTCTCTCTCTCTCTCTCTCTCTCTCTCTCTCTCTCTCTCTCTCTCTCTCTCTCTCTTTCCGAATGTCAATTGTCATTTCATTTCCCCCTTCGCCGAATCTCTCTCCTGTCTTCTGTCATCCTAATTAATCTAGAAAGGGAAAAAAGGGGGCGGAGCCTAGGCTAGACTTGATTAGATCAAAATACGTGTGTGATTTGATTGGAAGGATCAGAAGTCAGAAGAGAAAGATCGGGCCCATTTTTATTAGTGAAATGGCTAAAAATGATGCTGTCACCGAAAATGCGTCAAGGATCCAAAAAAGCGTCAAGGATCGAGAAACGCGTCAAGGATCGAGAAAAGCGTCAAGGATCCTGAAAAGCGCCAAGGATCAAGGAAAGCGTCAAGGATCCTGAAAAGCGCCAGGGATCAAGGAAAGCGTCAAGGATCCAAAAAAGCGTCAAGGATCGAGAAATGCGTCAAGGATCCAAAAAAGCGCCAATGCACCAAAAACACGTCAACAGTTATAAATAAAATTTTTATATAAGAAAAAAATCACATTTTAATTCTAATTAAATCCGGAATCCTGGAACATTTCGGGATGAGTGAATTCCAATTTTAGGATGTTAAACGTGTGAATCACTTTCATTCGATCCCGACCGTGTCTTATGTTTTCCTGGAAAAAAAGGGATCGAGAAATGCGTCAAGAATCCAGAAATGCGTCAAGGATCGAGAAATGCGTCAAGGATCAAGAAATGCGTCAAGGATCCAAAAAAGCGTCAAGGATCGAGAAACGCGTCAAGGATCGAGAAAAACATCAAGGATCCAAAAAAACGTCAAGGATCCAAAAAAGCGTCAAGGATCCAGGAAAGCGTCAAGGATCGAGAAAAGCGTCAAGGATCCTAAAAAGCGTCGAGGATCCAAAAACGCGTCAAGGATCCAGAAATGCGTCAAGGATCGGAAAAATGCGTCAAGGATCCTGAAAAGTACCAGGGATCAAGGAAAGCATCCAGAAATGCACCAAGACAGTCCTGACGCACTTTTGGATCCTTGACGCACTTTTCGATCCTTGACGCTTTTCTCGATCCTTGACGCATTTCTCGATCCTTGGCGCTTTTCCGGATCCTTGACGCATTTCTCTATATCCCTACCTGTATAGCATTATTAATCTGCATCATCTTAGCCAACCTCTGAAAATACCTCGGCATCCCCATCTCATTCACATAATAATCATGTAAATCATCAGATAACACTGCCAAAAGTTTCTCACAGACGTCTAGACACTCTCCTTGTAGTCGATTACCGGCGTATTGGAAGCATAGTTGGGCTAGCATGAAGGTTAACTCCACTTCGGATAACTCCATATCGCAAAGTGCGTCAGTGACGGAGTATTGGTCACATGAGGTATGGATCATGAAACTGGAAAAGAGTTGGTATCCGGAAATGCGTCAAGGATCGAGAAAAGCGCTAAGGATCGAGAAAAGCGCCAAGGATCCAGAAAAACTTAAATATCGAGAATAGCGCCAAGGCACCAAAAATGCTTTAAGGATCCAAAAAAGCGCAAAGGATAAGAATAAACATCGAGAAATGCGTCAAGGTTCAAAAATGGATAAAATATCCAGAATAGCGCAAAGGATCGAAAAAAGCGTCAAGGATCGAGAAATGCGTCAAGGATCGAAAAGTGCGTCAGGGGAGTCTTGACGCATTTCTGGATTCTTTCCTTGATCCCTGGCGCTATTTTAGTCCCTTGGCGCTTTTCTGGATCCTTGACGCTTTTTCGGATCCTTGACGCTTTTCTGGATCCTTGACGCATTTCTCGATACTCACTTTCTAACAGTCTCCAATGGAAAATCACTCATCCACTTGCATTCAAAATCCACCTCGGAAATATCAATCAACACCCCACTTTGCACCACAATTTCAGTTTTTTTATAGTTTTTAGCACATCTTCTATACTTTGCTGTCGTGTTTAACTTCTCGAGACGACTCCAAATATGCCAAATTGTTTGGAGAAGTTTCATCTGGAATTATGGGGGATAACTACAGTAATCGGGGTCTAGGGACCTTGAAAACTTTTTTTTCGTGATCAGCGCGTCATTCCGGTTCAGAATCATATAAACAAGGCTAGGTTTTGAAAAAAAGTGAAAATTGTCCACGAGGAGTACAAAAATGACTATTTTCGAAAATGATCGGAACCTAGCCATAATTATATGATTCTGAACCGGGTTGACGCGCTGATCACGAATATACCATTTTCAAGTCGTAAAAATCAAAATTGACCGGATTACGGTAGTTTTTATCGGTTTAAAGCCAGAAAAACTACCGTAACCTGGTTAATTTTGATTTGTATGACTCGAAACCTGGAAATTTGGAATCAGGGGGTCAAGACGGTTCAGAAAAGTATAAACAAGGCTAGGTTTTGAAAAATTTTGGTTTTTTGTCCACGAGGACTACATAACTGACTTTTTCGAAAATGGTCGGAATCTAGCCTTGTTTATACTTTTCTAAACCGTCTCAACCCCCTGATTCGAAATTTCCAGGTCCCAAGGTCTCTACAGTAACCCACCTGCATCCCGATCCCCAATTTCTTATACTCATCAAAATGGGTCAACCAATTGGCCACTTTCTTCACATAAAACTCCCAATTCGCCACAACTTCCGTCTTCGTCATTTTCTTAGCCTCTTTTAGTTTTTCCATAAAAAATGGATTTTTTAATCCGATACTTAATTTTTTTAATTGGCTCCCCTCACAAAATATCGGGGTAGCTGGTCCCAAATTCAAAATCTTTGAAGCTTCTCCCAGAAGTCGATGTACATCGATTACGGTTTTTTTCGGGTTTTTATCCGATAACATTACGAAATGAGGGCGTCCCAGGAATTGCTCCAAAGATGGTGGAATTTGGGGGAGTACTGTAGGTTGGGTGGTGGCTAATATCCCATCTCGGTTGTATTGGAAGTCTGGAAAAATTGATTTTTGGAGCATAGGACCTGTTTTTTTGGAATCAGGGGGTCATTCTGGTTCAGAAAAGTATAAAAAATGCTTGGTTCCGGAAAAGTGATTTTTGTAGTCCTCGTGGACAATTTTTCGAATTTTTTGGAACCTAGTCATGATTATACTCATTTTGACCGGAAGAACACCCTGATTCCGAATTTCAAGGTTTGAGAATGTAAAAATCAAAATTGTCCGAGTTACGGTAGTTTTTCTAACTTCAACCCCACAAAAACTACAGTAATCCAGTTAATTTTAAGTCTTACGACTTGAAAATGGTATATTCGTAAACAGCGCGTCAAGCCGGTTCAGAATCATATAATTATGGCTATGATCCAAACATTTTCAAAAATAGTCATTTTTGTAGTCCTCGTGGACAAAAAATCAAAATTTTTCAAAACCTAGCCTCGTTTATACTTTTCTGAACCGGAAGAACTCCCTGATTCCGAATTTCTAATTTTCAGAGCTCCCCGAGCAAAGTTGACAGAGAAAATCCAATTTTTCTAATATAATTTCGGAAAAAACCAAGAAAACTCACTAGCAGTGACCATTCCGCCTTCAAAGCATTTTTGTAGCCGACATGGCTTGCAAAAGAAGCTAAAAGATGCATTTTGAACCTAAAATGAAAAAAAACTAAACTTACTTCATCCGATTACAACTTCCACCTTGACATTTCAACTGACTCCATCGGGAATGAACGGTTCTTCTGCAAAAAGTTGATTATCTCGATTCCCATAAGAGCTATTAGGAAAGTGTCAACAAATGAAATATTGCTCTTGTTTAGGGCTACATTTTGTTACTTGACAACTTTTTGATAGCTGTTAAGGGAATCGAGATATGGGAGTTTTAAAAAACCACTAAAATTTTCAATTTCAAAAAAATTTTTTTTTTTGGATTTTTTAAAACTTCTATATCTCGGTTACTGTTACAGCTATAAAAAAAGTGTCAACTAATGAAATATTGTTCACGTTAAGAGCTATATTTTGTTAGTTGACAACTTTTTTGTAGCTCTCATAAGAGCTGAGATATAGGAGTTCTAAAAAATCACTAAAAATGTCACTTCAAAAAAATTTTTTTTTGTATTTTTTCAAAATCCTATATCTCGGCTCCCGTTAAAGCTATCAAAAAGTTGTCAACTAATGAAATATAGCATATGTTAAGGGCTACATTTTGTTAGTTGACAACTTTTTGATAACTCCGAAACCAACCCAGTTACAAAAGTTTAAAAAATGTCATTTTTCAAAAATAATTTTTTTCCCATTTCCTTCAATTTAGCCCAAAAACCTCGGTTTTCAACGATTTTTTTAGCTATTTTCAGTCATTTTCAACACAAAAACTCACCGAAAAAACGCTGCACACGCCCGACAACTATACACCCCAAAATGGTTGCCATGAGCCTTTTGTGTCTTACAAATATCGCATATTAAATGCGAAACGAGCTGATTTTTTGGGGATTGGATTCGCGCGATTTTCAGCATTTTTCTGAAAAAAATTGCTTAAAATCAGTGAAAAAAATGGAAAAATGATGTAAAACAGCGAAAAAAGACCAAAAAACTAGCGGAGAGGGGGGAGGCTAGAGATAGGGTAAATGATGGAGACGCAGACAGTGAGAGAGATGAGAAGCGGGTTGGAAAAGAGGGTGAGAGAGTCAGCTGAGACGAAGGGGAGTGTTTCGATGAACTTAGCCATGAGAAATTATGTATAAATGAAAAAAACGACCGAAAAAATAATTTTAGTAAAAATACCTCTTGTCCGAGAGGAGTACACGAGCAATTGCTCATTTTTAAGGTCAGATTCGAATTCAGGACCCTCGAAAACCCCTATAGACGATTTTCTAGCCAATTCGGGTGATTTCTGCATTTTTGCGTGAGGTGCTCGGTGTTTTGCACAGATCCCAAACTACAGTAATCCGGAAAACATAAAATTAATGGTAGAGCATCCGGAAAAAGTCTGTTAGGCTTAGTTTTCGATGGGGAATCCGAATCTGAGCTTAGTTTTTCGATTTGTGCAATTTTAGGTGAGCTACAGTAAGCTACAGTCAGCTACAGTAACCCAAAACCCCAAAATCTTCAAAATTAACGCTGGAACCCCTACTAAAAGCCTGTTCGACCCAGTTTTTCACAAGGAATTCGAATCTACGCTTCATTTCTCTAGGTAGCCGATTTGAACCCAGATCATACTGTAATTATAGTCTGAAAATCCTTCTTTTCCAAATTACAGCCTCCATATTGTCGTTTTTTAAGAATCTAAAAAACTCCTAGCTTTCAGATGTTCCAGTTTTGCTTGCTAATAATAATAATAAAGCAATAAACATCAAGAAAACCATTCAAACAAATAATAATAGATTGTAGAGATGCTTCCTCCCAACTACTACTAATAACACAATGATTTCCCAAGAATTCCCTCCACAAAACAAAAAAAAATTCTTCTTCTCCGATGAATAGTACATATTCTAAGAAAAGAGAGATCACATGAATCGAGGAGACTCAGACAATTGAAAAGTCAACCGGAAGAAAGATGGGGGTAAAAAAACGGTGTGTGAACTGGTTGAGAGAAGGGATTCGGGGAGTATAAAAGGGGGAATTTGGGATGGAGAAAGATGTATATTCTTTTGATTCATTGGTTTTAGCTAGTTTCAGTTTTGGTTGGAATTTCAGATAAATCTTATTTTCAAAAAAAAATGTTTTTTGGATTTTTCTAGAATGGCTTATTTAAAAGTCCTATATCTCGGTTATTGTAACAGCTATCAAAATGTTGTCAACTAATGAAATAAAGCCCATAACAAGAGCTATATTTCATTAGTTGACAATTTTTTGATAGCTCCGAAACCAACCGAGTTATAGGAGTTTTAAAAAACCACTGAATGTAAAATTCAAAAAAATTTTTTTTTGGATTTTTTAAAAAGTCTTATATCTCGGTTACTGTAACAGCTATCAAAAAGTTGTCAACTAACAAAATGTAGCTTTTAATATGAGCTATATTTCATCAGTTGACAGTTTTTCGATAACTCTTAAAGGAACGGAGATATAGGAGCTTAAAAAAATCAATTTTTTTTAAATCAGATTTTTTCTAATTTTTCCGCTATTTTCAAATTCCTCATCCCAATTTTCCAGCCATGACCCGTCGTGTGCTTCTCCTATCCGCTTCCGTTCTCCTAGCCGCCGCCGGCTACTCCCCCGAGCCCTACTACAACAAATACGGTGGCTACCACAAAGCCCTCGACAAAAAACACGGCGGCTACGAAGCAGATCAAACCGGTTACGGTGGCCACAATGGGATGTCGGATTACGGTAGCGAGCAGGGGGCTTATGGTCATTACGATGGGAAATATGGGGAGGCCGGGAAGAAGAGTGGAAGCGAATATTATGCCAAAGGAGATGAGCATGGACATGGTGATGAGGCTCATGAGAAGGGGCTTAAGAAGAATGGAGGTACGGTAGCTAACCTTTTTTTTGAGAAATTTTTAACTTTTCGTCTAATTCAGATGCCTACGGTGGCAAAAAGTTCTCCTACTTCACATCTGGCTCGGGACCATATGGCTCATACCAAAAGGGATATTATGGATCCGATGGTTATGAGCATGATGATCATAAGAGCAAGTACTCATCGCATAATGAGGATAATGGATTTAAGAAGGGTTATGATGGAGCTGGTGCCGGGCATGATGATAAGTATACTAGTTATGATAAGGTACGGGTACTGTAGCTCACAAAAAATCATAGAAACAAAAAAACTAAGCACAGTTACATTTAAAATGAGCTAGGAAGACTAAAAATCGAAAAAAAAAATTTTTTTTTCAATTTTTGGATTACTGTAGTTTCATTTATGTGGAAGAATCTCACCCAACATCCAGGAATCGAAAAACTAAGTTTAAATTCAAATTCCCCATCGAAAACTAAGTCTAGCCTATTTTTTTTTGGGGTTTCTAGCGTTAATTTAAAAGTTTTGGGGGTTTTGGGTTACTGTAGCTTACTGTAGCTCGCCCAAAATTACACAAATCAAAAAACTAAGCTCAGATTCGGATTCCTCATCGAAAACTAAGTCTAACCTATTTTTTCGGGGTTTCTAGCGTTAATTTTAATTTTTTCGGATTACTGTAGTTTGGGATCTGTGCAAACACTTTACGCAAAAATGCAGAATTCCCCCAAATTTGCTAGAAAATTCCCGATAGGGGTTTTAAAGGGTCCTGAATCCGAATCCGCCCTCCAAAATCACTAATTTCCAGGAAGACGGAGGCCACAAGAAGCACCACGACAAGTACGATATCGGAAAGTACGGAGCCAAGCAGGGAGGTTATGCTAAGCAAGGACACGAGGAGGGATGGCAGAATCAGGCACAAAAGAACAGCTATGGATCTCGTGAACACGGATCCGAGTATGGACATCCTTATTATTAATTTCTTATTGGTTTCTCTTGATTTGCACAATGTTCGATCCCGATTTTTTGAATTTTTTGCTTTGAAATGAATTTTTAGTTAGTCAAGATGGTGATTTTTGAATTCCTCGTGAAAAACTGGATCGGATAGGCTTTTGGTGGGGGTTCTAGCGTTAATTTTAAGGGTTTTGGGTTTTTGGGTTACTGCAGCTTACTGTAGCTCACGCAAAAATGCACAAATCAAAAAACTAAACTCAGATTCGGATTCCCCATCAAAAACTAAGTCTAGCAGACTTTTTCCGGGGTTTCTAGCGTTAATTTTAAGATTTCCGGATTACTGTAGTTTGGGATCTGTGCAAACACCGACCACCTCACGCAAAAATGCAGAAATCACCCAAATTGGCTAGAAAATTGATCATAGGGGTTTTAAAGGGTCCTGAATCCGAACTTAAGGTTTTAAAATTGTTTCCATGAAGGATTCTGTGCAAACACCGAGCTACAGTAACCCAAAATCACCAAAAACCCCTAAAACCTAAAAATTAAGTCTAGGACACCCCGAAAAAGTCTACTAAGCTTAGTTTTCAATGGAGAATCCGAATCTGAGCCTAGTTTTTCGATTTGTGCAATTTTGGGTGAGCTACAGTAAGCTACAGTAACCCAAAACCCCAAAATCTTTAAAACTAACGTTTTTTACAATGAAAAAATTTATTTCCTTCAAAAAAACATATCAAAAATACCAAAAATAATCACAAAAAATCCAATTAAATCCCATAATTTCTCCATGTAATCCCATCCTTTTTCACCATCAAAAACTCAAAATCCGATGCTTCCAATGTCTCTTTTTTCTCTCCATGATCTCCAAAAATCTCTCGAACTTCTGCGGTAAATCGTCGATTTTCAGCCATTTTTTGTGCCAAATGATCACAATTTTCTTCCGTATTAATGAGATAGATTAATAGGATCGAATTGGCTTCCGACACTTGAAAATTGTCGAGAATCGCCGGGATTAGTCGAATTGGAAATGACATCACTTTCAATTTTCTCTTCTTATACTGTATTCTTACAGTATTCTCTTTTGTCGGTGGATATTCGCTTAGCAACAGAGTCACATCTCGAATCGTCACCAAAACGGCATCTTTGCGGCATTGTGCCAGATATTCTGAGATATATTGAGTCTCGTTGAATTTCAGCATTTTCAGTTTTGATGGTGGCTCCATTTGAATGGGTTCTGGTGGCTCCACGTCGATTTTTGTTTTGGATTCCAAGTAAGTTCGGATTAAGGCGTAGATGAGGCCACACCAGAGGAGGAAGAGGATCCATGGAATTGAGCAGATGAAAATGGTGAAGACGATGGTATGGGATATGTGTTGGCGCTGGAAAATAGTGATTTTTCCATTAAAAATGAGCTAGGAAGGCTAAAAATTGAAAAAAAAATCATTTTTTGAATTTTTGGGTTACTGTAGTTCCAATAATCTGCAAGGACACCACGAAAAATTGCAGATATCTAAAAACTAAGCTCAGATTCGGATCCCCCATTGAAAACTAAGCCTAACAGACTTTTTCCGGGGTTTCTATCCTTGATTTTAAGGATTTTGGAATTTTGGGTTACTGTAGCTTCAATAATCTACAAGAACATCACGAAAAATTGCATAAATCAAAAAACTAAACTCAGATTCGGATTCCCCATCGAAAACTAGGTCTAGCCGATTTTTTCCGGAGTCTCTACCGTTAATTTTAAGATTTCCGGATTACTGTAGTTTGGGATCTGTGCAAAACACCGACCACCTCACGCAAAAATGCAGAAATTACCCGAATTGGCTAGAAAATTGATTATAGGGGTTTTAAAGGGTCCTGAATCCGAATCCGCCATCAAAAATCATTTTAAAATCCATCTACACACCAATTTCGCTCCAATCCGGAACTTTTCTGGGACCATGTGAAGAATCGCGTCCATACTGATCATAGTGGTGGGGAGATGGCCCCGGAGGGTTCTAAAAAATTAAAAATTGCTTTAAAACAATAAAAATAATGAAAATTAGGCTAAAAATGGCTGAAAACGTCTAAAAATACCCCGAAAAATGATAAAAATCAATAGAAACTACTTATTTTTCTTTTTTAAAATAAGTTTTTTGACCTCTAACTCACCTTAGTTCCCTCCTGGAAAGTGATCTCTCTCATTTTTATTTTTTCTCTAGAAAGTGGGTCTAGGATCAATAAAATCTGAAAAAAAATTTTTTTGGAAGGTTTTTTTTCGATTTTTAGTTCAAAAATCGCTGGAAAAGCTAAATCCAAAAAAATTGTTTATCTTGATGACTAGTAGAAGAGACGCAGACACTATTCCTTATCATTTCCCTTCTCCCTTGTCAATTGAGTGAACAAACATGTTCCTTTGATATTGCTAATGATAAAATTTGAGAGAGAAATTGTTATAAAAATTGTGGTTTTTGTGATGAAATCGACAAAAAAAATTTTTTTCCCTATTTTTATTGTTTTTTTCCTACAATTTCCTGATTGTTCTACTTGTTCCACTGATCCAATCCAATTTTCAACCCCTTTAAAACCCCTATGTTCGATTTTCTAGCCAATTTGGGTGATTTCTGCATTTTTGCGTGAGGTGGTCGGTGTTTGCACAGATCCCAAACTACAGTAATCCGGAAATCTTTAAATTAACGCTAGAAACCCCGGAAAAAATTAGTTAGACTTAGTTTTCGATGAGGAATTCGAATCTGAGCTTAGTTTTCCATTTGTGCAATTTTGGGTGAGCTACAGTAAGCGACAGTAACCCAAAACCCCGAAATCCTTAAAATTAAGGCTAGATACCCCGGAAAAAGTCTTTTGTGCTTAGTTTTCGATGGGGAATCTGAATCTGAACTTAGTGTTTTGAAATGTATGATTTTTTGTGATGTTTTTGCACATTATTGGAGCTACAGTCATCCAAAAAGTTGAAAAAACATTTTTTTTTTCGATTTTTAGCTCATTTTTAATGAAAAAAGCTCAATTTTTTCAGTTTTTTCCAGTATTTTCTAGCTATTTTCACCTATTTTTCCCCATTTCCACCAAAACCCTATTCCAGAATGCCCCACTCGGAAGCGATCCAAACCGAGGAGAAACAAGTCACCTACGAGATCCCCGGTGATAAATTGGACGGTGGCCTAATTTGTAAAAACTCGTCCATTGAAGTCGATTACAAGGAGATCAATTCCTCAGCCAATTTCGCAATTTTGGACGTTTCTAATAGAGATCACGAATGTTCGAGACGTATTGCTTTGGGGAATATTGGCGCCAATTTTAATATTTCTAGTTCCAATGGTTTTGATGTTGGAGTGGATGCTGATGTGGTTCGAGCTTCCTATGAAGGAGAGAATTTTAAGGTGAGTAATGAAGCCCAAGAATTGGGCGGGGCTTAAGAAAGGGGTGGAACCAAGCTTAGCCAATTTAGCAAAAACCGAAAAGTATAGAAAAGGGCGTGGCTTAAGAAAGGGGCGGAAGCAAGTGTTTTGGCCTAAAATTGTTTAAAAAACACTTAATTGGAGGACCCTAAAATTGAAAGTTCAGAAATGGGGCGTGGCCTATAAAAGGGGCGTGGCCTAGAAAAGGGGCGTGACTTAACTTTTTTTACTTTTTTGTTTAGAAAATCAAAAAACAGAAAACTCAAAAAAAAAATCGAAAAAGCGGGCGTGGCTTAAAATGGGTGGAGCCTAAAAAGGGGCGGAGTCTAGAAAAAATGGGAAGTCTAAAAAGGGGCGTGGTCTAAAAAAGGGGCGGAGCCTAGAAAGGGTTCGGAGATAAAAAATTGGAAAAAATCGAAAAAATTTTGTTTTTGAAACAATTTTTTAAAAAATGGGCGGAGCCTAGAAAAGGGGCGTGGCCTATTTTCAATTTTTTTTTTCCAATTTAAACAATTATTTGCAGATTGGAACTGGTCTTAGCTACTCGACAGGTATAAAATTCCAACCGGAAGCGTGGAAACTACATTTCATGGGATATGGCTTTGAGTATGATCCCGATGGATTCGGATTAAGAATTCCGACGTTTGAATTGAAAATTAAGTGGTGGTGATTGGTTTTCATGAATTTTTTATTGGAATAATTTTTATTAATTAAGAAAAATAAATTCATTAATTATAACGGAGTTACAGTAATCTCTTGATTTGGAGACTTTTTCTTTTTCAGGAAACGATTAAAGATGTTGATTCCTTCTTCGTGATGCATTTTTGGAGCTTAAAATTATAGATTTTAAGGTCTAAAAACAGAAAAAATAGAAATTATATAATTTTTTTCATATTTTCTCCGAATTAGAGCCTCTACTTATATACCAAAGATTATCACAAGTTTCATCAGAAATCGACATCACTTTTCCAAAAAAAAAAAAATTGAATTTGTTATTTTATAAGATAAAGAGCGTTTCATCATCTCTACATGACAGTTTTATCAATAAATTCCAAGATTATTACCATTTAGAGACAATAAACACTGGAGAGACGCAGAGAAAAGATATCTGGCCCAGCTGTCTTCTTTTAAAAGTCCTATAACTCGGTTCCCATGAGAGATATCAAAAAAGTGTTAATTAATGAAATATTTCTCATGTTAAGGGCTATATTTTGTTAATTGATTACTTTTTGATAGCTGCTACAGTAATCGAGATATAGGAGTTTGAAAAATTGTAAAATAAAATTTTTCAAAAAACAATTTTTTTGGATTTTTTTTAAAACTTCTATAACTCGTTTCCCGTGAAAGCTATCAAAAAAGTATTAACTAATGAAATATTGCTCTCAATAAGTGCTAGATTTTGTTAGTTGATCACTTTTTTGTAGCTCCCTTCCTAACGGAGTTATGATAGTTTTAAAAAACCATTAAAAATCAGATTTCAAAAAAAAATTTTTTGTTGCAATTTTCAAGTTTATATATCTCAGTTCCCATGAGAGCTATCAAAAAACTGTTAACTAATAAAATATTGCTTATGATTAGAGCTATATTTCATTAGTTGACAACTTTTTCCTAGCTCTAATGGGAGCCGAGTTCTAACCCTTCAAAGTTTAGAGTTATAGATTTCCAAGTAGTTTAGTGACTTTGTCTGAAAATTCGATGTCTTAAGACTCGCTAAAAATATTTATCAATTTTGTAGAATTTTCACCTTGATTCTTAGCTCGTCAACATCATTCCTTTTGTCTCCAACCAATTTCAAATATTTTCTTCTTCCTCTCCGTTTCACTGGTCACCACTTCTTATAATTTGCGTTGTCCCTTTCCAAGGTTACATTACACTTCTCTCTCCGTCTCTCTCACTTTCTCTCTCTCTCTCTCTAGACCTTTGCCATCTCGAAAAACTCTCAAGGACAGTGTCATCTCTTTTCGTAAGGGGTCATCTCAGAATAGATGTCAGTTTAACCTCTCTCTGAAGGTTTGCCTTCTTTTTTCGAATGAACAGTGGTCAGTTTCCATTGTTCTCGTTTAGCTTCTTGGTGTAATTAACTGGTGACTTTTAGATAGTTTCGGGGGAATGCAGCTGGGTTTTAATAGAATTTTAAAGCGGAAATAGTGGAATTTAGCGATTTTTTCTGATTTTTCTGCTATTTTTGATATTATATTGCTATTTCAAGCTAGTTTAAGGAATTTTGATCATTTATAGGGTATTTTAAAGCGGTCTAGTCAATTTTTTCCGAGTTTTTTGCGATTTTTGATCAGAAATTGGCTGGAAATGTTTTTAAAATGTTGGAAAATCAACCGAAAATAGTATAAATTCGTAAAAAATTATGAAAAATCTCGAAATTTCATTCAAAAAAAAATTTCTGTAAAAAATGGCCTAAAGTATCGGGAAATGATCGAGGATCTCCCAGATTAGTCTTTTTTTTTTGAGAAACTGTTAAGCAAACTCAAATCAATCAAAATGATGAAAATTAACTCGAGAAAGATCAAAAATACCCAAAAATGATCCGAAATGACCCTCCATCCATATCTAGCTGGATACCTGTTTTAAACCCCTTATATCTCAGTTCCCATGATAGCTACTAAAAAGTTGTTAACTACAAAAATGTAGCCCTTTTTATAAGCAATATTTCATTAGTTGACAATTTTTTAATAGCTCTTATGGGAGCCGAGATATAAATGTTGGAAAAATGCAAAAAAAAGTTTTTTTTTTTTTGAAATTGACATTTTTGAGATTTTTTAAAACCCCTATATCTCGGCTCCCATAATAGCTATCAAAAAACTGTCAACTAATGAAATGTAGCCCTTAACCTGAGCAATATTTCATTAATTTACACTTTTTTGATAGCTCTTATGGGAGCCGAGATATAAATGTTGGAAAAATGTGAAAAAAAATTTTGTTTGAAAAATGTTTTTTTTGTTGCATTTTTTAAAACTCTTATATCTCGGTTACTGTAACAGCTATCAAAAAACTGTCAACTAACAAAATGTAGCTCTTATTATGAAAAATATTTCATTAGTTGACAACTTTTTTGTAGCTTTTAAGGGAATCAAGTTATACTCCTTCGAAAAGTCCAATTTCAATTAAATTTTCTAATTTCTCTCAAATTTCTAGATTAGATCCATCCGCATGACCAAATCTCGACTATCGATTTTCACTTTTCAATTCTCGACCTTCCAATTCGTTTTTTTTCGTCTCTACCTACATAACTTACAATACACACACCCCATACGTATAACTTGTTTCCTGTCTCCTCTTCTTCTTTCACCAACCATTTCGAAATTTTCTTTTTTTTTTTGAAATTCTCTCTCTCTCGCTTCGAGAAGAAGACGTCGTTGTGTTGTAACAATTTGTGTTGAAGGAGAGAAGGAAAGGAATTTCACTGAAAATTCGTCGTTTTTCTGAAATTTAATGAAGGAGAGAGTAAGGAGGTGACCAGTTTTTTTCTAGGAAGAGGGCTAGTAAATCAATGATCAGTTTTTTTTTTGAAAATGGAAAATTCGAGATTTTTAATGGGTTTTTGGTCATTTTGAGATGTTTTTTCTATGATTTTGGGTTATTTTTTCAGACTTTTAAACCGGTTTAAACATAAATTTAACTAGTTTAGACTGGATTTTCAGCAATTTTTGAATTTTATAGGTCCAAAAGTCTTTTTGATCCATTTTAAACCAATTTTTAAGTTTTTTGATGAATTTTTAAGTTCTAGATCAGTTTAGATAGGTTTTTAGAGCTTTTTGACATTTTTAGGTCTAGTTTTCAGCAATATTGACGTTTTTCAATAAAAAACACTTTTTCTAGTCAATTTTTACCTAATTTGGACCAATTTTTGACCTTTATTAGGTTTTTTTGTGATTTGTGGAGTAATTTTAAGTATTTTGTTAATGATTTTGGGTCATTTTAAACCTATTTTTGACTATTTTTCATTATATAAAGGTTTGGGACCATTTGTGACCTATTCGAAACACTTTTAAAGACATATATTTTTTTGGTATTTTTAATTGAATCTAGGGTTTTTATGACAGATTTTCCGTTCAAAATCACTAAACTAATTGATTTTTCAGTTTTTCAACGATTTTAAACATCAATTTTCTTTTATACCCTCTTTTAAGACAGTATAACTCGGTTCCCATTAGAGCTACCAAAAAGTGCCAACTAATGAAATATTGCTGAGGTTAAAGGCTACATTTTGTTAGTTGACAACTTTTTGGTAGCAATCATGGGAACGGCGATATAGGAGTTTTTGAAAAATGCAAAAAAAAAAAATTTTGAATTTTTTTTTTTGAATTTTTCAAATTTTCATACATATCTCAGCAACCATGAGAGGTATCAAAAAAGTGTTAACTAATGAAATATTGCTCGTATTAAGTGCTACATTTTGTTAGTTAACAACTTTTTTCTATCTTTTCTCAGAACCGAGATAAACCGTTCCAAAAAACCTCTTTGTCTCTACTACATCTAGAATCAATTTCCTCCCTTTTTCTCCTTTTTTTCCATTTCTTTTTGTCTAACTCTCTCTCTCTCTCTCTCTCTCCCTATCTAAAATCCATTAATTTCCTTAATTTTCCAGACAGAAAAATGCAAGCATTATGGCCATATAACAGTAACGGAAACGGGAATCTACCAAATTATAGGCATATCACTTGGGACAAATATTATGTCAATGAGCATTATGATAGTGAGTTTAGGCCGAGTTTAGGCTGATTTTAGGGTGATTTTAAGCCTAAAATGGGCCTCAATTCATAGAGAAATTTACTTGCGGCTTATTTTAGGCTTGAGACGGCTTAGCAAGCCTTAGCAAACCTTAGAAAGCCTAAGCAAGCCTTAGCAATCCTTAGCAAGCCTAAGCAAGCCTTAGCAAGCCTAAGCAAGCCTTAGCAAGCCTTAGCAAGCCTAAGCAAGCCTTAGCAAGCCTCCCAAGCTAAAATAGGTCGTTTTAGGCCTAGTTTGGTCCGAAAAATCTAAAAATGCAAATTTCAGAACACGTCAACGTTAGTAGCGGTGTAGCAGCTGGTGTCACCATCGGTATCTTCTTCATAGTCTTCGTCTTAACCTTCGGATGTCGAATCTACAGTCAATACGTGGATAGAGGTCATGGCAATAGTAATACACAAAATGGAGGTACAGTAGCCCAACCGTACCCTTTGAAAAACTACAGTACCCCTTTTCAGAGACTATAATGAGTGAATCGATAGCTTCCGATATGTGGATATGTGGGCGACCGTCGGAACCTCCTCCGCCATACGAGATCGCCATTTTTATGCCGACAACCTCCCCGTGTGTAGTGGATGTCTAAAAAAAGGAGGCGGAGCCTATTTTGTATCTAGTATGTAATTAGAACATTTGATCCAGTGTATTTCATTTTCTTCACCGCCATGACCACTATTTTTCCGGTTTTTTATTGATTTTTTTTGTTATTTTTTGGAAAGCATGAAGTTGCATTTTTTGATTTTTTGGGAAATTAAGAGAGAGGTGGGTTTAGACGAAAAATGTGTAATGGATCTGAATTCTAGGTGAAAATTGGAGAATTTTGAGACCCATATTGACTAGATTTGGAAAAAATTGGTTTTGGGCCTTTTTTGTGCCAAAAAATCAGCCTAAAAATCTGGAAACCCCCTAAAAATGGCATTTTGACATTAAACCAAGTAGCGCATTGTATACCCCATGAAAAACGCGAAATTTTGAGCCCCATATTGACTAGATTTGGAAAAAATTGGTTTTGGGCCTTTTTTGGGCCTAAAACAGGCTTAAAAAGTCCGGAAACCTCTGAAAATGGCATTTTCACGCTAAACCAAGTTGCTCACCCTTTTCCTCATAAAAAATCCGGAATTTTGAGCCCCATATTGACTAGATTCCGTGAACTTTAAGTTTCATGCTTTTCTAGGCCTTTTTAGGCCGTTTCAGGCTCAAAAACCAAGTTTTTCTAAACCTAGTCAATATGGGGCTCAAAATCTCGCATTTTTCATGAGGAATCCAACTATCACATTTACAATGACCCTAAACCCCCGATTGACCCTGTTTCAGAAAAAAAAAGATAAAAAAACCTCCAAAAAGTGTAGAAATACTGAGTTCATTTTGTTTTGTCAATTGGAATTCCAAAAAAATACATTATATACAATATCATGAGCAATTTCAAAAAATTTAATGAATACAATCAGTGGATTCACCGCTGAATCTGTTGGCCAAATTGATGGTTCCAATATCATAATTACGGCCGTTGTTGTTGTTTCCGCCGCTAGTCACTGCGCTCTTTGGAATGTTGATGGACACTTTTTTGGAGCAAAGCTGCAAGATTTAGGGTGAAAATTGGTCTAGAAGGGCCTAAAAAGGGCCTATATTCGGCCTAAAAGCCTAAAAACTCACCCCATTATAATTGCATTTGTGATAAATGTTCACTTTCGGATCAATAGTTCTAATCTTATTCTGTGTTCCAGAAACACGGAATGTTCCATCGGCACCAGTCTTCACCGAGTCCAATTTGCTATCATAGACTGAAAACCAAGGAGTTTAAAGTGTTTTCCTTAGCGGAATGGGATTCCCCATAAAAAATGGGAAATTTTGAGCCCCATATTGACTAGATTTGGTGGAATTTGGTTTTTGGGCCTGAAATAGGTCTAAAAAGGCCTGAAAAAGCCTGAAAATCAAAGTTAACCAAACCTAGCCAATATGGGGCTCAAAACTTCGGATTTTGCATGGAGAAAACGATGCGCTACTTGGTTTAGCATGAAAATTTCATTTTTCAAGGTTTCCAGGCTTTTTAGGCCGGTTTTAGGTCCAAAAAAGCCCCAAAAGTGACTTTTTCCAAACCTAGCCAATATGGGGCTCAAAATTCTGGATTTTTAATGGAGAATCCAAATCCGCTATTCAATTTGCAGGTAACTTTCATTTTCAGCCATTTCCAACCTTGTTTTCAGGGGAAACCCGACCAAAAACCAGTTTTTTTGGGGAATACACCAATTATAGATAGGTTTGGGGTTTTTTGCTATGCTAAGAATGACGAGAATAGTGGGAAAACAAGGGAATAGCTAGGTTTTGGGATTTTTGATTTTTTGGTAGAAAAAAAAATTTTTTTCCAAAATTTCAAAAAAAAATTTTCAATTTTTCCTCTTTTTTCAAACTCACTAGTTCCATCCTCATACATCTTAACCAAAACTCCACTGGCTGGTTGTCCATTACAAATCAATCGTCCAGTTACAGTAACCCCTTGCTTGGAGCCAATGATCCCGAGTAAAGCGCTTGCAGAGACAATCAAAATAGAGAAAATAGCTAAGAATTGGGTAGAGGATAGCATTTTTGATTTTTTGGTTAGTTTTTCGACAAAATTTGGTCGTTTAAATAGCCCCGAAATGAGTCACCACGCCCCGAATATCCATTAATATGTCGAAATATTGGTCACGTCATTTTTGTTGATGAATCGGTGAGAGAGAGAGAGAGTGAGAAGAGGAGAGACGCAGACACATAAATATTGACTACTTTTTTTTTTATTCTTTTACTTTTTCGATCATCTCTGGGGAGGAGGGGATCGGCAAACAGTAGGTAGGTAAACAAGGAACTTTAAGACATCTCGAGAACTGTTTTTTGTTGATTTTAGGGGGAGAAAATAGCTGGAATTTAGAGAAAATATGATGATTATTGATCTATAATTGAGAATGGGAAGTTTTGGAAAAAATTAAAAAAAATTTTTTTTTGAAAATTTTAAATTTTTTCAAATATTGAAAAATGATATAAATGGGTCATTCTAAGTTTCAAAATTGAAATCTCCATGAAAAATCCAATGATTTGAGCTCCATATTGACTATAATCGGAAAAAGTCCATTTTAGGCTTATTTTGGGCCTAAAACTGGCCTAAAAAGCCTGGAAAGCCTGAAAAACGGCATTTTCAGACTAAACCAAGTAGCGCATCGTTTTCTCCATGAAAAATCCAAGGATTTGAGCCCCATATTGACTAGAATCAGAAAAAATCTTTTTAGCCCTACTTTGGGTCTAAAACCAGCCTAAAAAGCCTGGAAAGCCTGAAAAATGACATTTTCACATTGAACCAAGTAGCGCATCAGATTCCCCATACAAAATCCGAGGATTTGAGCCCCATATTGGCTAGGTTTGGTTAACTTTGGTTTTCAGGCCGCTTCAGGCCGTTTTAGGCCGGTTTAGGCCCAAAAATCAACTTTTTCCAAATCTAGTCGATATGGAGGTCAAAATTTCGGAAATCAGATCCTGAATCTGACTTCATAAACCAATCAGTCTTAAAATCCAGGTTTCAGTCATTTTCCTGGTTTTCCGGGATGTTTTAGGTCCTAAAAACCCTGAAAAAAACATTTTCGGATAAATTGAAGTAAGTTTTCGATTTTTCTTGAAAAATCCGGTTCCTTAAACCTGATTTTGAGTTCGTTCCTGATATTTGAAATTTTTGATTTTTTGAATTGAATAAAAACCAAAAATCCAATGAATAAACTGAAAAACAAGCAATTTCCCAACTAATAATTACCTATTTTCTCTTTGTTTTCTAGCTTTTTAAAAAATAAATTTTTAACAGAGCATTTCTTTTGAAAAAAACCAAAAAAAATCATCTATAATTGGTGTCTCCCCAAGAAAACTGGTTTTTTGTCGGGTTTCCTCTGAAAACAAAGCTGGAACTGGCTGAAAATGAAAGATATCTGCAAATTGAATATCGGATTTGAATTCTCCATGAAAAATCCAGAATTTTGAGCCCCATATTGTCTAGGTTTCGAAAAAATCGATTTTGGGCCTACTTTGGACCTAAAACCGGCCTAAAAAGCCCGGAAACCCTACAAAATGACGTTTTCACCCATTTTCAAGTAGCTCATCGTTTTCTCCATGAAAAATCCAGAATTTTGAGCTCCATATTGGCTAGATTTGGGGCAACTCGATTTTCAGGCTTTTCAGGCTTTTCAGGCCTTTTTTAGGCATTTCTAAGCCAAAAATCAATATTTTTTCACTTAAAACTATCCAATTTTTAGTTCCGTTTCCATATATATATTTACCTAAAAAAATGAAAAGGAGAAACCATTTTGTTCAGTTATTTGTTCGGCAAACACATCCCCATATGACAAATAGAGACAAAAAATAGAAAAAAATCACATTGGTTTTTTGGTTTAATGGTTTGGTGTAAATGGGAATTTCGAAGAAGAAAAAAAAATTTATTTTAAGATGAGCAATATTTTTGGAAAAAATTTTCTGGTCAAAAAGTACAAACTAACTATAAAACATCAAAAACTATGTGCTAAAACGTGATATAATTGAAATCAAGAAAGCGGAAGAGACAAAGGGTCACATCATATTTTTTTGAAACAGGAACTAGGTTCAAATCTCGAAATTTTTAATTTTCCAAAAAAAAAAAATTTATTTTTCGAACGGATAATGTTTAGAATCTGAAAATAGAGACGTTTCAGCCATTGGGACCGTCGGATTCGAATTCCTCATGAAAAATCCGAAGTTTTGAGCCCCATATTGACTAGGTTTGGTTAACTTTGGTTTTTAGGCTTTTTAGGCCGGTTTTAGGCCGTTTTAGGTCCAAAAACCAACTTTTTCCAAACCCAGTCGATATGGGGCTTAAATCTTCGGATTTTTTATGGGGAATCCGAATCTGTAGTTGGTTCGGGTTAGAAAAATCATTTTTAAGGCGTTCCAGACTTTTCAGGCCGATTTTAGGCCCAAAATAGGCCGAAAATGGACTTTTTCCAAACCCATTCGATATGGGGCTCAAATCCTCGGATTTTTCATGGAGAATCTGGCCCTGACATTGGTTTTGAACAAATCCCATTTTAAAGGTTTTCTGGGATTTTCAGGCCGATTTTAGGTCCAAAATAGTCCAAAAATAGACTTTTTCCAATTCTAGTCAATATGGGGCTCAAAATTCACCATTTTTCATGAGGAATCTGAATTTGAACTTAATTTTCAGCATAAATATTTTTTTCAGGCCGGTTTTAGGCCTTATTCTTTATTTTTTACACCCCAGATCATTTCAAAAACCTCAAAAACCTATATTTTCCCAAAATACCCTCCTAAAAAGTCATTCAAATAAGAAAACTACATTTTTTGTCTATTCATATTCAAAAAAAAGGTCAGAAACCTACAAACCCCTAAAAATATATGAAGAATTTGTCATCTAGAGGAAGTCTAGCATGAAAATTCATTATTTTTGTCACGGAGTCTCTGGATTTTTCGTTAGATCTCGATTTTGACGACTTATGGTCCTGGCAGCGCTATTTTGGGGTTTTAGGCCTAGTTTTTCCAGTTTTAGGCTTGTAATTAGGCTTGTAGTCTTGATTTTGAGGTTCAGGCTCATTTTTCTCATGAGCAACATTAGATTTATGATCCTTTTCAAATTTTATATTGAAAAAAAGGAAATCGCGTGACTTGACCAATTTTATCGCTCTGTTGTTCCAATTTATTCTCAATTTTTTTCCTTTTTTTTTTATGAAATCGAGTTTTGGTGACTTGTGACCTAGAATCTAGTTAAATCTAGTTTTTAGAGTCATTTTCTTTTGAAAAAAAAATTAAAATTACCTAAATAAGGCCTTTTTTGTGTAGATTTGGTTCCTGGAGGTTAGTTTGACTGATTCTGATGATGGACTCGTTTTTTCTATAAAAAATGCGGAGTTTTGAGCCCCATATTGGCTAGGATTGGAAAACATCTCAGAAAGTCATTTTTTGGGCCTAAAATAGGCCTAATAGGCCTGGAGGCCCGGAAAATAGGATTTTGGACCAAAATAAATAATGGATTCAGATTCCTCATGGTTAACTTTGGTTTTTAGGCCTAAAGATGGCCTAAACCGGCCTAAAAAAGCCTGAATAACAAAATTAACGAAACCTAGTCAATATGGGGCTCAAATTCTCGGATTTTTTATGAGGAATCTGAATCTGGCATTTGTGTTACATGGAAAATCCATTTTGCAGGCTTTCCGGGCTTTTTAAGCCAGTTGTAGACCCTAAATAGGCCCAGAAGTGATTTTTTCCAAATATAGTCGACATGGGGCTCAAAATTTCAGATTTTTTATGAGGAATCCGAATCCGATGGTCGTTTTCTCTCGAACTTTCGATTTTTCAGTAATTTCAGACTTTCTAGACATAAAAACCTAATTATTTCAACTTGGCTTGTTGCCAGCAATGTCTAAACGAACCAGACCATTTTTCCGCAACAAACTAGCCCAAAGTTCAGTGTAGCGAATAAACCACATACCCCTGACACCCATATTTCTAGTCCAATGCCCGAATAATAGGGGGAAAACTCATTACACCGGAAACTTTTCATTAGCTTTTCCCCTTTTTTTTTCTTCGTTTTTGATCATTTCTTTTTTATTTTATCATCTTTTTTAGCTAAGATTTCGAATTCTGACGTGTTTTTGGACTTCCGGATCCGGGAAGAATATGGAATTTTGATTTTTTGATTTTCTAACTCAGCGGGTTGAAATTTCAACCTCAGGGGCTTGGTAACGAGGTGAAAACTTTAAAAATCACTAATTTTTCTGATTTTTTAATCTTTTTTAAATATTTATTTTAGTATCTTACGTCATAACTCCCTCTTAAGTCCCATTCCCCCATGGACAGTTTCTGTTCTCCTCGATATTTCTATATATAAAAAACTGAACATTCCTATCTTTTGTTTTCATTTGTTACTATACGATTTTGAGCTCTGGTTTTTTATTTTTATTTTTTTGATGTTAAATTTTTTTATTTTCTCAATTTTTCCCTATTTTTTCCTCTTGGGGTTAAGTGAATGGATCACTTTGGATCATTTCAACTCACGCATTAGGATTCCTCATGAAAAATCCGAAGTTTTGAGCCCCATATTGACTAGGTTTGGAAAAAGTCTAAAAAAGTTGATTTTCAGGCCGACAATGGGCCTAAATAACCCGGATAGCCAATATAACTAGATTTATAGTAAAAACAGGTTCCAGATTCAGATTCTACATGAAAAATCCGAAGTTTTGAACCCCATATTGACTAGGTTTGGTGAAACTTGATTTTCAGGCTTTTTCAGGCCGTTTTAGGCCGTTTTTAGGCCCAAAAATCAAGTTTAATCAAACCTAGTCAATATGGGACTCAAATCCTCGGATTTTTCATGAGAAATCTGTATCTGAAATCGGTTTCCGTCGGAAAACTCATTTTTCCTGGGTTTCGGGGTTAGTTAGGGCCTAGAACGGCTTGAAAATGGATTTTTTGGGCTCTTTTCGAACCCAGGCGATATGGGACTCAAGACTTCGGATTTTTCATGAGGAATCTGAATCCGCTAACAGTTTCCCGTAGAAATTTCATTTTTCATGTTTTCCCGCTGTTCGAGCCTGGTTTAGGCCATTTTCAGTCTTTTCAGACCGTTTTTTTCTGATTTTTCCACTATTTTCCGTTATTTCCAGCCTTAATCTTGCCTAATCATGGATCTCCTCACCAACCCTCGCTTCGTGGTCACCACTTCCTATGGTATCATTGCAATGCTCGTATACACTTGGGTTACTGTAGTCATAATGAAGAATCAAGCCACTTTCAAGAGCTCTTTCTTCAATTTATTCATTGTAGGCTATTTTATGGTTAGTTCAAGACTTTTTGCCCAATTTTTTTCAAAAAAAAAAATTTTTTTTTAATTTCAGAACCTATGTACCTACCTAAACTCCTTCGTTACCCTTCGAATCCCTCAAAATACCGGTGTCGACGGCACTTTTTCAAGTTTCTACAGTAATCTGAACGTAAATAACACGGAAAATTGGTTTCCATTGAGTATTTTTCATACTTTACACTTCGAATTCGCTTATACTCAATATACATTCAATTGCCTAGTGTGTGCTAACAGGTTTACTGCGATCTGCTTTCCGATTAGTAGTGAGAGAGTAAGTTAATCGAATTTCCCATGAAAAATGGGAAAATTTGAGCCCCATATTGACTAGGTTTAGTGAAAATCGATTTTAGGCATATTTTGGGGCCTAAAATTAGCCTAAAATAGGGCGGAAAGGCCTAAAATCAAGGAAATCAATAGAAATAAGTGTCAGATTCGGATTCCTCATGGAAAATCCGAGGATTTGAGCCCCATATTGACTAGATTTGGTGAAAATCGATATTTAGGCTTTTTCAGGCTTTTTAAGGCCGGTTTAGGCTCGAAAACTAAAAATCATCCAAACCTAGCCAATATGGGGCTCAAAACTCACCAAATCACGTCAGAAAAACGCGCCCATCATTGGATTCCCTTGAAATCTCTCCTGGACTCAGATTTCAGAAAAATATGTTTTTTTTTTAAGTTGCAACGTTATAGAAATAAGGCAAATGGGCCCCATAAGAGTAACGGATTCGTATTCTACGTGAAAAATCCGGGTTTTTGAGCCACATATTGACTAGGTTTAATGAAACTCGATTTTTAGGCTTTTTCAGGCTTTTTTAGGCCGTTTCAGGCCCAAAACCTAATTGTCACCAAACCTAGCCAATATGGGGCTCAAAATTTCCCATTTTTTATGAGAAATCTGAATCCAATACTCATTTTACCCTAAATTCCCCATTTCTGTCACCCTCACCCATAAAAAAAAACTTAAGAAAAGGATATTTTCAGTTCTGGAAAAAACTATTTGCCTTGATCATTCTAGCAATGTTCATAGTACCGTTTGCTTTTTTTACAAGACATATTCTCCAAAATCGATCATTTTTCGGGTACAGTACCACCGCCAATTTCTTCATTGACACCACTTATGTAAGTTGCTCATGATTAACTTTTTTAATTTTTTTTATTTTTAGGGTCGAAGCAATATCTATTATTTTCCTTATGCCTACTCTAATAATTTTAACAATGGTAAACATAATTTACAATATTCTAGCCGGATACAGGCTGTTCAAAATGAAAAAGTGAGTTTTTTCAATGGCCATGGCAAGACTTAAGCCATGCGAGCCTGAAAATCAAATTCTACATGAAAAATCCGGAATTTTAAGCCCCATATTGCCCGGGTTCGGAAAAATTGATTTTCGGGCCTAAAACAGGCCTAAAAAGCCTGAAAAGTCTTAAAAAACTGATTTTAGACAAAAATGAGATTTGGAATCAAATTCCCCATAAAAAATGGGAATTTTTGAGCCCCATATTGACTAGGTTCGGTAAAAATTGGTTTTTGGGCCTAAAAAGGGCCTAAAACGGCCTAAAAAAGCCTTAAAACCAATTTTCACGGAATCTAGTCAATATGGGGCTCAAAACTTTGGATTTTTCATGAGGAATCCGAATCCGAACTTGGTTTTGAGTAGGAAACTCATTTTTGAGGGGTTTCAGGATTTTCCCGGCCAATTTACGCCTTTTTAGGGCCTTAAACCCCCATTTTTCAAGTTTTTTCATTCAGAACAGGGGTAAAAGTCCCAGACACTTCCCTCTTCTCAATGGCCTTCTCCGTATTCACCATCGATCTCTTCCTAACCAGTCTTACCGTATCCAACTACTATATGACTAACATGGCTATAAGTCTGGACTCGGATTTTGTGAAATTCTTGCTTCGATGGATCCCATTGCTCACCCCATTCGCCAGTGATGCTCTGACATTTACTCATCCAATTCTTCTATTGTATTTCAGTAAAATGGTAAGGGAATTTCTAAAATTAAGTAGTATTTTTTAAAAATTGGATTTTCAGGTGCGTCGAAAGTGTATGGAAAGTAGCGATTTCCTTCAGAAATTCCATCATCATCGATTTTTTGCCGAGAGTAATAGTCATGTTGTCGTCATGTCACAACCCAAGAATTTGAATAATTTAGCCCATAACTCGTTGACTAATCGACTTAATCAGACGTAAATTGTTTACCTATCATAGTCTATGATCCATAGAAATAAAAAATTGACTTTGTTAAAAAAAAATTTTTTTCGATTTTCCAAAAATACCAAAAGTCACAGAAATGAGACATTTTCATTGCCAGAATCGGATTCTCCATGAAAAATGCGGGAATTTGAGCCCCATATCGGCTAGGTTTGGTGAAAATTGGTTTTTGAGCCTAAAACGGCCTAAAACGGCCTAAAAAAGCCTAAAAATCAAAGTTATCCAAACCTAGCCAATATGGGGCTTAAAACTCATCAAATGTTGTAAGAAAAACAGTCGCCATGATGGCTACTCTTGAAAACCCTTCTAGGTTCCGATTTCAGAAACTGTGGCTTTCTTCAAGTGGTAAGTTTACAGAAATCTGAAGAATAGGGCATTTTGGGACTAAACAAGTATTCCATTCGGATTCCTTATGAAAAATGCGGAATTTTGAGCCCCATATTGACTAGAATCGGAAAAGTTTGGTTTTGGGGGGTTTTAGGGTCTAAAATGGCCCTAAAATGTCTGGAAACCTTGAAAAATGACATTTTTACACGAAACCAAGTAGCGCATCGTTTTCCCCATGAAAAATCAAAAGTTTTGAGCCCGATATTGACTTGTTTTGGTTAACTTCGGTTTTTAGTCTTTTTTAGGCTATTTTAGGCCGGTTTAGGCCCAAAAGCTCAAAATCATCGGATCCTAGCCAATATAGGGCTCAAAACTCACCAAATCCTGTAACTAAAACGTAGCCATCAATATTTTTCTTTAGTATTCCATTTTTCGATGCTCAATCTACTTTATTTTTACAAAATTTACAAAAAAAGTTCAAAAATATCCAGAAAAAAAGGTTTAATGAATGCAATCAGTGGTTTCTCCTGGGAACTTATTGGCCAAATTCAAGACTCCAATATCGAAGAGTTGCGCGTCTTTTGATCCTTTTCCAACAGCGTTCTTTGGCACATGAATAGTCACTTTCTTTGGGCAAAGCTGAAATTTCCAGTCTTATCAAATATCACTAAGACTTAAACTAACTCCAGAATGATTGCATCTATGGTAGATATTGATTTTTGGATCGATCTTTCTAATCTTCTTTTGAGATCCGTTGACACTGAAACTTCCGTCGGCAAGGGTGTTCATCGTGTCCATTTTGGTGTCGTAGACTGGAAATCAAGGAGTTAACGGGGATTTGCTTAGCGGATTGAGATTTCTCATGAAAAATAGGGAATTTTGAGCCCCATATCGGCTAAGTTTGGAAAAAGTTGGTTTTTGGGTCTGAAACGGCCTGAAAAGGCCTGAAAAAGCCTGAAAATCTAGTTTCACGGAATCTAGTCGATATAGGGTTCAAAACTCAGGATTTTTCATGGAGAAAACGATGCGCTACTTTGTTCACGGTGAAAATGTCATTTCTTAAGGTTTCCGGGCTTTTTAGGCCCGATTAAGGCCCGAAAAAGCCTGAAAATCAAGTTGCACGGAATCTAGTCGATATGGGGCTCAAATCTTTGGATTTTTCATAGGGAAAACGATGCGCTATATGGTTTTGAGTGAAAATTCCATTTTCTAGGGTTTCTGGGTTTTTAGTCCTGTTTTAAGGCCCGAAGTAGGCCTAAAACCAAGTTTTTCTAAGCCTAGATTTAATTTCGAAGACTAATTCTAGACATTCCAACTCACTAGTTCCATCCTCATAAAGTTTGACCTTAACATCCTTGGCCGGCTGTCCATTACACGTCAACTTGCCAAGTACCGTAACCTTCTGGCCGCTGCCAACCACTCCGCCGAGTCCGTGGCACAAAACGATGAGAGATAGAAGGAGAAGCGTCACTTTGAAGAACATTTTTCAATCGTGAATGACATCTCATCGGGGAAGGGAAGGGGGAGGAGTGGAAGGGATCAGAAAAACATGTTGACGATGGAATGGAGATGTTACACATACACCAACAAACAAAACAACAGTTGTCTATCTCTCTTTCGAGATTCGATCACCTCACTTTTCCTTCAATATCCTCTACTGAAATCGCTCCAATGTTCAAAGAATTATTCATCTTGTTTTCCCTTTTTCTGCTCACTGATGCGTTGGGTGGCATCGTTGGCAGTAAACAGACGGTCACGGTGATCGGTAAATTGGTGTGTAATGGACAGCCGGCCAAAGATGTGCGTATCAAGTTGTTTGAGGATGGAACCAGTGAGTTTCGGTCTTTGGACCTTGATTTTTAAGAATTTGATAGCTTTGGGATAAGCCTAGATTTGGGAAAAACTTGGTTTCTGGAGGTTTTAGAGCCTGAGACAACCCGGAAAGCCTTTAAACTGAAATTTTCGATGTAAATGAATGTCAGAACCGGTTTCTCCATCAAAAATCCGAGGATTTGATCCCTATATAAGCTAGAATCGGAAAAAGTTGATTTCGGGCCTAAAACGGACCTAAAAAGCCTGGAAACCCTGAAAAATGAAATTTTCACGCTAAACTGAGTAACACATCGTTTTCCCCATGAAAAATCCGGAATTTTGAGCCCTATATTGACTAAAGGCGGAAAAAGTCGGGTTTTGGCCTATTTTGGGCCTAAAACGGATCTAAAAAGACCGGAAACCCTGAAAAATAGAATTTTCAGGCTAAACTAAGTAGTGGCTATTTTTTCTCCATGAAAAATCTGAAATTTTGAGCCCTATATTGACTAGAATCGGAAAAAGTTGATTTTGGGCCTATTTCGGGCCTTAATCCGGCCTTAAAAACCTGGAAACCTTAAGAAATGACATTTTCACCGTGAACAAAGTAGCGCATCGTTTTCTCCATGAAAAATCCTAAATTTTGAGCCCCATATTGACTAGATTCCGTTAAAATCGATTTTCAAGCTATTTAGGCCTTTTTAGGCTTTTTAAGCCCTAAAACCTAAGTTTCACCAATCCTAGTCAATATGGAGCTCAAAATTTCCTATTTTTCATAAGAAATCTTGGTCCGGATCCCAATCCCTCTGAATACCCTAATTTTCCAGTCTACGACACCAAAATGGACTCGGTAAAGACAATTGGAGATGGCACATTCAAGGTGGAGGGTTCCCAAAGAAAGATTAGAAAGATCGATCCAAAAATCAATATCTACCATAGATGCAATCATTCTGGAGTTAGTTTAAGTCTTAGTGATATTTGATAAGACTGGAAATTTCAGCTTTGCCCAAAGAAAGTGACTATTCATGTGCCAAAGAATGCTGTTGGAAAAGGATCAAAAGACGCTCAACTCTTCGATATTGGAACTTTGAATCTGGCTAATCGTTATCCAGGAGAGGGAACCGATTGCATTCATTAAACCTTTTTTCTTTTTTTTTTTCTTAAAATTGAATTTTTTACCCCGAAAAATGGTACCAATAAAGTCAAATCAGCATTTTCATTGGATTTCAAGTAAATCTGTTATTCCGTACGTCTTAGTTCCGAGATTTGATGAGTTTTGAACCCCATATTGACTAGAATCCGATGATTTTGAGTTTTTGGGCCTAAACCAGCCTAAAATAGCCTAAAAAGCCTAAAAACCAAAGTTAACCAAACCTAGCAAATGTGGGGCTCAAAATTTCGCATTTTTCATGGGGAATCTGAATCTGCTATTCATTTTGTTCCTAGGAGGCCCATTTATCCCATTCCTGCAATTTGTCACCCCATTTCAAGTTAAAAAGTGACTATTTTATTTCCAAGATAACATTGAAAAATAACAGATATGGAAAACGACTTCAAATAATGTGAATCGAAGATTAAGATTTTCCAAACAAAACAAAAAAATGGCTAATTGTGAGAGTTCCATGGGAACTAGGAGGCAAGAAATCCCGTGAGAAAGAAATTGGATTGAAAATCCGGCAAAAATTGAATATTAAACATATTATATTACATAGTTATTGTCTCAGTGGACAGCGACGTCGACGACGGCTTATCCTTGTCGGCCGACTCGAGTTTGGCTTGTCGAATTTGCATGGCGATGTTGCGTTGACGTTTGTTCATGAACAACATTTCGACCTGAATGATAAAAATGAGTCAAATGACGTTCAGATTCGGATTCCTCATGAAAAATGGGGAGTTTTGATCCCCATATTGACTAGGTTTGGTGAAATTTGGTTTTTAGGCTTGTTTAGGCTTTTTTAGGCCGGTTTAGGCTCGAAAACCAAAAATCATCCGAACCTAGCCAATATGGGGCTCAAAACTCATCAAATCACGTCAGAAAAACGCCCCCACCCTTGGATTCCCTTGAAATCTCACCTAGACTCAGATTTCAAACAATGTGAACTTTTTTAAGTAGGAAAGTTTCAGAAATAGGGCAAATGGAACCTTATTAGTAACGTATTCGTATTCTACTTGAAAAATGCGGAATTTTGAGCCTCATATCGGCTAGGTTTGATAAAATTTGTTTTTAGGCTTTTTCAGGCTTTTTTAGGCCGTTTTAGGCTCGAAAAATTAAAAATCATCCAAACATAGCCAATATGGAGCTCAAAACTCAACATTTTCTGTAACTAAAACGTCCCCGCTTTCAGATTTTGTCAAAACCCTGCTCACCTCATCAATCGAGTACCCAGTTGTCTCTGGCACCAAGAAATAAATGAATATGAACGCGATGATGGTAAAAATCGCATACAACCAGAAAGCCCCATATTTAGTGATAGCGTGAGTCAGCGAAAGATAAGTCAACGCAATGATCAAATTGAAAACCCAATTGGACAGGGTAGAGATGGAGACGCAGGTTGAGCGAGCCCACATTGGGTAGAACTCCGAGTTGAGAACCCATGGAAGGGATGTGAATCCGGAGGAGAAGGTGAGGAGGTAGACACCCATCATTACAATGGGGAGGATGGTATAGGAAGTGGTGCAATGGTGTTTTTGCCAGGTGAAGGAGGTGGCTGAAATGGGAAATGGTTGGGAGGGCTGGATAAGGATAGCTGAGGCTAGCTAAGGCTAGCTTAGGCTAGCTTAAACCTACCATTAGGGAAAGAAGAATTGCTCTTATCCACTCCACTACTACACAGTCCTGTAGACGACCATAACGTTGGATCATTATGATTAACGGGCAAACAGAACCCTGTCTTTGTCTCAGAATCCTCACAGAATCCACAATGTTCCGAGGTAACACAACTATCACAATTGCTCAAAGAAAGGCATGAAGCTGCTTCAGGATGATTTGGATCATAGCTACCAGCCAAGGAATAGGAAGACATTTGGAAGTTGGGGGCGGAGTCATTGCCGACGAGAAGGAAGGAGACACCGATGAGGATTAAGGAGACGACTACACCGGCACACGAGAAAAGGAATAGCTTTCGTCTTCCGAGCTTCTCGATCAACATCATTGGAATAAACGGTCCGATGAGGTTGCAAATCGAGAGGATCACCGAGATCCAGATGATAGTGTGATAGTTTTCGATTCCAGCGGATCTGATGATGTCAGCTGTATAATAGAGGATAGTGTTGATACCAGCGAGTTGTTGGAAGGCTTGAAGCATACTTCCAATGAAACAAGCTTTCAGGACATGAGGTGTCTTGAGGATACGCCAGATGACAGGACCGGATTCTGAAAAAAAAATTGGTTTAGGAGGGTGGGGACATGGAAATTCGGAAAGGAGGTGTCAAGGCGGTTCAGAAAAGTATAAACAAGCCTAGGTTTGAAAAAATCGAAAGATTGTCCACGAGGACTACAAAATCGGTTGATCAAAGAATTTTTCAAAACCTAGGCTTGTTTATACTTTTCTGAACCGGCTTAACCTCCTGATTCTAATGGTAGCAATTTCAGAAGGATCCGATTAAAATTAGCAGAGAAAATAGACAATTTAGGGCCTAAAAATGGTCAAAAGTAGCCTGAAATCTAAATTTTTCGAAACCTATTCTTGTTTATACTTTCCTGAACCGGCTTAGGCCCCTGATTTCAATGGTACCGATTTCAGGGTGATCCGACTAAAAATGATGGAGAAAATAGACTTTTTGGGCCTGAAATGACCTAAAAAAGCCTGAAATCAAAATTTTTCAAAACATAAGCTTGTTCATACTTTTCTGAACCGGCTGAACGTCCTGATTTCAATGGTACCGATTTCAAAAGGATCCGACTAAAAATGGCCGAGAAAATAGACTTTTTGGGCCTAAAATGGCCTAAAAGTCCTGAAATCAAAATTTTTCGAAAGTATGGCTTGTTTATACTTTTCTGAACCGGCTTAACCTCCTGATTCTAATGGTAGCAAATTGAGGGTGATCTGACTTGAACTAGGCTTTTAGGTCTTTTTTAAGGCCCTTTTTTAGGCCCAAAAACCTCCCAAAACTACTTTTTTCAAAAAAAAAAAAAAAATTCAACTCACTCTTCTCCTCCTCCATCTGCTTCTTTCTCTCCTCTGCATACGTCTCAATCTCAGCCAACTCATACTCAATCCATTCCGAATCTCCACTATAAATCTTCTCCAACACTTCCTTAGCCCTCTCGGTCTGTCCATTCTCATAAAGCCATCTAGGGGTCTCCGGAAGGAAAATGAAGCAAATGAATTGGATTAAGGCGGGGATTCCAGCGAAAGCAAACATAAGACGCCATCCAATGGTATAAGGTTCCCAGTAGCTGAACACACCGCCCATGATATTTGCGACGACTTGACCGAAACTAATCATCATGGCAAATGCAGAGACAAGGGTTCCACGGACATGAGTAGGCGACGCTTCTCCTAGATATACAGGGACCACCATAGAGGCAAAACCGATGCCAACTCCAAGGAATATTCTTCCGATTAGCATGACTATTTTGGTCCAGGCGACTGCGCAGATGACTGCCCCGGCAATGAAGATTATTGTGGAGCCGATGATGATGGGTTTGCGGCCGTAGCGATCGGAGCCGGTGCCTGAGAACCATGCGCCGACGGCTGCCATTCCTGGAAAGGGATAGGTAGAGTGAGAGAGAGGGGGATGGTTGAACCCTGCGTAGGCTAAGCAGCGTTGAGACTGGTGGTCGGCAGCCGCGTTTTCAACGCTGCTTAGCTGCCGACAGCCGCCTCTTCAACGCTGCGTAGCTAAGCAGCGTTGAAAACAGTGGTCGGCAGTCTTTCCTTCAACGCTGCTTAGCTCTACGCAGCGTTCAAGAGTCGCCGACTTCAACGCTGCTTAGCTAAGCAGCGTTGAAGAGTCGCCGACTTCAACGCTGCGTAGCTAAGCAGCGTTGAAAACAGTGGTCGGCAGTCTTTCCTTCAACGCTGCTTAGCTCTACGCAGCGTTCAAGAGTCGCCGACTTCAACGCTGCGTAGCTAAGCAGCGTTGAAGAGTCGCCGACTTCAACGCTGCGTAGCTAAGCAGCGTTGAAAACAGTGGTCGGCAGTCTTTCCTTCAACGCTGCTTAGCTCTACGCAGCGTTCAAGAGTCGCCGACTTCAACGCTGCGTAGCTAAGCAGCGTTGAAGAGTCGCCGACTTCAACGCTGCGTAGCTAAGCAGCGTTGAGACCAATCTGCCGACAGGCTTCCTTCAACGCTGCTTAGCTATCCTCAACGCTGCTTAGCCTCCTTCCCCTGGTTACCCTGCTTACCTGGCGTAATACTAACGATAACTTCCTTCCAAACAGTCCCCATCGGCTTTAACCCCGGCGACTCTGGCACATACAACATCGCAGCAGACACTACAGACGTATCATAACCAAACAAGAATCCACCAATAATAGCAGCGGATCCCAATAGATAAACGAAGAAACCCAATTTCGGATTCTTCTCCGGACGGGCTCTTCCCGACTCGGATACTTTGAATTCAATTGCTACCATATTGTTGAAAAGAGGCTTGAATTCTGAAAATCTGAAACTCTAGATGGTTTTTATAGCTTGAAAAAAGGCTCCGCCCACTTTTCTACACCAAAGTCCATATGTATATTGAGCGGATTGCTTTTGATTTTTAATAATCGTCCCCTCGACCGTTTTTCGATGAAATGAACAATGTTACGGGTCGTTAAGTATATTCAAATCCGATGACTATTTTTGAATCGGGGGCAACCCCTCTTTTCCGATAGTTCTTTGGTGACCCTTTCCTTTTTTGCAAACTGGTTTTTAGATGATTTTCAAAAGTTAGACTCAAAAGATCAGTTGCCCTTTTTTTAATGGTTTGAGCTATTTTTTTTGGAATTTTAAGCTCTAAATCGAGAAAGAACAGGCCTTTTAGGTGGTTTTGGCCCTTTAAACAGCCTAAAATAGCCTTGAAAAGCCTAAAAAGGAAACTTTTGACACAAACAACTATTAAATTCGAATTCCTCATGAAAAATCCTAAATTGTGAACCCCAAATTGACTAGGTTTGGAATTTTTTGATTTTTGAAGGTTTTAGGGCCTAAAACAGCCTGGAAAAGCCTGGAAAAGCCCTAAAATGAAACTTTCGATAAAAGTGAATATTAGATTCGAATTCCTCATGAAAAATCCGAGGATTTAAGCCCCATATTGACTAGATTTGGAATTTTTTATTTTTGAGTGGGTTTAGAGCCTAAAACAGCCTAAAACAGCCTGAAAAATCCTAAAAATGAAATTTTTGATACAAATCAATATTACATTTGCATTCCTCATGAAAAATCCTGAATTTTGAGCACCATATTGACTAGATTTGAAATTTTTTATTTTTTGAGTGGTTTTTGGGCCTAAAACTGCACAGAAAGGCCTAAAAATGAAACTTTTGACACCAATCAGTATCAGATTCGAATTCCTCATGAAAAATCCGAGGTTTTAAGCCCCATATTGACTAGATTCGGGCCCTAAACTATCTGAAAAAGTCGAAAATCAAAAAAAAATTTTTTTTTTTAATCAAAAAATTCATTTAAAATTAACCCAAAAAATGTATAACATTTAACTTCAAATTCCCCAAAAACCCCAAAAATCCAAGTTTCCGAGAAAAAAATATGACCAAAATTCTAATATTTATGTACTTGTTGTCCGCCAAACGATACGGTACTGTTCAATCGACTCCTAACTTCGGTTACGGTCTCTCGCCGTCTTGTTTCCGCTTCTCGCCGCTGTTTTTTGTTCATGAATAGCATTTCGACCTAGAAAAAAATTATTTTGAAAAAAAAAATTTTGTTGAAATTTTGAAATTTTCAGTCAATTCTAGCTGAAACTGGCTGAAAATTTGAAAATCGTGTTCAGGAGGTTCTTCCGGTTCAGAAAAGTATAAACAAGGCTAGGTTTGGAAAAAAGCTGAAAATTGTCCACGAGGACTACAAAAAACACTTTTTTCAAATTTTTCAAGCCTTCTAGGCTTTTTTAGGCTTGTTTATACTTTTCCGAACCGTCTTAACCTCTTGATTTTAAATATTTTAGTACCGTAACCCCTACTTACCTCCTCAATAGAATACCCTTTGGTTTCTGGCACCAAGAACAGAATAAAAATAAAAGCAATAACCGTCAACCCAGCATACAACCAAAACGCCCCGTACTTCCCAATAACTTGAGTCAATGAAAGATAAGTCAACGCAATGATCAGATTAAAAACCCAATTTGAAGTGGTGGAAATGGAGACGCAGGTGGAACGAGCCCACATTGGGTAGAACTCCGAGTTGAGGACCCATGGAAGGGATGTGAATCCGGAGGAGAAGGTGAGAAGGTAGACACCGCAGGCGATGATCGGGAGGATTGTGAAACGGGTGTCGCAGTAGTATTTTTCCCATTTGAAGTTGTTCGGGATGGATCCTGGAATATTGGGAAGGTGGGTTGAACGCTGAGTAAGGCTAAGCAGCGTTGAAGGTAGCTAAGCACTGACCAAACGTCAGTGGTCAGTTAACCTGATGAATGGTCACCTATTTCGAACTTCCTATGTAGTTATGACATCACTTATAGAACGCCCTTTCCCTATATGAAAATACATGGATTAGCATACCATTAGCCGAAGTACACGACCCGGTACTCGAATAGTCTTCCGGGTTATCCGTCGAAGCAGGTAGACAATATCCCTGCTTGGTGTTGGCGCCATGGCAGAAACCGCAAGCGTCGGTGGTCACGCAGAAGTCGCAATTTCTAAAACTTCCTCATTCTTGAGGGTCAATGGCTATTAGGGACTTACGTATAAGCCATGCATCCCTTGGCATCCGGGTAGGAAGCATTGAAGTTCCCAGTGTATTGATTAGCGGGGAAAGTCGCCGCTGAGTCATGATTAACCAATAAAAAGGCGACACCGATGAAGATCAACGAGAGAACGACTAGGCCGCAGGAGAACAAGAAGATGATTCTTCTTCCGACTCTTTCGATCAAACTCATTGGGATGAAAGGTCCGATGAAATTGCAAACGGATAAAGCCACCGAGATCCAGATTGTTGTATGATTATTCGATATTCCTGATGATCTTATGATGTCAGCTGTGTAATAAAGGATCGTGTTGATTCCAGCGAGTTGTTGAAAAGCTTGAAGCATACTACCAATGAAACAGGCTTTCAGAACATGAGGTGTCTTAAGGATACGCCAGATAACTGGTCCTGAATGTTGACTCTCCGCATTTTCCTTTTGCTGGTCTTCATTGAAAGCGATGATCTCTGCCATCTCATATTCCACCCATTCCTTATCCCCATTATAAACCTTCTCCAACACTTCCCGTGTCTCCGTCTCAAAACCATTCTCATAAAGCCATCTTGGAGTCTCCGGAAGGAAGATGAAGCAGACGAATTGGATTAAGGAGGGGACCGCCGCAAAAGCGAACATTAGCCGCCATCCGACGTTATATGGATCGATGTAGCTGAACGCGCCGCCTGTGACATTTGCGACGACTTGTCCGAAGCTGATCATCAGGGCAAAGGCGGAAACGAGCATTCCACGGATATGGGTTGGCGCGGTTTCTCCGAGATAGACAGGGACGATCATGGAGGCAAAGCCAATGGCGATTCCAAGGAGGACACGGCCAATGAGCAACATGATTTTGTTAACGGAAGCTGCGCAGACAAGGGCGCCCAAGGTGAATATTGCAGAGGCGCCAAGGATCACTTTTCGGCGTCCGATGTAGTCAGAAGAGGTTCCAGACATTAAGGAGCCAACTGCTGCCATTCCTGGAAGAAAGTTGAGGCTAGTTAAGACTAGCTTAGCTTATCTCTTACCTGGCGAAATACTAACCAACACCTCCTGCCATACAGTATCCATTGGCTTCAACCCGGGCGCATCCGGCATATAAAGCATCGCCGCCGACACCACCGACGTGTCATACCCGAATAAGAAACCGCCGATGACGGCTGCGGAGGCTAGGATATAGACGAAGAAGCCGAGACGGGGATTGTGAGCCGGTTTGTCACGGCCACTACTCGAAAATGCGGCCTGCAAGGGTTACTGTAGCTAATAACTCTAAGCAGGGGAAAAAAAAACTCACAATAGCAACCATAGTTCAGTTTTCTTCGTTGTCAATAAAAAAGCAGTCTTTAAAGATTGTTAGGGGGGTAATAAGAAGCACCATATTGCACAACTGATAAGCGATTTTTATACGAAACTTTTTGATTAGGAGAGTGTGGAGACGCAGATGGTTTTCTTGACTTTTAGAAATCATTTCGGGCTTATCAGTAGGGGAAAAGGTTTTTATGATTTTTAACGGATCGTTAAAATCGGTGGTTTCAAAGTGCACACTGTTCAGAAGGAATTTGTTTTGGAATTTTTTCTGCAAGTTGTGGTTTGAACGCTGCGTAGTGCTAAGCAGCGTTGAAAACTAGAAGTCGGAAGGCTTTCTTGAACGCTGTGTAGCTAAGCAGCGTTGAAGTCGGCGACTCTTGAACGCTGCGTAGGCTAAGCAGCGTTGAAGTCGGCAGCTTTTGAACGCTGCGTAGCTAAGCAGCGTTGAAGTCGGCGACTCTTAAACGCTGCGTAGTGCTAAGCAGCGTTGAAGTCGGCGACTCTTGAACGCTGCGTAGCGCTAAGCAGCGTTGAAGTCGGCGACTCTTCAACGCTGCGTAGGCTAAGCAGCGTTGAAGTCGGCGACTCTTGAACGCTGCGTAGGGCTAAGCAGCGTTGAAGTCGGCGACTCTTGAACGCTGCGTAGCTAAGCAGCGTTGAAGTCGGCGACTCTTGAACGCTGCTTAGCCTACGCAGCGTTGAAGTCGGCAGCTTTTGAACGCTGCGTAGCTAAGCAGCGTTGAAAACTTCTTGTCGGCAGGATTTCTTCAACGCGTTAGCCTACCCAGCGTTCAAACTATCTACTGTAATCCTTTTGTTTTGAACGCTTCTCTCCACATTTTCCCTGCAAAACAACTTGTTCAATTCTTCCGTGTCACCCAGTATCATCCTCTCCTCATTTTTAATATTATTATAGTCTCTCCCTACATTCCACACTATGCAAAAACCATTTGTTCTTTAATGGTCGTTTATGGAGCGGGGCGCGACATCATTGATCATTATGCGACTCTCAATAGACAGGTTCATGTTAAACACACGTGATGATAAAAATGGAATTGTTCTTTGTCGGAGAGGAGGACGACGACTTTTGAAAAATGTTTTATAATCCGTTTTTTGTTTCGGCGATTAATCCGATGGAAAAAATTGGAGGTCGTATTGAAAGGGGGTCAATGTACAAAGACGTGTCACGAGAAACTTAATTTAATCTTTGTTTTCATTTCCATTCGATAGATAAGAACTTTTTCAGGCTTTTCTGCAATTAATGCAATCAAAAATTAATTCTTCCCTGAAAAATGCAAGCGCGCTCCATCGTCACGCGTTAGAGAGTGGAGACGCAGAGTTGTGTCGATTTACGGGGCGGATTTTTTTTCGTTTTTCACCCATTTCTAGCCAATTTCAACAAGTTTTTCAATGGAAACCGAGGAAAAAAGCAAAGCAGAAGATGAAAAGAAAAAGACGCCTGAGGTTTTTATTGATTTTCTTTGAAATTTAATTGATTCAAGTAATTTAGACACCACAATTCCTACTAAAATACGACACAATTTCCACGGACTTTGAAACCTTCTTCAAACTCGCAAATATTGGAGATTTGAACTCAATCTATCGAAATCGAGGATGCTACGTGACGGAAACGAATCGAGAGGCTCTCGTCGAGCCAGCAACCCAAGTTTTTCTGAAATTCCCCGCCTCAAGACCATCCGTTTATTCGTATACCGGGATTTTAATTCATGAATATATTCATTTTTGGTTCAATCAGAAGGAGAACGTGGCGCAGAGTAAGGGATTTTGGGAAAAAAAAATTAAAAAACGAAAAATTTGCAGCCACGAGTATAACAATCGTTCAGGAAGCGACAGTGGAAATTCTGGATTTTTATAGTAGATTTTTTGCGGAAGGAAGTGGAAAAGGAGGGTTAGAGGAGATTCTTCAGGTGAGAAAAAATCGAAAATTGCTGAAAAAACTGTTTTTCTGCTAAGCAGCGTTGAAAACGACCACCTTGAACGCTGCGTAGGCTAAGCAGCGTTGAAGTCGGCGACCCTTGAACGCTGCGTAAGGCTAAGCAGCGTTCAAGACGACCACTTTCAACGCTGCGTAGCGCTAAGCAGCGTTCAAGGGTCGCCGACTTCAACGCTGCGTAGCGCTAAGCAGCGTTCAAGGGTCGCCGACTTCAACGCTGCGTAGCGCTAAGCAGCGTTCAAGGCGACCACCTTCTACACTGCTTCCTCCCTAAGCAGCGTTGAAACCTCTATTCTTTCAGTGGCTCTGCGAGCTCTTCGCCGAACTCTCTCTCAAAAATGCGGGCCGTCCGGCAATGGCTCACGCTCAACAAAACGTCGAAATTCTCACGATAATGAAATCAAACGAGATCATCGAGAAAATGTTGTCACTGATGAATATGATTGTGACAACTGCGCTCAACGAGAATCCGGATGGATGTATGAGAGCGCTATTTGAAGCGAGTCGACACGGAGAACATTTCAGCTGGATTTGGCTTCATATCGCGTTTGTTTAACCTGAAACTCTCCCTAATTCAGCTAGAAATGCTTTCAGAACCTTCCTCCAAGGCACAATCATAACTCCACTCCTGGAATCGGGTGCAGATCAATTCAAAATCTACGTTGCCGAATTAACACATCGAAAAGCTCAACAAAGTGGTCCCGCCGTCTTGAACATCATTCAATCCGAATACGAGCACAAGTTCCGAGCGATATCCGATGTTTTCAATTTTCTAATGAGCAAGAGGAATCCGGAATTACACGAGGCGGTTTCTGAGATGATTTTGGATAGTTTGGATATAAAAATCGATAAAGCTAATGATAAACCCTCCAATCGGCTTGGTTTCGCCTTCTTTTTCAAGCTAGTGACATGCTCATTGAAGACTCTTCAGATACTTGTGAATAGTAATGGGCATTTGAGTGAGTTCCTTATATTTTGGACGAGAACCCAAAAATAATGATTACAGTAACCCCGTTCAACGTAATCCGAGCAATTCGCCACGTTCAAGCCGTCGATAAAACCATCATCCTTCCCACAGTGACCTACATCGATTTCATTAAACAAATAGTGGGAGAAGTGGACCCAAAAACACATGGAATCATCTTCGAGCTTCTCATCGAACTCGTCTACAATACAGAAGTGTTTATGGGAGAGGATGTGGCAGAGCTCCGCGAGCAGAACGCTCAAATCACCGCCGACTGTTATCCCGTGTTGAATGTGATGATTGATCGGATATTAAGAGTGGCACATTCAGCTGGAGGGAATAAATGTGCCTCTCTTCATCCGGCGATTCAGTTATATGCAAATGGAGAGAGATTACAGTTTATTATTAATGCCGTTGAGACGCATACTGACAAGTTAGTGATGGCCTTGGGTTAAGCAGCGTTGAAAGGAGCTAAGCAGCGTTGAAGTCGGCGACTCTTGAACGCTGCGTAGGCTGAGCAGCGTTGAAGTCGGCAACTCTTGAACGCTGCGTAGGGCTAAGCAGCGTTGAAGTCGGCGACCCTTGAACGCTTCGTAGGCTAAGCAGCGTTGAAGTCGGCGGCCCTTGAACGCTGCGTATCGCTAAGCAGCGTTGAAGTCGGCGACTCTTGAACGCTGCGTAGTGCTACGCAGAGTTGAAGTCGGCGACTCTTCAACGCTGCTTAAGAGCTAAGCAGCGTTGAAGTCGGCGACTCTTGAACGCTGCGTAGCGCTAAGCAGCGTTGAAGTCTGCGACTCTTGAACGCTGCTTAGCGCTACGCAGAGTTGAAGTCGGCGACTTTTCAACGCTGCTTAAGAGCTAAGCAGCGTTGAAGTCGGCGACTCTTGAACGCTGCGTAGGCTAAGCAGCGTTGAAGTCGGCGACTCTTGAACGCTGCGTAGCGCTAAGCAGCGTTGAAGCCGACGACTCTTGAACGCTGCGTAGTGCTAAGCAGCGTTCAAAATAGAATCTTCAACGCTGCTTAGCTAATTTCACTTCACTCTCAGAACCGCCGCCATCGTCCGCCACCTCCACGCCATCGCCATCGCCTTCAGCGAATCCAAAGCGGCCGAAATCGCTCTCCGCTTCCTCATGACCGTCAGCTACGAAAAACCGGATTTGGTAAGCCCTCCCTTCCCCATTTTGCAGCCCCTTCCTCAGTTTCAGCTCCACGTTCTCATGGCCTTTCTCAACGTCACCGTTCCATTCTACCCCAAGCTAATGGCATATATGTGGCAGGAATACGAGGGACTTCGGATCATCATCGAGCATAGTTTTAGCGCGGAAGACAGGAAGCATGATAAAGTGAAAATTCATAAGAATCTGCTTAGAAATATCCGGATAATTCTGGATTGGGAATTCCACGATGGATACACACCGGACGGAAATACCTACTCGTTTTGGGAGCTCTATCCCGGAGAGCATCTTGGCACGATCATCAATGGATTGCTCACGGAATCCAATTTACTTTGTTATGAGCTAATCGAGGAGAAAAAGATGGATGATGTCTTAAGTATCTATCGGCTGGTGACAATGCTACTAGAATCGATTCGACAATCCACAGCGACTATTCATGATGAAAAACCGATAAATAATCGAAGAAGAGTGAATTTAACAGTGTCGGAAATGTATAAAATGATGGCTGTGCTATCGATAATGTTGAAAACTACACTGGGATTAGTTACTAAAGGTAATCCTTGAATTTTTATCTAATTTTTGAAGTTAAACCCAGATTTTTATAGATAATACCGAAGGAATAGTAATCTTCGAGGAACTCCGAAGCAAATCGCTCTACTTCATGTTCGGAAGTCATATGGAACAAAAACTCTCGAAATTCTCCCCTCTATTCCTTAATTTCTTCGTCACCGCTTGTTTCGTGGACTCCAAGAAGCTATTCAACGAGAGAATCGGGGAAACAATGCAGACAATGATTGATGAGGCTGGAGTGAATAAGCTAATGGATATGACTCTATTAGAAGATGGTCCATCGATTCTAGACGGTCTAAAAGCGCTGAAAATGAGGGATTCAGCAGTGGAAATGCTTCATAAGGGACAGTTGAAGAGGAGGAGGAAAGATGGTCCATTGGGAATCAATGAAGATGAAGACGCCTGCCAACGAATCCACGTCATCCTTGACGTCATCAATATGATGTGTAATTCAGGGATCCCCACGATTACGCTGGCTTGTAGCAAGCAGTTAGCTCTAGCGCTAGTTCAGACTATCTGTAAGGACTCGTTGATGATGGATATGCGATTTGATGATTGGGATAGTGAAGCGGAGTATATACATAGACACGTGGAAATTGCTCAACGAATCGAGCAATCAAGACTTTGTGATGGTCTTTTGAGAATTCTATCGGAAACGAAAAGTTTTGGATATTGTCTCCCTATTATGAAATCGAAATTGGCTGTGCTTATCAATGAGACTGAGAAGTTCCCAGACCATAACACTATCGCTGAACCGATCCGTCAACGACTACATAATTGGGTGTTGCTAGCGAAAAAAGGGGGTCTTCTTCCACAAAGGTTTACGCATGTTTGCGATTTGGAACAGTTTTCCGGTTGTCATGAGACGCATTTGATGTTGGTCGAGATTTGGAGGTTTTTTATGGTAAGGAACTTTGGGGTTTCAACGCTGCTTAGCTGCTACGAAGCGTTGAAAGGGCGCTTTGAACGCTGCTTAGCCCTACGCAGCGTTCAAGAGTCGCCGACTTCAACGCTGCTTAGCCCTACGCAGCGTTCAAGAGTCGCCGACTTCAACGCTGCTTAACCCTATGCAGCGTTCAAGAGTCGCCGACTTCAACGCTGCTTAGCGCTACGCAGCGTTCAAGAGTCGCCGGCTTCAACGCTGCTTAGCTTTTCTAACTCAAATCTTCCAGTTCCGCAACATCACCAACGAAATGGTGGACACCTACCACAACGAACTCCTCCGCAACCAAATCGACGCCGGCCTACCCAACGAACAAGAAGCCATCGATAAAACCAATCTTACCGTATTCCGAATAATTATCCAAAATCATCTACCCGATACAGTACCCCTATTCCCCAAATTCTTCCCATCGGAATACGAGGATTTTAAGATTGCTAGAATGGAATGATTTTTGACCAGTTTTGCACTTTTACCCACTTTTATTTATTTTTTCTTCCTCCCAATGATATCAATTTGGAATTTTTCTAATTTATGGAAAGACAAAATTTTATTTTTGAAAAAAAATTGAATTTTTCGTTTAAAAAACGGGAATGTTTTTGATTTCTGGGGTTTTTTTGGAAGGGAATTATGGCTTTTGACTTAGAAAAAATTATTAGAAAAAAAAGAAAAATCTCGAAAATTAGAATCCCTTAATAACACAGTATGCTTCAAGTGTACTCAATAGAATATAAAGTAGCCAAACGGAGACGAAGATCCCAGCGGAGATGATACGCCATGAAGTGGGACCACCGAGTTCTCCATTGACTTTTCGATTGAATCGACGATATTGGAGGAGGGCGACACAGACAACGGAGCCGATGAGGAACATGGTGACGGAGAAGGCCAGGGAGCCGGTGGATACTCTGGAAGATAATTGGTTGTTTACTAAAATCGATGTAACTTGGTTTAAAGTGAAGATAGCAAGAAATGGTTAACAAGTAAATTGCTCAGCTTAAAATTCTCTATATTTTGTTAGTTGACCACTTTTTGATAGCTTTAATGAGAAAGGAGATATAGACACTTAAAGATTAGGGTCACCAGAAGAGACGCAGAGAAACCAAGAGGATGTGCCCTCAAACTTTAAGCGCTCATATCTCGGCTCCCATGAGAGCTACAAAAAAGTTGTCAACCAATAAAATGTAGCCCTTATCATGAGCAATATTTCATTAGTTAGTGACTTTTTGATAGCTCTTCTGGGAGCCGAGGTATCAGAGTTTTAAAAATTGAAAAAAAAATCATAATAAAATTTTTTTTTGTTGAAATTTTTAAAACTCTTATATCTCGGCTCCCAGAAAAGGTATCAAAAAGTTGTCAACTAATAAAATGTAGCCCTTAATATGACCGATATTTCATTAGTTGACAACTTTTTGATAGCTCTTCTGGGAACCGAGTTTTCAGAGTTTTAATAATTGAAAAAAAAAATCATAATAAAAAAATTTTTTTTCGACATTTTTCAAATCCTTATATCTCGGCTCCGAGAACAGCTATCAAAAAACTGTGAACTAACAAAATGTAGCTCTTATCATGAGCAATATTTCATTAGTTGAGGGTTTTTTGGTAGCTCTCATGGGAAAAAAGATATAGGAGTTTTAAAAAACCACAAAAAAAAATTTTTTTGCAGAAAATGTTTTAATGGATTTTTAAAACTTCTATATCTCCGCCACTAGCAGAGCTATCAAAAAATTGTCGACTAACAAAATATAGCCCTTACCATGAGCAATATTTCATTAGTTGACAATTTCCCCCTATCTCTAATGCTAACCGAGTTACATGCCCTTTTATTAAGAGTACCCCTCCAACTCACAAGAATCTGGTCCCTCTGTATGCATGAACACAAGCCGCAATCATCCAAGCAATTCCGATACCCAAGAACACATTAACCGCATTCGATCCAGTCACATTTCCAATTGAACCATCTGCCCATTGATCTCCAACAGCGGCGGTTCGAGAAGCAAAGGTATCTAAAAAGAGGATGGCTTGTCCGAGAGGAGTACACGGGGATTACCTGGAAGAGATGTTCCCATGGCAACCAAAGTCAATGCGGTGACTGAGTCTTTGAGTCCTACTGTACATCCAAAAGCGGCGGCAATGTCTCCGATGAAAGCGGTTAGGACTCCGATCATGATAATAGCGACAACGAAACAGCACCATCCTGAAAACCATTTTTTAGAGGGGTATATCTCGATTACGGTAGGAGCTAGGAAAAAACTCTCAACTAATGAAATATTGCTCATGATAAGAGCTATATTTTGTTAGTTAACAACTTTTTGATAGCTCTTCTGGGAGCCGAGATACAAGAGTTTAAAAAATGTATCAAAAAAAATTTTTTGCAAAAGTTTTTTATATGATTTTTTAGAAACTCCTATAACTCGGCTCCCATAAGAGCAATCAAAAAATGGTTAACTAATGAAATATTGCTCATGATAAAAGCTATATTTTGTTAGTTGACAACTTTTTGGTAGCTCTGTTCGGAGCCGAGTTATGAAAGTTTGAAAAATGTATCAAAATTTTTTTTTTTGGAATATTTTTTCAAATGATTTTTTCAACCCCTGTAACTCGGTTCCCATGAGAGCTACAAAAAAGTTGTGAACTACTGAAATATTGCTCATGATGAGAGCTATATTTTGTTAGTTGACAACTTTTTGATAGCTCTTATGGGAGCCGAGATACAAAACTTTTAGAATTGCATCGAAAAAAAAAAATTGTTTTTAATTTTTTCAAATGATTTTTTTAAAACTTCCATAACTCGGCTCCCATTAGAGCTATCAAAAAATGGTTAACTAACAAAATATTGCTCTTAACAAGGGCTACATTTCATCAATTGAAAATTTCTTTCTATCTCCCCCGTGAACCGAGTTACAGCCATTCTAAACTACCATACCATTAAAATAATCGGTTGGTGGAATCAAAGCGAACAACAATTTCCATGGAAGTGCCACATAATGCATAATTTTCTCTTGAAGTGTCACATCACCTCCCTCCTCTTCTGGTTCCAAAGTCAAAGCTTCAGTGAATTGTTGCTTCCAACTGGATGTTCCGACCATGATAGAAGTGTTGGCAGTGACTAGTACCTTATCGACGAAATTCTTGAAATCCCTGTCTTCTGTGATGACAACTTTGCATCTGCTGAATCCGAGAATCGGTCGGCCTTCGCTTCCTTCTTCCTGGAAAAAGTAGATAGCTAAACAGCGTTCAAAATAGACTCACATCATCCTTAATTTCCTTATGCCATATCGGATCCCCTAACTCGATATAAAAGTCCTCATGCTTCTCATACTCATCATCATTCGTAATCGGAATATAAATCTCGGCCTTCGATTGCTCATCATCAAACTTCAACACACCCTCCTGATGAACATAATCCTGAGGTGACTTTGCTGCTCCATCTACGGTCTTATAAGGAATTGAGACCTCCCCTCGGGCACCACGAGATCGGATAACTTCAGCAACAAACGATCCACACGATTCGACGCATTTGAATTTCTCAGAAGCGAAACCGAAACAACCGGCATGGTCATCGTCCACAATGATTACTGTAGCTGTGGCGGCTGGTCCGAGACGGCATGGGACGGCGGAGAAGTGTTCGGAACGGAAGGCGCGGACTTGTGAGAGACGGACCATGAATTGTTCGTCGTCTTCGTAGATGTCGTTGTCGACGATGCCCACTTTGATTTTTTGTCTGAAAATGTTTTTTTATTGTAACTCTGCTAAATGTTCTCTGAACTCAGTGAAACCTAGTTTTTCGAAATCAGCAGGTTAATCCGGTTCAGAAAAGTATAAACAAGGCTAGGTTTGGAAAAATGGTTTTTTTTGGGTTTTTTAAGCCTAAAAACTAGCGTAACTCGGTCAATTTTGGGTTTCGAGACTTGAAACTAAGGAATTCGGAATCAATATGTTTTTCCGGTTCAGAAAAGTATAATCATGACTAGATTTTGAAAATTTTTGAAAAATTGTCCACGAGGAGTACAAAACACAAAATTCAAAAAATTTTTAGAAACTAGCCATTATTATACTTTTCTGAACCGGAATGATCTCCTGATTCCAAAAAAAAATTAGTTTCAAGTCTTAAAAACGAAAATTAACAGAAATATTGCAAATTTTCAAAAAAATCGAAACTTCCAAAAACCGTAATTCGGTCAATTCTGCTTTTCGAGACTTGAATTTAGGAAATTCGGAATCAGGAGGTTAAGCCGGTTCAGAAACGTATAAACAAGGCTAGGTTTCGAAAATTTTTGAAAAATTGTCCACGAGGAGTACAAAAATGGCTAATTTTCAAAGTTATCAGAACCTAGCCTTGTTTATACTTTTCTAAACCGGAATGACCTAGTGATTCCAAAAAAACTAGTCTCGGGGTCTACAAATCATTTTTGATCGAGTTACGACAGTTTTTTCATATATTTTGGGACAAAAATCCAAAAAAAAATTTTTTTTTGAAAATTTTGAAAAAAGTTGTCGCTATTATTATCACGAAAAATTAGATTTTATGAGCTAAAATTGAAATGTAGTTACGATTTTTGGAAAACTTCAAAAATCACTTACTCCGTCTGTCCAGGCTCAAAAGTGAGCGTTCCCTCCGTCGGTGTGAAATCCGAGTTCTCCTGAGCCGAATCGGCAATTGTCCTGCAAAACAAAGTACCGTAATCTATCAATTACAGTAACCCTTTTACCTGTAGTGTACAGTAACCGTGGTATCCTCTGGAACCGATCCCCGATCACATTTCACCGTCAAATAGACATCACCAACGTTCTCAAGACATGTGTAATGTGGTGGATCGAATTCTACAGTAGCCATGGTCTGCTTAACAACAAGAGGTTCCAATAATCCCTTATTCTTTTTCATTTTTTTCTGAATATCTCCACTTCCAATCATTTTCCTTGTAGTCTGGATACGGTAGAAAGCACGAGATTTCTTCTGTTCTCCAACAACTTTTTCCATTGCGTGCTTCTCTAATTCATCAACTGGAGCATCTGGATGCTCTGATCTAAGCTGCTTAAAGATATCCAGATAATGACGACGATGAATCTCAAAGGCCAGAGCATCAGCGTCACCTCCAATCAAGCTCTGATTAGCGTCACCTGGAACTGCTCCATTTCCAGATTCCACGTGATCATGAGCTTTTTTGGATGGAGAACGACGAGGGGAGCGACGAACGAAAGAGGAGAGTGGTCCGGAGATTAGTCTGAAAAATTTAGAAATTTACAAAATTTTGGGAACTAAAATTTCAGATTTTCTACCGTAACTCGGCAGTAACTGGTTTAGGTTCGGTGAAACCTAGTTTTTCAGAATCAGGATGTTTTTCCGGTTCAGAATCATATAAACAAGGCTAGGTTTTGAAAAATTTGGAAAAATTGTCCACGAGGACTACAAAACTACTTTATTTGAAAATAATTGGAATCTAGTCATGATTATACTTTTCTGAACCGGAAAAATCTCCTGATTCCAAATAAGTTAGTTGCAAACCGAAAAAACCAAAAAAAGAGCCAGTTACGATAGAGCATGATTCAAAATTTTTTCAAATTTCTATCGTATCTCGGTCAATTCTGATTTTTACTGCCTGAATCCTTGAAATTCGGAATCAGGGGGTTCTTCCGGTTCAGAAAAGTATAAACAAGGCTATGCCCCGATAGCTTTGAAAATGTGATTTTTGTAGTCCTCGTGGACAATTTTTCAAAAATTTTCAAAACCTATCCTTGTTTATATGATTCTGAACCGGAAAAATTCCCTGATTTCGAAAAACTAGATTTCAAGACATAAAAACGAAAATTAACGAAAATATTGCAAGGTTTCCAAAAAATTGAAATTTTCAAAAACAGTAATTCGGTCAATTTTGATTTTTAGGCCCTGAAACCTAGTTTTTTGAAATCAGGGGTTCTTACCGGTTCAGAAAAGTATAAACAAGGCTAGGTTTGAAAAAATTCGAAAAATTGTCCACGAGGACTACAAAAACCACTTTTTTGAAAATGATCGGAACCCAGCTTTGTTTATACTTTTCTGAACCGAAATGAACCCCTGATTTCAAAAAACTAGGTTTCAAGGCATGAAAACGAAAATTAACAAAAATATCGCAAGTTTTCAAAAAATTGAAATTTCCAATAACCGCAATTCAGTCAATTTTCAGTTTTAGGTCTTGAAACTTAGTTTTTCGGAATCAGGTGGTTTTTCCGGTCTAGAAAAGTATAATCATGGCTAGGTTTCAAAAAATTCGAAAAATTGTCCACGAGGACTACAAAAACACTTTTTTGAAAATAGTTGGAAACCTAGTCTTGTTTATATGATTCTGAACCGCCTTGACACGCTGATTACGAAAAAATAAAATTCATTGCATCTAGACCAAAATTAACCAAGTTACAATTGAAAAAGCCTACCTCTGCCCGAACTGCCCTGCATGTGCATCGGCAAAATAAGCCGAAGCGACTGTCAGAGGGAAGAACACAAAAGTGAGTACACCCTCCCAAACTTCAACTTCTCCCGGACTGAACACACTCAAAATCAAGTAAAGCCAGACGTAGGCGAAGGTCGACCAGACTACCGTAACCCAGAACACTCCGTTGTGTTGGACGCGGCGGATTTCACCGTCAGGGATGGCCTAAAATCATGATTATTGATTTTTTAGGCCTAAATGATTCCTACCATAATACAAACAGCGATGATGATAAAAAGGTTGAAGGCGGCTGAACCAACAATAGTTGATGGTCCCAATTCTCCCGCTTCGAAGTTATTTCCACAGATTTCGATTACGGAGAGGAGGATTTCGGGGGCAGAGGATCCAAGGGCCATTAGGGTCAAGTTACTGACGGTTTCGTTCCAGACACGGACCAAGACGGTGAAGGGTTCGCCGGTGATCTGGAAGGTAGGATGGTTTATGGTTGAATTGTGCTTAGCTAGGCAGCTAGCTGAACCTATTTCAAACTTTTCTGAACCGGTTTAGCCTCCTGAATCAAATGGTACCAATTTCAGGCGTTCTAGACTAAGATTCGCCGGGTTACGGTAGTTTTTCTGACTTTAATCCCATAAAAACTAGCGTAACTCGGTCAATTTTGATTTTTACGACTTGATAATGGTATATTTAGAATCAGCGCATTAAGCCGGTTCAGATGATTATAATCATGGCTAGGTTTCGGAAAAAGTGATTTTTGTACTCCTCGTGGACAAAAAATCAAAAAAATTTAAAACCTAGCCTTGTTTATACTTTTCTGAACCGGAAAGACCCCCTGATTCTGCATTTCCAGGTTTCAAAATGTAAAAATCAAATTTGATCGGGTTATGGTAGTTTTTCTGACCTTAATCCCATTAAAACTACCGTAACTCGGTCAATTTTGATTTTTTTGACTTGAAAATGGTATATTCGTGATCAGCTCGTCAAGCCGGTTCAGATGACTATAATCATGGCTAGGTTTGGAGAAGTGTCATTTTTGTACTCCTCGTGGACAAAAAATCAAAAAATTTAGAAACCTATCCTTGTTTATACTTTTCTGAACCGAAAAAACTTTCTGATTCCAAATTTCTGGGTTTCAGAATATAAAAATCAAAATTGACCGGGTTAAGGTAGTTTTTCTGATTTTGACCGCCTAAAAACTACCGTAACTCGGTCAATTTTGATTTCTACGATTTGATAATGGTATAATCGTGATCAGCTCGTCAAGCCGGTCAAAATGAGTATAATAATGACCGTTTTTGAAAAATACTAAAAAATTGTCCACGAGGACTACAAAAATCGAATCTCAGTTTTTCACTATTTTAGAGTTTCTAAAGGAATTTTATAGAGTTCCACCAAAATAAAAAGTTTTGTACTCCTCTCGGACAACTAACCTTCTTCATCTTAACCGATTTTGTCTGTGAAGTGATGACTTCAATCGACGCCATAAACCGATCCGCCACAATCGAAACTCCGAAGAATAGATAAGCCAAAGCGATCAGGTAGACAATAGCGCGGAACCAGATTTTACATTCGCTTAGATTTGTCTGTAATTTCAGATTTCAGAATTTCAGAAAAATAGAAAAAATCCATTTTTAGGCCTACCGATGGCTGCCAAACAGGCACAATAACTCCGGGAGCACATGGCTTAGCCGGTGGACAAGAAGTGTCTTCTGGAGACGGAAGACGTTGAGAAAATACTCGGACAACCTGAAAAATTAAATGAGAAAGGGGGCGGAGCTTAGAAATACCTCGGTGACCTCCTCCTGAGCTGTCAATTGCCCAAGAGTTGACAAGGAGACAACGACCAGGAACAAGGATGTTTTCAACTTGATCATCGCATTTGTGGTTGTCTCTGAATATGATAATATGATAGAATAGTTTAGTTAGGAAGAAAAATGAGAAAAAAAACGATTTTGAAAAAAAATATTTTTTTGAAAATTTAATATTTTTTTTGAATTTCAGTCATTTTCAGTCCATTCGCTCTGAAAATATGATAATCGTGATCAGCGCGTCAAGCCGGTTCAGGATCATATAAACAAGGCTAGGTTTTGAAAAATTTTGGATAATTGTCCACGAGGAGTACAAAATCACTTTTTTTCAAAAATGACCAGAAACTAGTCATGATTATACTTTTCTGAGCCGGCTTGAAGCGCTGATTCAAAAAATAGCATTTTCAAGGATTAAGGACAGAAAATAACAAAAAAAAAAGATAATTTCGAAAAATTTAAAATTTCCAAAAATGGTAATTCGGCCAATTTTACTTTTTATCGCCTGTAACTTAGTTTTTTGTGATCAGCGCGTCATTCCGGTTCAGAAAAGTATAAACAAGGCTAGATTCTGATGATTTTCAAAAAAGTGTTTTTTGTAGTCCTCGTGGACAATTTTTCAAAAATTTTCAAAACCTGTTTATACTTTTCTGAACCGGAATAAGCCCCTGATTCTGAAAAAAGAGGTTTCAAGTCTTGAAAAATCAAATTGACTGAGCTAATTACGAAAATAGGAAATTAAAAACTTTCAAATTTTTCAAAAGTTCAAAATTCCAAATTTTTTCCAAAACTCAAAAAATATACAAATAACAAGTTTTCCTAGCTTAATCCAATCTAAAATAATCGAAAATAAATGAGAAATCAGGTGAGAAAGCGAAAAACAAGAAAAGCTAATCATGTATTCATAACTTCGAAATGTCAGCCTTTCTTTTAGTAAAAAACTAATCTAAGAGAAAGAGAGAGAAAATGAGAAAGAAAGAGAGAAAGAGCGAACAAAATTTTTTAGTTTATGACAAGCGATAAACAAGATGAAAAGCGGGAAGCTTAGAGGGGAGTGTAATTGGTGGCACGTGGAGTTGGTTATAGAATATCTCGGTTGGCAAGAGAGATAGGGAAAAGTGGTCAACTAATGAAATGTAGAGCTTTTTATGCAGAGTAATTTGTTAGTTGATCATTTTTTGATAACTTTGAAGATAACCGAGATATATGGGTTTTAGTAAACCACTAGTTTAGGCCACTACTTTAAACTAGCTAAAAGTTAGGTATTTTAAAATTGCTATATCTCAGTTGGTTTAAGAGCTATCAAAAAGTTGTCAACTAACAAAATATAGAGTTTTTAATGCTTAACAATTCATCAGTTGACAATTTTCTCCTATCTCTACTGGGAACAAAGATATATCAGTTTTAAAAACCCTTATCCTCTTAATCTTGAACACAGCTTTTCTCAAGCCTTAACTATGCGAAATTGAAGCGGCTCTAAAAAACCAAAAAACCCAAAACTTCCGTTCTTGTTGCTAACTAACCAAAAAAGAGATTTCTTCTTCTTTTCGTTTTCAAGTTTCAAGAAAAAGAAAAAAAAGAAGAAGAGAGGAAAAAAGATAATTGTGACCAAACTGGATTAAAGAATGTTTTTTTTTCTAAAAAAAAAACAAAAAGAGGGAGAAATTGGGTTAAGGATGAGCACATGGTCCAGAATCGATTAAATTGGTTAGCAGGGCCTAAAATAGGTTTAAATAGGGCTTAGAAAACTAGAAACATATTTAAAATGGCCTAAATCGGCCTAGACTAGCCTAAAAGCTTAAAATTATGCTACTAACTTCAAAATTTCTTAGCAAAAATCAAAAAACCATCCCTTCCCTTCTCAAAAAAAAAAGAAAATGCATTCCAGATGTGAAGTCTAGAAAAATAGAAGAAAATTAGGGAGGGTAGAAGAAGAAAAGGGTGGAGATTATAAATAAATAAATCAGTGACCGCCTTCAACCGCCGAATAAATTGACTTCTCGAGAAGGGTGTAAATATGTAAACAATTATGACAATGAAATCGGTATAACTTGGTTCCTAGTGGAGATAGGGAAAAATTGTTAACTAGTAAATTGTTAAGCATAAAAAACTGCGTATTTTGTTAGTTGACAAGTTTTTGATAGCTCTAATGGCTAGCGAGATATAGGCGTTGGAAGTTGAGAGACGCAGACGCGCTCCTTCTCTGCGTATCTCTCTGTTAACACTCAACTTCAAACGCTCATAACTCGCTAGCCATTAGAGCTATCAAAAAGTGATCAACTAACAAAATACGCAGTTTTTTATGCTTAACAAATTACCAGTTGACCACTTTTTGATACCTTTAACAAGAAGCGAGTTAGAGCAATTTTAGTAAACATCTAGTTATTCTATCTGTAAAAGAGCCCAAAACTAGCTCTCTAGACATTCCAAAAGTGGTTTTTTCTCTATTTTCAAGTGTTTTTTCTTCCTTTTTTCTTTAAATTTTTCAAAAATAAATTCCTTTCTCATTCTGAAAATAAATAAAAAGGAAGACTTCCGATTCACCTTCAAACAAAAAAAAAATACACACACAACAATAAATTTGGGAATTCCATCTTCTTTTCTCCAAGGTTAAAGATTAGAAGGAAGTTGAAGAAAAAGAAGAGAAATAAACAGAAAGAGAAGAAAAAGGGATGGTCAGATATCTGTTGTAATGGATTTTGTTCGATTGGACTGATCACTAAAGGATAATTTATTGAGGAATGGGCTCCTGAAACTAGGTATAACTGGCTTATTTTAAAAGATAGCAAAAAATTGGTCAACTAGTGAATTGTTCAGCATAAAAAATTATATATTTTGTTAGTTGATAACGTTTCGATATCTCTAAAACCAACGGAGATATTAAGGATTCAAAAAATATGATTTTTAGGTGCATTGAAACAGTCTTTAAAACTAGTGGTTTACTAAAATCGCTATATCTCATTTCTCATTAGAGATATCAAAAAATAATAAATTAGTAAATTGCTTAGCATAAAAAACTACACATTTTGTTAGTTAGTCACTTTTTGATATCGTCAACACTAACTGAGATAGAAGAGAAATTGTAAACACCTTCAAGACAAAGATCAATTAGAAAAGAATGGCAGGTGGTTTTTATAACCTTTATATCTTGATTCTCATCAGAGATAGCAAAAAATAGTCAAATACTGAATTGCTCAGCATAAAAAGCTACACATTTTGTTAGTTGACCATTTTTTGATGGCTATAACGACAAGCGAGATATTGGGATTTTAATAAAGTCATAGGGATTAGCGCTGCTTTCCCCACCAAAAATACCAAAGATCATTGCAAAAAAAACCAAAAAAAAAAAATAAAAAAAGGAGAAAAAAAAAATAAGAAACTTGTGTATCATTTTATTAGTAGAAGTGATCATCAATTTGATAGTGTCTCAAGAATTGAAGAGAAGAAAGATGGACAAAAAGAGGTGAAAGTTTACGGCCGCGGATGGGGGGAGGAGAAGAAGACGTTACGTACCTAATTTGTGGTTTTGTTTTGTATATACTGTTCTATTCTTTTCGTCTTTTTTTGTTTGGTCGACTTCAAGTTTAAACTGACGACAAAAAATAATAGGTTTTTGGAAAGGGAAAGGGAGTAGCGTTCAAAAAAATGTTGAAAAAATCAATATCCCTTTTCTCGGCTAAAAATAAGATTAGCCATAAAGCTCCCTTAATCCATCCCCTATCACATTCTAAAATTCTGTGTACTCCTCTCGGACAATGTCAATGTTGTCCAAGAGGAATACACCCAAAAAACCGTCATAATCTCTTCTTTAAGTTCTTGATCAAACGAATCGAAACCACCAAAAAAAGAAAAAAATAGAGAAAAAAATAGAGAAAAAAGGAGTGTCAAGGAAAACGAAAAAAGGAAACGAAGATAAGGTTTCTCATGGTTAATATAGACACTACGCTCTATTTTTTTGGAAATTTTGAGAAAAAAAATTTTTTTTTTTTGAAAGTTTTTATATCATAGGGGATAGAGGTTAGAAGTCATTTTAGGCCGTTTTAAGCTTATTTTAAGCCTAAAAAACCTATTTTAAGGCTATATAAGCCTACTTTAGCCTATTTTAAACCTATTTTAAGATTATTTTAGCCTATTTTAAGCCTAAAAACGCCTAAAAATGATTTAAAATCCTATTTCCTATCTACTAGTCAACTATTATCACAATTAAGCTTATTTTAAGCCTAAAAAACCTATTTTAAGCCTAAAAAAGACTATTTTAAGCCTATTTTAAGCCTAAAAACGCCTAAGAATGATTTAAAACCTATTTCCTATCTACTAGTTCACTATTATCACAATAGCTTCCTCATCCCTCTATTCCTACAGCTAAATACCCCTGGATCAGATTTCACTAGATCATTGATGATCTATCTGTCTACCTGGATACCTGAGGCTATCTATCTGTTTTTCTGGATGTCCTGATGTCCAATTTTACCTATTTTTGGAACCCTAGCCCTTAAAAATATTCAATTTCAATATAGATCCCTAGAAACTTTGACCTATTTTACTAGGTCAAGTTACCTATAGGATTGTCTGGGAAAATGCACGTACTTTGGTTAGGGATGGTAATTTGAAGCTTTGGGATGGAAAAAAAAGGAAAAAAGGAGTTTATGTGCACCTAAATCGAACCAAATTCGTACTCAGATTCATTTACCAAGGGAACTAGAAAATAGGGGGATTTTTGAAATGGTTGTAACTCGGCTGTTATTAGAAATAGAAAGAAATGGTCAACTAAGAAAATGTAGAGCTTTTTATGCTGAACAATTCCTTAGTTGACCACTTTTTGATAGCTTTACTGGAAACCGAGTTATAGCAATTTTAAGAAATCACTAGTTTTGAAGACTTTTTAAAACTACCTAAAAGTTCGGTTTTTCGAAAAGCTTGTATCTCTCTTGGTTTTGAAGCTATAGAAAAGTTGTCAACTAACAAAATGCGCAGTTTTTTATGCTGAACAATTTACTAGTTGATCATTTTTTGATTACTAAACCAGGAAGCGAGTTATAGCAATTTTAATAATCATCTGATTCTTTGCCTGCCCTCAACGCATCATTTTTTGCTTGAACGCTGCTCAGCTATCTTCAGCGCTCTATAAACATTTCAATGCTGTTCAAACTCTCAAGCTATAGTCAAACACGTATATATAAATGAATAATTGTGTTTCTCGTGTGTCTCGTGAAATAATAAAGAAACGCTCACTATGGTTACACGTGGTCGGGAAGGAGGGGGTGCAGGTGCACCCCCTAGGCACCATTGAAACGAATTGGAAAATTATGAAACATGAAATGAGAAGAAAAGGGGAAGAAGGAGAGGAAAAAGAGAAAAGGAATTGGATATTTCGGAAAATGACGTTTTGTCTTGATATTTACTACAGTCTAGGGGGCTAGGTGAGATTGTAAGACTACAATAGCTACAAAGACTACAAAAACTACAAACTACAATCCCTCCTCTCTTGGGAATTCTACGCACCCAAAAAGTACCTGAACCACCTAACCAAGCCTAAAACACACAGAATCCAAAAAGAGAAAAGGTCCTTTTTCTCCCATTTTTTCTCCTCCTCGTTTCCCATTTTCTTGTTTGTCTCTCTTCCTCCCAATACCTCTATGTTTTAAAAGGGGGTGGGAAGAAGACACTGGCCCTCAAATTGACGACAACGTTTTTTTTTGAAAAAAGAGATGAAAAAAGGCTAGTTGAAGTGGTATGAGAAATAAGAAGATGTGTTTCTCGAGGGTTTTGTGTGTCTTTTGGGGAGGAATGGATGTATAGAGAAGAAGAGGAAGAAAACAGATAATTAAGCGGTCATTGCGTGAGTACTAACGAATTCTGGGTAATCTACATATTAAGAGAGCCTTTTTCTCTCTTTACAAGTAAATAATATGGCTAGTATAATTTTTATACATTTTTAAACCCTTTATATCTCAAATCCTAGAGGAGCTATCAAAAAATGGTCAACTAATAAATTGTTCAGCATAAAAAACTAAACATTTTGTTAGTTGGTCACTTTTTGATATCTCTTAATCCAAGGGAGATATGAGCGCTTGAAGTTGAGGGAGGCCAATGAGAGACGAAGGCGCGCAGACAATCTAGCTGTCTGCGTCTCTCCTCTCTAACATGTGTATCTCTAAGCTACAGTTAACCAGAATGATAGTAGGTATTAAAACTAAGTGAAAAAACCGTTTCAGGTTTATCAGACGATTTTAAGCCGAGTTATAAGAAGTTGAAAATTAGGCCACGCCCCTTTTATCAAAAAACTGGAAATTTATGAAATTTTTCAGGGAAAAATGATAAAAATGTGTTTTTTGAAAAGGAAAATCTAAATTAGCAAAAAAATCTGATTTTTATATGAAAAAATAACAGGTAACACCACAGGACTATGATAAGAACTGCTATATTAACCACGTGGTTAGTAAAATTGGTATAACTCGGTTCCCATGAGAGATAGCAAAAAATAGTCAATTAGTGAATTGCTCAGCATAAAAAACTACACATTTTATTAGTTGACAACTTTTTGCTAACTCTGATAGGAAATGAGTTATAGCGGTTTTAAGAAACAAATATGTCTGCACACAAACCACACCAACTTCTTTGATAGATGACGTTACCAAGTTCAAGTACCCACTTCTCACCCAAAATTAAATTGCTTCCTAATCTATTAAAACCATCAAAAACCAATTTTCCTCCCCAAAAACCAAAAAAAAGCGAAAAATGATGGAAGAAATGTCAGAAGGCTCGAAGGAGAAAGAAGAAGAGAAATGTGTGGTTGTTGGTGTCGATTGACGAAGAAAAAAAGGGCTCATCAATCAAACAAAACACTCACAAAAATCCAAGAGAGAGGCAATTATAAACATTTTTCCTTGGGATGTGTAGATGACATATGTCATCTTTCCACAGGGATAGCGGTTTAGGCCTGGAAGCCTGGAAAAGCCTAAAAAAGCCTAAAAAGCATTTTAAAAACCCAAAAAAGGCCTAAAAATAGCCTTAAATAGCTTCAAAAAGTCTTAAAAAAGTCTAAAAAAGCCTTAAAATAGCCTAAAAAAGTGAAAATCATCGAAAGCCCTTAAATCAGGCTTAGACTATCTAAAAAGGCCTAAAAAGGCCTAAATCCGCCTAAAATGCCTAAAAAAAATGCCTAACCAAGCTCAACCAAGCCTAAAATAGCCTTAAAAAAGTCCTAAAAAGGACTAAAACGGCCTAAGAAGGCCTAAAAAAGCCTAAAAAGGACAGCAAAGGCCTAAATCAATCTAAAAAAGCCCTAACTAAGCCTAAAATGGCCTGAAAAAGCCTGACCAAGCCTAAAAAAGCCTAAAAATGTCTGAAAAAGCCTGAAAAAGGCTATACTAATTTTCCAAAAAAAAAAAATAATAAAATCCCTGTTACTTAAGCCCAGGTCATTTAAAAAGGCCTAACCAAGCCTAAAAATTTTTTTCAATTTTTTTGCAATACCAAAAAATCATCACCTTTAGTTCTTTAAAATACCACCACCGTTGGTAGTAATCAAATCAGTGGCTAAGTGCCGTCTCTCTCTCTCCTCCAAATTCAAAAACTAATCAAATTACGTTTTCCACTTCACCGCGAAAAAATGAGGATGACCCTGAATTTTGTTCCTTTAATAGAAGGGCATGGGATTACTGTACAAAACGATTTATTTATAAAGAAGAAATCTCTAACTTATACACAAAAAAAGTTTTTTGTTCAAGATTAGGATAAAGAGGACATCAAAGGACATCAAAAAACAAAACATTGGGCTACACGTTGAAGGCATTGGGGGGGGGGGGGGGGGGGGAGAAAAAAGAAGAGAAGGGGGGAGGGAAGAAGCAGGAAAATTAAGTGTTCACAGCTGCCACGAAACCTTGTCGTTCCAGAATTCGAAGGCGTTTTTCAACTGCTACTTTGTATCTGGAAATTGGTAATTTTGACTAGAAAATAGCCTAAAATAATCTTAAAATGGTCAGAAAATGGCTCAAAATACTCTAAAAAGACTAAAAGTGGTTCAAAACGATCTAAAATAGTTCAAAAAAAATGAAAATGATCTAAGTTAGCTAAAAATGGCTTCTAAAAGGCCTAATTGGCTCAAAAATGGCTTAAACTAGTCTAATCGAGCTCTAAATTCTCCAAAACTGATTAACTATATCCAAAATGGCCCAGAACGGTCCAATCTGGTCCCAAGATGGTTCACTATAGCTCTAAATGCTCAAAATAGGCTTAACATAGTCCCAACCGGCCTAGACTAGTTCAAAATAGGCTCTTGGCAGCTTAAACTAGACAAAACTACCTAAAAATATCTCAAAATGGTCCCAACTACCCCCAGCTACCCTAATCTATTATATAATACTCACCTGGTCAACACGGTCTTATCCTGATCGCAATTCACTTGTTCCGCCAGCGTATGCAACATCATATAGGCCGTTTGATACCGTTGACTACACAAATGAGGATTCCCAAAAAGCTCGTCCAATGCAGCCGCTTGACACAGTTCAATAGCATGTCTATACATGATCCGTTCAGCTGAGATCACAGCCATCGCGGGGTCCTGGCCGGGGAGTCCCAGGGAAGCTAGTTCTTGGGATCTAACCAGGCATTGATGGTATTTATCGTTCAGCTGATTGAGAACTTGTTGAACAGCTTGAGATGGATGGAGCACATGGTTAGCCACGTTGGTCTGAGCTAAGAGCAACGCTGATGATAACATGTGAAGGGCTCTGACATAAACTACAAGTTGCTCTGCCCTTCTATAAGGGGAAGATGTGTTAGTTGTAGATGTTCCTGTAGTCAGTAACTGTCTTCGGGAAGCCATTGCACTGGCCAATGGATTATCCTTCTGTTCAGCGACATGCATAAGAGTGTCAACTAGCTCAGCGACGAATCTAAGCTTAGCAAGGATCTGTTTATGCTCCTCTCCCAACACAATCTCCTGATCCAAAGCTGGCGGCATCGCTGGGCCATCCTGCTCCATCGGTGAGCTATCCTCAGGGTTAGGGTATTTCGGTGGGTGAGCCATTGTGATCTTCGAGTCGGAGGCGATCTTCTTGAAAGAAGATGGTGGCGCCTGACTTCCGGAAGCGAATGGGAGACTCATCGGCTCACGAATGTCGTCTTCTTCGTCGGAAGAGTCACTGGAAACATATAAGTTAAAAGATAGGGCTTAGCTAGGTTAACATACTTATTCTGGTTCTTATTAATCACGAAAGGCTGTGCGGCACTTGTCGGCGACGAGTTCACATCTGTCTGCTGATACTTCGCATTATCCAGCGGCTCATTCTCCATTATCGTCGCTGGAGGTCCTGTAACCGATCGATCCCTTGGCATTCCCTGAATATTTGCGGTGGTAGCCGACTTTGGCAATTCGACTAGGTTGTTCTGAAGCAGCTTGTCAGAAAGTGGAGCAGGGACGTCTTCCGTGGCAGTGGAGATTGTCGAGCGGCGTGTACGAGAGGTTGGCGGGGTGATCGATGAGGACGAGGGCTTCTGGTTGCCGTTGGTGCATAGGACGAAGGAGGCTGGAATAGAGATGGTTTAGGAGGAGAGTAGAGGGGGGTAGAGGGGGGGGGGGGAATAAAAGTCACTGCAAACTTGGTAGGTTGAAGTAGCTTAGGAGCGCTGGAGCTAGCGAAGTAGCTTTTGAAGTAGCGCGAGAGCCTTTGAGCTAGCTAAGCAGCGTGTAGCTAGACGCCTTCAAGATGGCGAAGTAGCTTTTGAAGTGCGGCTTAGCTAGCTGCTTAGCTCCTCCAACCCAGCGTTCCATTCCAAAAAAACTTACGATGTGGAAGGGTCAACTTGTCAATATCGTGCGCATTCGGATCGGGCAACGTTGTCCGTCTCACGTGCTCCACCACCTCCGCGGCCTTAACCTGAGCAACACTCTCTTTCGGCGGCGTCGACTCTACCGACGCTGGTGGCACCACCGCTGTCTTTCTCGCCGCCACAAGCCTCTCCTCCATCTTCTGATAGGTCAACCGTTGACTTGGCACCGGCACCGGCTTGCAAGTGGTTAGTGATGGTGAGACATTGGTATGCACTTGAACCTGCAAACGAATTAGAAATTGTTAGATGGCAACGGCAAAAAGGAAGATAAGGATAGCTACTTACCTGCTTAACCGGACTGCTCTCTTGTCGCGGCGGGAGGAATGTGAAATCGGTGGACTCTTGCATTGGAGCGGCCGCCGCTCCAGGGGTCACCACCTTCCTCTGAACTCTTGGCGATTCTCCAACCCGTCGGGTTGGCGTTGGACTCTCCATTTTCGTTGTGCCGGCTCTCCGTGGCACTGGCAACGCTGATTGTGGGGTGATAATTCTGCGATTTGGAATAGGTGATCTCGCAGATTCCAGAATCCTTTTAGATGGAGATGGGAGTAACGGGGAGGTGAGGAATGGGTGATTGAAGAAGTCTTCAAATGATATCCGATCCTTCGCGTTTCTTTTTAATAGTCTCAATAACAAATCCCTCAAGTTTGGTGAACACCACTCAGGAATATTTGGTCTTAGCTCCCGAGTCTTCTCATAATAAGCCTTCAGCTGCGGGGGCGTCTGAGCCACGAATGGGGCTTTTCCAGTGAGACATTGGAAAAGGATGGTTCCAATTGACCAAAGGTCAGCTTTCGCGTCATATTGCATTGACATGATCACTTCGGGTGCCATGTACATTGGGGAGCCACAGAGGGTCGCAGCCATCACACCGTCGTTGAGGAAACGGGCGAAACCAAAGTCGGCTAGCTTGATGACGATGTCAGAGAAGTGAGGGTTTTGGGTGCGGGACATGTTGCAGAGGAGGATGTTTTGGGGCTGAAAATGATATTTATTAGGGAAATGGTCTTAAAATAGCCCAGAAATGGTCCCAAATCTCTTAACCTCAATTATCTTGTTCTAGGCCCCTTTCTAGATAATTTTCTCTATAAAATCAGTCTTGCACCCCTTAAATGATGATTAGCCCTTCTTAAAAATGATGTCAAAATCGAAAAACTCTGGGGAAAATTAGCCCCGATTTCAACTATACGAATAACAATTTTTTGTGTTTTCTAACCAAAATAAGGGTAATTTAACTCACTTTTAAATCACGATGCACAATTCCCTTCTTGTTGCAGGCTTCCAGAGCGCGGGCTGAAAAAGTTATAGTAAAAAAGTGGTAAAAATGATTGAAAAGGTTCAATTTAAAGGGAAGGTACCATTTTTAAAGGTTAAAAATGATCCGGGGACTTTTGAAGCCTAAAAAAACTGTATTTTTGGTGAATTTTAAGTCTAGGTACCTTTTTAGCGGACTTTCCAGGGTCTAGACTAATTTTAGCTTAAAAAATAGTTATTTTAAAAGTTTAGAATGGTCTAGGTACTATTTTTATCATTTTAATGGTCCAAAAATGATCCGGGACCCTCTAAACTTCATTTTTATGATTTAGACTTGTCTAGATACAGTTTTGGTGGTCCAAAACGGTCTAGAGGCCTTTTACATCATAAAAAATACGATTTTCGTGGTCCAGAATAGTCTAAGTACCATAAAACGCCTATTTTATGGTTTAAAGGGTCTAGGTACCTTCTTTATACCATTTTTATCATTTTAACGCTCTAAAATGACCTAAAAGCCCTTCAAACCGCTTACCAATCTGCACAACAAAATGCTGAATCGTCTCCTCATTCAACTGCGATTTCTGTTGTAAATAATCGGCCAAATCACCCCCATTACAGTACTCCATCACCAAATAAACATGTGTCGGCGTCTCGGTACATTTCAACAAGGCAACTAGATTTTCATGTTTCAATCCGGATAACTCCTTTAATATTTTAATCTCTTTTGTTAATAAATTCTTGGATTTCGATAGATTCTTCTTGGCGATCGCTTTGATTGCCACTGGGACTTCGGGCTTCTGTAATAAGGGAGAAGATGAGAGAGAGAGAGAGAGAGAGAGAAGATGAGGGAGGTGTCACATTTCGGACGTTTCGTCAAAAAGAATAGTGTAAAAATGATGTATGAAATTTCAAAGGGAAAAGAGAAAATTTTTGAAAAGTGTCTAGCTTTTGGTCTAGGGCTAGTTAAGAGGAAAAGAGTGTTTTGGAGTCAAAATTCGGGTATTTTAGGTTTAAAATTGGCTATTTTAAGCCAAAATAGACTATTTTAAGCTTAAAATAGCCCATTTTAGGTTAAAAATAGCTTATTTTTCATCAAAACCTTACCTCAACATATCTGCCCCGATAGACAATTGCGAATGCTCCATGGCCGAGTAGATCTCGTTTATTGTACTCGAATCCGTCGAATTGCTCCATTTAATGCATGTGTGTAGGTGGTGGATAGGTGAAAAATGAAAAATGAGTAGATGAAGGTGCAGGTGCTGAAAAAATGGGAATTTCAGAAATTTCTAAACGGAAGGGGAAATACAGAAATTGAGAAAAAAGAAGAAAAATCGAAAAATATAGTAGAAAGGTCCGAAAATAGGTTTCAGAACCCTAAAAATAGGTTAAAAAACTAGAAATTAGGCCTTGTGACCTTCAAAATAGATTCTGGAGCTTATTATGGGCTTTTACGCCTTGAAATAGGCTATTAGCCCTCAAATTAGGCCTGTAATCCTAAAAATAGGCCTTGAATCTCGAAAAAAAGCTTCTAAGATTCCAAAAATAGGTTTATAAGTCATAAAATAGGTTCTGGACTTGAAATTAGGCTTAATGAGCATAAAATAAGCTTCTAAACATCCAAGTTGACTTTTATACCCAAAAATAGCTCAGCAGAAGCAAAATCAAGCTCCTAGGCCACTAAATAAGCCTTTAGACCTCACAAAATAGGTCTGTAACTCGAAAATTACCTCAAAAAACCAAAAAAAAAAGATTTTTCTTGTTTTCCAGGTGATCTCTCTCTCTCTCTCTCTCTCTCTCTCTCTCTCTCTCTCTTCCATTATCACGTGTATATCAAAAGGTTATTGACACATACACACCACACACACTCCAATTGCCTCCTTTCTCCACTCTCAATCGCTCCTCTCACTAGTGTATCTAGTCGAGTGGGATGGAACACGGGAAGAATTGATTGAATTTTATTGGAACACGGGAAAGAGAATTGGTTTTTTTATTGATGGAAAACGATTTAAATTGATTAAGGGAAGAATTGAAAATTGGAAAAAAAAAATTTTTTTTTTTTTTGATCACGGTGTCTGATCATATGGAAGTAAGGAGGGGGAGGTCATAAGGCAAAAAGAGAGAGAGAAAGAAGGGGAGAAATTGAAAGATGAGAAAATTGATAAGAAAAATGAAAATAATGGGGTTTTAATGAAATTTGAAAAAAAAATTTTTGAAAAATTTCAAAAAAAAAATTTTTTTTTTTCAATAATTCCAATTTTTCAAAAACTTCGAAAAACAAGGAAAATATATAGTTTACTATGAAAAAATCCCCTTTAAAATCTGAAAATCGCTTTCAAAACCCTTTCTAAGCAATCCTAAACCCCCTAAACTTCAATATTGCTCATCAAAAAAATAAGTCGAATTTCTCTATCAAAATGATTCAAAATTGAACTGTAAAAGCTAAAAATTAACTTCTAAATCAAGAAAAAATGCTTAGAATCGCTGAAAAAATGGAAAAAACCAAAAAAAAATTCGAATTTTTTTTTATCTAGCTGCTGGTTTAAACCACTGATTGAGATCCACTGTGCTGAAAAAAAGCTAAAAATACCATTAAAATCACTAATTCAATCTTAAAATAGCGTTAAATTTCAAAAAATGCGTTAAAAACCAAAATTAAGCATAATATTTTAAGCCTCACCCTTGGCATAGGCTTAAGCCTCCTTATTGGGTTCCAACTGGCTCATAGTAAATAAATATCGAAAAATCCAATTAAATCGGCCAATTTAACCTCAAAAATTCATTAGAAACCCAAAAAATTACCCCTAAACCCCAATAGACCCCTTATGATTGGCTTAGACCAAATTACCCCTATTTAAAAGGCACTAGACCCAAATTTCAAGTTAGCTACCCCAAAAAACCTGGATTTAGAGCCAAAATTACCCAAAAAAATATCAGAATAAGGTAAAAAATCCACGAAAAACCCTCTTTTCAAAGGAAACCTTATCGATTTTCGTTGAGACCAAAGAGAAAAGAAGAGAAGAGAAGAAGGGTCCCCAGTTAGATGGACCCTCGTGAGAAAGAAGATGAGAAAGAAGATAGAGAGAGACTAAAAGAGAGAAGAGAAACGAGACACAATAATATCGACCCGCTCTCCCTCTCTCCCCAAGCTAGTTCCCCCCTCCAACCGCCTGACGTTTCGAGAGTGGCGAGACGCAGACATCATGTCTGCGTCTCTTCAGTTCCAATGATCTCTAAGGCAAGCAGCCCGTGGGGACCAAAAAAGGGCGCTTTTTCTTGAAAAAAAATGAGGGAGGAAATAAGGGAGAAAAGAAGAAAAGGAGGGGGCCGGCTCCCCTCCAATGACGTCTCGTATAGAGGGGTGATTCAGAAAAGAAAAAAAAAAGAGAAAACAAGCTGAAAATAGGAAAGGGATATAGCTTATTCTATGGGGTTAAAGGGGGTGAAAATGATTGAAAAAAACTAAAATAGGGTTAAAAAATAGCTGAAAATAGCTGAAAATTGGTTCAAATTGCTTAGAAATGACTAAACACTTTTTAAAGGCTTAGAAGGAGCAAAAATAGCTGAAATTAACTAAAATTAGGCTAAAAGCGGCTGGAAAAGACTTGAAAAAACTGAAAATCGCTGAAAATGGGTTAGAAATGCTTAGAAAAAACTGGAAATCGCTTTAAAAGGCTCAAAATGATTATAAAAAAGTCTAGTTTACAGAAAATCTAGGTTAAGCCTTAACATAATGACGTTACACCCTAAAATTAGCCTTGGACTCTGAAAAATAGGCCTCTAGACTTCAAACTAAGCTTTTAGAACATAAAAATCGACTTTTTGACACATAGTTTAGGCTTAGACACTCAAAATCTAGGCTTTAGACTTTGAAAATAGGCTCAGGACAAGAGAAATGATTTTCAAGCTTAGAAACTTAAAATCAAGGCTTGAATCTCGTTCTATAGAATAAAATGAGCAATTTTCTTCCAGCTACCAAAAAAAAGTAATTTTAAACATTGTTAATCCCCCTTCTCCCTTTCTTTCTCTCTCTCTCTCTCTCTTGATACCAATCCAAACACACTTGATGAATGGTCTTTTTAAGCTTTGTGTGGTGAGGAGGAGGAAATTCTCATACATTTTTGAGAGAGTTTCTTGCAAAAAAAAGAGAGGAAAAAAGGGTTATGAATGGGGAAAAATTGGCGAAAAAAGGCAGAAAATGATGAAATTAGGGGGTTTATATAGAAAAAAACGATCTAGATACTTTAAAATACTTACTTATAGTTCCAAAATGATCTAGATGATTTTTTTCGATTTTATCTTGATTTTTTACATCTAGATAGCTTTTTTTCTCCACATAAACCATTTCTAAGCCTAAAATTAGCAATTTTTATCTCAAAAATCAATCTGGAACATCATGTTTCTCCACATTTTCCATTTTTGGAGGTTAAAATTGGTCTACACTTGTTTTTATAGATGATAATTGGCTGGGAACTTTAAATGGTTAGTTAATCTTGATTTAGGGTGTAGATAACCATTTTTTGATTTTTGGTACCAAGTTTATAGAAGTAAACTGGTCTAGTTAGGATTTTAACCTATTTTTAATGGTTTAGAATGGTCTAGGTACCATTTAGACCCTTTTTTCCGGTTTTTTGGTTTATTTTAGTCTATTTCGACGAGCTAGGTATCTATTTATCAAAAATTTTCATTTTTCCACATCAAAATAGACCACTTCAACCCCTATTTCTCTCTCATCTTATTCCAAAATCCATCAACCTAATAAACCATATCGAAAGGCGATGACATTGACCCATGAGAAGTTCCGCCGCTCGCTAAAAGATAACATAACCCAATTTCATCGAAAAAAAAACACAAACCGTTTAATCCAAGTCGCTTCGACGATCCTAATCATTCATTTTTTGCGATGCAGTGCGCATTATTCGGATTAAATTGGGGTAAGCTTACAACTAGGTTTGAAACTAGGCTTTGGCTTAGAAAAAGGTTTCCAGAACTAAAAAATGCCTATTTTTTATTAATTTCCGTTGTATTTTCAGCCAATAGTTGGTCGGTGTTCTTTTTGGGCTTCTCCACTGGATCCCTACTTCTCACCCTTATTTTCACTGTAATGTTTGTCTATTTTCGGATTTCGATGAGGAAATCTGACGAATTTCGGATCAGGGTGAGTATTTCTGGAAAGAGGGGGTCAAGGCGGTTCAGAAAAGTATAAACAAGGCTAGGTTTTGAACATTTTTTGAAATTGGGCCTAAAACGGCATAAAACAGCCCGAAAAAGCCTAAAATCAGAAATTTTTGAAACCTAGCCATGTTTATACTTTTCTGAACCCCCTTGACCCCCTTATTCTGAAAAAATAGGTTTCATCGAGTTTGGAGCAAAATAAGACAGATTACGGTAGTTTTTAGGGATCATTCCGCTGTATTTTCTAATCTAGATCGCTTAATTTTCATTTTCATTCAACGAAACCTAGTTTTTTGGAACCAGGAGATTATTCAGGTTCAGAAAAGTATAAACAAGAATAGGTTTTGAAATTTCGGTTTTTGTAGTCCTCGTGGACAATTTTTCAATTTTTTTGAAATCTAGACTTGTTTATATTTTTCTGAACCGGAATAACCTCCTGATTCTGAAAAAGTAGGTCTCACTGAGTTTAAACCAGTTTCAGTCGAGTTACAACCATAAATGTAAAATCTGAAATTTTCGATTTTTCTAAATTTTTCAAAATTTCCAAAAATATTCCAAATAAAATTAATCCCCCTAATTTAATTGCGCTGATTCCAAATTTCTTATCCATTCCTTTCAAAAACCCCTCCTAAACCCTCTTTTCCCTTCCAAGCCCTCTAAATACCAATTTTCAGGGAGAAGTAGCACTTCCGCCACAAATAATTGGAAAGTATATCTAATATCAATTAATAAAATATTTGATGTGATTCGTACTACTACTGTTTTTCAAATAAATTATTCATTTTTATACAAGTCTCTCTCTCTCTCTCTCTCTCTCTCTCTCTCTCTCTCTCTCTCTCTCTCTCTCTCTCTCTCTCTCTCTCTCTCTCTCTCTCTCTCTCTTTTCGTACTACCCCCCTTAATTGTCTTTGGAGCCACGGAGGAGGTAATATGATATCTCTCCTCCCACAATGATACTCAATTGGGGGAAAAGGAATTCTTTTTAGAAGTGTGTATTCTTCGAGAAGGACGTCTTTTGGTTATCTTAAGGCTTTGGTGGTAAGGAAGAGGTTTGGAGGATCCTAACCTAATATTTCGGGCTCCATGGTAATTTTTTTCTAGTTCTAATGCTTTCGGTGGTGAGTTTTTGTGTTATAAACTATATCTAGAACATGGTTAAACAGAAAATTAAGTTTTTTTTTCAAAAAATAAAATTTTTAATTTTTTCGATTTTTTCGATTTTTTAAAAAATTCAATTTTTTAGTCATAACTCTCTTAATTTCACTCTAAACCCAATTCCACCTATTTTTTTGAAATCAGCAAGCCATTCCGGTTCAGAAAAGTATAAACAAGGCTAGGTTTTGAAAAAAAGTTGAAAATTGTCCACGAGGACTACAAAATTGACCAATTTCAAAATTTTTCAAAACCTACCCTTTTTTATACTTTTCTGAACCGGAAGAACCCCCTGAAACCGAAAAACTAGGTTTCGTTGAGTTTAAATCAAAACTCAAAGAGATACGGTATCTTTATTGGCCTAAAACGACCTGAAAAAGCCTAAAATCTAAAATTTTCCAAACCTAGGCTTGTTTCTACTTTTCTGAACCGAAAAAAACCCCTTATTTCGAAAAAATTGGTCCCATAATTCAGAGACTAAAGATAAGACAGCTAGACCTAGTTTTCCACAGGAAAACCTGATTTTCCTCTGTTCCCAAGTACTTTTTAACATTTTCCCATGATTTTTTTTCCAATTTTTTTTATTTTCCCAGCTATTTTTTTCTATTCTTCTATGAATGTGTTCCTTTCAATTCGCCCCCATCAAAAAACCATTTCCTTCTCTGTTTACCTAACTTATCAAGATAGTTTGTGTGTGTATGCCAACCAGGCAACAAAAGTAAAGAAATGATGATTTTATTTTAGTTTTGAAGGGTAGTCAGGTCTTGTGGTTTCTTTTAAAAGTTCAGTTTCAATATTTTTTGGAAACCTGATTTTTTTGATTTTTGAAAAAATTTCAGCCCATTTTAAAACCAGGAAAACTACCGTATCTCAGCTAGTTTTGCTCTAAGCTCAATGAAACCTAGTTTTTTGAAATCAGGGGGTTCTTCCGGTTCAGAAAAGTATAAACAAGGCTAGGTTTCAAAATTTTTGATTTCAGGCTTTTTAGGCCGTTTTTAGGCCGTTTTAGACCCAATTTTCAAAAAATTTCAAAACCTAGCCTTGTTTACACTTTTCTGAACCGGAATAACGTCCCGATTTCAAAAAACTAAGTGTCAATTTACGATAATGACTTCTGACCGATTTATACTAAAATATTTTAAAGTTTAAAAAATCCAAAATTTCAAAAAAAAAACTTCAAAATCAAATTGCCTTTTTTACGCTAAATTACACCAATACACAACTAAAAAACAAATAGAATCAGTTCTAAAAAAGAAATTACAACAGACACACATAGAAAAGTGACCTATGTGTAACAATCTATCTCATTCTATTTTAATTGCCGTCGAATTTGGTCTATTTATTTTCTAGTTTATTTGTCTAACTGTCTGCGTCTCCTTTTTCTTTTTTCTCTTGATTTTATTTCATTTTTTCCAGTTTTCTAGTTTATTTTTCAGATTTTTTTCCCTTTTTTTCGCAATTTTCTGGCTTAACTTTATTAAAAGGGCATCCAAAAAAGGTGCCTTTCTAATAAAGGGGTTTTTTTTGAATAAAATAGTCAAAAAATAAATGAAAGAGAGAGAGAGAGAGGCAAAAGATCAAAATAACAAGGTGAGTCAGTGTCGGCAACTGACCAACACCTGTTAGTTCCCGGTTCAGATAAGAAGTGTTGTAAAATGGATTTTTCTTTTTTCATTGAGAAGCTTCTTTTCCTTCTTTTTTTGATTTTTTTCCATGATTTTTTGAGTTGAAACATTAAAACTTAGGTTTTCAAAAATCGAGAAAAATCAGATTTTCTTTGGTATTTTGATCTAGAAACTAGTTTTTGAGACTATCCTTATTTCAAACTTTTATATCTCGATTCCTAGAAGAGCTAGAAGAAAAAAGTCAACTAACAAAATATTGTACTTAATAAGGGCTACATTTTATTAGTTGATAACTTTTTTGTAGCTTTTTTGGGAACTGAGATATAGCAGTTTGAAAAAATCACTTAAAATCAATTTTGAAAAAAAAGTTTTTTTTTTGCATTTTTTAAAACTTCTATATCTCGATTCCCATAAGAGCTATCAAAAAAGTGATAACTAATGAAATATAGCTTTTATCATAAGCAACATTTCATAAGTTAACATTTTTCTGATAGCTTCAACTAGAACCGAGTTAGACTAGCTCAAAGTCTGGCTCAAGATTTCAAGCTCTGTACTCCTCTCGGACAATTCCTTCAAAACTATCATTCCTTGACACACCGAATCAATAAAAAGCCCTTCTCCCACCGCTGTTCCCTCTGTTTTTATCACCTCCCTTTCCTCCTTATCACCAACAAAATGAAAACATCCCTCACTTTTCTTTTTGCTTCCTTCTTCTTCTTCTTCCTCTTTTTCCTCTATCTTTCTTCAATTTTTTAATGATTTTTTATGATTTCAGGTAGTTTTTTTGTGACTTTTTCTAGCTGAATCAGTTGAAAAATGAGAGGTTACTTGGCTGTTACATTGGTGGTCTTGTTGGTTTTGGTTTCGGTATCAGGTAGGGGTTTAGGCCTATTTTTAGGCTTTTTAGACCTTAATCTAGGCTTTAGGGCTATTTTTTTAGTCTTAAAGGCCTTTTTTAGGCTTTTTAGGCCTTATTTAGACACCTTCACCCTATTCTATATATTTCCTTCCAGAATCCGCCAAAAGATGTTATTCTGGCTCCAAAGACAGATATGAGTCACGTCAATGCGATACAGGAACCGCTGGCAACTTCGTATGCCAGAAATTCACTTGTGAAGGAGGCAAATGTGAGTTTTGGGGATACTGGGCCCTTTTTTTCAAAACCAGGGCGTTATTCCGGTTCAGAAAAGTATAAATAAGGCTAGGTTTGGCCTAAATCGGCCTAAAATGGCCTGAAAAAGCCTGAAAACTGAAAATTGTGAAACCTAGCCTTGTTTATACTTTTCTAAACCGGGAGGACCCTCTGATTCAGAAAAACTAAGTTTTAGATCGTAAAAATCAAAATTGACAAAGATACGGTAGAAATTGTATATCATCAACCTCATTTTTCTACCGTAACTCGCTTAATTTTGATTTTTACGAATTGAAACTTGGTTTTTTGAAATCAGGGGATTTTTCCGGTTCAGAATCATATAATCATGAATAGATTTCGATAATTTTAAAAATCGGTCAATTTTGTAGTCCTCGTGGACAATTTTTCCAAATTTTTCAAAACCTATCCTTGTTTATACTTTTCTGAACCGGAATGACCTCCTGATTCTGAAAAACTAAATGACACAGTGTAAAACTCAAAACTGGCCGAGTTACCATCGAAAACCAACCATTTTTCTAGGTTTTAGCCACTAAAACTACCGTAACTCTGTCAATTTTAATCCAAACTCAAAAATTTAACTTGTTTTGAAATCAGCAAATCAAGCCGGTTCAGAATCATATAATCATGGCTAGGTTCCGATAATTTTGAAATTAAGCGATTTTTGTAGTCCTCGTGGACAATTTTCCAAAAATTTTCAGAACCTAGCCTTGTTTATACTTTTCTGAACCGGAAAAACCCCCTGATTTCAAAAAACAGGGTTTCATCTCATGAAAATCAAAATTGAAACAGAAAATTCAAAAAATAAGTTCAAAAAAAATTTTTTTTTGCTCAAAAAATCACTGATTTGCACGACCCTCTTCCCCTCATCATTTTTAGTTCCTATCCCTTTTTCCATGATTTTCCAGCTCCATTTGTCCTGAGAACATGTGCAAATAAGAATACGGGATGTCTAGCCGGTCCAGCGATTTGCAAATTCTCCAAGGGAACCGGAAGTTGTTCGAGATGCGAGGGAGACAATTGCAATTCTTAGATTTATTTTTTTTTGTGTTGTGTGGTGATATTTTTTGTTTCTGTGCATTATGTATTCTTGTGAAAGAAAAATGAATAAAATTGGATTATATTGGATTGGCTTAGAATCGTCTAGACTCATAGCTAGGCTTCTAAAAAAAGTTAAAAATAGTTAGCTGATCTTGATTTTAAATTTAGATACTTTTTTCTCAATATTATACCTTTCTAGACCGATTTTCCATGAAAAATATCGTTTTAATCGATGAAAAATGAGCTAGCTATCATTTAGGCACCATTTTAAAGGTTTATATTGGTCTAGGTACCTTTTTAGGCTTCCTAAGCCTTAAAATCCCTCTTTTCAGCAAATTTTAAGTCTAGAATGCCATCTAGACCCCCCTAACTCTTTCAAAACCCATTTCCCATTTTAGCTTAGCCTAGCTACCCCCAATGACTCACTCCCACTCCCTTTCTAGACCATTTTTCCTATAGAATTCCCTATTTTCTATTATATTTTCTGTTCGTCTTAAGTGTTGTCATTATGATTTCTTTTTCATTTTTTCTTCACTTCTTTTTCCAATTTTTTTCCATAGTGGTGGTCCCTTATTCATTTTTGAATAGACTGAAAAGTGGAACACAATGTCTACTTGGTCTCAAAGATTGGTATTTTGAGAGCAACAATAGGCAAAAAAGGAACAAATAGAAGAAAAACGGAAATTTCGAGATTTCTAGAAAAAAAATAATTAGGAAAGAGTCGAATTTCAAGATTGTTCGATTTGGAAATAGCAAAAAAAATTTGGAACCAGGAACTAGATTTTCAAACGACAGTAATCCTGTCAATTTTGATCTAATCGCTCTGGAACCTGGTTTTTTGAAATTAGGAGGTTAAGACGGTTCAGAAAAGTATAATCATGACTAGGTTTTTGAAATTTTTTGAAAATTGTCCACGAGGAGTACAAAAATGACCGATTTCAACTTTTTTCAAAACCAAGGCTTGTTTATACTTTTCTGAACCGGAATGATCCCCTGATTTCAAAAAACTTGGTTAAATTGAGTTTAGAGCAAAACCAATGGAGTTACGGTAGCTTTTATGGGCTTAAAATGACTTAAGACAGTTTCATCTTTTTCAAAAATAATTTTTTCAGTAGACTCGAACTTCACCGTCCGCGCCTGTGCCCCAGAAGGTTCCCGATGTGAATCCTCGTCTACAGTATGCCACGATCAAGATGGTGTTGGATACTGTAGCATTTGCGAGGATGATAATTGCAATTCAGTGGAGAAAAAGGGAATGATGGGATTAGTGGTGATGATGGTGTTGGCGAGAGTTTTGTGAAGGATTAGCAAGATTTGATATTAATAATAGAATATGGACTTGATTTTGAAATATTTTTTGGTTTTTTTTAAATTTATAAAGATGTTTCTTTTTTATGTGTTTTATTTTCTTTTTCAACCAAAACTGATTCTAGACTCCTGAAACCAATTTTTTTGAAATCAGGAGGCTAATCCGGTTTAGAAAAGAATAAACAAGGCTAGGTTTCTAGAATTTTGGAAAATTGTGTCTGAAACGGCCTGAAACGGGCTGGAAAAGCCCAAAAATTGAAGTTTTTGAAATCCATACATGATTATACTTTTCTGAACCGTAATAATCTGCTGATCATGAAAAAACAAGTTTCAGGAAGTTTGGACTGATATTGACCGAGATACGATTGAAATGGTATATTATCCGTATTATTTTTCTACCGTAACTCGGTCAATTTTGGTTTTCGAGACTTGAAATTAGGAAATTTGGAATCAGGGGGTTGTTCCGGTTCAGAAAAGTATAAACAAGCCTAGGTTTTGAAAATTTTTGAAAAATCGTCCACGAGGAGTACAAAATCACTATTTTAAAAAATTTTCAAAACCTATCCTTGTTTATACTTTTCTGAACCGAAATGCTCTCCTGATTCCAAAAAAATAGGTTTCATTAAGCTTAAACCAAAACTGAAAAAGATACGGTAGGAAATTTCAAATTTTTCAAAAAATTAAATTTTTTTAAGTTTTTTAAATTTTTCCAATTTAATCATAATTATTTTTATTCAACCTATTTTAACCTACCAAACATAGAAAACCAAGCTCCAAACCACAAAAACCCAACTAAATCCTCCAAAAATTGGTCAACCAACATAACCCACGTCACCATCCACCATATTGAATCAACTTTTGCACATCCAAAAACCCTTCCCTTCCCCGAAAAAACAACACGATTATAAGTTTTTGTATGTTTTGTTTTTCTTTTTTTCACCCATTGTTTCTTTTTTCCCTTTTTTGTGGCTATGGTGGTGGTGGTGGGCTAGCGGCCACCCAATTTAGCGCATCACTGCGTTATGATGGACCCTCTTTTATTTTTGAGAGAGAGAGAGAGAGAGAGAGAGAGAGAGAACATCATTTTGGTCCCTTTGTCTATTTAGGTACCTCTTACTCTTTTGGTCCCTTCTGAAGAGTGGTCTAGACTATTTTTCTATTTTTAATCAGAATTTCTGGGCTAAGCAGCGTTCAAAAAAATAATTGGGCAATTCTAAATTCCTTAAAAAGTCTAATAAAAGATATGCGCCTTTAAAAACCCTTAAAACTCAATTTTTCATTAAAACAAAAAAATTGTTTTTCGAACACTCAAAAGCTTTCACTTTTCTAAAATTAAATGACACTTTTAATTAATTTTTTTCAAAAATTCAATTTCAGGCCTTTAAAATAGTCCAAAAACGGTCCAAATTGGTCGAATAGGGAAAAAGTTATGCTCATTTAAAAATCCTTCAAAAAATTTTTTTTTTTTCAAAATTTAAAAAAATACCGAATTTCAACTTTTCTTAAATTAAAATGTATTCTATATTATTTTTGTACAAAAATTCAATTTCAGACCTTCAAAATAGTCCAAAAACGGTCCAAATCGATAGACTAGGAAAAAAGTTATGCGCCTTTAAAAAACCCTGAAAAATTTTTTTTTTCAAAATTAAAAAAAAAGACCAAATTTCAACTTTTCTAAAATGAATGATAGCTTATATATTAATTTTTTTCAAAAATTCAATTTCAGACCTTTAAATTAGTCCAAAAACGGTCCAAATCGATCGACTAGGAAAAAAGTTATGTGATTTTAAAAATCCTTCAAAAAAAAAAAATTTCAAAAAAATCGAAAAACATTTTTTTTTATTTTTTCATTATTTTCAGTATGTGTCAATTTTCAATGAAAATAGCTGTTTTTTTCTTTAGAATAGTCAAAAAACAATAAAAACGGGTCATTTTAAAGGAAGTTATGGTTTTTTAAAGTTCGGAAAAGGTAGGTGGGGATAACCAGCGTTCAACTTTTCTTAACCATTGTGGTATTTTTTCCACGGGTTCCTTCCTTTTTTCTGTCGTTTTTTTGTCATTTTCAGATTTTTCCAACGCATTTTTCAACAGCTGTTCCCCCTATTCCCAAACAATACATGTCTGCCTTCCCCTCCCCTCCCTTTTTTCGAATACCCGGAAACAAGGAGGAAATAACTCGATAACTTCTTTTTTCACCTTTCTAAGGGGTTAAAAGAGAGAGAGAAAAAAAGAGAGAAGAAGATTTTGCATCTTTTCATCTTCAAGAAAAAAAAATTGGATGACATCTCCTTCTCCTCCTTTTTATGCACCCCAAAACACACCTTTTTTGCGGAAACTTCTTCTTAATTTTTTTTTGATGAGCAATTTGAAGCTAAATTTAGTCAAGAAATTCAAGAAAAAAGATCATTAAGGACCTCCCAAATTCATGTTTTCCTTAAAAAGCCCACTTGAAGAGTCAGATGGTTTAAAATGAGTTGATTTAGGGTCCCAGGGGGTTTTTGATTAGGAACCATCATAGATCAAAAAAGTTGGTTTTAATTGTTGAAATAGGTCTAGAAATGGCTAAAAATGATTAAAAATAGCTAAAACGGTGAAAAAATGAGCTAAACAGCGCTGAGACAGAGCTAAGCGTTTATAAAAATCAAATTTTTTCAAAAGTAACAAAAATGCTAAGTTTTCTGAAATGTTTCGTGTCTTATATTAATTTTGTTCGAAAATCCGAATTTACACCTTTAAAATAGTCCAAAAACGGTCCAAATTGGTCGATTAAGAAAAAAGTTGTGCGCCTTTAAAAATCCCTGAAAAAATTTTTTTTTTAATTTTTCTATTATTCGGAAGCTAAGCCGTCTTTAACCCATCCCTAACTATCTTAAAACCTCGATTTTTGAATTTCCCTTATTCTGAGCAACTTAACCCCCAAAAGTCCATCCAATTGTTTATATAAACTCCCTCCTTAAAATCCCCTCGTACTAATGATCCAAAGAAAAAGGGAATTAACTTCTTTTTTTCTATAAACATTTCCCTTCTCAGTTTGCTGCCATTTCTAGGGTCTACATAAGAAATGTGACAACTGAGAAGAGGGATACTGTCTATATAGATTGATGACAAGTTGTTATGCATTAGTTATTGAGTCGGAGAAAAAATAGAAAAAATAGAAGAGGATACATATAGTTACATAAATATAAATAATGCGGGGGGTACTGTAGTGGGTCCCAAGAGGCGGATCAAAAATAACTAGTGTTCAAGATAGATGAATAGCAGAAAAAGAGCTAAGCAGCGTGGAAGTTAGGCTGAAGGATCGTTTAGGCCGGGCTAAACATCGTCCTAGCTAGCTCAACAGCGTTCAAAATAGCTTAGCCAGCTAACCACCCACCCCCAAAAATTGCTCATATCTATCATTTCAATCTCTTTCATATTTTTACACATATTTGGTCATTGGTGTCCTTATGATAGTTATATCGGGGTGTTAAATCTAGTTTATCCTTTTATAGGCGTCATTTCCTGGGAAGGAGTTTCCTGATCAAGGGGTTAGCTGCTAGCTTGAAAGCTACTTAGCTAGCCTAAACGTTGCTAGAGGCTTAAACGCCGCTCAGCCTAGCTGCAACGCTCTTAGCTATCTTCAAGTAGCTTCCGGGCCCCCCAAAACCCATTTCTCATCTTTCATCCAAGTACAACCAGTGATTGTGTCAACTTTTGCACACCAAATCATTATTCTTATTGTCACTCTCTCTCTCTCTTCACCTGGCGGGAGCTCCCGTGAAATGAACTCATCTTTTTCACTCTCCACATTTATTACACCCCCCTTTTCATCATCATCGTTTTCAACGAGGGTTGTGATGATGGGGGCTCTCTCTCTCTCTCTCTCTCTCTCTCTCTTTCGTTTTGAAGTGAAGAAAGAGGGAAATATAGACATGACAAGGAGTTTGAAGAGTCGATGGGATGAGTCGAGAGGGGGGACAATGATAATGTCCGTGTGTTATTATTGCACCAAGATTTATGAGTCTTGTTCTAGTTGATTTATTTCGAAAAATTGAGAGAGAGAGAGAGCCTTTTTTGAACGCTGCTTAACCTCCTCTCCCGATTTCTGATCGAAAAAGTGCGGTGGGCGTGGCCTTTCTTCCCCCCTAGACTCCGCCCACTTTCACCACTCCCCTCGTTTCCTCGAAGACTCACAAGACTGCGGTTTTTCTGTTATTTTAAGAATTTTTCATTTTTTTAGAGAACCGAAAAACTTGAAATGACCTAGACGCGTTCCTAGAATTTTTGTTTTCCTGGTTTTGAATTATATATAAGTTATATATATATTATATATAAATTATATATATATAATTGTGAACTTCCTGACTTTTTTGAATATAGTTATTATATATAATATATAAAATATTATATATATTATATATAAAATAGATAATAAGTTCCTGGTACATAATTTTCCGCCTAATTTCCCCCCAAAACTCTCCAATTTTTTGCTAACCATTGTTGCTCATAGTAAAAAAACATATCCAGAAGGCGTAAAACAGGAGGACGAAGGAGCCTCCTCCCCACAGAATCAGATTAGAATTTCGCGTGTTGCCTTTTCTTCTCGTCACTTTTCCACTCCTCCTTCTTGAAATTTTTTTTCTTCGTTGAGATTTTTGAAACTTTTCTGGGAATTGGATTATTTTTTCTTTCAAAGATTTACTAATTTTCCATGTTTTTTTCTTCCAGATCCCCTCTATCACTATCCATAAATTATATGTCGCGATGAAATGGTGTTCTCGTTCATTCTTACATTTACCATCAGTGTTGTGGCTGCGTTTGATGATGGTCAGTTTCAATTTGTTTAGTTTTTGATGAAATCAAGAAGTTTAGGAAATTTTACCTAGGAAAAATTGCTTTTTTTTTGGAAATTTTAAGTTAAAATGTTTTTTTTAGAGGTCCAAACTTAAAAATAATGTAATTTAGTCAATTTTCAAGAGATTTTGATGATTTTTAGCTTAAAAATCTCAGATTTTTATGCATTTTAACATAGAAAAAGCTGGGAAATGTGAAAATAGAGAAAATTTGGTGAAAAATGATTTTGGTCTATAGAAATATAGGTTTTAGGGGTTCCAACTTCAATATAGTGTAATTTAGTCAATTTTCAAGTGATTTAGATGATTTTTGGCTGAAAAAGCTTAGATTTTTATGCATTTTAACATAGAAAAAGCTCTTAAATGTGAAAATTGAGAAAAAATAGGACAAAACGATTTTGGTCTATAGAAATATAGGTTTTAGGGGATCCAACTTCAAAATAGTGTAATTTAGTCAATTTTGAAGGTTTCAAAGTGGGTTTTAGCTTAAAAAACTTGGATTTTCAATGATTATTCTTTTAAATAAGCTCCAGAATTGAAAAATTCAGAAAAATTGGTTTAAAATCGTTTTGGTCAATGTATACCCTATTTTTAGTGCTCCAAACTTCAAATTAGTGTAATTTAGTCAATTTTAAAGGGTTTTGGATGATTTTTGGCTCAAAAAACTTGGAGTTGCTTAAATTTTAATTTAAACTAGGTCCTAGATTCATAAAATTAAAAAAAAACCCGGTCCCACAAGGATTCAAGAGCCTGGGCCCAAAGATACCATAGTTCAGGCTGTTTTAACGGTATCTAGACCATTTTTGACCCGGAAACCTTTTTTTTTAATTTTCCTAAATTTTGTTCTTATAACCCTCAATTCCTGCCCAAACCCCTTTTCCCACCTATTTCAAATCCCAAAAATATAATAAAAGTTCAAAAGAAAATTACCCAATTTTCCCCCGTCAAAACATCCCTTCAGACGACGACAATAGCGCCTTTGTCGCCAAATAATTGCTTAGCTTCTCTCTAGAAATGTCTTGTAAAAGCAAAAAAGGGGGGAGGACGGGAAGCTGTTCAAAAAAGGAGGGGGGAAGGAAATTGAAATTGACTTAGTCACACTACTTCCTGTCTAATAAAATTAGAAATTTGTATTAGTATTAGACTGAGGGAAGCGACTAATTCGATGTTTGTTTTCTAGAGAGAGAGAGATTTTTGGTTTAGTAGGGAGCTACCTGGCTTAGCTAAGCAGCGCTAAAGGGAGCGAAGCAGCTTCAAAGTTAGCTTAGCAGAAGGCCTCCATAGCCTTAAAGCTAGCCTAGCCAAGCCCCTCCCAATCCATTTCATTTCCAGAATGCGTGAAATGCGACCTTCGCTCCTCATACTGCAAAACATGGGAGAACATGACGCAGAGTTGCGAGTGCCGCGACGGCTTCGCCCGCATCTCCAACGGATCGTGTGCCAGTAAGTGCTTAACCTCAACCCCCACTTGAGATCCCCCCTCTCTAGGGGTTTTATTTTTATTTTTATTTATTTGCCGCCCTTCAATTTATAAAGGGATTTTTAGTGGTGAGCGATTTGGCACGAGGCGGCATGGGTACGGCACTCGATTCCGAAGAGGACGAACCGTTTTGTGTTCTCGGGCAGGCGGAAAAGGCGGCGACGAGGTAAGCCATGGTCCCAACTGATTTTTGACCCGTGTGTGCAAAGTACCCCGAAAGAAACATGATCCATTTTCATGTCTGAACAACATTTTGTAACTCGATCCCTCTTATCATACCAACCCCCTGATAAAATTTCAAATGTCCTCTATCAGGTTGCATCTCTCTTTTTTTCCAGAATCCTCACCGAATTGCTCAGCAAATACGATCGGAATCTTGTGCCGAAGATGAAGGGAGTCGATGTGGATGTTGAATTGTTGATTCAGAGGGTTTCGGAGATTTCCGAGATTCAGTCGAGCTCAACGATGCACATTTTGTTTAGTCAGATTTGGCACGATCCCGGGTTGTCGTTTGAGGTACTTCGGCCTAGTCAAGGACATGGTGGCCTAGAGAAAATGGGATTTCCAGGCCATGATAGCTCAAAATGAAGAGGAAGTCAAGACGAGTATTTTGGTTTTTAGAGAAATCAAAAATAATGATTTTAAGCTGAGTTATAGCGATTTGAAGTTGGTGACCTGGTTTGGATTTCTAGGCCACCAACTTAAAATCGTTATAACTCAGCTTAAAATCATTATTTTCCAATTCTGAAAAGACCGAAACACTCGCCTTGGCTTCCTCTTCAATTTGATCTAACATGGCCTAGAAGTTAAATTTTTAGGATTTCTAGGCCACCAACTTCAAATCGCTGTAACTCAGCTTAAAATCGTTGTCTTTTTTTCAATTCTGAAAAGACCAAAATACTCGTCTTGGCTTTCTCTTCGATTTTAGCTACGATGGCCTAGAAATCCTATTTCTTGATTTTCTAGGCCACCAATTTCAAATCGCCATAACTCAGCTTAAAATCATTATTTTTAAATTCTCTAAAAACCATTAGATTCGTCTTAACTTCCTCTTCAACTTGAGTCATCATGACATAGAAAACCAAATTTTCTAGACCATGGTTTCCTCTTCCAAACTCAACCTAATTCCAGCACGAAGAAGGTGCGCACTGTCTAACCAACTTATCGCTCTCCCACCGAATGGTCGACAACATCTGGCTCCCAAATGTCTGTATAGTCAACTCAAAAGGCTCCGCAATCCATAAATCCCCTACTCCGAATATCTTCCTGGCTATCTTCCCGAACGGAACCGTTTGGATGAACTACCGAGTCGTTGTGGAGTCTCCCTGTGAAATGGACTTCTCTTTCTTCCCAATGGATCGTGTCATGTGTACCACTATCTTCGAGAGTTACGCGTTTAACGTTGGAAAGGTATTTTTAGTTCGCTTAGGCTGTCACTAATGGATAATTCAGGTCCGATTACATTGGAAGCGTCAGGGACAGCCAGTGGAGTTCATAGACGACGTTAAGCTGCCAGATTTTCATATGACCAAATTTGTGCATGAGAAGGCCACGTTTATTTATCCGGCTGGAGTTTGGGATCAGGTAGGGAGGTCCTTAGCAAGCTTATGCAATGCTAAGGAAGCTTAGGCTATGTTAAGCTAGCTAAGGCTATGCTAAGCTAGCTTAGGCTATTCTTTGCTAGCTTAGGCTATGTTGAGCTAGCTTAGGTGATGTTAAGCTAGGTTAGGCTATTCTTAGGTAACTTACGCTATCCTTAGCTAGCTTAAGCTATCCTAAGCTAGCCTAAACGCTACTCCTCTGAAAAACCACAAAATAACAATGTCGCCAACAGTTGTCTCAGTCATGTTATTATTGTTATATATATCTATCGATATATTTTCTTCCTCTCTCCCTCATCCGAATTCCACTCATGTCAATCACACACGTGCTAAACACTTACGAAAAACTCATCCATCATTTGACACATTTTTCAAATTGATGGGAGGTTTTTCGGGGGAATTGGGGATGGGAGAGGTCAAAAAGCATAGCTAAGCCCTAATAACTTTGCAGCTTAACATAAAACTGCTATTCCGACGCTCCTATGGCTTCTACATCCTCCAAATCTACCTACCCACCTACTGCATGGTCCTAATCTCATGGATCTCGTTCTGGTTGGATCGTCGAAGTCTCCCCGCTCGTGTCACCCTTGGCGTCTCCTCCCTTATGGCTCTAACACTACAGTACTCAAATGTTTCGCGGAGTTTACCCAAGGTATGTTGGAGGGGAAGGGGCCTAAAATATGAAAATTTGAAAATCCAAAAAAAAAATCTAGTCTTGGGAGTTCAATCCGACTCCGAATCTACTGTTGACATCGGTAAAATCGCTTCCACTGTTTTCGCCCACTTCACCTTGCTTTTTTATTTAAAAAAAAATCCGAAATTTTAAGAAAAAATAATTCTAGGTGTCATACGTGAAAGGTCTGGATTTGTTCATGTTCGGTTGCATTGTCTACATCTTTTTGTCGATTGTCGAGCTGGCGGTGGTCGGGTCACTGGAGCAGAGGAAACAGAATCGGTAAGTGGCGTTGAAGCTAGGCTAAGCCAGGGTTAAGCTAGCCTAAGCTAGCCTAAGCTAGCCTAAGCCATCCTAAGCTAGCCTAAGCTAGCCTAAGCCATCCTAAGTTAGCCTAAGCTAGCCTAAGCCATCCTAAGTTAGCCTAAGCTAGCCTAAGCCATCCTAAGCTAGCCTAAGCTAGCCTAAGCCATCCTAGGCTAGCCTAAGCTAGCCTAAGCCATCCTAAGTTAGCCTAAGCTAGCCTAAGCCATCCTAAACTAGCTTAAGCCATCCTAAACTAGCCTAAGCCATTCTAAACTAGCCTAAACTAGCCTTAACTAACCCAAGCTAGCCTAAGCTAGCCTAAACCAGCCTAAACTAGCCTAAGCTAGCAGAAACTAGCCTAAACTAGCCTAATCTAGCTAAGCAGCGTTTAAACTTAACTTAGCCTATTCTAACCCAGTTTTCATGTAGTTTTCAGTCATTTTCAGACAGTTTAAGCCTATCACTTCACTAAATACCCATTTTCCAGAACAAATGTGGACGGCGACTTTCTATCGGATGATGACATCAAAAAGAACATATTTCAACGCACATTCTCGACCAAATCTTTTAAGTCGGGCTATGTAAGTCCTTGTTCACGTACTTTGCTTCTCTGACCAAAAGGGGGTACTACTTAATGCTCATTTAGGCTAGATGCGTAGGGGGAGGGTGGTGACTACCAAATAGTAAGAAAGAATTAGGACTTAAAAACCCCAGAGAGTGTGTCTCGTCAAGCGTGCCCTCGGGGCACTTTATTTCTTCATGAACCAACCATCATCGTTAATCACTTTTTTTTCTTCTCCCCACCCTTCGTCATTATTATTGCAAAATTTTTTGTTTTTGGGGTGGGTCTAGGGGGACTGAAATTTTGAGAGTGAGAATTTGGGTTGAAAATTGAAATTGTTAGAATCGCGGGGCTAAGACGGTTTGGAAAAATATAATCATGGTAAGGTTTTGTGAAAATTGGGAAAATTTGCATTTTTTAATTTTGCATCTCACCATGAAATCATATTTTCTACCGTATCTCTTCCAATTTTGATTTTTACGCCGTGTAACCTGGAAATTCGTGATCAGGGAGTTTTTCCGGTTCAGAAAACTATATACAAGGCTAGGTTTTGAAAAAGTTGAAAATCGGTCATTTTTGTACTCCCCGTGGACAATTTTCAAACTTTTTTGAAACCTAGCCTTGTTTATACTTTTCTGAACCGGAAGAATCTTCTGATTCCGAATTTCTAGGTTCCAGAGAGTAATAGTCAAATTTAGCCGAGTTACGGTTAAAAAATGGATGTCGATGAAATTCAATTTTAACAGTATCTCGGTGAATTTTGATTTTCACGATCTAAGACCTAGTTTTTTATAATCAGGGGGCCAAGACGGTCTACAAAAGTATAAACAAGGCTAGGTTCCAAAAACTTTTGAAAATTGTCCACGAGGACTACAAAAAAGACCGATTTCAAAAATTATCGGAATCTAGTCATCATTATATGATTCTGAACCGGAATAATCCCCTGATTTCGAAAAACCAAGTCTCGTTGAATGAAAATCGAAATTGGGAGATCTAGACTAGAAAATAGGAGGGATAAGCTCCAAAAACTACCGTAACCTGGCTAATTTTGCTCTAAACTTAATGAAATCTAGATTTTTTGAAATTAGGTTGCCAAGAGGGTTAAGAAAAGTATAAAGAAGGCTAACTTTTTTATTTTTTTAACATTTTTCGGGCCTAAAATAGGCTTAAAAAAGACTAAAATCTATTTTTTCCAGGGCGCCCGACACCATCAATTCTCAGAATGCGCTAGCCCGGAAGACGGCGGAGAATGGCCCAAAACTCGAACCGAATGGGCCGAGAGGACATATGTCGAGTGTCCCGAACCAGAACCACCCGAAAGTAATCGGCATCCGGAAGTCGAGAATGATAGTAATAATAAGGTGAGTGGGATTTCTAGGCCACGGATTTCTAGGCCACGCAATCTATTGGTTCTAGAAGGATCTAGAAGGAACCTCGTGATCACCAATTTTCTGTAATAGGATTAGCAATCTGAAATTTAGAGAAAAAAAAACAAAATAAAAACTGAAAACACGGTTTCTGTAGGTTTTCAGGTGACGTGGTTAGGCTAGCAGCGTTCAAGATAGCTAAGCAGCGTTGAGAATAGTCCAGGTCAAAAGTCACTTGATTTTCGATTTCCGATCATTTTTTTCTTTTCTGATTCGATCATCTTAAACCTTGAATGACCTTGCAGATGCTGGTATTAGTGAGGCAGCGACGAGCGTCACGGAAACGAAGGAAACGGTTAATGAGCGGAAAATTGTTTCAGCGGTGGACGGCTGAGGACATGGATCGGTGAGTGGGGCTTTTGGGATGTCGATATTCGGATTCAGGGGGTCATTCCCGTTCAGAAAAGTATAATCATGCCTGGGTTCCAAAAATTCGGATTTTCCGAAAATCAGGTGTCATAAAAATGTATTTTCTACCGTATATCGGTCAATTTGGAATTTTACTCGATGAAACCTAGAAATTCGGAATCAGGAGGTTTTTGCGGTTCAGAAATGTATAAACAAGGCTAGGTTTCGAAAAAAATTTTTTTTTTGTCCACGAGGACTACAAAAATGACCGATTTCAACTTTTTCAAAACTTAGTCTTGTTTATACTTTTCTAAACCGGAATAACCTCCTGATTTCAAAAAAATAAGTTAAAGCTGATGAAAGTCAAAATTGGCCGAGTTACGGTAGAAAATGGTTCTGATTAAGTATAATTTCTACCGTATCTCGGTCAATTTTGATTTATACGACCTGAAACCTAGAAATTTGAAATCAGGGGGGTTTTCCGGTTCAGAAAACTATGAACAAGGCTAGGTTTCAAAAAAAGTTGGAAAATTGTCCACGAGGAGTACAAAAATGACTTTTTTCAAAACCCGGCCTTGTTTATACTTTTCTGAACCGAAATAACCTCCTGATTCCAAAAAAACTAGTGCCGCTGTCTAAAAATCCTTTTTGGCCGGCTTACGGTAGTTTTCCATATATTTTGGGACAAAAAACCGAAAAAAAAATTTTTTTTTTTTTGAAAATTTCAACGTAATTTACAAAATGACCCCTTAAAAACCAACAATCACATTCTAAAAGTTCTAATCTAAAACTATGAAGTAGTCACACGAAAACGAAAAACACTTGAGTCTAATTCCAATGACGTCTTCAAGTTTGTCATAGAATTTTTTTTCTAGAATATTGCTCATCTTAAATTAATTTCCAGATTCTGTCAAAAACTCTTTCCAATCACTTTCACATTCTGCAACCTCATCTACTGGATGTACTATACGGCCAAGTCCAAGGACTAAGGATTCCCCTTGGATTGTGTTCAAAATGCCTTATTCAAATTTTCTTTTTCTTTTTTTCTTCTTTGTGATATTTATGTGCCATGATGAACCGTTTTGATTCAAAAAAGATTTTTTTCAATTTCATTTAGGTGGCCTAGAACCCTCAAACTAGGCCACCAACTTAAAATCGCTGTAACTCAGCTTAAAATCATTATTTTTCAATTCTCTAAAGACCAAAATACTCGTCTTGATGTCCTCTTCAATTCGAGTTATCATGGCCTAGAAATCCTATGTTTTGGTTTTCTAGGCCAAATCGTTGTAACTAGGCCTACTTCGTTATTTTTCCCTATTTTTAGGGTAACAACGGCCTAGATTCCCCTCGAAATGGAATTTCTAGGAGCGATTTTGGCTCTAGTGGCCTAGAAACCTAAATCAAGAGAATCCTAGGCCATGATAGCTCAAAATGATGAGGAAGTCAAGACGAGTATTTTGGTGTCTCTAGAATTCAAAAATATCAATTTTGAGCCGAGTTATAGCGATTTGAAGTGGTGGCCTAGAAGTTCTAACTCGGCCACCAAATTAAAATCGCTGTATCTTGGCTTAAAATCGGTATTTTTCAATTCTGAAAAAACCAAAATATTCGTCTTGACTTCCTCTTCAATTTGATATACAATGGCCTAGAAATCCCATTTTTTGGTTTTCTAGGCCATGTACTTCAAATCGCTCTAACTCAGCTTAAAATTGATATTTTCTATTTCTAACAACTCCAATGGGTTTGTCTTAACTTCCCCTTCATTTTGATCTATCATGGCCTAGAAATCTATGAATTTCGATTTCTAGGCCATCAACCTCAAAACCATAAAAATCGAGATTTTTAAAAAAACTATTCTTAGCCAATTGATCTCTGACATTTCAAAAATTTCCGGATCCATAATCCATCACGTCACTATTTCATCCAAATATAGATCATTGACCTATCCCAAAAAAAATTTTTTATTTCCCAATTCCAACTTATTTTGTCAAAAGACGACACATGTCTTCTCGTCTTCTAGAGACATTCAATTGAAAACATTCAAAAAACAAGACAAAAAGTGGGCGGAGTCTATGATGAGAGAGAGAGAGAAAAAGAGAAAAAGAGGGTCTGTCTCTATAAAACAACACAAAAATGTTCTCTAATTGAATCAGAAACAACATTTAATTCAATCATCATGAAAATCCCGATGGCGATTGCGGAACTCGTTTCCGAATTTTCGGGCCTTAACAGGACGCCCGCTTTCAAGCCGGTCACCAATTGTCCGGAGGATAAGACTACCCCGACGCAACAGGCTAAATATAATGGAAGTAATCGGAGACAGTCGGTGGTGATTACCGTTGGAGCGGTGAGTTTTTTTAAATTTTGATTTTGGGAAATTTTGAAAAAAAATGTTTTTTTGAATTTTTTTGGCCCATATTTTCTACCGTAACTCTTTGAATTTTGATTTTTACTCTCTCTAACTTGGAAATTCGAAACCAGGAGGCTTTTCCGGTTCAGAAAACTATAAATAAGCCTAGCTTAAAAAATTTTTCGAGTTTCGATATTTTGGGTCCAATCACGAAATCACATTTTCTACCGTATCTCCGTAAATTTTGATTTTTACCACCTGGGACCTTGTTTTTTGAAATCAGGAGGTTCTTGCGGTTCAGAAAAGTATGAACAAGGCTAGGTTTCAAAAAATGTTGAAAAATTGTCCACGAGGACTACAAAACTGACCAGTTTTCAAAATTGACGGAATCTAGTCGTGATTATACTCATTCGAAGCGTCTTGATCTCCTGATCCCAAAAAACCAATTTTCAAGTCGTAAAAATCAAAATTAAGCGAGTTACGGTAGAAAAATGGGGTTGATGATATACAATTTCTACCGTATCTCGGTCAATTTTGATTTTTACGATCTAAAACCTAATTTTTTGAACTCAGGGGGCCAAGACGGTCTAGAAAAGTATAATCAAGCCCTGGTTTCAAAAAATGTTGAAAACTTGTCCACGAGGAGTACAAAAATGACCAATTTTTTAAATTATCGGAATCTAGTCATTATTATATGATTCTGAACCGGAATAATCCCCTGATTCCAAAAAACTTAGTCTCAAGGCTTAAAAACCAAAATTAGCCGATTTACTCCTCCAAAACCATCCCATTCCAGGACAAAATCCCGACTATCCCCTCGGCCCCTTCATCAATCCGTAAATCCTCTCGAGTCGACGAACCCGACATCAAATACCGTAAGAATCGTCGTCAATCCGCCCCTTGTATCTCCACAATTGGTAGTACCACGTGTCTAAAAGAGAAGATTAGTCGATTACGAAGTGCTAATAGTTCTGGTGATGAACAAGATGATATTCAAGAGGATGAGGGAGAATCTGAAGATTTTCATGTGAAGACAAGGAAACAATCCGTTTCTTATCGAGTTGCTTAAATAATTTTTATTTTGGAAAAAAAAATTTTTTTTCGAAATTCTTATTAAATATGCTTTAATTCTTGTATATAAACATGTATATTTAAACGCTGCTTAGACTACAAACTACACAATTTTTCAGATTTTTTTTTCCTAATTTTTGAAAGAAAAAAAGTCAATTTTTATAGACAAAACAAGATAATAAAAAAATCATTTGAAAAGGAAAAAAAATATGGTCAAACATCATTTAACCTGTTTTTAGGGTAATTTAGGTTATTTTAGGCCTTTTTAGGCCTAGTTAAGGCCTATTTTTAGGCTATTCAGGCCATTTTCACAATAAAATTTATATTTTTTGAAATCAAGGGCTCACTGCGGTTCAGAAAAGTATAAACAAGGCTAGGTTTCAAGAATTTTCGAAAATTGGGTCTGAAACGGCCTGAAACGGCCTGGAAAAGCCCGAAAATTGAAGTTTTTGAAATCTATTCATGATTATATTTTTCTGAACCGCAATGACTTGGTGATCATGAAAAAACAAGTTTCAGGAAGTTTGGACTGAAATTGACCGAGATACGGTAGGAATTCATTTTCGCTAAAAAATGTTTTCTACTGTAACTCGGACAATTTTGATTTTTACGAATTGAGACTTGGTTTTTCAGAATCAGGGGCTCATTCCGGTTCAGAAAAGTATAAACAAGGTTAGGTTTCCGATATTTTTTTGAAAATTGTCCACGAGGAGTACAAAAATGTTTTTTTTTTCAAAATACTCGAAACCTAGCTTTGTTTGTATTTTTCTGAGCCAAAAAAAACCTCCTGATTTCAAAAAAAAAAACAAGCTCTCGATTTGTAAAAATCTAAATCCCCTCGAAGTTCAGACTACAATTGACGGAGATGCTACAGTAATTTGAGCTGCAGATTATAGAAAATAAAAATAATGCAAATTACGGTCGAGAAATTTATTGATAAAAAACACATAATCTGTGAGTCATTGTCCAGAAACGATAGCATTGAATCGTTTCACATTGTGTTTGATTGCTTTCAAGTAATGTTCGAGTTCATCAGTAGGGCTGCTTCGTCCCATAAATTGTATCTCCTGATCCTTCATCATATTCTTAACCAGCACGATTTCTTGGTATGTCAAATCAACTTTCGACAATATATCCCATTTCGCCAGGCTTCTCTTCGCTATATCCAAACGGGTCGTTTCTTCACATTGCTCAAGTACTTCAATATGTCTTTTGTCCCAATAAGTATATGAAATATTATTAAGGAACGCCTTTACGACATCAGGATATTGATAAGACGGCCTGGGCAAAAAATCGACAATAGCCACTTGCCTATTGTCTCCCCATATTCCTAAAATACCGTTTTTTCGAAAAGATTTTTGAAAAAATTATTTGAAGAAACTGACCACAATTATCGGCATGCAAGTCATCGATTTGAAGTATTGTACCTAGCAACAGGATTTGTACAAGAATCTCTACGGATATTTCTTCTCCCATTCTCGAGATTGGATTGAAGCTTTCGTTCCATTTGGTGGCAATGTACCTAAAAATTTAACATTTTTTTAAAAAATAGAAGAAAAATTTGATACTATTACATTGATGTTGTGGGTCCGGTAAATTCGTTTGGCAACAGGAATTCCACAACAGGACCGACTAGAATTAGCTCTAGCAATTTATAAATATAAAACTCTTTTATATCAGGAGATTGACCTTTTGCCGAGCCGCTAGAACTACCATAATGATGGCATCTAAAAAAAATTTTGAATTGTTGCGATTTAGGGAAAAATTCACTTCAAGTTATATTTTGTCTCCGTCTTTTCATTATGAAGTTTTACAAAAACCAGAGTATTTTTCCTAGTCCCTCCAAGTTCCTCAGGTCGAGGTTCAAAACGGCAAACAAAACCAGATTCATCGACGGCTCCGAGTTGAAAATGTTTTTGACGAAAATGCTTGGTGGCAGCTTCTTTCATCAGACCCGGGGTGCTATCAGTCCATGACGCAATTTTGTGATGATAATTCCTACGGAATTTGTTGAACAGAACGTAAACATCAAAGAATCCACTTTCCATCAGTTTCTTGTGAATCCTGACAGCTCCTCGAGCACTTGATATTCGTTCACGACCAGGTTTCAGTGCAACCTCGACTGATTCTTTATATTCTTCATACCAAATACATCCCGAATGAATCTGGAACGATTCACTTGCAAGAAACACATGAGAAACAACAACTTACTGCAGTGATCTTATCCAAATGTTTTATATTAATTTGGGAAATTGGGGTAATAACGTCAAAACCAAAGATTCGTCGTCCGTCGGCATAAGAAAGGATCAATGATTCACGTTGAATACTAAAATGTGTAGAAATCCGCGCTTCCAGGAGATCCAATGTTGACTAAATTGATTTTTGAAATAATCTATGATCAGTAATTATTAAATACCTGATCTGGTAACATCAACTTGAACTCATCGTGTGCCACTTTTTCGTGGTCAACCAGCGATACAAATAACTGCATTTTGGTGATTTTCTGAAATGAAAAAAAAATCGTTCCCGGTGGCCACAAGTTCCAATAAACAAAAATGAGTTCGTAAATTTCAATGGAACGTGTTTTTAAAAAACGTGAAAACTTGTTTAATTTTTTGTACTGAAAAATGAGTTGTTAGGTGGAAAAAAATTGTTTTCCGCATTTATGTTTTAAAATATTAGATGAAAAATTGATAGATCTGGCAAATACAAATTCTTTGAGAGGTCAAACGTCTAATTTGAGTAACTGCGAGTGACTCTAGAGCTCTCTTTGTATTATGCTTGAAAAAATGGTTTTTAGAAAATTTCAGAGTTTTCAGAAGCAAAACTTTAAAAAGTTCGATGAAAACTTTGACTTGGGAGCCTAGGGTGCGGAGTTGAGATTTCCGACTAATATGACTTCAATTAGGACCCTAGTGGCTACTAAAATCAGTTTTCAAAAGTTGCTGCGGACATCTGGAATTTCAGAAAATTCGACCTAAAAATTAGTACTGAATCCTGTTGATTTTCTAATGAAACTTCTTTTGGGGACCCTCTCGCTACTGTACCGAAATTTTTCATGTTAAAAATTACGGTTCGATGGCCGAGCTCGGCCTAGGGGAAGGGGGCTAGGTTGGTGTGCGGAGGGTATATTGTTCGACCTCCCCACACGTCAACATTTTTTAAAAGTTTTTAGTTATTGGCAGGTGACATTTTTTGGTCTTTGAGGCTCTTTTTTGAATTTTCCATAAGAAAACCATGCATACCATATCCGCCTGTATTCATTCCAAAAGTTTTTCGAAAAAATTTTTTTTTGGGAATTTTCAATTTTTCGATGGACCATGGCCTTGAAGTTTTTTTCAAGGCATTCATGGATCCGATAAAAACTTCTAGGATTATCAATGATGATTGAAAGGTTAGAAAACTCCATAAAAACATGGGTTTTCATCAATAGTAACGTTCTAGACCATTTTTTGATCAGCCAAGTGCTCGCTCATGAAAGCGAATTTGACTGTCTGGACCATGGACCATGAAAAATTGAAAAAATTTTCAAAAAAATTTCTTTTCAAATTTCTTCGGGAAACACTTTTGGAAGTTGGACTGTGGAAAAGAGATTGTGGAAAAGATGGCCGGCCCGCGGGCCGGACCGGGCCGGGCCAGGGTTTTTCAAAAAGCGGGCCGGACCGGGCCGGGAAAAAAATTCTGGCCCGGCCCGCTATCTCACTACGTGATAATTATGCGGCTTTTTGAAAATGGAAATTGCGAAACTTCATAAATTTCAACAAAATACTTTAGAATTTGACTTTTAATTTGTTTGTGGCTCTTATTCTAACGTTTTATCACAATTCTTAATTTTTTCGGAAAAAATAAGAAGCATTTCAAAAAAATTTGTATTGAAAATTTTGTAGGCGGGCCAAGTGGGCCGGGCTGGCCAACGGGCCGGGTCGGAAAACTGTCGGCCCGGCCCGGCACGGCCGTCCACATGTATGATAATAAAAGCTCAAAAAACGGCATTTTAAGCTGAAAAATGACATTTTTAAATATTTAGGTCAAGCTTTCTCGGCCCATAGGCGTCGGCAGCAACTTTTGAAAACTGATTTTAGTAGCCACTAGGGTCCTTATTAAGTGAGACCATATTAGTCTGGAATCCAAACTCCGCGCCCTAGTCGAAGCACCCAAGTGAGTAAATTCGTCGAAAACGAATGAACATTTTTCTTATAGGAAAATTTGCCGAAAAAGTACAATTTTCAATCGAAACATGGTTTTCAGAAGCTTCTCAGCTTAAAAATCATTCAAAAGCTCGAACGATTATGACCTGAGTAGGGAGCAAAAGGCGAATGACGCATTTATTATTTCATTCCGAATTCGTGTTTTAATTTTTCACGCGTTTTTTGACTTTTTAGAAAAATGGTGAATTTTTTAAAAATTCTTGTAAAATTATTCGAGAAGACCCTGAAAAAGAAAAAACCTTATTTTCACAGACAAGGCTGTTTTTGGCTGTTGGAAGTGGCTCATTAGCACCATGTTTTTAGGTGTCCCCTTGTATGTGACATTAAATTTTGACCTGCATCCATCAAAACTTTCCCCGGCAATTCAAATTACTTTCTAAAAACCCTGCTTTTAGGTGTCGCTTTGTCTAAGGTATTGAGCTATGTATCCATCAAAATTTTGCTTCCAAAAAGTCATATTCATCTGCGCTACAAAAATTCTATTTGGGGTCCAAAAATTCGCTCATCCGCGGTGAAAAAAAAATCTGGGAATGAAAGTTCTAATTCCAAAAGCCACATGAAATTTTTTCCTAAAAACCAAAAAAGCGGGAAAAATTAAAATTCGAAAAAGAATTAAAATTCGAAAAATCAAGTAATAAACTCGTCATTCACGTTTTGCTTCTTACTCATTTTCAATAAATACGGCCCCTCATTTGTCATAGAGATCCTAATTATTGAAACTGAATTGGTTTTGATCACGATATCAGTTTTTTTTAAATGATTTTACTTTCAAATTATTCAACCCTTGGCTTAAAAATGGCAAGTTTTCTTACTATATTGAAAAATCTAAATTCATCAGTTGACACTTTCTTTCAACGTTCTAAAAGTATTCTGTTCTATTTTGCGCGCTAGTATTTTTACACTTACATGCAAGGGGAGTCTCAAAAAAAAAGCAACTCACAAAAATACTCCTATTTGATTGAAGGATCGAACCAAGTAATGTTTTCGCGTATATCCAGAAACTTGCTTTGTTAGCGGTGAATAATCAGGGAATGAAAATTTGATTTCCAAAAGCCACGTGAATATTGATTTAAAATTTGGGAGGGGGGGGGGGGCAAAAATCTAAATCAAGATCAATGTTCCGTGAAGCCATGAAACGCGATAAACCCCTTGCACGTGAGTCTAAATTAACAAGCTCTCATCTAGAAACGCGCCTTATCTCGTATTGGAAATTGTGCTCAGCGTGATTCTTATTAAAAATGCAAGATTTTTGACATTTCCTTTTTATGGCTCGCAAAAATTAATACACTTTCTATAATAAAAAGATGCGCAAACATCATCGATTAAATTATATAAGCTGCTTAACGAATAAAATAAGATAAAAAGACAGGAGATTCTTCAATAACCGAGACAAAACTTAATTTATTGAAAGAATTGGCTCTATAAAATAAAGCATTTTCAAAAGACTACAGAAAAAGGAAAAGCACCTAAAAAAAAAACAATTAAAATTGATGAAAGAATGCGATGGAGACAGCTTCGACGCGCTCTGCGTCTCCGCTCTCAGACACGTCACTCTCATCACTATAGCCCCAACCGTGTTTGCGTGTCGCGTCGCGTGCGTCAATTTCGACTGAGGGAAATGTGTGGTCCTGACCACATAGTGAGGAAGGATGAGGAAAAAGGCCACACAAAGAGGAATTGCCAGGGTCAAGAGGAAAGAGAGAGAGAGAGAGAAAGAGAGAGAGAGAGAGAGAGAGAGAGAGAGAGAGAGAAAGAGATATTAGCTAGGTTTGGTCAACGTTGATTTTCGCCACATTTCGGGCTAGTTTAGGCACTAAAATGAACCGGGTGCGAATTCCGATTAATCTGATCGTTTTTCTCATAAAAAAATGCTAAGTTTTGAGCCCCATATTGGCTAGGTTTGGTAAAATTTGGTTTTTAAGACATATTCTCCCAGAAACTCGACCAATGCTGACTAAGTTGGCGTACAGTTTCAAGTCAAACCGCCCCCTAGCTACTGTAAAAAATTGAGCTCGACTGAGAAAATTAACATTTTTGCCGAAAAAGGTAACCACCAAATCTTGACGTATTATGGTTGCTGACACTATTTTAAGCATTTTTTGTGTTCAAACCAAAATTCTATCTCTACTCCTTAAAATAGTGTCAGCAACCATAATACGTCAAGATTACCTTTTTCGGCAAAAATGTTAATTTTCTCAGTCGAGCTCAATGTTTTACAGTAGCTAGGGGGCGGAGCCAAATGAAATATACGTCATAGTTCTTAGAAGTACTAGTACACTTATTATATGAAATATCAGCCCATAAGAATCGGTTTGACTTGAAACTGTACGCCAACTTAGTCAGCATTGTTCGAGTTTCTGGGAGAATGTGTCTTAAAAACCAAATTTTACCAAACCTAGCCAATATGGGGCTCAAAACTTCGCATTTTTAAGATAAGAAACAGCTAGACTAGTCCCAACCAGCGGAAAATTTGCGGCTACACCGCAATTTCCACTGGTAAATCAACAAACTCTCAACAAAAAAAAAACATTTTATTCAAAATTAAGTCCTCTTTAACTTGGATTTGAGTATAAACGTTTTCTAAGCCTTTCAATGTAGACATTTTTCTATTGGAATTAACTTTTCTGAACCGGAAAAACCGCCTGATTCCGAATTTCTAGGACCCAACTCATAAAAATCGAAATTGACCGAGTTACGCTTCAAACCAACCCGAATTACCGTATTTACTCTAATAGTACGGCACCTCTAATTGTTTGGCAGCCTCTATTAAGCCGGCAGGCAAATGAGAAGTTTGAAAAATAGCGCGGCAGCCTCTAATTGTACGGCACTCCCTTTCCATACAGCTGTTTCTAATAAGCAATTTCAATTTATTTTCATACTTTTGTGACAAAAAATTGAGTATTCTTCTTAATTTCGGCATTTCGAATCATTTTATAAGAAAAATGACGAAAATAAGTACAAATTTGTCCAATTTTTGTTCAATATTCGACTAGTTTTGATTAAAATTAGGAGACAATTTTCTTAAAAGAGGGGTTGAAAAATAAGCCGGCAGTCTCTAATTGTTCGGCACTCTCTATTAAGCCGGCAGGGAAATGAAGGTCACGAAAAATAATCCGGCATGCCGTACTATTAGAGTAAATACGGTAATATGACACTGTAGTGGCAATGCAAAACTGCTAACAGCTCCTTGCCAAGCGACCGAATGGGATTCATTAAATCCATAAAACATCACACAAACGGGCGGTCCCGTTCTTAATTCATCTTTTTGAGTATAGTTAATGGTCTCTGGTTCGCTTCCAAACTGTATTTCGGGAAGGTATGATAGGTAATGTTCTGGAAATAGGTAGAAAAATAGTTAGTAAATCTACATAGGAAAAATTTTGAAATTTGGTGTAGATTTACGGGGTCGATTTACGAAGCCTAACCAACTTTTGTAGTAAAACATTCCAATTCTTTCGCCATCGTTCCACCAACAAAAAATCCGAGAAACATGAAGAAAATCCACATTTTTAATGTAAAAAAATGTAAAATGAAAAAAAAAATAATATTTTTTATTTTTCCAAAAATAACGTAAATAGGAATTTGTGGGAGGTTAGAGAAATGGTACGGAAATGGAATGCGTGGGCGTTGAAAATTTTCGAAAATATAGAAAAAAAAGTTTGTGTTGTGGGACCTAGTACAAAATCATGGAGCTTTTTGGGGGTGCGTAAAAAATAATTTGCGTAGAGAAAAGGGCCGGAATAACGGAGTGTCTTACTGGCCACCGGAAAGAGATTTTTAATTGAATTTTTGAAAAAAAAATGAGAAAAAAAGGGAAAAAAATCTAAAAATTTAGTTATCCATTAACTTTATAGAACATTACCTATCACACCTTCCCCAAATACTCATTGGAAGGGAACCATACGGAGACCATTAACTATTCTCAAAAAGATGAATTAAGAACGGGACCGCCCGTTTGTGTGATGTTTTATGGATTTAATCAATCCCATTCGGTCGCTTGGCAAGGAGCTGTTAGCAGTTTTGCATTGCCGCTACAGTGTCATATTAATTCGGGTTGGTTTGAAGCGTAACTCGGTCAATTTCGATTTTTATGAGTTGGGTTCTAGAAATTCGGAATCAGGCGGTTTTTCCGGTTCAGAAAAGTTTAAACAAGGCTATGTTTTTAAAACTTTCAAAATGGGTCATTTTTGTAGTCCTCGTGGACAATTTTCCAAAAATTTTCAAAACCTATCCTTGTTTATACTTTTCTGAACCGGAATAACCCCCTGATTCCAAAAAATTAGGTGACACAGTGTAAAAATAAAAATTGGTCGAGTTAATAGAGAAAACCCACTTTTTTTTCTAAGTTTTAGCCACTAAAACTACCGTAACCCGTCAATTTTGGTCTAAACTCAAAAATTTTAATTTATTTAAATTCAGGAAGACATTCCGGTCTAGAATCATATATTCATGACCAGGCTTCCAAGTTTTTTTTTCAAAAAAGGCATTTTTGTACTCCTCTCGGACAATTTTTCAAAAAGTTTTTCAAAACCTAGCCTTGTTTATACTTTTCTGAACCGCCCTGACCCCCTGATTTTAAAAAACCAAGTCTCAATTTGTAAAAATCAAAATGAGAGAGAGAGATTTCACTATAAAACAATATTCCGACTATAAAATTCATATTCATTCACTGCAAATCCGAATAAGTGCTCTCCTCATAATTCATCGATGTCCTCTTCACTCTACCAGTCCTAGTTGTCTTCCATTCCGGTTTAGGGGGGATTGGCTGGAAAATCAATATGATTTTTCGATTTAGGAGGTTTTTCTGGTTCAGAAAAGTATAAACAAGGCTAGATTTCAAGAATTTTGGAAAATTGGGTTTGAAACGGCCTGATACGGCCTGGAAAAGCCTGAAAAGTGAAGTTTTTGAATTCTATTCATGATTGTATATTTCTGAACCGCAATGACTTGCTGATCACGAAAAAATAAGTTACAGGAAGTTTGGACTGGAATTTACCGAGATACGATAGAAATGGTATATTATCCGTATTATTTTTCTACCGTAACTCGGGCAATTTTGATTTTTACGAATTGAGACTTAGTTTTTCAGAATCAGGGGCTCATTCCGGTTCAGAAAAGTATAAACAAGGCTAGGTTTTGAAAAAAAGTTGAAAATTGTCCACGAGGAGTACAAAAATGACCTATTTTGAAATGTTTCGTAGTCTAGTCATCATTATATGATTCTGAACCGGAATAACCTCCTGATCACAAATTTCCAGGTTTCAGAGCGTAAAAATGAAAATTGACCGAGTTACAGCTGAAAATAACTTTACTGATATTCAATTTTTAGTATAACTCGGTCAATTTTCATTTTTATCACTTGAAAATGATATTTTTGAAATCAGGGGCTCATTCCGCTTCAGAAAAGTATAAGCAAGGATAGCTTTTGAAAAAAAGTTGAAAATTGTCCACGAGGAGTACAAAAATGACTTTTTCAAAACCTAGCCTTGTTTATACTTTTCCGAACCGGAATAACCTCCTGATCACGAATTTCTAGGTTTCAGGTTGTAAAACTCAAAATCAACCGAGTTATCCCCAAAAAAACCCTACCACATCATCACTATCCTCTCCTTTCTGGGTGCTAGCCGGTTCCAATTCCGACGGTTTCTTCGCAGTTTCCTCTAAATCATCCTCCTGGGTCTTATCCAATTTCAGAGTGTCATTTCTGAAGGTTATCTCCGATAGCGGTGGCTTATTGGATTTAGTTGAGAATTGGCCTGGAGCCGGGGTTTTTTGGGTGGATTCAACTTTCAGAGATGATTGGGGGAGCTGGAAAATTGAAGAATCTCGTAAATCTACCCCGTAAATCGACACTGACCAAGGGCGTGGTCAATGGGTCACCGGGACTCGGACTCATCGTCTCCTTCACTTTCTTATTGTTCTCCATAGCCGCTTCCATCAATTCATAACTTTTCTTCTTCCCTTTTCCCAACCATTTTCGACACAAAACCTCTAAAACTGTCTCTAAAACAACTACGATCACAAAAAGAAGAGAGCAAAATGAGACGCTGGCCAGCGACCGTAGCCTATTAATTAACACCGTCGCGTCGAGGGTATAGTGCTCGAAATTTTGAAAAAATGTCGGATTGTTCCAATTGCATTTTTGGAATGAGCAACAGCAAGCCCATCCTTCTTTTAGTTCGAGAAAAGTGAATTTGTTTGGCGAGTGGAAGCAGTGGGTGTAGGAGTCTGGAATCTTACGGTAACTCGGTCAATTTTGGTTTTCACGGCTCGAGACTTGGTGTTTTGAAATCAGGGGGTTAAGCCCGTCAAGATGAGTATAATCTTGGCTAGATTTGAAAATTTTTTAAATTTTCAAAATTTGGGTTCCATCAAAAAAATACATTTTCCATCACAACCCTTTCAATCTTGATTTATATGACTTGGGACCTTGATTTTTGAAATCAGGAGGTTCTTCCGGTTCAGAGAAGTATAAGCAAGGCTAGGTTTTGAAAATTTTTGAAAAATTGTCCGAGAGGAGTACAAAATTGACTGATTTTCAAAATTGTCAGAATTTAGTCTTGCTCATATGATTCTGAACCGGAATAACCTCCTGATTCTGAATTAATATGTTTTAGATCATAAAAATCGAAATTGACCGAGTTACGGTAAGAAAATCAAATTTGCAGAAGAACGTTTTTTACCATATCTCGGTCAATCTTGATTTAAATGAATTGATACCTGGTTTATCAGAATCAGGGGGTTCTTCCGGTTCAGAAAAGTATAAACAAGGCTAGGTTCTGAAAATTTTTGAAAAATTGTTCACGAGGAGTACAAAAATGACCAATTTTAAAAAATCGAAGGAATCGTCCATGATTATATGGTTCTAGACCGGAATAACTTTCTGAATTCAAAATACTCAAAGTTTTTGAGTTTAGACCAAAATTGATCGGGTTACGGTAGTTTTAGTGGCTAAAACCTAGAAAAATGGTGGGTTTTCTTTATTAACTCGACCAATTTTGATTTTTACACTGTGCCACCTAATTTTTTGAAATTAGGAGGTTTTTCCGGTTCAGAAAAGTATAAACAAGGCTAGGTTTTGGAAATTTTTGAAAAATTGTCCACGAGGAGTACAAAAATGACCCATTTTGAAAGTTTTCAAAACCTAGCCTTTTTTATACTTTTCTGAACCGGAAGAACCTCCTGATTCCAAAAAACTAAGTTTCAGATCGTAAAAATCAAAATTGACCGAGTTACGGTAGAAAATGTTAAAAATTGGACCCAAAAACTAGTCATGTTTATACTCATTTTGACGGGTTTAACCTTCTGATTTCAAATTTCCAAGTTTCAACTCATGAAAACCAACCCGAATTAATATGACACTGTAGTGGCAATGCAAAACTGCTAACAGCTCCTTGCCAAGCCACCGAATGGGATTCATTAAATCCATAAAACATCACACAAACGGGCGGTCCCGTTCTTAATTCATCTTTTTGAGTATAGTTAATGGTCTCCGTATGGTTCCCTTCCAATGAGTATTTGGGGAAGGTGTGATAGGTAATGTTCTGGAAGTAGGTAGGAAAATAGCTAGTAAATCTACATGGGACCCCGTAAATCGACACTTGACTATTTTTGAAGTTTGATGTAGATTTACGGGGTCGATTTACGAAGCCTAACAAACTTTTGTAGTAAAACATTCCAACTCTTTTGCCATTGTGGAACCAACAAAAAATCCGAGAAACATGAAGAAAATCCACATTTTCAATGTAAAATGAAAAAAAAATTTTATTTTTTCCAAAAAATGACGTAAATAGGAATTTGTGGGAGGTTAGAGAAATGGTACGGAAATGGAATGCGTGGGCGTTGAAAATTTTTGAAAATTTGCAGAAAAAAAAATTAAGTTTGTGTTGTGGGACCTAGTACAAAATCATGGAGCTTTTTGGGGATGCGTATTAATAAAAAAATATTTGCGTAGAGAAAAGGGCCGGAATAACGGAGTGTCGTACTGGCCACCGGAAAGAGATTTTTAATTGAATTTGAAGAAAAAAAAAGTGAGAAGAAATAAGAAAAAAATCTAAAAATTTAGTTATCCAGCTTGGAATTTCCACATGGAGGTGCCATCTAGGTTATAGGTGGTGTTGGTGTTCGAATTGGTTTGACTGTAACCGGTGAAGTAGTCGGTTGGGTAGGAACCTGTAATAGGGAACATTTTAATTGAATTTGGGGTGAGATATCGGATAGAATCGAAGAAATTTGATTTTGTTAGTTTTTGGGCTTTTTTGGCCCGACATTCCTAGTTTAAGGCCTAAAATGAAAGAATTGATACTTGGGACTAGTCTAGCTATTTCTGATTTCAAAAATGTGGAGTTTTGAGCCCCATATTGCCTAGGTTTGGCAAAAGTTGGTTTTTAGGTCTAAAACGGCCTGAAAAAGCCTTAAAACTAACTTTCACCAAACCTGGTCAATATGGGGCTCAAAACCCAGCATTTTTTGAATCAGAAGCAGCTGGACTAGTCCCAAGCCTCAGTTCTTTCAATTTAGGCCTGAAACTAGGCCTATCGGGCCTAAAAAGCCTAAAAACCAACTTTTTCCAAATCTAGCCAATATGGGGCTTAAAACTCCGGATTTTTAATTTCAAAAACATCTAGACTAGTTCTGACCATTAGTTCTTACAATTTAGGCCTAAAAATACCCAAAAATCGCCCAAATTCACTATTTTTCACCCTCAAACCTGAAACAAAGCAAAAAAACTTACTATAAGGATACTGTGCTTGTGGCCTAAAACTAGCGGTTCCATTATAGACAGTGGTCCCGGATGACGATGAGATTGGATCGATATACGCCCCCTTTGGATTATTATCATCCGAGGAAGGACTATTCGATTGATCATCGCATTCTTCTTTTATCGAATCCGAAAACTTCATCTCATTGTCCGTGGTAGCCGGGGAAGAGGGTTGGACTTCGTTGACAGTTGAATTGGTCCCATTGGCAGAGCTATTAGAACTAGAGAACCCATTACAATTCCCTACACTAGCAGTCCCCGGTTGCATTGTCTTCTTTTGTTGTCTAGCCTTAGCTCGCCGATTCTTAAACCAAACTTGGACTCTGCTCTCTGGCAATTGTATTTTATGAGCCATATCCTCCCGCATAAAAATGTCCGGATACCGTGTCTTTACAAAATAGCTCTCGAGAATTTCCAATTGATTCCGGGTGAATGTCGTCCGTTCGCGACGTTGTTTTCTGGAGAAACTGGAAAAAGTCAAAAGGTCCTAAACCATCACAATCACAATGTCATCCAACTCACCTCGGCTGATTCGCGTTCCATGACATTGAGCCCATGGTGGCGGCTGATTGACAATCGGAAAGGCTTCCTCCGATGAAGCCCATACTGGATGGTAGATAGTTGTGGCTGACTTGAGTTGGGAGGCCTAAATGGGAGGCCGGGTAGGCGTTACGGCCAAAGTAGGCACTCATGTTGGCGGCGGTGGCGGCGGCGGCGGTGCTGACGTTTGGGAGATAGGGCATTGGCTGGAATTGGGTGGGTTAGAGTTGGAGATGGGGTTTAGCTAGCTGTGGGAGATCTTGCGCGCGTTCAGGCTAGCTACAGTACCGCTCAAAAGTTTATATAAAAATGTGTAGTTGATTTTAGGCCTTAAGCCATTTTATTTAGGCCTTAAGCCATTTTCCGGAGTCCGATCATTCTGAAAATGTTTGGGGGTATAAAACAAACCTAAATTAGCCATTTTGCATTCATAGAATTTTTTGAAAATCCCTAGTTTTTCAGCTATACCCTTTTTACCCGTTTTTCACCATTTTTGCACTGAAAACGTGTGTTTCAGAAAACCCGAAATAGCTGAAAAACTAGGGATTTTCAAAAAATTCTGTGAATGCAAAGTGGCTAATTTAGGTTTGTTTCATACCCCCAAAAATTTTCAGAGTGATCGGAAACACTAGACTCGAGCTCTAGAAGCCTGAAAATGGCTTTAGCCTTAGCCTAGCTGCTTTCTCTCTATTTTAAAAACTTGGATATCTAACAAACTCAAAACATATTCTTCTCTGAAATCAAAAAGTCAGAATGTTGTCTCTCAAAAATTTTGGAGCCTCAACTACAATACTCTGAACTACAAATCTCCTCTAGGCCAACAAGGTCAACACGTGCAATTATAAAATAGAATTAGTGAGAAGAAACACACCGATAACTGAAAATACAACGCCGAATCGACGCCGGCCGTCGTTGAATAGGCTGTCGATGGGATGGTGGTCCCGTTGGCCACTTGGGTCAGCGAGGAGTCGTCCAACATTGAAATGGAGGATTTTGATTCGTTTTCTTCCGATGAAACCTGAAGATGTGAGGTACGTGGACTAGAGTGTGGGGGTTAGTTTTTTGGGGAAAATCTAAGACCCAAAAATTCGAAATCAGGGTGAAAATCCCGTCAAAATGAGTATAATCATGGCTAGATAGGCCTAAAAAGCCTAAAAACCAAAATTTTCCAAACCTACCCTTCATTATACTCATTTCAACGAGAATTTCACCCTGATCCCGAATTTCTAGGTTTCAAAACGATTGGATCAATAATAATCGAGTTAAGACGAAAAAACTGTGCAAGAAGTAGACAACACACCAAAAAAACAACATTTTTTAGCATTAAAATACCCTAAAAACACCCAAAAATCACTTGAAAACTCACAAAATTGCCGCTAGACGCCGATCCGGTGGATTGGGTTCCCGAGCCGGTTAGACTTTGGGCTTGGATCTGGAAATTTTATTTTTTTTTGAAAAATTTCGAAAAATGGAGACTTACGAAATTCTGGCTGTTCATTGTGGCGCTGGTTCCCGAGCCGGTGCCACTTAGATTTTGGGATTGGATCTGCAAAAATGGAAAAATTAAAAAATTTGGAAAAATTAAGGGTTTGGAGTGTTTAAAATACCCTAGGATTTAGTCAGGGGGCCATTTCTGCTTAGCTTAGCTTTCCCTCAACGCTGCTTAGCTGTCTTCAATGCTGCTTAACCCTTTATTACCTCTAAACCACCATTATAAACGAATTCGAGAAGCTCAGAAGGATAAAATAGTTGAGCAATCATACTAGTAAAAATGAAAAAAATATTGAAATTTTTCCCCTGAATTCATAAAGTCAGAAAAAAAGCAATTTTCGAAAATACCGAGTTTTGTAGCCAAATCATTTTGAATTTTTTCTTGGAAAAATTGGAAAAATTGAAAAAATTTTGTGCTTTAGTCACACTGTGTTCGGAGAAAAAGAAAAAATTCGACAAAAAAATTGATAAGAGTTACAGTATGGCTTGGCAGGGAAAAAAGGTCAAAAAACCGATTTTTTTATTTTGCAGAATTTTTGGGTCAAAAACTTTTTGTAACAAAAAAATCTGAAGATAGGTTTGAAAGCTCTTGATTTTTGCTATCGAATGGTCTAAAGATGGAGTGAAACGGTTAATTTTAAACGAAGTTATGATAATTTTAAGTTAGCAGCGCTGAAAATAGCTAAGCAGCGTTGAAGATTCCTAAGCAACGTTCAAATCTACCACTTACCATTCATCCTTCTTCTTCTTCCCCCTACAACTAGAATATATTCAGAACCTAATCGATTATGACTCGTCCAGCAACAAACTAAACACTTCAACCCAATATAAGAGGACTAAAACTAAAATCCGCTGAAAAGCGCGCCGCCGACGAGGGTGTGTACCGGATTAGGCCGCCTAAATCTTAGGGTATTAAAAACACAGACACGGGTAAAAAAGGGCTATCGGGGTCCCGGGGGTCGCCTAAAGCCATCGGCTCATCCCCGCAAATCGAAATGCGATTTCGTCGCAAACCAATCCTCCCGGCCGACCGCCCAAATACTTCTCTCTCTCTCTCTCTCGGTCTCTCGTGATTTTTCGGGGCGTCTCGTTCGCCACGAAGACAGTATACCTTTGGCTCCGCCCACTTTGTGGTTTGTGAGTGGTGATGAGGGGGGAAAGGGGGCGGGGTTTAGAGGGAGAGAATGAGAGCCTAGATAATTGCCCGTTTGGTGGTTTGTGGTGAGGTCTGCTAATTATGAGCAAGGCTTAAAAAACCCTATTTTTTTGTTTTCAGCCTTGCCAACTAGTTTAAGCCATTTCTTCATATTTTAGGCCTTTTTAGGCTCCTTTTAGGCCCTTTTAGGCACTTTTTAGGCCCTAGACCCCCCTAAATCTAGCAAAAAAGTCCCTAAACCCAAATTTCACCGAAAAAATCCCAACTATTGTCTATTTGATGAGGATTACGGTAGCCCCTACCAACCACCAACTAAATTTGAGTAAACAACAGCTCATCACGATTTTTGCGCGGAAAAGAATGGGAGAAGAAGAGGACACGGTCCATCGTTATTGGAAAAGGAAAAACAATAGGGTAGCGAAACTAGTGGATATATTTGGGTTTGGGGGTTAAAACAGTCAGAAATAAGTTGGGAAATGGTCTAAAACCCCTGAAATAGTGTTTTTGACCTAAAAATAAGCTTAAAATGGCCTAAAATAGGCCATAAATCGACCTAAAATCGTTAGGAGTCATTTCCCAAAAAAAAAAAAAAAAAAAAAAAATTAAAATTCCCTAAATTTTTGTTTGAAAGTACCTAACGGTCTAGTACCCTTAGAATAATAGCTTCTGGCTTGAAAAAGGGTGAAAATAATCTTCAAAACAGTCTAAAAGGCCCTAAACTAGCCTAAAGTAGCCTAAACTCAGTAAAGAGCGAATCTAGTTAATTTCCAAAAACATATACCGAATTTCATGGTCTGGGACCTTAAATTAGGGGGTTTCTGGCTTGAAAATAGTTTAAAATGGGCCATAGAATAGCCTAAAATAGCCTAAAACCAGTCTAGAACCTATCTAAGTCACTTCCAAAAAGTCTAATAAATATCATGGTCTACGATCTTAGATTAGGGGTTTTCTAGCCTAAAATTGATCTAAAATAGGCATAAAATAGCCTAAACTAGCCTAAAAATCCGCCTAAAATAGCTTCAGGCTTTTCCTCAAAAAAAAAAAAATTAAAATCCCTAACTTTAAATAAATTTAACAACCTCAGCCTAAAGTCTAAAGCCTCTAGAGCCCCCTTCATTAACCCTTAGGCGCCTTTAAAGATGATCCTTTAAATTCCTAACACTCTTCCCAAAACTATCCCCAAGAGCCCCCCAGGTAAACCGTTTAACACATGCTCATCCATCGATCCGATTGGACCATATCCTCCCTTAAGACTCCCTCTCCCAAGATCATCTCCTAACCATTAAGACGATCACATAAAGATCCCAACTTACCAGACCAATATTCGAAACAATCGAATCCGGATTCGTCGAGGATAGTGACATTTTTTTATCTTCAGACTGACTTCAGGAGAAGGCGTGGAATTATGGAGATGTTGAGAGGGGGGAAGGAATGACAAGGATCTCTTCTCGGGGGGGAAGAAATTTAATCAAAGTAATGGATGGTTTCAGAGCACACCTGAGAGAGGAAGGGGGGGATGAGCCTACCGTACCTCCCACAAAATCTCTTAGATTATCCATATTTGTTATTCATTTTTATGTGTGATGTAAATGGATGACACATTTTAAGGAAATTGGAAAAATGATTTCTTCGGGAAGACTCTGAGATCATTGGGAAAGGGGGAAGGGGAGATTTTTGAAAATTCAGAATCCTAGATAGTCCAGGATTACTGTAGATTGAAGTGCAAATAGTCTGAAAATGAGGTTGTATCTAGTTTCAGATTTTTTCAGATCGCTCCAAATTCCAGATCCTGAAAATTTTTTCCCATAATTTCAGACATATTTCTATTTTTTTTTTGAAACATAAATCCCAATAGATTCGATAAAAAAGGATTTTACAGAAAACTAAAAAAAAAATTGAAATTTTGAAAAAAAAAATTTTTTTATACGGTAGTTTTAAAAAATCCAACTTCAGCCCTCTCGAATGCTCCAAAAACGATCCAAATCGGTTGATTCCGAAAAAAGTTATGTGCCTTTAAAAATTGGTACTACTAAAACTTTCGAAAATTCAAAAAAATTCCATTTTCCGATAAAATGCGATATTTAGCATACTGTAATGAAAAAAGCTGTCTTTTTCGATAAAATGTTCAAAAAACGGATTAAAACTGTCGATTTTAAAGGGAGTTATAGGATTTTAAAGATATAAGAAGAGGTAGGGAAGCTAATTCAACCTAGCTAAGCAGCTTCTACCTATCCTTAGCAACTTCGCAACCTAATTTCTGACCATGCGCCATATTCATGTACTTTTACCAACTCTTTCTATCAATATACACAAGGACCGTAATCCTTTATTGACTATATACTGACCACTACCCCCCCTTCAAACGTGTTAATACACTTGTCAAACTTCTCTCTCTCTCTTTCGCGGCAAAGCGGTATATAGTCTGAGGCGGCGAAAAGAGAAAAGGAACACAAATACTATGAACAGACGACTGTCTTTTAAACAGAGCTATCCATGTGTTAACGATTCTTCCCCCCCGCTCTTTTTTGTATTGATGATGATACCCGGGGGGTTATGGTAAATAATAGGTTGAACGGAAAAGGATTAAGAGAATGTCTTAGATTTCCGGGAAATGATAGAGAAAGAGTTTTTGGGATTTTAAGAATAGTTTGGGGGTTTTTATAATTGTCGAATTCGATCTGAGGTATGGTTAGTTTAAAGGAGCATAACTTTTTTCGGAATAGGCCGATTTGGACCGTTTTTGGACTATTGGAAACGCCTAAAATTGGGTTTTTGAATGGACTACAAGCAAACTAAACTTTCTATAAAAGTTTTGAAGATTTTTTGATTTTTAAAAAAATTGTGAAATTTCCATGATAAGACCAAGTATAAAGGATCATAACTTTTTTCGGAATAGACCGATTTGAATCGTTTTTGGACTATTAGATAGGCCAGAAACAGTAGTTTTTGATATAATAAAAACGTTTTGAGATATTTCGGAAAATTTTCGAAATTTTGGGAAATTAAAAAAAACCGATTTTTTGATAGTATAGGCATAGTTTAAAGTATCATAACTTTTCTTGGGATAGACCGATTTGGACCGTTTTTGGACTATTGTAAAGGCCTCAAATTGGATTTTCAGATGAATCGCATAACAATTAAAGTCTTCTTGAAGATTTTCAAAGAAATATTGATTTTTGAAAAATTGCGAAATTTTTCAAGATCCGACAAACTTTGATGTGACATAACTTTTTTCGAAATCGATCGATTTGGACCGTTTTTGGACCATTCGAAAGGTCTTAATCTATAGAATTCGGTGCAAAATAGCTCGGAATTGTCCTATCTTGAATTTCAAGAAAAATTTAATTTTGTGAGAATTTATTTTTTTTCAAAATTTCAAAATTGATCATAAATTAACTTTTATCTAAATTGTACGATTTTGACCGTTCTTAGACTTTCTTAAAATAGTATTTGTATAAAAAAATAACAAAACTGCAATTTCGACTCATTTCAACAAATCAGACTCTTAAAATAATCTCTTTTCCACCACCACCCCCTCTCCTCCAAAAATATTATTGACTAACCAACTTACTTATGACTAATACCATCTCTCTCTCTCTCTCTCTCTTTCTCTCTCTCTCTCTCCAACCATTCCACTTTTTCAGTTTTCAAAACGGCTAGAGAGTGTTAGAGTGGAAGAGTATATAGAAGAATGGCAGCTAAGCACCGGCTCATCCGTACGGCTCAACGGGGTCCTTGCGGGGAGGAGAGGGTTATATGTGTTGGGTGGAGTGGAGTGGTAGATCATTCCTTCACTCACAGACCCCTTCGATTTCGTGATGCTTTTTTGTTAGGTTTTTCTAAGCAGCGTTGAAAACAGCTAAGCAGCGTTGAAGTCGGCGACTCTTGAACGCTGCGTAGCGCTAAGCAGCGTTGAAGCCTCTTGCTTTGAACGCTGCTTAGCGTACGCAGCGTTGAAGATAACGGTCGGCAGCCTTGTTTTCAACGCTGCTTAGCACTACGCAGCGTTCAAGAGTCGCCGACTTCAACGCTGCTTAGCCATTTTCAGTTTGCAAACTTCAAATCATCATAACTTCCTTCAAACTTAACCATTTCACTCCATCTTTTTACCATTCAATAGCCAAAATAAAGGACTTTCAATCCTATTTACCAGATTTTTCTTTTCAAAATTTTTGACCCCCGAATTTCAGCCATTTTCAAAGTTACTAGCTATTTAAACCAATCTTATCTTTCTTCCGTTTACAATAAAACACATAACCATGACATGTTCTGACAGATAACATCATTCAGTCTCTAAACGTGACGATTTGTTGCATAACACATTTTTTCGAGCCCTCCCCCCTGACAAATGATGGACACATTACGTCATCCGGGGTGTAGACTAGGTATTAAGGTGTTACGGTGTAATATACGCTTGTTTAAAATGGACATCACTCTTTCAAAAAATTTCTCTGCACTCTCTCTCACTCTCTTACCAAAGACTAACACTACCGTACTCCTTCCTATTCGCTTCACAACATTGTTTGTCTCGTTTTGAGGCGAAACGATGCGAAGCCAGCGCCGACGACGAAAAACCGACGACGAAGACCCCCCCCCAAACAGAGACGAAATGGGAGAGAGAGAGAGAGAAAAGGAGAGAAAGATCGATGATTTAGTTGGAAGGGAAACGAAAAATGCGGTTTTTATTGGGGGAAAGGGGGTCGAAAAGTGATGAGAAATGCTAGCTCCAGTACCAGCTACAGTAACCCTACCATTTTTTCCCGGATATATCTCCCCAATTTTCCGCCTAGTTACCCATTCAAAAAGACGTACTATATATATGTGAACCCTAATCCTCACCGTTCGGATTTGACCTGTACTAAAGAGGGTGTCGGTAAGAGGTCCTTTTTGGGTGTTGGTGGGGGGAGACTAAAAGGGATGGCAGAGTAACCAGGTGCATATAATCTTGTTGTGAAGATATTGACCGACAGATAGGTAAGAAAGGATTTGAAAAATTTGGGAAAGTAAAGGGGTTAGGGGGAGCTAGATCCTCCAGGTGGCTCCTTTCCCAAAAAATTAGCATTTTAATGATCTCCCTTTTTTTCTCCCCCATTTTCTCTCAATCCAATTAATTCGAAATTCAATTGGTTGATCTATCGTTCCTACTATCCTCGCCGATTTTCACCCACAAAAAGTGGAAGCTCCATTAGTCGTCTCTTTAAAACGTTATGCAAATGAGAAGAAGAAGAAGACAAAAGTCAAGGCTCTTTTCCGTGGGAATATTGCTCATATTTTGGTTTTGGGAAAGGGGGATTATGGTAGCCGGGGGGAAGGGAGAAAAGTTTTGGGAAAGGGGGACTTTTGGGGTAGAAGTGGTGAGGGAAGGGGCTAAGCAGCGTTGAAGAAAGGCTAAGCAGCGTTGAAGTCGGCAGCCGAGAAGCTAAGCAGCGTTGAAGTCGGTGACTCTTGAACGCTGCGTAGCGCTAAGCAGCGTTCAAAATAGCTAAGCAGCGTTGAAGTCGGCAGCCGAGAAGCTAAGCAGCGTTGAAGTCGGTGACTCTTGAACGCTGCGTAGCGCTAAGCAGCGTTCAAAATAGCTAAGCAGCGTTGAAGTCGGCAGCCGAGAAGCTAAGCAGCGTTCAAGAGTCGCCGACTTCAACGCTGCGTAGCGCTAAGCAGCGTTGAAGAAAGGCTAAGCAGCGTTGAAGAAAGGCTAAGCAGCGTTGAAGTCGGCTGCTTTTCAACGCTGCGTAGCGCTAAGCAGCGTTCAAAATTCAAATATCCTTTTAACCAAGACAGGTGCTCTTTCTCCAAAAAAATGTCTAATCCGAAAAACGGTCCCCCCTCCCCATAATTACAGTATCTTTCTCCCAATTTTTGAACCGTCTGTTACATAACCGAGACCAGCTGCCTTCAGTGTGCACACACGTGGTAACGGATACATACGGTGACAGTTGTGCGTGGGCGAAGGTGTTATCTAATATCCGAAGATTTTAATTGGTCTTGTTTGCAAATAGCTAAGGGCCTAGGTTCTAGGGGGACTAGGATTTCTGGGTCAACTAGTTTATTATTTATATTATATATAACGAATATATAATAAACCAAGTTTCCCTCAGTCTACCTATTTTAAATAATCCTTTAATCCCTCGCAGTCCTCATTATTTACAGCCACCTCCCTCTCACTCATGATGAGGTAAATCGAGGGGGGTTACTGTACTTATTGGTAGTTTATGGTCTTCGATATATATATATGAAGAACATAAACATTTTGACACCAATTTTCGCATGCAATCATCATCGTCTTACAATAGTTTTAATCGTTTAATTGTCCCCGCATTGGGGAGATCGAGGAGACATGGAAGTTTTTGAATGGGATGGTGAATCATTTCAAGGGGAGGCGGGGTACTGTAGAAAAAGAAAAAGGAAGGTTAGGGACTGAAAATGGGGCTTTTTTATACTTTTTGGAATTTTGGTTTTGGTCAATTTTAAAGAGTTACAACTATTTTTGGAATAGACCGATTTAGATGGTTTTTGGTCTATTGTAAGCAGTAAAAACGGTTTTTTATCCAATTTTGGACGTTCTGGACTAATAATTAACATAATTAGAGAATATATGACATTTCGGAAATATTTTGAATTTTTGATTTTGGTCAATTTTAAAGGTTCATAACTTTCTTTAGAATTGACGGATTCAGACCGTTTTTCGAGCATTTTTATCCGTGAAAACTGTATTTTCCAGCAGTTTCAATATATAATATTAATGGTCCTTTAATATATAATATTAATGGTCCTTTAAATTTAGAAAAAACAAAAAAAATCGTTTTCGAAAACTTTTGAAAATTTCCATTTTGGTCAATTTCAAAGGTTCATAACTTTCTTTAGAATTACCGAATTTAGGCCGGTTTTGGAGCATTTTGAAGAGCAAAACTTGTATTTTCAAATAATTTAGCCATTCCTGAAAGATGAAAACAGATTTTAAGATTTTTTGAATTTTTTCAAATTTTTGATTTTGGTCAATTTCAAAGGTTTATAGCTTTCTTTAGAATTGACGGATTCAGACCGTTTTTGAAGCATTTTGAAGAGCAAAACCTGTATTTTTAAGAGATCAAAGATAATTCTAGAAATCAATTAACTTAGAGTCAAAAAAAATTTGTTTTGAATTTTTTTTTTCAATTCTGCAATTTCAGCTATTCAGACCATTTTCAGACTGTTCCAGATGCTTTTTATACTTGAAACTCTGCAATTTTAATTTGAAAACCAGGAAAAATAAAATTTTGAATTTTTCTATTTTTTCAACATTCCCTTAAATTCCCATATTTTTATTGTTAAACACATTTCCAAAGACATTTTTTCCAATTTTTTGTTTTTTCAGACCAATCCCAACTCAAAAAAGTTCAAATTCCGGTTCCAATGTTCCCATCAATACCACAACTATGATAACATGTACAACTACACTATCACACTTATTATTATCAAAAAAAAAGTGATACTGAAAAACTGGGTGTGATAATCCGCTTAGTGTTATCATCAATTCTCCTGTCACTCTGTTTGGGTGGAGCAAAAAACCCAAAAAAATTCAAATTTTTTAGAAGATTCGATTTTTCAAAAAAAAATCTCACTAGGGACCAAAAAAAACTTTTTTTTTCAAAATTGTCTTAAAACTATTTCAGCTATTCAGATTTCTCTAATTTCAGATTTCCCACAATTTTCAGGTTCCAACCAGCTGCTCATCCTCTTCTATTTACATAATACTATATATTAATATAGATACATATAACACACACAAATTAACTGAAGCTTGTCCTGTGTGTGATGGAATGTGGCGAGGGCAGGAAGTGTGACCTATTTGCTTCTTCTTCTTCTTCTTCTTCTACAGATAGAGAGTTAGCTAAACGTTTGTATTTTAGATTAGAGCACCCCCCTCTCTTCTATATACTCTTTTTGTTTGTTCACTAACGAAGAGAGATGGAGAGGGGGACCAGGTCAGTGTATCCATTTTGGGGTTGGGTCCACTTAAGTAGGGAGGGGAAGCGAGGGGTTCACACCTTTCAAGTGGGTCGATAAGTTTCAACGCTGCTTAGCTATTTTGAACGCTGCTTAGCTCGCCGCAACCTAAGAAGCGTTGAAAAAAGAAGATAGCTAAGCAGCGTTGAAAAACGGCGTTCAAGGTAGCTAAGCAGCGTTGAAAACTCGGAAAAGTTCAACGCTGCTTAGCTATCTTGAACGCTGGCTAGCTATTTCTTCAACGCTGCTTAGCCCAACCTAAGCAGCGTTGAAGCTCGAGCAGTTTCAACGCTGCTTAACTCCCCCCTCCTCATTCCTTTAATGCACCTCCTCCAAGAATCTAACACCATAAGGCGCAATTTGATATTTCCTCAGTAAGGATTAATGGAGACTAATGGACTTCTAAGGGGGGTACCTGAAGTAACAATTCATCTAAAAACAAAAAAAAACAACATAATTATTTAGGACCATGTCTCGAATTGGATCCTTCCAATCTCCTCGGCCTTCTTCACCCACTCCTCCCCTTGAATCTGTGCCAACACCGATGAAACCGCTTTCGGCATGTCGCCAGAACTTCCAGCGATGAATACAGAAGCTCCTGGAAATAAAAATGCTCATAATAAAATCCTTAAAAATTAGCCTACCATCCCCTATCATCTTCTTGATATCCCTAGCCTTTTCTCCCATTTTATGCTGTACGTAGACCTTTTTTTCGGTGTCTCTACTAAAAGCGGGGATCACTTCGACGCCATCCATTGTTTTCCATTCTTCAGAGAAATAGAAGTCGTCATGTTCGCCTCGGCATCCGAAAAATAGAAGACCATGCGAATCGGGGCTTCTGGAATAGAAAAAAATGGAAAAAAATGAAAAAAAGAAAAGAAAAAAACGATTACATTCTGCTTCTAAGCCCAAAGAGGCTTCTGAAGGGAGCTACCCCTGTTCCGGGTCCAATGCAGATGACGGGGGCTTCTGGGCTGGGGAATTTGAAGGTTCCAGGACGGATTTTGCAGAAAACCTGGAAGAAAATAGGGTTGAGAGAGGGGAGGTGGGGGCTAAGCAGCGTTGAAGTAGGCGACTCTTGAACGCTGCGTAGCGCTAAGCAGCGTTGAAGTCGGCGACTCTTGAACGCTGCGTAGCGCTAAGCACCGTTGAAGAATAGTGGTCGGCAGGCTAAGCAGCGTTGAAGTCGGCGACTTTTGAACGCTGCGTAGCGCTAAGCAGCGTTGAAACGGCCTCTCTTCAACGCTGCGTAGAGCTAAGCAGCGTTGAAAATAGCGACTTTGAACGCTGCGTAGGGCTAAGCAGCGTTGAAGTCGGCGACTCTTGAACGCTGCGTAGCGCTAAGCAGCGTTGAAACCACCGATCTTGAACGCTGCTTAGCACTACGCAGCGTTCAAAACACTCTTCAATCTGATTCTAAGCAGTTTATCTAGCTAAATGGCTCACCTCATCTCCCTCCTTCAATCTCGCAATAAACGTGCTACACAACCCCCGTCTCCTATCCGCCATCCTCGACTTATACTCCACTTTCGCCACCAACAATTCCACCTGATTAGGACTTGGCGCCGATGCTATACTAAACGCTCTGGGTCGAATTACAGTAAGAATTTCAAAAAGCTGATCCGGCTCCAGATTTTTCGAAGTTGCTGGGAAGTCACGAAATGTCTCCGCCGTGGTTCGTCTACATCGATTCGCGTAGTCTAATAAATCATCAAGACCTTCTGGACTCGCCAATTCTCTTAATCTCTCTTTTTCCGATGGATCCTTGGAATAATAAGACATCATTTCGAAAAAAGATCGTTTCGGAATTTGTTGCAGATCAAATAACCGTTCCAGACATTTTCTAAGACTAGTCCTTGCTCCAATTAGATAATAAGGAGGTTCCTTGGAATACGGATCATTTTTAACGACCTTCATTGGCCGATCCAAGGTCTCATCTGAATATCCTAGTGCTTCTATCGCGATTTGAAGTGTCTCCGTTGGATTATAAGGGCGAACCATGAGGACATCTCCTGGATTATAAATCATTGGAATTTCCGGTGGAATTTCAAAGTTGATGAGTCGAGTGTCTTGGAAATGATGCTCCGAAGTGACTCTTTTATTACTAGTCACTTTCAATGGAATATATTCTGAATCCTCCTTAACATCTCCAGAATCCCCTTCCACAAATCGATATTTCGTCTGAATCTCCACTTCCAGATCAATTTCCGTCATTTTCTCGAAAATCCCTAGCTCCCTTATCCCATTCCAAGTCGCCTGCTTCCATGGAATAAATGCTCCGTCGATTCCAAGTTCATGTTGATCATCAGCTAGACTAATCGGTGTTATCATTTGGGAGCCTAGTTGGAGTAGTCTTCGGTAGAGTTTTTTGCCGGCAAAGTTGTATTTTTGGTAGGAGGAGTCGCCGAGGCCAAGGACAGCCGTGTGGACCTGGAAAGAGTAGTTTAAGCTGGCTACGCAGCGTTGAGGATAGCTAAGCAGCGTTGAGGAGTGTGTTTTTCAACGCTGCTTAGCGCTACGCAGCGTTCAAGAGTCGCCGACTTCAACGCTGCTTAGCGCTACGCAGCGTTCAAGAGTCGCCGACTTCAACGCTGCTTAGCCCATTCTCAACGCTGCGTAGCCTGCCGACCGCCATTCTTCAACGCTGCTTAGCATGTCAAGCTGGCATTTTCAACGCTGCTTAGCTCCCCATCCATAATTCCGCTCACATTTCTCAAAAACTCGACTCCCAACGACTTTCTCAACAACAACCGCCACGTTTTCCGCATATTCGGCGGCATCTCCCCCTGTCCCGTCGTCGAAACCACGAACAAAACCACATTTTCCGATGGTAAATTCTGAAAAAGACACACTAAGCCTAGTTTAAATTCTTCACGCTCACCGCCAAATCATACTCATCCAATTCGAAAACCCGCGCGGAAACGTGCCGCATCTGTGCCTCGCGTCGGAGCGATTCGGCTAGATCTTGGGCGGTGCCCGTTTCGCTTCCGTAGAGAATAAGGATTGACATCTGGAATTGTAATTGGCTGGAAAATTCTGGAAAAAATAAAAAAAAAATGGAAATAAGAAACAAGTGAGCTGTTAATTTAGACAATTCCTTTAAAACCAAAAAAGGAAAAAAACAATTAAAAATTAAAATCCAGTTTCATTCAATAAATTATGAGATCAAATTGCATTAGCTTCCCGGAACATCTCCGTCAGTTTATCCCCATTTTTTCGGGTGAAAGTCAACGTGGATTTCTTATAATGATCAGTATTCAATTCCAAATTATTGATGACGTCATCAAGGAGGATGGCTGACATTGTGGTGCTAGCTGGAGCGTCGTATTTCAAGCTGGAACAAGAATATAAAAGAAACATTCAAAAAATCAAGGATTACTTGATAAAATGAACATGAAGATGATAAAACGAGGGTTGATAATGGAAATAGCACTTGATTTGATCAGTTCTCAGTCCATATTTCTCATTGATCGCCTTCATTGACTTGTCTCGAATGTTATAAAGCATTTCCAAGTCATCCCCGGTCAAATCACGAACTGATTTGAGGCCATGACGATGGATGATGGCGAGGACGTAGAGATTTTCGATGGTTTTTCCATCCCATTTTATATCTTGCATTAGGACGAATCCGTTGGTTCTGTCTTCGTCTTCGAATACGATTTTGTCGACTTCAGAGCGTTTTTCGAGGCAGTTGTAGACCCACTGGAAGAGAGAAGCGTTGAAGAATGGCGGAAGCGAGCTAAGCAGCGTTGAAGAAAAGCGGTCGGCAGGCTAAGCAGCGTTGAAGATTGGTAGTCGGCGAGCTAAGCAGCGTTCAAAATAGAATCTTGAACGCTGCGTAGCGCTAAGCAGCGTTGAAGAAAAGCCGTCGGCAGGCTAAGCAGCGTTGAAGATTGGTAGTCGGCGACTCTTGAACGCTGCTTAGCTACGCAGCGTTGAAGTCGGCGACCCTTGAACGCTGCGTAGCGCTAAGCAGCGTTCAACCTAGCATCTTTCAACGCTGCTTAGCCACAATACACTCGTTTTTCAACGCTGCTTAGCATTTTCCCTATTTTTTTTTGCAACTTACATTAAGATTCAACTGAAACTTCTCGATATACGGCTTAGTAACTGCCTCATAAAGCTCCGGCGTCTCCCGAATCACAAACTTCTCCTCTTGACGATATTTCGCGATTAAACGCTCGTTTACCGGGTAGATTAACTGCGATTTTAGCACTAAAAACCATTAAAATTATTTTTTTTTCCCCCATTTTCAAAGGCTTACGATTAAGTTGAGCATCCACTTCAATATTATAGGATCCAAAAATGTCATTTCTGGAGATTTCGTGGAGTTTCGCTGTCTCCAGAAGCTTTTCAATATCGATTTTGTCTTCGGAAAATGGGGATTTGTTGGCGAGAAGAATGCCTTGGGAGCCGTCCGGTTGGGAGAGCAAAAGGAAGAGAGACTGAAGAAAAAAAATCAATTTTTTTCAGTGTTTTTATTTTAATTTGAAAATCCTCGGTTTTTACTCACTTTATGCGACGAATCAGCGCCTAGAACCTCTTGAAACTTGGCCGTTTTTAACCATTCTTGACTTGTCTGCTCTGTACGCTCCTGCTCGGTTAGCTGACCCTCGGCGACCCGTTTCATCTGGAAAATCGATGAATTAGAATTTTTTGAAGCTATTTTGGAGAAAAAATGAAGAAAAATGAGGAAAAACGGTGGAAAATGGCTGAAATTAAGAGTGAGAAATAAAATTAATAAAACATGTACTCTGCGTCTCCGATCTCTAACGCGTGACGGTGGGGCGCGCTTGCATTATTCAATTAATGCGGAAATGATTAAAACACGTCGGAATCGCTTAATTTTGCATATTTTTTGATTCTGAAGGCAATAATAAGTTAAGAAAAAAATTAGCTTTCATTTAAGTACCCTCCGACTTCATAACACTCGATATTACACGAGAAAATCGATAAAAACAAAAATTTCTTCAAAAAAATTAATAAAAATTTGAAATTCTAACAATCCTCCAATGGCTTCAACTCCTCAATAACTTCATCATCCTCCTCCACAATTTTCATATCTTTTCCACGTCCAAAACACCACTGATCCCGCGGTGGCATGTGTTCTACAAGGTGTCGTCCCTTCGTCTCGGGAAGGAGGCATTCAAAGGAGAATGTGTCGATTAAAGAGAAGAATATCATGAAGCAGAATGGGAGGGCCAACCAGTAATCCGCCTAAAAACGAAAAATTGGGTAAATTTTTTTTTTCAAAAAAAAAAAAAAGTTTCCTACAGTAATCCTTTCAATTTCGTGTTAGGACCCATGGGACCTAAATATTCGGAATCAGCGCGTCAAGCCGGTTCAGAAAAGTATAAACAAGGCTAGGTTTTGAAAAAAAGTTGAAAATTGTCCGAGAGGACTACAAAATTGACCTAATTTCAAAACTTTCAAAACCCGGGCTTGTTTATACTTTCCTGAACCGGCTTGACGCGCTGATTCTGAAAAAATAGGTTCCAGATCGTAAAAATGAAAATTGACCGGGTTACGGTAGTTTTAACCCATTTTCCGGTCTGAAACCAATTTTTTTCCAAACCTAGTCATGACTATACTCATTTTAACGGGTTTTTCGCCCTGATTTCGAATATCTAGGTCCCATAGCTTATTTTTTTGAAAGAAGTGCCCACCAGGTAAAAAATAAATGGTGAAAAAACCACTCCAACTCGATTCCAAAGTTGTAAAAATGAGTATCCAATGGTGCGAATAGGCGTGGGGAACAGCTCATTAGCCACTATTCCATCAGCAATATAAATCTGTGACGTCATGGAGCTTGCCAGGAGGATCGATATCCTTATCACATCTTTCATTTCATGATTTATATCTGAAGTTGCTTAGGCTTAGCTAATAAGATTAGGCTTAAACTCACGAAGTGCATAGGAAGCTACCACAAGACTCAAAGAGATCACAATGACAACTAATCCACTAGTATGAATAAATTTCCTTCCAATTCTCTTGAATTTAAGATCCGCCCACCCGAAGGATAGGTTACATGCGTATCTCATTAATCCAGTGTAAACGGAATTCCAGTAGATTGAGCCGGATAGCTTCTCCATATTGAATAGGACACCGTAGTTGATTATGGAGGTCGCCCAGCTGGAAAAACAATTGTTTAGGGTAGGCTAAGCAGCGTTCAAGGCTAAGCAGCGTTGAAGTCGGCGACTCTTGAACGCTGCGTAGCGCTAAGCAGCGTTGAAGATTCCTAAGCAGCGTTCAAAATGACTTACTAACTATAAGCCAAGACAATAGTCGTTATCGCCAATCTTGGTGTCACAAATAAATGATAATAGGAGAATTTGGTCTTCCGAGTGTTCTGTTTCACGGTTTTCTGGAATTTCAGCAGATTTTTTTCAATGTTTTTTTTTCCATTTTCTAAATTCGATTTTTTCTTTCAAATTACCGCGTATTCCAAATGCAAATTATCTTCGAAATCCTCATGAATCAGATGCTCTTGTTTAGAAGTTTTGAGTTGGCGTTGAAGGACCTAAACCTCTTAATTTTGATTTTTACTCTTCGGGACCAATTTTTTTGGATTCGGGATGTTATTCTGGTTCAGAAAAGTATAAACAAGGCTAGGTTTCAAAAATTTCTTTTTAAGGCTTTTTACGCCGTTTTTAGAGCTTAAAAATACCGTAACCTGGCCAATTTTGATTTTTACGAACTGAAACTTGGTTTTTCAGAATCAGGAAGTCATTCCGGTTCAGACAAGTATAAACAAGGCTAGGTTTTGAAAAAATTTTGAAAATTGTCCACGAGGACTACAAAAATGACCAATTTTGAAAAGTTTCGGAATTTAGCCTTGTTTATACTTTTCTGAACCGCCTTGACCCCCTGATTCCGAAAAATTAGGTGGAACAATGTGAAATTGAAAATTGACCGAGATACGATAGAAAATTCACATTTTTATTTAGTAAAACTACCGTAATCCGGTCAGTTTTGATCCAATCGACCTGAAACCTAGTTTTTCAGAATCAGGATGTCAAGACGGTTCAGAAAAGTATAAACAAGGCTAGGTTTCAGAAATTCAAGTTTTAGGCTTTTGGGCCGATTTTAGGCCGTTTAGGCCCGATTTTCAAATTTTAAAGAAACCTAGTCTTGTTTAAACTTTTCTGAACCGCCTTAACCTTCTGATTTCATATATCTAGGTTTCTGGTCATTGGATAAAAATTGGCCGGGTTACTGTAGTTTTAGGCCTTTTTTAGGCCTGAAACCAATTTTTCCAAACCTAGTCATGATTATACTCATTTTAACGGGGTTTTTCACGCTGATTCTGAATATCTAGGTCCCATGACTCACTTGATTAGCCTCACTGATTTTCCCCTTGGTAACAAGCCATCTAGGTGACTCGTGGATGAAAAATTGGAAGAAAAGGATACCGGGAAGGCACATAAACGCGTTGATGTAAGCTAAACTTTTCCAGTCTCCTGCTATCCTTTAAAAATATTGATTTTTTTAATCATGAGCAATATTTGGGTTACCAAGCGAAAAAGGAGTAGATAGGCATATTTGGTGACCAAGTGATAGCCATATTGATCCACATTCGATGCTTTTTGGGGATATTTTCCATGATGAAAACGTTTATGATACTGAAATGAGCTAAATTAGGGGAATTGGAAAAAAAAAATTTTTTCGAGAAAAAATCAAAAAATTTTCCAAAAATTTTTTTTTCAAATTTCCGGAATTTTATATGCGGTAATTTAAGACCGTTTCAAAACTAAGTTATTCTGAAATTTTCAGCCAAATCCATTCATTTTGAGCCAAGTTATAGAGATTCCAGTTTAGAGCGCCAGACCTAGATTGTCATTACTGTAACATGGCTTAAAATGATGGGATTTGGCTGAAAATTTTAGGACCAACTATTCTTAGCTAGGTCTTAAAATTCCACTTAAAAAATTCCAAAAATTCAAAAAAAAAATTTTTTTTGGAAATTTTGAAAAAAAAAAATTTTTTTTTTAATTTTTAGAAAAAAACTTACGAAATACTTCCACCCGTAAAAAAGCCAACAATGGTTCTAGACACCGTAAAATGCAATAAATTTCTGCTTTGAACCACTATTAACCATCCAATTAACATTCCAATTGAAGCCACTTGGGACCCGATTTTCCTCCCAAAAGAGTCACTAATCTGTCCGAAAACTATGGATCCAGTGAGGACTCCGAACATTTGAACTGATATTGAGTTTTTGACCAGTTTTGATGTGTCACAGAAGTAATTGTACTGGAAAAAAAAAATTCCCAAAAATTTCAGATTTTTCTGAAATCGCAACTCGGTCAATTTTGATTTTTATCTCATGATTTTGTCATTTTCAGAATCAAGAGGTTATTCCGGTTCAGAAAAGTATAAACAAGGCTAGGTTTCAAAAATTCTTGAAATATTGTCCACGAGGACTACAAAATTGACCTATTTCAACTTTTTTCAAAACATAGCCTTCTTTATACTTTTCTGAACCGGAATGACGCGCTGATTCTGAAAAAATAGGTTTCCGTTCGCAGAAATCAAAATTGACCGAGTTACGGTAGAAATTGGATATCAGTTAAGTTATTTTCAGCTGTAAATCGGTCAATTTTCATTTTTACGATCTGAAACCTAGAAATTCGTGATCAGGAGGTTCTTTCGGTTCAGAAAAGTATAAACAAGACCAGGTTTTGAAAATTCTTAAAATATTGTCCGAGAGGACTACAAAATTTACAGATTTCAACTTTCTCAAAACCTAGCCTTCTTTATACTTTTCTGAACCGGAATGACGCGCTGATTTTGAAAAAATAGGTTTCATTGCTTAAAAATCAAAATTGACCGGTTTATGGTAGTTTTAGGCCATTGGTCCAAGGATTTTCGGTTAAAAACTCGATTTTTTCAGTTAAAAAAAATTTTCAAAAAATCTGCTCACCTCCACATTAATACTCTTAAACTGATATCTAAAATTAGGATGAGAACAATTTCCGATTCGATCAATTTCAAAACAAATCTCTTTTCCCTCCAGTTGACTATCGAAGACGACGGAATCACAGGAGACTACTCGAGGCGCGGCTCCTGGAAAGGGATAAGTAGGTTTGGAAGGGAGGTAGAGGGAAATAAAGAGTTAAGAAATGCAGAGGACTTTGTGATGAGCAACTTTGTAGTTGGATTTTTTTTGATAGCTTCAAGGGGAAAGGAGATAGAGGGAGTTGAAGTTAGAAATAATTGGTTTCTTAAAACCGCAATATCACGGTTACGGTAAGAGCTATCAAAAATTGGTCACCTAACAAAATATTGCTCATAATAAGGGCTACATTTTGTTAGTTGACCAATTTTTGATATCTCCGAAACCAACTGAGATATCATAATTTCAAAAAACCTGATTTTTAGGTTGCTTGGAGCAGCGTTCTAAAGTAGCTGTATTCTAAAACTGTTGTAACTCGGTTTGGGTGAAAGTTATCAAAAAACTGTCAATTAGTAAGTTGCTCAGCTTAAAAAATTCTACGTTTTCTTAGTTAACAGTTTTTAGGTGGAAGTTACCGTAATCCAGTTATAAAGGCTTGAAAAAAAATTGGTCAAAAAAAAAATTTTTTTTTAGTTGTTTAGAAAACCTCTGATATCTCAGTTCCCATAATAGCTATCAAAAAACTTTCAACTAACAAATTGCTCAGCATAAAAAGCTCTACATTTTCTTAGTTAACACTTTTTCCCCATCTCCCCTCCCAACTAAGTTACACCCCAAAAAAGCCAACAAACCTGCATACATCATATAAAACATCGATGAAACCTGCGGCAATATCAATAATTCCGCAGCAAGACACACCAAAAGAACATATCTTCCCATTTGAATATAATCATCTAAACCGTGAACTTCGACTTTCTCATTTTTCGGTTTTTCCAGAATTTCAGAAGATTCTTCCGATGAAGACGTCATTTAGGTTAGGGAATTTCAGCAAAATAAGGGGGGTCTAGGTTCGAAATTCGATAGACATCAAAATGAAAATTGATTACAACAGAAAACGGGAGAAAACTCGTTTTTGTTCTCCCGTTTTGAAGAGAAAATGATAAGGGCATCGTTCGAATCGAGAGAGATAGATAGATGATGACGAAGGTGATTGGTGGAAGGTCAATTTTCATTTCGCTTCACTAATTGAATGGTTATTTGATTTCAAGTTAAAGGTATTCTTTGGTTCTATTTGAGTACATTTTTGGTTTTTCGAGGAATCGGGATCTTTGATACTTTTTCTATTCTAATTCAATTTATTTTGATTTTTACACCTCGGGACCTAGTTTTTTGAAATCAGGGGGTTCTTCCGGTTCAGAAAAATATAAACAAGGATAGGTTTCAAAAAATTTTTGAAAATTGTCCACGAGGAGTACAAAAATACCAATTCTCAAAATTATCAGAATCTAGTCATGATTAACCTTTTCTGAACCGGAAGAACACCCTGAATCCGAAAAACATGGTTCCAGAAGGGCTAGACTAAAATTGAGTGGGTTACGGTATTTTGAGAACCCCCTATAATACATATTTCCTACTGTAACTCGATCAATTTTGATTTTTATGAGTTCAGACCTTGTTTTTTGTAATCAGGGGGTTCTTCCGGTTTAGAAAAGTATAAACAAGGCTGGGTTTTGAAAAAAGTTGAAATCGGTCAATTTTGTAGTCCTCTCGGACAATTTTTCAAAATTTTTTGAAACCTTGCCATGATTATACTTTTCTGGACCGGAATGAACTCCTGATTTCGAAAAACAGGGTCCCGAGGTGTAAAAATCTAAATTGACCGAGTTGGGATGGATTTTCAAAAAAAATTTAATCAGAAATTTTTTAATTTTTTTTTAGCAATTTTTTTTCAAAAACTACCGTAACTTTTCTAAATATTTTTTTTATACCTACAGTAATACTATTTCACAATATTATTAGCTCTAGACAACATCAAAATACCATCTCACCTATATCATCTTTCCCCAGTTCTTCACGTGTTATCCAAATGATATCTATTGGTCACTTAGTCCCTTATCAATGTGTTCCATCATTGTTTTTCCTGTGATAACCTTGATTTCAATTTGTCATTCATATATAGTAATCATCAATATTTACTTAGAAATGATGATATTTAGGGGAAAACAGAAAAAAATGTTGTCTAGTTTAGTATTGTGAGGGTTAGTTGTTTGAGCGAGTATAACTCGGTTCCCATAAGCGCTAGAGGAATATTGTCAACTAATCAAATGTTGCCAATGATAAGAGCTATATTTTGTTAGTTGACAACTTTTTGATAGCTCTCACGGGAGCCGAGATATAGGAGTTTTAAAAAATCTTCAAAAAATTTTTTTTTTGATTTTTTGTTTTTGTGCATTTTTAAACCCTTATATCTCGGCTCTCATAAGAGCTATCAAAAAGTTGTCAACTAACAAAATTTAGCCCTTATTATGAACAATATTTCTTTAGTTGACACTTTTCCCCTAGCTCTTACCGTAACCAAGTTATACCTTTTCTCGCAGGCTAAACAAATTAAAAGTGAATACTTTATTATTATTATTATTAAAATCTCAAAAGGCATACAAAAAGAATCCAGTATTGTTTGTTATTACAAAAAAAATTTAAAAATCTCGGAATTGCAGGTCCACAATGAGAAAACAGAGAAAAATACCCTTAACTGTCTTTTCCAAAAAAAAAACAAAAAAAAAACAAAAAATCCTAAAAAAATGAGCAATTTCAGAGCGGTTTTGGTCTGGAAACGAGAAGAAAAAGGCTTGAGAATTTCAGATTTGGTGGTTGGGGGGAACCCGTAAAAATTAGATAATTATTTGATAAGAGGGGGAGGAAAAATGGGTTCCTAGAATTGTCGTTTGCCGGGCTCGTACTCCAGTCCCGGATCGAATTGTTCCAGTACGTAAACCTACAAAATTCAGGGTATTTGGGGGAATTTAAAAGTATTTTAGGCCGTTTTAGGCTTTTTTAGAGCCAAAATAAGTCAATTTTGGCTTTTTTAGGGCAAATTTAGACTATTTTAGGCCGAATAAGCCTATTTAGGACTTTTGAAGCCAAAATAGGCTAAATTAGGACTTATTAGGCCGTTTTTGTTTCATTTTAGGCTATTTCAGGCCTTTTTAGGCTCGTTAAAGGCCTATTTTAAATCGGTAACTCACATAGTCAGTACTCTTAATCCTTAGCTCTGCTGGCGGATTAGTGATCACATATCGCTTCATCGAATCCGGATTATCTTGGTCATGAAGTCGATACAGTCCAATACACAACTGACCGTACCTCCGCAAGGCTATGGTGAACATGGCGCCGTACGTCGTGTTGTGCTGGAAAAAATATGGATTTAGAGGGTTTTAAGGCGAGTTTTAGGTGGAAAGTAGTAGATATAGGGCGAATGAGAAAATTTGAGACAACGGGGACCTCGGATTCGGTTTTGCCATGAAAATTCCAAGGATTTGAGCCCCATATTGACTAGTTTCGAAAAAAGTTTTTTTTGGGTCTTTTTTAGGCCTAAAACTGGCCTGAACCCCCTACGCAATGGGATTTCTATCCAAATCCAATTTCAAATTCGGATCCCTCCTGAAAAATCCGAAGTTTTGAACCCCATATTGACTAGGTTTGGTTACGTTTGATTTTTGGGCCTAAAAACGGCCTAAACCGGCCTAAAAAAGCCTAAACACAAAATTTAACCAAATCTAGTCAATATGGGGCTCAAAACTTCGGATTTTTCATGAGAAAACCGAATCTGATGGTCCCGCAACCTGAAATAGGCTGGATCTCCAGTTTTCAGAATTTCCAGGCCTGAAAAAATCAAATTTCCAAAAAAGCTTACCCCAACGCCTTCATAAGGGTTATCGGATAACGAGATTTGAGCAATTCGACATCTATCTCTATTCGACAATGTCTCCGGAGTACTGTAGCCGCCTCGAAGTCCCGCCCCCTCAGCTAGAATCAGTTCTAGCTCAGGAGTGGCTCCACCGGTGACCAGGGTTCGGATAAGGGTCAACGCGGAATCGTTGAAATAGGTCTGAAAATGTTTCAGGCTTAGAAAAATTCTAGAAAAGCTGAGCCTAGACACATACCGTACTCATCAACGAATCCAACACAGATATCGCGAATGCGGTACCACAAGCGAACGGTTGAGTCAGATAGAGCTCCGTATCCGGATCGTCATCGTCGTCTTGATCCAAGAATTGAACGTTTGAGTCGTTTACTGCAAAAAAAAAAATTGAAAAAAAAGTTTTGATCCAAAAAATAATTTTTTTTGAAATCCAGAATTTCAGTTGTTTTCAGCGAAAACCACTAAGAAATTCAGATTCTCCATGAAAAATCCGAGGATTTGAGCCCCATATTGGCTAGGTTTAGTTAACTTTGCTTTTTAGGCTTTTTAGGCCGGTTTAGGCCATTTTAAGGCCTGAAAATCAAAGTTAACCAAACCTAGCCAATATGGGGCTCAAATCTTCGGATTTTTCATGACGAAAACGATTACGGTATTTATTTCGAGCGATTTCAGCTGGATTTTCAGATCTCTGAAAAAAAATTTTTTAACCCACCTAATTCAGTGATCATTGGCACATTGGTCCCAAACTTGGCTCCCTTTTTTTGCATTGAAATCGGGCTCCCTAAAGGACTCCTGTCTCCAGTTTGATGTCTCATTGGGAAGAAACCCAATGTATCATCGAATTGCATAGCTTTGATGTTCAATGAGGCCAGAATAGCCTCCTTATCGGCTAAAGTGGTGTCTTCGGTGTTCGGGACCCTCGCGGAGATTATAACACACATATCGCAAAGGTTGATGTTGACTGCACGAAGATCAGCCCGAGATAGTGGGGATCCCTGTGAAAATATTTTGTAGAATCGGGAAAATGGGACCCTTAGGGATAAAATGAGCCACGGATTCGAATTCCTGATGAAAAATCAGAGGATTTGAGCCCCATATTGACTAGAATTGGTTGACTTTGGTTTTTAGGCTTTTTAGGCCATTTTCAGGCTTAAAAACCAATTTTAACCTAACCTAGCCAATATGGGGCTCAAAATTCCGCATTTTTCATAAGCATTATCAATCCGACACTTTCAATCCACCTAACTCACATTCAATATAGAAATCTTTGGTAGGTTATACAGGGTCTTCCATTCTTTTCTTAGATATTCCAAATCTCCAACAATAACCACGTGTTTTAGTTCATGGTAATGGAAATTAGAGGATCTTAAAGGCATTATGAAGTTTCTTAGCCCGATTAATGGAGAATCCTGGTCAGCGAAGAGGCAAACCACAACATGGCCGTTGAGAACTGTCATGGCGGCCTGATGACGCTCCAAAACGCAATCTTCGAGATTCCTGCTAGGACACCAATGAAACATCCCAGTACTGTCGTATTTCATGTCTTGGAACTGAAAATTTTGAATTTTGAGAAAATATTTTTTTTTCATTTTTGTAAAAATTTCAGAATTTCGAAATCTGAAGGTTTTTGATTAAATTGGATGTCAGATTCGAATTTTAAATGAAAAATCCGAAGTTTTGAGCCCCATATTGGCTAGATTTGGTTAACTTTGGTTTTTAGGCTTTTTAGGCCGTTTTAGGCCATTTTTAGGCCTAAAAATCAAGTTTAACCAAACCTAGTCAATATGGGGCTCAAAACTTTGGATTTTTCATCAGGAATCTGAATCCGATATCTATTTTGACACGTAGACCCTTAGTATCCCACCTGCTGCTCGAAATCCTTACTAAAATCGACCCCTCGACCATCCGGCGGAATACTCATCGAATTGCGTCGACCACCCGAAGAAGGCCTGAAAACCACATTGCTCATCACATTTTCAGCCAATTTCTCGTTCCAAAAATTAAAAAAATAAATCTAGCTGGAAGCGTGAGTGGTGGTGTTCGGTACGAGTGTTGGTTCTAGTGGTAAATAAGTGAGAAAAAAATAAATATTAAAACGAGGAAAGGGTGTGTTTGATGAGAACATAACAGGTAGAAGGAAAAGAATTACTGTGTTTTTTTGGGGAGGAAATGGATTTTTAGGTTTTCTGTTACAGGTATAGGAAAAATGAGGCATCTGGGGACATTTTCATTATCGGATTCATTTTTGCACTGAAAAATCCGAAGATTTGAGCTCCATATTGGCTAGGTTTGGTCAAAATTGGTTTTTGGGCCTAAAAATGGCCTGAAAAAGTCTAAAAATCAAAATTAACCAAAACTAGTCAATATGGGGCTTAAATCCTTGGATTTCTAACGAGGAAACTGAATCTGATTTTGAAAATGTCCCAGACGCTCTATTTATCTCATTTCTGAAAATTCAGGCCTAGTTCTGAAAGACAATCTTCAAAAATGGGACCATAGAGACGCTTGGTGGCTAAACTAATACCAGATTCGTTTTTGCCGTGAAAAATCCTGAGTTTTGAGCCCCATATTGGCTAGGTTTGGTTGACTTTGGTGTTTAGGCTTTTTCAGGCCGTTTCAGGCCGTTTTAGGCTCAAAAACCAACTTCCACCAAACCTAATCAATATGGGGCTCAAAACTCCGCATTTTTCATGGGAAAACCGAAACTGACATCGAAAATGTCCCCAGATGTCCCTCTGGTCGCCAAGCTACCAACCAAAAAAATCCATTTTCCCTCCCCTAAACCCCAGATTAAGGAAGGAAGCAGAGGGGTGAATAAAAACATGCAAAAAAACTCCATTTTTTCTCTATTCAAAAAATCATCTACCATTCCAAAAATTTCCAATTTTTCCAAAAATACTGCACTACTAATGGAGGTACGTATAAAAATAGGCAACTAGAGGTTTGGAAAAAAAATCAATAAAAGAAAAAAGGAAAAAATCAAATTATTCTCGCCCCTACATGAGTTTTTTGATTTCATACGCAAATCGAAGGGATTTCGTGTTGAGATGAGTATCACTCGTCGAACTGCAACAGATATTGGCCACAATTATGTTAGGGGGGGATTAGCTTAGATTAAAAAGGGGCGGGGCCTATTTCAAGAAAAAAGGGGCGTGTCCTATAATCCTTACCTTTGCTGATTAATCATCCTTAACTGAACCTGTTGTCCTAGATGTCCCATTTGAGGTGTTGGTTGGAATTGTTGGATGACTTCGGTGGCACGAGCTGAAACTTAAACCAAAAAAAATTAGAAAAAAAATCAATAAAAAAAAACTAAGATTTAATTAAGCTGAGCAATAAAATGAAATCACGAAACATTCCAAAAAAAAGGGGGCGGAGCCTAAAGTTTACAACATTTACATGCTATTTTCAGATTGGTTACCGTCATTCTGATAGAATAGAGCATCAAAATCCGAATAGTCTGCAAATTCTAGCGATTCTTTAGAATTTTTGATTTTTTTTTAGATCTAGAAAATGGCTAGAAGGGTGGGGATACTTACCACGAGCCGTTGTGGAGTGTTTAGTGTTGCGACGGAAGAGAGCCACTGAAAATGAGGAGGTTAGGAGGGAAATGATGGCGGGATTTGGATTCAGCGTGAAAAATCCGAAGATTTGAGCCCCATATTGACTAGATTTGGATAACTTTGGTTTTTAGGCTATTTTAGGTTTTTTTAGTCTATAATGTGTCAGAAAACGGGCCAAGAGACAATCTGAGGATGTTTTCCTTATCAGATTGGTTTTTATGATAAAAAATTCGGAATTTTGAGCTCCATATTGACTAGGTTTAACTAACTTTGATGCTTAAGCTTTTTAGGCCGGTTTAGGCCGTTTTTAGGTCCTAAAACCAAATTTCACCAAACCTAACCAATATGGGGCTCAAAAATTCGGATTTTTCATGGGAAAAACGAATCTGGTAAGGAAAACAGTCCCAGATGACTCGTTTGTCGCATTTCTGTAACATACCTCTAAAAAAATAGGTTGAAATTGACAAGAATGACACAAATGGGGTATTTTTGGACTAAATTGCTAACAGATTTGGATTTCTCATGAAAAAATCCGAGGATTTGAACCCCATATTGGTTAGGTTTGGTTAAAATTGGTTTTTAGGCTTTTTTAGGCCGGTTCAGGACGTTTTTAGGCCCAAAACCAAAGTTAACTAAACCTAGCCAATATGGAGTTCAAAAATCCGCATTTTTCATGCTGAATCCGAATCCGACATTCATTTTGCCCCAAGAATCCTCCGATTCCTCATGACACCCAACAAAAACTTACAATTCTTGCATTTACACTTCTTAATCATCGACACATCCTTAATATCATCATGACACTGTTTACACCAGAAAAACGCCCTCTTCACTTCGTCAGCACTCTGCGCAATGAAGAATCCTTGAGTTTGTGGCTGGATAACGATATTCGGGCCAGGGTTGATGGCTATGTTACATTCCTTGTTCTCCTCATCCTTAAGCTCGATAGCCAAGAGCAAGAGGCCCAATCGATTGAAAAGTAGGCTGAAAAAGATAAGATTAGGGTGGATTGAGGCCCGCGCATTAGGTTAGTCAGGTCGGAAAGCTGTTGGGTTAAGCACTCGATTTCTTACTCGACAGCTTCTGGAAACGTCATTCCGACGAATGAGTGCGACAAAGTGTCGGTGTACATTTCCATTCCGGCCCCACATAGGTATAGATTCAGCCAGTCCGGCGTGGTTTGGGACTATAATTTCTTTTTTTTTTTGATTTTTTTTTGAAATCTCATAAATTCAAAAACCAGACAATTTTGGGACACCGGGACAAGATCTGAAACTCACTTCGCCGCCTCCGGAAACGACATATTGACAAACGCGGGACTCAGACTCTCGGTGTACATTTCCATGCCGGCGCCACGAAGATAGTCGTTTAGCCAGAGTGGTGTGTGAGGGGACTGCAAACCAGGGTTAGTAGATGGGTTACTGTAGACAGGTAAATTGTTAGAAAATAGTTAAACATGGATTTTCATGGCCTAAATTTGTGAGATCTGGAATTAGGGCAAGCTGGGCTCCAAACAAGTGTTGGATTCGTTTTTCTCATGAAAAATCCGAAAATTTGAGTCCCATATTGACTAGGTTTCGTGAAAGTTGGTTTTTGGGTCTAAAAAGGGCCTAGAACGGCCTGAAAAAGCCTAAAAACCAAAGTTAACCGAACCTAGTCAATATGAGGCTCAAATCCTTGGATTTTTTATTGGAAAAACGAATTTGAGGCTTGTTTCGAGCCTATTCGTCTGGAAAGTCCGATTTGGGTACAAGTAGGGTTAAAGTTAGGTGGTAAACTATGGATTAAGACATAAAAATGGGATATATGATTAGAACAAGTGTCGGAGCCGAATTCCTCACGAAAAATGCGGAATTTTGAGCCCCATATTGGCTAGGTTTGGCTGACTTTGGTTTTTAGGCTTTTTAGGCCGTTTTAGGCCGGTTTTAGGCCTAAAAACCAATTTTCTTCAAACCTAGTCGATATGGGGCTCAAAATTTCACATTTTTCATGAGGAATTTGAATCCGTTGTTAGTTTGGGCTCAAAATCACTCTTAAGATATTTTTTAGAACAAATAAACACAAAAACCACATAACATTTAAACTCACTGTTTTAAAACTTCTCATCGCAAACAGGTTAGCCATCATTGTAGAGAAACCTGGAGCTAAGCAAGACTGAGCAATAAAACCCAATTTCAACTCAGCTAAACAGATGACGTCATCACCCCTCCGCCAATCCCAAGATGGAATATTCAATAGATATGCTTTATTGTGATATTGCATCAGTTGGACGATTACTCGGATATCAGATGAGTAATTTTTGATCGAGATCACTCTCATGATATTTGCAGCATCTTCCGCGTCAGGATTGGTACTGTACTTGTTGGCTAAGACTAGGCAAGCATCCGCGTCACCGATCTGTAAAAATGAATGTTAAATTCGGTTTTCTGATAAAAAATGGTTAATTTTGAGCCCCATATTTACTAGGTTTGGTGAAAATTGGTTTTTGGGCCTAAAACGGCCTAAAACGGCCTGGAAAGTCTAAAAGAGCCTAAAAACCAAAGTCAACCAAATCTACCCAATGTAGGGCTCGAATCCTCGGATTTTTCATGAGGAATTCGAATCCGAATTTGTTTCAGACTAGAAGTTCCATTTTCCAGGCTTTTCAGGCCAGTTTTAGGCCCAAAAAGGTCTAAAAACCAATATTTTCAGAACCTGGTCAATATGGGGCTCAAAACTCGTCATTTTTCATGGGAAAAACGAATCCAGTATCAAAAATATCCTCAGATGTCCGATTTGTCACATTTCAGACCTATTTCTAGAAAACAGGCTACAGAAATGGGACAAATGGGAGATTCAGGGGCTAAACCAATATCGGATACGTTTTTCCCTTGAAAAATCCGAGGATTTGAGCCCCATATTGGCTAGGTTTGGTTGACTTTGGTTTTTAGGCTTTTCCAGGCCGTTTCAGGCCGTTTTAGGCCTAAAAACCAAATTTAACCAAACCTAGCCAATATGGAGCTCAAAATTCCGCATTTCTCATGAAAAATTCGAATCCGGCACCCAACTGGTCCTTAGACTCACCTTAACCCGGCTCAAATCAAGTGAGTCCATGACTGTCCCGGTGAAAAACTCCACTTTAGTAAAATGTCTCTTAAACAAGCCCTCCAGCTCTAAATCCGGCACCACACGATGCAAAAACACCACTTCCACGTCAACATCGTCTCTGTCCTCATGAAGGAAGTCTTGAAGGAAATGGGACACCGAATCGTAGGTGATATGACCACAGACTACAATGTGCTTCTTTCCGTGCTCTCCTTTATACTCGCCACCGTATTTTTGACGGTTTCCGATGAGATCCGCGATTTCTGGCACGTAACTGGCGAACATGGCCTGGAAAATGGGGGATGAGATTTAGCAAAGGGTATGGTGGGTCAGAAACCAGGCAAAATGAACTGCAGGGTTGGTTTTTTCATGAAAAATCCGAGGATTTGAGCCCCATATTGGCTAGGTTTGAAGAAAGTTGGTTTTTAGGCCTAAAAATGGCCTAAAACGGTCTGGAAAAGCCTAAAAACCAAAGTTTACCAAATTTAGCCAATATGGGGCTCAAAACCCCGGATTTTTCCTGAGAAAACCGAATCTAATATTGGTTTTCCCCCAAACATAAATTTGGACCTAATTCGAGAAAAAATGTTTATAGAAATGGGACGATAGGGACATTTGGGGATAAAACCGTTTTCAGGTTCGATTTTTCCATGAAAAATCCGAGGATTTGGACCCCATATTGAGTAAGTTTGGTTAACTTTGATTTCTGAGCCTAAAAATGGCCTAAAAAGCCTAGAAACTAAAGTTAACTAAACCTAGCCAATATGGGCTCATAACTCCGGATTTTTCATGAGGAATTCGAATCCGAACTTCAATCTGGCTAGAAATTTCATTTTGTAGGCTTTTCAGGCCAGTTTTAGGCCTATAAAGCCTAAAAACCAACTTTTTCGAAACCTAGTCAATATGGGGCTCAAAATTCCGCATTTTTCACGGGGAATTCAACCCTGTTATCCATTGTATCCCAAAATGTCCCATTCACCCCCTTCCTCCCAAAAAAAAACTCACCAAACCGAACAGAATGAAGAAAATCATGAAAAGTCTTCCACAAAGGGTCGTACAATAGATATCTCCATATCCTACTGTAGACATGGTGACCAATACGAAATACACCGAGTCCGCATAGGTTATCCGATGCGGATTAATGAATCCCTTGAAAAAGTCTCCAGAATTCTCGAGTAAATGCACTAAACCGGCTCCGGTTAGACAAACGGCAACGAAAATGGTGACTAGTTGAGTTAACCGAATTGAGGAGGAGGTTTTGAGGATGTTGAGGTACTGTAGGATGTCAGGTACAGTCATGAGACGAAGGGCACGAAGGAAACGGAATCCTGAAATTATTTGGGTAAGGAATTGGGGTAGAGAAGCTTTGAAAAGAGCTTTTTTGGGCTTAAAGACGGCCTAAAACAGCCTAAAATGGCCTAAATCCCGATTTTCCCTAAGCTAGGCTCAGATTACGTGTCAGATTCGGATTTCTCATGAAAAATACGGAATTTTGAGCCTCATATTGGCTAGGTTTGGTTAACTTTGGGTTTTGGGCTTAAAAAGGGCCTAAAACGGCCTAAAACGGCCTGAAAAAGCCTAAAAACCAAAGTTAACCAAACCTGGTCAATATGGGGGTCAAATTCTCGCATTTTTCATCAGGACTACGGTTCCGACACTTATTCCAGCCATAAATTTTGGAAAAATAGGTTTCCAGGCATTTTTAGGCCGTTTTAGACCCTATTAAGGCCCAAAAACTCAATTTTTCGAAAACTAGTCAATATGGAGCTCATTTTGAAGCTCTCAATCTCAGGAGTCTCATAAAAATAATGAAAAACTCACCCAACCAATTCCTCTGCAAATAAATGGCCACAAAACTCGGCGGAATCGTGAAAAAGTCGATCCAACTGTACATTTCCAATAGAAACCAGACTTTATCGGATGCCGCAATGAATCGAATGAAAAAATAGACGAGAAAAAAGATATTGAAGCCTAGATCGATTTGTTGGGATGGACTGTCCTGCCATGGAATACAGGTCTCCACTTGGAAGTTTTGACTGCAAATAAAATGAGTTAGAGTGGAAATTAGGGGAAATGAGTAAGATTTTTGAATTCCTGGCGTCAAGACGGTTAAAATGAGTATAAACATGGCTAGGTTTCGTGAAAATTGATTTTAAGGCCTGAAAATGGCCTAAAACAGCCTAAAAAGCCTAAAACCTAAAAAAAATTAAATCTAGTCATGATTATACTTTTCTGAACCGCAAAAACATCCTGAATTCAATAGACAAGGCCCCAAGGCGTAAAAAAAGAAATTGAGAAGATTACGGTAACGAAAAAACCAAAAAAAAAATTTTTTTTTTCGAAAAAAAAACTCACAAACTGGCATCATAAAAATAGATAATTAAGGATCCAATCGATAAAATGAACACCAATAAAACCAGAAATCGTCCCGTCAAACTTTGTCCGGATATCAGCTCTCCGGCCCAGTCTTTCGCCTGAAATCCCCTCGAATTAGTGACATGGAACGGGATTCGGGAGGGCTTGGTGATGTTGAGATATCGAAAGGTGTAGCTACATCAAACTCACTCGATTTGAGATAAAAAATTAGAGAAATTTAGGAAAAAATAATAGAGAAACTACTGAAAATCACTACTTTTGACTAAATTGGGGGTTTCTTTGGTTGGAATTGATTTTTCGAAGGATTGCAGTGATTTTTCCGAGATTCAGGAGGTCCAGGGCTTTGAATTGAACCCTATATTGCCTAGGTTATAAAAAAAATGGTTAATGGGCCTAAAATGGGCCTAAAACGGCCTGAAAAAGCCCAAAAACTGATTTTGTCAAAACTAGGCTGAGAATAACTGCCAGATTCGTAATCACCATGAAAAATCCGGAGTTTTAAGCTCCTCATTGACTAGGTTTGGTTAACTTAAGTTTTTAGGGTTTTTAGGCCCTTTAAGGCCCTTTTTAGGCCTAAAAACCAATATTAACCAAACCTAGTCAATATGGGGCTCAAATCCTCGGATTTTTTGTCTCAAAGTCGAATGGCTGATTCATTCTAAGCCTACTCTTCAAAAATGTAGGTTTTCAGGCCGGTCCAGGCCATTTCAGGGCCCAAATAGACCGGAAATCCTATAAAATGGGATTTTTACCCGAATTAAAGTTCGAATTCGGGTTTGATTTTTTTCTGAGGTTTTGAGCCTCATATTGAGTAGATTTAGTAAACTTGTAATTTTAGGCTTTTTAGACCCTTTAAGGCCCTTTTCAGGCTCAAAAACCAAATTTCACCAAACCTAGTCAATATGGGGCTCAAAACTTCACATTTTTCATATGGATTACAAATATGGTACTTAATCTGAGCCTAGATTCGGTATAAACCGGTTTTGGGCTGTTTTAGACCGGTTCCAGGTCCAAAAACCAATTTTCACCAAACCTAGTCAATATGGGGCTCATTTCAAAGCCCTTGGCCTCCTGAATCCGGATCCATCATCAAAAAAAGCTAAAACCCAACCATTTCCCCAAAAAAAAATCGAAAAACTATTCAAAAAGTGCGAAAATCCAATATAACCACACCGTTTGTATACTCAAAAAAGTAAAAATCACGAATTCAGTCCATCATCCATTCATATATAAATTCCCATTCACTTTACTACCAAAAAAATAAAAAAAAAGAAAAGAAAATAGAAATTCCCATTGAAAAAAGTGGGTGGAAAATGAAAAGGTGATGTGTGTGTGTGTGTGTGGGCGGGATCTTTTTTTTTTAAATATTGATTTTTAATCAGAGAAAAAACCAATAATTCGTGAAGAATCAAGTGCTAATATGCAAAAAATGAAAGAAAACGGGGTACCATGCTTTTTGACACATTGACGATTCACCAATACCAGTTGTGATTTGAGAGGGGGAGATTTCTTGAATGGGTGGAATAGGTGGAAAACTGACTCTGGATTCGGATTTAGCGTGAAAAATGCGAAATTTTGAGCCCCATATTGACTAGTTTTGATGAAAGTCGGTTTTTGGGTCTAAAAGAGGCCTGAAAGGGCCTAAAAAGCCTAAACACCGATGTTAACCAAACTAGCCACAATGTGGCTCAAATCCTCAGATTTTTCATAAAAAATTCGAATCCGAGACTCCCATTGTCCCAAAATGCCCAATCTGCCTCATTTCGGTATACCACTTGGTTGTAAGTTATAGAAATGAGACGAATGGGCCATTTTTAAAGGAAATGGATATCAGAATTGTTTTTCTCATGAAAAATGCGGAGTTTTGAACCCCATATTGGCTAGATTTGGTGAAACTTGGTTTTTGGGGCTAAAACGGCCTAAACTGGCCTAAAAAAGCCTAAAAACCAAAGTTAACCAAATCTAGTCATTATGGGGCTCAAATCCTCGGATTTTTCATGAGAAAAACGAATCTGACAATGGTTTTCTATGAAAACGAGTCTGTATATCATTTTCCAAAAAAAATCGCTCTATTCCACCCATCCAACCTCCCCCATCATCAAAAAAAGATAGAAAAAAGGAAAGAAAAAAAAGGAAAAAAAATGCGTCTACTACAAAAGCAAAAAGGGTCATCAGTCGGTTCCAATTGTCAGAATAGTGAGAGAAAAATAGAGAAATAGGTATCATAAATATCAAATATATCAAATTCATTTGGACTTGCCCTGCGGTCCCGAATGCTTCTGTAAAGCTGCATCGCTAGAGAGTCCTAAAATAAAAACAAGCTCCGCCCACTTTTTTGAAAAATTAATAAAAAATTTGTAAATATGTATATATGTATCGTGCCAATTTTCTTAAACATGGTTGACAACAAAATGAGAAAAAAATTTCAAAAAAAAATTTCAAATTTCCCGCCAACCTACCTCTGTCATCCATCCCAAATGCTTCTCCTCTTGTTGTTGCTTCAAAAATGGATCAGCCTCCCCACTGACATGTTTAGATCCGTTCATATTCACTGTAACGGCTTCCGGGGGAGGTATAGGCTCCGAGAATTCACGTTCCCTCCTTTGACAGCATAAATGGGTCACCACTCGCCATATTACTACGAGGATCATTGAGGCACAGAATGTGGTTATGCTGAAAATAATTTTTTTGGATTTAGGAGCTCAAGGGCTTTGAAATGAGCCCCATAGGTTCGGAAAAATCCACTTTTCATCTATTTTTGACCTAGAACCGGCCTAAAAAGTCCCGAAACTCTGAAAAATTGGCATTTTCATCTTGAATAATTATCGAAATCGTATTTCCAGGGAAAAATGCGGAGGTTTGAGCTCCATATTGACTAGGTTCGGTAAACTTTGGTTTTTAGGCCTAAAAATGGCCTAAAACGGCCTGAAAAAGCCTAAAAACCTACTTTCACTAATCCTAGCCAATATGGGGCTCGAAATTCCGCATTTTTCATGTTAAAATCGGATCTGAACCTTGTTCTGAATAGAAATTTTATTTTGTAGGATTTCCGGATCAGTCGGTTAAAAAGAGCTATCTCGAAAACTAGTAGGTTCTAGGGCTTGAAAATGAATTTTTTGGAATCCTTAGGTTCAGGGCTTTGATTTGAGCCCACTATTGATAGGGTTTGGAGCAAAATTTTTATGGCCGCGACGCGACACGCAACGCGTCTCTCTTCCTTTCTAAACCTCTTACCTGCTCAACAAAAAGCACCAATATTTGCGTTCCTCTAAACACTTCCGATCCTCCTCGGTCATCTCCATAAAAACACGACTAAGATTACAATTCATCGGATATCCATATGGTTGATTGAATCCCTTCGACTGCGAAGGCGAGTAGATCTCGCTCATCGTGAAGAAGGGATATTTGTGTTATTTCGGGGGGATTATTGTGCAATTGACCGGTTTCTGGAAATTTTTTTTTAGGAAAAAAGTGGAAATTGTTTGAAAAGAGATTAAAAAAGGCTTATTGATTTAAATAAAGTAAAAATGGTGGATTTTAAGGGAAAAATGAGTCTATTAGCTAACTAATGGTACCTAAAGGGATATCTATACCAAAAAAAAAATCATAAATCCAGAATTTTCTATATTGGGATAGGTTTAGACTACTGTAAACCATATAAAATGGTATCTAAATGACACTTAGATTAATATGAATAGAAAAAAAAAAGGAATTTTCAAGATTGGGAGGTGTCTAGACTATTAGAATGGTATCTAGATGGCAACTAGACCAATATAAGCCTTAAAAAAGAATCTAGAAGTATCTACATAGATTAATTTTCATCCAGAAAAATGAAAATTTCAGTTTAAAAACACCTAGACGAATCTGTAGCGACGAAAAAGGTACCTAGAGGGATATCTAGACCTAGCTAAACTAAAAACTCAAAATATTATGATCTGGGGGGTATCTAGACCTGAAAAATGGTATCTAGACCAATTTTTTTTTTCTATAAAAATTGAAAATTTCAGTTTTAGGAGGGTTCTAGAACTAATTTTTCAGACCAATTCCTTTTCAAAAAATATTTTTTCCTGCAAAAAAAAACCATAAACCTAAAACTCATTAACTATTTCTTTCCCCTTTTTTTCACCGCCACCACACATTTTCTCCACATTTTCCGCTCATTTTCCCACTAAATGATGTCACTTTTTTTCTCCTGGTGCTTTTCGGAAAGGGGAAGGGGGGAAAGGAGACTGCCTACTAAAAGTTGTAAAGGAAAAAGATTAGGCGAGACTCTTTTTTCTCTCTTTCGGAAAAAAAAGAAGGTTCTGCTCTTTCTCTTTTGGGGAAAAACGAAGGGAGCCCCCGGCGAATAAATGAACATAATGGACCAGTTAGGGCGGCGGATATTTATTCAATTTTGTCAGTTTTCGGGAGAAATCCCAGAAAATTCTTGAGAATCAAAGCTCGGGACTGTGAAATTCGTGATCAGCGGGTCCTTCCGGTTCAGAAAAGTATAAACAAGGCTAGGTTCTGAAAAACTTTGGAAAATTGTCCACGAGGAGTACAAAAATGGTCTATTTTCAAAATTATCGGGTTCTAGTCATGTTTATAGTTTTCTGAACCGGCTAAACCTGCTGATTCCAAATCTATCAAAACTTTGAAGGAAAATTGAAAAATGGGCGAGTTACGGTGGAAAATATTATTTCGTGGCGGGACCCAATTTTCAAAAAATTCAAATTTTTCTGAAAACCTAGCGATGATTATACTTTTCTGAACGGAGAAAACGCGCTGATTCCGAAAATCCAGTTTTCAGAGAGGATTGGAGCAAAATTAACCGGGTTACGGTAGTTTTTCCAGGTGGGACCAAAATTTTTGGAAAATTCAAAATTTTTCGAAACCTAGTCATGATTATACTCATTTTGACCGCAAAAATCTACTGATTCCAAAAAACTAAGTTTCAGAAAGATTAGAGCAAGATTGACCGAGTTACGGTAGTTTTTCCAAAAATCCGAAATTTTCAAAAAATTCCAAAAATTAAATTTTTTTAAAATCAAAGTTTCTAAGCCTAAAACTAGTCTATTTCTTCTATTTTCTTCAATTTGAAGTCATTTTAATTTCTAAAAACGGTTTCAAAAAAAATTCAAAAATTGCTAATTTTAAAAAATCAACAATTCCAATTAAAAATTCCTTAAATTCCAGAATAACAATTTCTACAACGACACTCCAAAATTTCGCTAAAAAAGGGAATCCCGGTAACTCATCACCTAATAGTATATAAAAAGAGGGGGGAAACGAAGAATGGGAAGAGGGGGGAACCGATAATAAGACATAATGGACCAGTTAGCACAGAAAGAAGAAGGAGGAGAAGGAGGAGATGAAGAAAGAGAAAGAGAGAGAGAGAGAGTTACACTCTCCCTCTCTCTCTCTCTCTCTCTCTCAACCTTTTTCATGAGAGAAAGAGAGATCAATACGCTTTTCGCTTCTTCTCCCTCCCTCAGCTTCTCCTCCTCCATCTCCCCCTCTCCCTCTCTCTCTCTCTCTGGATAGCCGTCCGAAAAGAAGAGGAGCAGTAGTAGCCACCAGGCCTAACAGAAGAAGAAGAAGAAAAGGCGAAAGAAAGAAAGAAGCAATAAGAATATGTGTAGTAGTGTCGACGACACACCAATAGGAAGAGTGGAAACTGGGACCTCAAAGAATTTTTTAGCAGGATGGAAAGCGGAGAGAGAAAGAGGAAAAAAGTTTGGGGGGGAATGGTCAAGCAGTGTTCGGAGATAGGGGGGGAGATAGGTAGCTAAGCGTTGGCTAAGCAGCTTGAAGGCTAGGGAAAGAGCTAAGCAGCGTTCAAACTACCCAAGCAACGTTTAATATAGCTTAACAGCGTTAAGGACCCTAAGCAATGATAGCTAAACGATCTTTGAGCTTCCCTAGGAGCATCTAAGATAGCAAAGCAGCGTTGAACATTCCTAACCACGGTTAATGAGCCTAAGTCCCGTTTAAGCTTCGTTAGCAACGTTTATGACAGCTAAGCAGCGTTGAAACTAGTCACATTGTATAAGAACTAATCCATCAAAGCCCTCTCTCTGTCTCTTCTTCTGTATGGCTTCCATTGTTGCGTGACACATTTTAATCTATTTTTTTTTCTCAAATTTTTTTTTGGAATTTGAAATTCAGCTCCCAAAAGTCTTTTTTAATTAGTTTAGAAAGAGTATATCATTATGAATTCGAATTTTGAAGATTACGGTATAGATCAAAAGATCAGGGGAGCTCTTAAGAAATCTAAATTGTCGAAAATAGCTTAAAATGTTGGGAATGAGCATTTTTAGAGGAAAAATAAGATAAAATGAGCAATTTTTATGGGAAGAACCGTCTAGAATGGTTAAGAAATGAGAAAAAAAGAAGAATTTGAGTGAAAAGTAGTTTCAAATGATGAGATTCTAGGCGAGGGAGGTCCTAGAACGCTACTAAGGTAGCTTAAACTATTTCAAACGATGTTAAAGACACTAACGCTGCTTAGTAATCCTTAGCCGCTTCTTAGCTAGCCTAAACACTGATTAGCTATCCTAAGCAATCTCAAAGGCTCTAACGCTGCTAAGCTATCACCAACGCAGCTTAGCAAGCTCCTTATCCCAAAAAACGCGATCCTTCTCAGTGTTAGGAGTCTTTGTGAGTGTTAGTGTCAAAATACATCGAAACATATTGGATATCCAAAGAGAAAGACGGGACCCGAAACAAACATCGGTTTTGAATTTCATATTTTTCTGCCCTCCCCATTTCTTCCCTTTTCTCTCCCTCAATCTATCCCTTCTGGATCCCCGGGAGCCTTGATGAGTTGAGAGAAAGAATTAGAGAGAGAGAGAAATGGAAAGAGAGAGAGAGAGAGAGAGAGAGAGAGAGAGAGAGAGAGAAGTCTGATGGAGCAGAAACGAATATATTTTTTGTTTTTGGTCGTGGTGGTGGTGGAATTTGGGAGCCACCGGGGGGGAGGGGGGAACAAAAAAGAATGAATAGAACACATGTATATATGGGGGAAAGGTCCTAGAGGAATTGGGGGTGGCAAACACACATTTTTTTGGTTGGTTGGTATTTAGAAAAAGATTGAATATGACGTTTTTTGTGCAAAGAAAAAAAAAACGAAAAAAACAATTTTTTTTGCAAAATTTTTTTAGACCGGAGGTGACTCGAAGGGGATCAATGAGACATTTAGGGACTTTTTAAGTATTAAAATCGTTTTTCTGATGAAAAATGCGGAGTTTTGAGTCCCATATTGGCTAGGTTTGGTGGAAATTGGTTTTTGGTCTGGAAATGGCTGAAAATAGGGGAAGGAGTTACAGATAAGGGACAAATATGACACTTTGGGACAAAACAAGTCTTGGATTCGGTTTCAGCATGAAAAATCCGAGGTTTTGAGCCCCATATTAGCTAGTTTTGGTGAAATTTTGAATTCCGCCATCCGCCTTCTCAACTAGAAGCTGAAATAAAAGGAAATTAAGCGCAAAAAGGAAAAAAAAAGAGAAAAAGAAAGACATAAATCTAAAATAAATGAATATGAGACTATCTACAGTACTCTTATATACCATTCAAAGGGGGCAGAGTCTTGAGTGACCCTAAATCTAAGCCCCGCCCCTTTTTTGATTGAAATGTGGAGATTTATCGCTTATCTATTAAATATGGTACCTCAATGTGAAGATTTCTTTGTTTTAATGTAAAGATGTTACATTTATTATATCTGATTTGATTTCATGAAAGATAAAAATAGATATTAGTACTGCATGCAATTCAATTAGAGGTTTTCGCTATATTCCATTGATACAAGGAAATAACTTCTTCTGCAGGTTCAACGAGTACTCAGAAGTTTCTGAAATCTTGATTTTCTGATTCAGCATGTTAATTTACATCAGCTTACCTAGTTTCAGATTAATCCTCTGTTGAAAAATAGATTTATTCAAGTTTTTTGAAAAATAAGCTCATCGGAACCATATTAAAAATATTTAAAATATTTAAACCGCTTTATCTCGGTTGCCATAAGAGCTATCAAAAAGTAGTCAACTAACAAAATAAAGCCCTTATTATAATCAATATTTCATTAGTTGACCACTTTTTGATAGCTTTTACAGGAATCGAGTTATGCCCGTCCAAACTAAGAGATACCGTTAATCCAGGTTCATTGCTAATGAACCTCACTCTAATCAAAAATTCCAATGTCAACGATCAATTTTACCTCAAAAAACTTGATTTCTAATCCTAGAAAAACATAAATTCCAGAGATTTATCCAATTTCTATCACCACTAATCCCCTATCCATTTCCCCTCCCCCAACAACTGAAAAAGGATTAGAGTCACCTTCCCCAACTTTTCCCCTCTCTTTTTCTCTAATCCTCTCTATCTTTTTATCTCTCTCACTGCCCCAAAAACGAGAAGAAGAAGATATAGATATTTCGGAAATCTAACCCAATTTTCTTTTTTTTCCAATTTTTTTTCGGCATAACGGAGGAGTTTATTATTTTCATCTACTATTTCTATTTTCTTGGGAAAGAAAAATGTCGGAAATATTGGTTTTCTTGTGGTTTCTTGCTAGTTTTTTGGTTGGAAATGGTGAGTTTTAGCCTAAATTTAAGCCTAGAAACCAATTTTTAAGCTTAGAGCCCAGATTACAAGCTTAAAATCCAGTTTTCAAGCCTAGAACTCGATTTTTGGCTTAAAAACCCCCATTTACCCGTATTTTCAGCCAAAATCCCTTAATTTTCAGCATTTTCCTCATGTGAATGCCTTGATCGCATCATGATCCTTCACAATTATGGTGATTTCCGACTGATCTCCAGTCCCAATTACCCCAGTCCATATTGCCCGGGTATTGATTGTCTTTGGCATATTGTTGCGCCAACTAATCGGTCTAAGGTTTCGTTTTTGACCAACACTATAGTTTCTGGCTTAAAATTTAGATTTTCGGACCTAAAAACCCTTAGAAATTTTTATTTCCAGATCCAATTCAGTGCTGATAACTTGGATCTTCGCAAAAATATGGATCAATTGATATTATATGATTTCGATAGACCACAATTCATGGAGAATCGGACAGAGAGCTATAGGTGGGTTTAGAGACCTGAAATGGCTGAAATGAGTCTGAAAGTCGGTAGAAAAAGCTGAAAAATCATGCAAATCAACCTAAAAATCTAGTTATAAGGCTAAAAATAGGCCTGAAATAGTTTAAACCCCCAAAACCAAAAACTAGCTAAAACTAGGCTTAAAGTGGCTTGAAATGACTCAAATTTAACGTAGCTAAGCCTGAACTGGCTGAAAATGTTGAAACTTACTTAAAATTTAACCTTGAAGGCCTCTGAACTGAATTGTTAGGCTTAAAAAAAGCTTAAACTCCCCAAAACCAAAAACTAGCTAAAACTGGGCTCAAAATGGCTTAAAATGACCCAAAACGCTCGGAATAAGCTGAAAATTTATCAAAAACTATCCCAAACCCTTATTCCTATTCCAGATGCTCCGGCGACGATCTCTGCTACTACACCAGCCGTTTCCAATACCTATCCATCCGTTTCAAAACTTCGAATCAAGAGGAAATTGAGAATTTTGGATTTCAAGCTGTTGTTACGATTAGGAATGGTAAGCTGCTTTATGAAATTGTTATTTTAAGCTAGAAACCCTTATTCTTGCCATAAAAGCCATGATTTTCGCTATAAAACTTAGTCTAGAAAGCCTTTTTTTGTTAGTACCCCCATTTTTAGGCTTAAAACCTCGATTTGGAGTCAAAAACCTATCTTTCAGGACCCAACACCTCCTCCCCTGTCTTCACCTTCACTTCCTTTCTAACTCTTTTAATTTGTCTACTCATTGCTCATTTATAAATCAATTTATTTTATTTTTTGGTTAATCAGACATGAAAAATGAAAATAAATCATAAAAATAGGCGGTTCAGAATTCTTAAGCAAAACTTTTTATTTAATATTCGTCTCCCCAACAATCATAATTATATATCATTTCTTTAATAGCCCTGTATACTTTTTCATACGTCGTCTCAAACTTTTCCAACATATCATCGACTGCTTTCTTATCCACTTCGCTTGGACCATCTTCAAATGCCATCTTGAAAATTGTCCTTATCTCTGGAACCCGCTTAAAAATGGCTTTAAAACCTGTAAACTCTAGAAAATCCAAAACCAGCTTAAAGAAGGCTTAGATAGGTCTAAAATTGCGGAACTTGAGCGTAATTAAACTTAAGTTTGCTGAAAATAGGCTAAAATAGGCTTAAATTAGTTCAAAAAACACCAAAATTGGCAAAAAAATTTATAAAAAACACCAAATTATTAACACAAATCAATTATGACGTCTTCAACTTGGCCTTAACCGGACTTCCAACCTTGCCCACCACCTTCGGCTCCTCCCCTTCCACCTCCATCAAACTCTTATCCAACGGCGCCTCCTCCACCTCTGACATCTTCTGAAGAGCATGACTTTGAAGTGGAGTCAATTCTTTCTCGACCCTCGGCTTCGTGTAGCTATCACACTCCGCCATTATCTCTTGAACCTGCGCAAGGAGCTCTTCCGAAGAAAGGTTGGGGTCTGGTCCGGCACGATTCGGCGCGATATCCGATGTCCAATGTTTCTCCTTTGACTCATAGCTCTCTTTCTTCTCCTCCGCCTTCTGATCTCGATGCGCCTTCTCCAAAGCCTCCCTAGTCGGTAGTGGCTTCTTCTGGACCTGCACCTCCTTGAACCCACTCGTGTCATGATGTCGGTAAGGGATATCAACCCTGCTTAACCCCGGAATATGCACCGCGTTCGGGTTAGGCGTCCTTTGTACGGTGCACTCTTTGAAACCAGTTAGGCAATGATGGCCTCGATGTCTTCTAGGCATCAACGCCTCTCTTTCAGCTCTCTGTATCTCCTCCGCTCTCTTTTCACATAGCTCCTTAGCTATTCTAGCTTCTTCTATTGCTTGCTTTGCCTCCTGTTTCTTTTTAATCTGCGCATTGATCTTCCTCTCCGCCGCCTCATTCTTCATTTCAGATACTAGGTTCCTCATTTCAGTTTCAGCGTAATCCATGCCATCTCGTGTCTGATACTTGGATTTTCTTAGCTTCTCACTAATCGCTTGTATCTCCAAGGTAATACTTTTTTCTTCAGATTGCCCGATGTAGGGATTAGCCCAACGATGCTCCAGAAGGGTCTTCAACTCATTGACACTCAAATCATGGTTACGACAATCGCTGAACATCTCCTCCAGCGTCGTCTCCCTCTGGCAATACATCATAAGCTGAACTACACTGCTAAATTGATTGTATGGATAGTCTAGATCCTTGTCGGAATAGTGAATGAGTCTACGAGCAATCTCCCTGTATCTGAGATCTGGAGCGATAAGCTTTGGAAGTCGCATGAAGAATTCCTCGTTGGGACTCTCCATCATTGTAGATTGAATTCCCATCACCGAATCCTTCATATAAGACTCGATTTCCTCTTGAGCTAGAGAAGTAGTTGGGATACAGAGCACTTTTGCCGACGCCTGAGTGTAGCTACAATGGAATCCACGTGGATAGGCGCCATGAGTGATAAGCAATTGTTTGAGGGAGAGATCGTCACGCACTTCCATGTAGCGCTTGTCAAAATCTGAAAAAAGTTTGAAAATAGGGGTAAGAGAGCTATTTGATTACCTTGATAAAACATCTGGAAATTATTTCCCTCTGCGAACTTGTTCCTAAACCATTTACGGAATCGGACAAACGTATCTGATCCGGTGTACACGTAGGTTTGATGGCGGACCATGCCAGTGCCGGCGAAATGCATTTCCAGAGTGAACTGGAAGGCACGCTTGAAGTTTGGCTTGAGAATAGTGTGAGCGATTACTGTAACATATAAATTAGACCGGCTCCAAACTAAGAGACTCACTGTCAGGCTTCTGAAGAAAAATCGGGTCATCCTCTAGCGATTTACATTCCTTCCACAACACTTTCATCATCTGATCCGTATTCCCTACCATTAACTCTGGTGGAGCGTCCATATACGGTGACTCTTGGCCATTCGGGCAGACTAAACTATTACCAAACACTCGTTTCTTGTAGGACTTCTTCGAAGTGAGTTTCGGGGGCTCCTGGGGAGCTGGCTTCTCTCTACCCACTAGCTTTTCCCTGGCGTTTTTCAGAAGCTCTTGGCGACGATACACTTTTCTTTCGGGTTCCACTTGAATCGGTTTCGTCATGATGACTAGTTGAGGGTCGACGACTCGAGGCGGTGGAGATGGCTGGGAGTCGCAACAGGGGAGGTGCTGGAATTTATTGAATTGTTAGAAGATGGTAAGAAAAGGCTGAGAAAAGTGGCGAATGGTCATCCTGTGCATACACACTGACGCAAAAGTGCACACGAACGCCGGATGAGAGAGAGGAGGGTGCAGAGATAAGCTTCCTAATTGTTTTAATTTTCCAAGGAATTTTTAAGTATCTGCGCTTAATTTTGACCATTTTTTTGAATTAGATTGCTCAAAATTCGATTTTATAGTAATTTTGTTGAGAAACTAATGATTTTTGACCTAAAATTAATATTTTTAAGGCTTCTAGGCCTAATTTAGGCTTAAAATCCATGACTTTCAACTTGAAATTTTCTACTCACCTTAACCGACAAATCAATAATCTTTTGAGACTCTTGGGTAGCGAAGGCTTCGAGTTCTTTCATGAATTCTGGATTGCGGGCGAGCACTTCTGGGTTATCTGAAAGAAATATGGGTTTTAGGTGAGAAAATGATCGGCTTAGACTGAAAAATATGGATTTTAAGCCTAATCTAAGCCTAGAATGGAAATTTTAGATAGGAAAATCGGGTTTTGAGACTAAAAAGCCTATTTTAAGCTATAAAATCGGTTTGTGGAGTATAAAATAGGTTTTCAGCTTGAAAATAACCTTCTAAGCCTTAAAATCGGCCTTTAAAGTTAGATATATTATTTTTCAGGCTTAAAAACTAACTTTAAGCCTTCTAACTTTTATTTTTAGCTTTAAAATCGATTTCTAAAGCTTAAACTTGGTACTTAGGCATTTAAATATCATTCTAAGCCTAAAAATTAACTTCCTAGGCTTAAATTAAAGTTTCAAGACCAAAAAACTCACTCTCTTGCTGCTCGTTCCCATCCATCGAGATATAATCCGAGTTTCTCACAATACCTTTCAAGTCAATATTGGATAACTTAATATTTCCGATTTGAATGAAACTTTCACCACAATTGACCTCCTCATCCTTAGCGACTTCTGGCTTTCCACCCTTTTTCGGCGGATTTCCCTTCTTTTTTCCGTTATTTTGCCCTTTTTTAGTCATTTTTCTTGGGGGTTTTACCTGGAAATTGAAAAAAAAATTATTTGGGATACGGTAGCTAAGTCTAATAAGGAAAAAACAGTAAGAAAACCATAAAAACCAAGAGAAATTGCCTAACCGCAATTCAAAAACCAAGGCCCAAATGACATGAGTCCGAGAAACGGGTGTGCTTCTAGGGAATAGTGTGCGGGAGAGGGAGACGATGAGAGAGAGAAGGACCAGGGTATGTGGATTCTCGTGGCGGTGTTCACGTACTTAATGGGGGAGATCGGGCCGTGGGAAAGGGGGGAGAAGTGAGGGGAAGGGAGTCTATTGATTTGTGGTCTGGAGAGGTCAGCAGATGACAGGCAAAGATTAGATTGGGGGAGAAGTGCGGTAAATGATGGCTTTTGAGGAGGGAAGCTTGTGATCAAGCAGGTTTTTTTTAGGTTTAGAATCATATTTTTCACTTTTTAGATCATTTTTTAGCTTTAGAACCGTATTTTTGACACTAAACTCGGTTTTTTCAGGCTTAGAATCCTATTTTTAAGTTTAGAACCCGTTTTCTTAGGTTTCAACATATATTTTTTGATTTATAAGCCATTTTTTAAGGTTTAGAACCCTTTTTTAGGCTTGAAACCCGATTTTTTCATTTGAAACCTATTTTTTAATATTAAAACTCTATTTTTGACTGTCAAATTCGATTTTTCAAGCTTAGAACCTTATTTTTCATTTTAAAATCATTTTTCTAGGCTCAAAACCTTTATTTTCAATTTGAATCCAATTTTCCAATCTTATTTTGATAATTTAGCAATTTTCAGCTTCTTCTAGTCTCTACACGGGTTAATTAATCAAAAAAAAAAAGGTCAAAAAAGGATGGAAGAAACCGAGGGAACCACCAATTTCAGTGATGAGCAACCAGAAAAAGTTCTTCTGATCCCGGAGAATATACTAGTGGAACAGGCGTTGGCTGCTGAGTTGTAAGTATTTTTAAAGCCAATTTCTACTTAAAAAGTTCCGTCAAAATTTGATTTTTGATCCAAAAATTGAACTTTCTAGACTAAAAATTGATTTTTTCATAGTAAAGACCTATTTTTCTGTATAGAAACCAAGTTTATCGTCCTAAATCCATTTTCTTAGATCTAGAACCGATTTTTTGGTCTAAAGTCCATTTTACTAGATAAAAACCCCTATTTTTTTCCCAAAAATCAAATATTTTCAGTGTAGAAGTATCCCGTTCTCCGATCGAGGGCATCTTTGTCTCTCCCAGTACCAAGAATAAATTTGGTGAGCCTATCCCCCTCCTCCTAGCTTAACCCTTCCAATTTCCAGTCTGGTTCGGAGTAATCTTCATTCGAAAAGGGATATTCGGCGGTGGGATATTCCGATTCAAAATTTCGATTCCGCTTGGTTTCCCTTATTCCATTGACCTTCCAAAAGTGATATTCCAGCAGTCGATATTTCATCCATTGATATGTTCGAAGAGCCGGGAGCTGTGTTTGACAAGATCGTTTCCGGATGGGTGGAAGAGGGAGAAACATAGTCTGAGAAGGGTGTTAGTGGTCCTGCAGGTGAGTTATAACCTAAAAAATTGGATTTTTCTGGATTTTTAAGTCTTAGCAGTTTTTTAAGGCTGAAAATCAAAATTTCGGACATAACACCCCGATTTTTGGCCTATTTCAGCCAATTTTGGCTTAAAATAGAGATATTTTTGGCTATTTTCAACCATTTTCAGCCTTAATCCATCTTCTAATTCCAGAGATCCTTCTATTCCTACGACGTGGACAGCGACAAATGCATCAACTCCGAGGCCTCCGTCCTCTACAAAGAACATCGAGACAAATTCCGAGAAATCGCCAAGGAATGTGTGGAATCCAGTCGATCGATGGTTTATGATGAGGTACAGGATCAGGAGGATGATTGTAATGGGATCCGCCTCCTTCCATGGGACGCCTTGATTCATAAGACAGCCAGGGAGAAGATGGTTCAAGTGGGGAGCGGGTTGAAGACTCTGGGGACCGCCGCAGACTTCCGAAGGGACCAGATCTTCTCTAAGATGGGTCTACAAGTCACTGAGATCGTTGGGAGGAACTATCCCCAGAGTTATTCATGGTTCGATCCGGATGAGATGACAGTTATCACTAGATACGATGATATGAAGGTACAGGAGTTGTCACCGGTGACAAGTGCGAGGATGGATCGGGAGAAGCATGGAATCGAACCCTTGGATTTAAGTGTGATGTCTGTAAATGATGATTATGGTAGTAGTGATTAATAAATTTTTTATTACTGTGATTTGTTAGCTACAGTAATCTCTATGGGCTCAAAACGGGCCGGGCTATAACTTTCTTTAAATTTGAGCTTTTAAAAGTGTCAAAAAAGAAAATGATAGCTCTAAACGCGTTCTACACGATGGACTAGCTTAAGAGGTCATTGGTTAAGGTTGAACATAGTTTAGACGGCTTAAAACAGTCAGCCCTTAGGATATACATCTGAAAACGCCTGAAAACCCGTTTAAGACAAACTAAAACGTTCTTAGGCTAATCGAGCATCACTCTCACCCTTTGACCCTCTAAACTCCCCAATCTCAAAGTAAACCACCCATTTTTGGCACAGGTGTGTTAACACGAAGCGTTTAACAGATGCGCAAACTTATGCTCCCTATAAAATAGTTGATCTATCCTACACACATTTCATTAATTTACAATGCTCCTTATCCTCCTCCTATCCCTAATCCCCCTGTCTCATGGCTCATGTGACCTGGAATGCAGAACTTTCGAGAATTATCCGGAGAAAGTGAGTTTAGGCTTAGCTACCAGGATTAACGGCTCTTCCAGATGACATGGACGCCACATGCGACTGGATGCGAGAATAATCTAAGTGACGCTGATTGCGAACTCAACTACGGCTCGGCTAACCTTACAGAAGGATCAACGGCAGGGAGACCCCAGCAATGTTATCAAATGAAGAATGCACAAGGGGTATGGGAAGACAGTGACACTCAGAAGCAAGGAGCCATCGATTTGTGCCCGAAGACTTGTGGATACTGTTGTGTCACCTCGGACTTCACTTGCCCAATGCCTGAAATTATGAACGTGCCAAAAGACATTCAAAAACTCTGCGAAGAAGCCACGTGGCACCAGTGTCAATACTCAGTGGAATTCCGTCCATACTTTGCGTTCTACTGCCCACACAAATGTGGATTCTGTAATATCAATGGTTGCTTGGATTATGTGCCAACGTGCTCGAAGGATCCGTCAATTTGCACTTCGCCGGCGATGAAGGATTTCTCTGAGAAGTACTGTGCCCATACGTGCCGTAAATGTTCACAGTGTCCGGATATATCGACCGATTGTTATCAGTTGAAGAGTCAAGGCTTTTGCTCGAATTATCCGGATAGTATTGTGAAGAATTATTGTGGGGGGACTTGTGGACTTCATTGTTGAAATTTATTGGATTTTAATAAATATTTTTAGATTTCTTTTTTTTTTTTGAATTTTTTCGTTGGCTTTGACTTCCAGGCTACTGTAGCTATCACTAAGGACCCTGGCTTACCTGGAAATGACCTTAAACTACAGATTTTGATATCAGGAACAAATTAAAAAGTTTCGAAGTGACAAGATTACTGTAGCTAGTCTCCAAGGACCTACAGTACCTTTAGCTCAGAAGAAAATGATATAAAAATGAAACTCATGATTCTAGGTTTATTCTAAGATATTTTCAGAGCTTTCTGGCCATCCCAAGCCTTACTGTAACTGCCGAAACTTGACTTTTCACAAAAATAGCTAGCTTAAAGGGCCCCAGGCCGGCAATGATTGAAAAAACGCATTATTACAATATCTAATCATTTATTGAATCAAAAAGAACAATTTAACAAAGTCCACAAGTTTTCCCGCACGTCTTCTTCACATAACTATCCCCATACGTCGTACAGTAACCCTGACTCTTCAACTGCTGACAATTGCTCAACGTATCCGGACATTGAGTACAAATCCCACAAGTATGTTCACAATACTTCTCTCCAAACGCTTTCATTGCTGGGGAAGTGCAGATCGAGGGATCCTCCGAACATGTTGGCATAGCATCAATGCAATCATTGATTTCACAGAATCCACATGCGTTCGGACAGTAGTACGCGTAGATTGGCCGGTTTTCAATGGAATATAGACACTTGTCCCAAGTAACTTCATCGCAGACCTTTTGAATTGATAGTGGCACATTTGGAATGACTTTCTTTGGACAGGTGTAGGCAGCAGTGATACAACAATATCCGCATTTCTTGGCACAATTTGCGGCAGACCCTGTCTTCTGAGCCGGATTATCCACCCAGACTCCTTGAGAATTCGGAGCCTGATAGCAATTCCGTGGTCTCTCATCAGTTGACCCTGGCACGAGATTAGTAGGTCCGTAGGTATACTCGCAATTTGCATCGCCAATGTTGTTCTGGCATCCCGTTGCTTGAGGTGTCCATGTGTACTGTAATCTTAACTTTTGATAAAATTCGTAGCTGAAATGACTCTTACCTGACCAGGAGTGCTAGTGGGGACCTTACAATCGTTGTCGCAAGCCGCCCAGGAAGCTAGAGCGAGGAGCACGATGAAAATCATGGTTTAGGTGTCTAGAGCTAAGCCTATCCCTTTTAAGCCGGAATAGTTTGCGCATCTGTCGAACTTGATACTTGGCGAAGTGTTAATACACCTGTCGACGAAGTTTGACCCCACCTACAGTAATCGGCTGTGCTAACAAGTCTTAAATGAACGTGGAATGGGGTAGACTCGAATTTAGGGGTTTAGCTCTTATGGCTAAGCCTCGTACCTAGATAGGGGGTTAGGATAAGCTAATAATGTTCTAGTTGCGTGGCTCAGCCCTAGATAGTCGTCACTCAGATTAGGGAAAAAAGATAGCAGAATTGACTCAAGGGGGTTGGGATTGGCTTACAGTAAGCCAGGAGCGTGGCTAAGCCTAATACCGTTGCCCTTGACTTTGATTAGCGGTTCAGGTGTTAGCAGAGACTTGTTGTAAGTTGCTCAGCGCGATACCGTAATCCTATAGCTAGATAGGGGATTGGCTAGGCTTAAGGAAGACTAGATGCATCGCTAAGCCTAGTACGATCTTCCATTTTGACTTAACCAGCGGCTATGTGCTCCCTGACAATCTTTAGGCTGCTCTAGCTGTCTTAGACCCAGCTGGGCTCCCTTAGCTAGGCTTTCTGATAGTTCACAATATAAAAATGCACAATTTTGATGAATAATTTATTTATTACAATAAAAATCACTTCAAACTAGATTGACTATGACTATCTCCTTCCTCTACACGGCTGTTGCGTCCCCACTGAACATCTATTACACGTCATCCGACAATTCTGATTCACAAAGTCCTCCAATCCAACCGTATGACAAATTGATGGATCATTCTCACATCCCACTACCAAATCGATACAACCATTTAAGTCACAGAAGCCACAAGTGGCAGGGCAATCTTCGGCTAGGATTTGACGCCAGATGGGAGAGAGACACATGGCCTTGGTGACGGCTTTGCAGTTGACGCGGGGATCTGGAATAAATAAGGTTAGAGGGCCCTGAATTAAGAAGAAACTTACAAAGAAGATTCTGGCATTTATAAGCGTTAGTCAGGCAACAGTATCCACAAGTCTTTGGACAGCTTGCAATAGCTGCAGACTTAGCGTCAGTGTTCAAAGGAGCCGGGGTGGCAACTCCCAATGTATAGCACATCAATGGCCGCTGAGCCGTATTCCCCTCGGCTATCGTAAGCTCAAAGGGGTCCGGAGCAATGAACGCAACTTGACAATAGGCATCGGAGAGCACATTCATACAGGAAGCGGCCGTCGGGGAGTAGATATCATGGGTTCCATTGAAGACAGTGCAACTCAAATCGCTAGGCGAGATTCTTGCGGTGGCTTGACCAATCAGGAAGAGGATAAGAGGGATCATGGTTGGAAATGATTTTTTTGAAGGTTGAGCAGTATTTTTATAAGGGATGACAGTTGAGTAAACGAAAAAGTTAAACTATGGTTACATTTTTTGATACTACTCAAGCTGAGGGCGTCACCAAGCTGAGCTAACAGAAGGAGATGAACTAGAGTTCAGGCTCATAGACTTTCGATTTTCAGATTCAGTCTGAAAAATCGTTAATTTTGACAAAAAATTTGGTTTTGTCAAATAATCATAATGTTTCCCAATTCGAAAATCGCTAAGCTAGAATCAAAACCACCTAGATATTCGTAATCCTCATGAAAATTCCGAGGATTTGAGTACCCACAAGCCTATATTCCGAAAAAATATTTTTCAGATTTAGGCTCCGCCCCTTTTCAGACCAGACTTCAAATTTTACCGAACCTAGCCAATATGGCGCTCAAAATTCCGGATTTTTCATGGCTAACACGTTTCTGACACTGAAAATGTTCATTTTGGGCATTTAGGCTGAAAATGGGATTTTTTGAAAAATTTTGAAAAAAAACTTTTTTTTTTGAAATTTTTTTTTTTGATTTTCGTTTTTTCTGTTAAAAACACTTGAATTAATAAATAATTTTATTCAACAAGAACATCTCTAACAACTTGATCAAACAAACGAAAATCAAACAAGTCACTGACTCGAGTCAGATTATAAAACGATTTTATAGCACAACGAATAGAACTAATTAACAAGATTAACTCGCCGAGCCGTTCTGGGCCTTTTCGGGATATCAAGGAGCGGATTGATTGGTTCCGGATGGGATTTTGATCTAAAAAAAATCTGAATTAAACCTGGATAAACCGATTTAGACTCACTTGACGCTAGCAGGACTTTCAATATGACACATTCCGCCTCATCTACCTCCAAATCTCTGAATGGCTTTCCAATGCTCTCCAGCAACATTGTCACATAATCAAAATGACTCTTTTCCTTCTCCTCATTCCCCGCTCCCTCAAATTTAAAATCCGGATGCAATCCAAGAAACGCGCCATTTTGAAGTAGCCAAAAACCATCGTCAGCTTGGCTTATGGTCTTGTGAGCCTGGTCAATGAGCATGTAGCCAATGGAATACTCAGTTAAGCTAAGAGGGGTTTCTAGAAGTTCAACGAAGTCCTTGGAATTTTGGATAGCTGTTCGAAGAGATAAGTTGATATCGATGGGCGTGGCACGACGGTGATAGTCATTCTGGAAGAGAAAATTCATTGAGAGCAGCAAAAAATACTTTTTTACCTTCATAAAAACACAATCTTGGCTAAACTTCTCATCTGTCTTATGCTCCGCCCACTGCGCCTTCTGTAGCTCTAGAAACTTCTCAAGACTATCTACCTCCGGGCTTGCTACCGGAGGGCTAGGGGATACAGGGAAATCCGGTGTCGATCTACTACTCATTCTTCTTACAGAGCTCCCGGAGCTCCCCGGCCTTCTTGGTCCAATAACATCCCTTATTTGAATGGCGTCCGGATTCATACCAACAGCTAGACATTTTTGCATTCGGCAATGTCTACAGACACATCTGGTCTCTAAACCAAACTAAATTATCATAAGTCATGAAGGGTCCCACTTACCTACAGTAACCTCACAATTCCCATCCCTCTGACATCGATACTGCATATTCCTCAGTGCTGTTCTCCGAAAAAAGACGATACATCCAAGGCAGGAGACTGCTCCATATCGCTTCCCACTCGCCGGCGCGCCGCACACCGCACATGGTTCCTTATCAGAAGTTGATGGCTCATTAGACATAATAAAATAGCGGGGAAGGTAAAGGATTGTCATGGGGGTCCTGATGAGCGGGAAAACAATCGAAAATAACTTTGGGTATAGGAGGGGAGGTTTAAAAACGAGAACGTAGAATAGTAGGGGGCAGGTGTGTCAACATCGGTCAGTTATCGGACTATAGAGGCGTTTTGTGATTGGTGACAGATCAAGAGATGGGGTGGGATATGTGACAAGTCTAAGTGACAATCTTACCAAAAATCCTAAGCCAAAGGTTCTAAGCTTCCTGAAGATACGCCGCCTAGCCCCAGGCAAGAGAGCCAGGCAATCTAAGTCTGGCCAACCCTCCAACTTGATCCCCACAATTTCCGGATGCCATTGAACCCCGCAATTAATTATCAGGTGGTCTTTTCCAGCTAAACAAACACAAGAAAAACGGAAACATGTTGTTTCACGTGGTTGATCTTGTACATAGATGTTGTTCAAAGGGATATAACTTGGCTACTATTAGAGCTAGAGAAAAATTGTTAACTAATGAAATATAGTTCTTGATAAGGGCTATATTTTGTTAGTTAACAGTTTTTTGATAGGGATTATGGGGACCGAGTTATTAAGCTTCAAAGAGAGTCATAGAGACGCAGACGGTTAGGAACTCTGCGTTTCTCTACTCGCAACTTTAAACATCTGTATCTCGGTTCCCATAATAGCTACAAAAAAGTGTTAAACTAACAAAATGTAGCCCTTATTATGAGCTATATTTCATTAGTTAACCATTTTTTGATAGCTCTAATGGCTATTGAGATATACCGTAAAACCTGTATTAGAAGTGCCCCTGAAATTGAAGTGCCCCTCTAATTGAAGTGCCCCCCCAGACACCCCGCGAAAAATAGAAGTGCCCCCTCTAATTGAAGTGCCCCTCTAATTGAAGTGCCCCCCTCTATTTGAAGTGCCCCCCTTTATTTGAAGTGCCCCTTTGCTAATTACTGTGGCCGCAGCACGGCGACGAAATGTTGCGGCCCGACAAAAAAAGTTTTGTTTTTTTTTACTTTTTATCGTTTTTTTGTTAATTTGGTGTTATTTCCCCGTTGAAAACGAGAGTAATGAATGTTTCAACTTCAGAATGTCGGAAGAAAACTCTTTCCATGATGAATCGGAGGAAGAATGTGAGGATATCCAAAAAACTGAATACACAAGGAAAAGAAGACAGAATTTCACGATGGAATTCAAAAAACAAGTTGTGGATTTCGCTAACAAAACGAACAATCGAAAAGCGGCGGAAAAATTCCATGTTTCTCGTCAATGCGTTCAAAAATGGAAAGCTTGTGAAGCTCAATTGAATAAGGAACTGGAAGCAGCTCCATTCTCAAAGAAAAAACGTTTAGACGGTGCCGGAAGACCTCTACTTGATGCGGAATTCGACGAAGAAATTATCACTTGGATTAGAGAAAACAGAAAAGAAAAGAATCGAGTCACAAGAAATAGTATCAGAATTTTCGCTCGTTCGAAAAAGGATGGATTCAAGGTGACTTTACTTAATAGCGTTTGTTTAATTCGAGAAATTTTAGGCAACTAATGGATGGCTCGAGTCCTTCTTGCGACGTCATTCTCTTGTCGCCAGACGAGCAACGACGGTCTGTCAGAAGCCGCCGGAAGAGTTCGTTAATAAAATTGTAGACTTCGTTCTATATGTTGAGAAGAAAATGATGCAAAACAAGTATAATTATGTGTATGCTTGCGACGAGACAGCCATTTATTTAGATTTTTCGAAAAGCCTGACTGTTGAACAAAAAGGAGCCAAAGAGGTGAGTTCAGAAGATAAATTAATATAACTTGACGAATTTCTTCAGGTTGCCGTGAAAACAACAGGCCATGACAAGCTTCACGTCACAATTATGCTGTGCGCTAGAAGTGACGGATTCAAATGTCGCCCATTCGTTTTGTTGCCAAACAAACGCCCGATTCCATCGATTGTTGCTCGCTTCGGAAGATCCCTCGAACTTTCCTGGTCCGGACGCACATTTTTCAATGACACCATCACTGCTCACTTCCTCCGTTCTATAATTGGATCGACTCTTTTTGGAAAGAGGCTTTTAATTTGGGACGCGTTCCGTAGCCATACAAGCACAGATACAAAAAAGATCTTGCGCGATCTTCGAGTGGACACTGCTGTTCTGCCAGGAGGTACCACCAAATACTTACAGGTTGGGGATATTGATTTATTTTTGATAAATATACTGAGAGGTTTACAGTGTGCCGACGTTTACTGGAACGCTCCATTCAAGTCGAAGATTCGACAATTCTACGAAGATTGGATGTTACACGGATCCAAGTCCTACACGAAAGGAGGGAATATGCGTGCTCCGCCAATGGAAACGTATTTAGGCTGGATTTCAGAAGCATGGGATTCGATTCCTGTTGAACTGGTAATTCGCTCATTTGTTGGATGTGGAGTTGGAATCAAGTCGGATGGCACCGAGGATGAGCTGATTCATTGCTTCCGCTCCGAAGAGTTCGAAAATGCTATCGAGATGTTGAAACAGAAGAGAAATAATATTCGTGACAACGATGCCATTATCGAGTTGGAGGAAATGGAAGAGGTGGAGATTGAAAACGATGAGAATAGCGACGAGGAATATTTCAACAGTGACACTTCAATTGATTTGGTTAACTGAATTACTGTTTTTTAAAATTGTTATTTTTTAATTGAATTCCATGTTTTGTTGCTTTGCTTTTTTATAAAATTATTGATGTTAAAAAATTGTTAAGTAAAAACAACAAAATTTTAACTGAAAGACGATGTCCCTATAATAGAAGTGCCCTTCTCAGCGACCCGCGAAAAATAGAAGTGCCCCCTCTAATTGAAGTGCCCCTCTAATTGAAGTGCCCCCCAAGAGACCTCACGAAAAATAGAAGTGCCGGCACTTCTAATACAGGTTTTACGGTAGGAGTTTAAAAAAAAGCAAAAAAAAATTTCCAAAAAAAAAAATTTTTCTGATATTTTTCAAACGCTTCTATCTTTTTTCCCGTAAAAGCTACAAAAAAGTTATCAACTAACAAAATGTAGCCCTTATAATTAACAATATTTCATTAGTTCACAATTTTTTGCTATCTCTAATTTAAATCGAGTTATAGCCTCTCAAAGATGCTAACCGCCTATAATGGTCATCAAACATCTCCCTCATTACCATACGTAGTTGGACGCATGCATTTTTAAAAAATCCGAAAAAATGCATAATAATCAAGATCACAAAACAGTTATTTGCTCATAATCCCCTTGTTTATTATTCCGAGGGCGTTAGAATCAAAATCCCCTAGAGAAATCGTATGTAGTTTGATAGATAAGCCCCAGAGCATTCATCTACTTGATCACTAAACCGTTTGCACACCTGCCCATACTTCCTGTGGGGCACTTCCTGTGGGCGTGTATCCCCGGAAATGGGAATTTTTTGTAGTTTGTACTCTAAACACCGCCTACGTGCTATTCCTTCTATTTTTAGTCCGATGACATCATTTTTATTACCAACGAAAAAAAACCAGTCAATAAGGTCTATCAATAACAATCTCATAATTATCACCCTTGATTCGTTTGCTATTCAGCATGAAGACCTGGTCACAATCCGGAATTCTAAACGAAGCGATTTCATTGCCCGGAGTGCAATCCAGTAAGCCTATGTTAAGGGATACCCTGACGCAGAAATAAGTGAAACCGTGGTAGGTGAGTAGTTGGAGTCGTTCGAGACGTGGAAGGACTTTGAGGATCTGGAACAAGGGTACTGTAGCTAGCTTATTTGACCAACGACTCACCCATGGAATCCAAGCGACATCAATATCATCAACGAACAAATGAAACAAATGAATTCGTCGAAATTGTGAAAACATCCGCCCATCATACAGAGATTGTTGAAACAACCGAAACTGCATCCCAAGACACCTTGCCTGCTTCCATTGCTCCAGTTTCGCTAGCTTTTTGATTGCCCTCAAATTCTTTTTCTCACTTAAATTGTGATTCACTTGAATTGTTTCCAGGATCCTTGGCTGCAGAAACGGGATGATTGATAGGACGTCTGAGAGCTCACACCACTTGATACAGAGCTCCTGGACATGAACCCGATGGTTAAGACGTCTTAAGAATAGCTTTAGGTCATTTATCACCCGTTTCTTGACCCGGGCCCCGTAGAAAACGAATTGGAGCAATTTCAACTGCAGTTTTGAATTGCCAAGGACCAATTTCAGCTCTTCTAGTGCCAATTCAAGATAATCCTTAGCCAGATAACTTAGAACAATCTTATTCCCGTGCTTGACTCGGCACCCATCACCCACTGGCTTATAAATAACCTCCAGGCTATCATATTTAATAGAAACAAGGGAATTTTTGCATTGAACTTTGATATTAGTGCATGAGAAGGCTGCTGAAGAGCAAATAGGTTCGAAATGTTTGGAGACTTGTCGGAATATTAATCTGGAATCATTTTCGCTAAAAATAGGGAAAGGGGCGTGGCCTACCGATCTCCTACATCCAAGGCTTCCAGTATTCGTGTTAATCCTTTGGTCGGGAGAGTGGAGAGGGTTAGAGGGGGAGGGTCCAAGCTGGAAATTATTTTTTTCAGATTTGGGAAAAAAATGCTTTTTTTTTAATTCCAAAAAAATCAAATTTTGGCTGAAAATGTCAAATTTTCAGATTCCAGCTGCTTAGCTATAATTATAGGAAAAAAACACGATTTTCAGCCAAAAACTAAAAATTTCAGATTTTTCGAAAAATACCAGAATTTCAGCCAGATTACACTGGAATTTCAGAATATTTTATATTTTCAGCTTTCAGCCAGAAAAATGGAATTTCAGCTTATTTTCAGATTTTCAGCCAAAAACTAAAAAATTTCAGATTTTTCAAAAAATCATACTTTGTCTGAAAATGTCAGAATTTCAGCCAAATTAGACTACAATTTCTGAAAATTTTATGTTTTCAGTTTTCAGCCAGAAAAATGGAATTTCAACTTATTTTCAGATTTTCAAATTTTCAGCCAAAAAAATTTTTCTGAAATTTTCCAAAATTTAACCCCAAATTTAAGCCCACAATTCAAGTTTTCAGCTTTTCAAATATTTCAAGCCAATTTTAAGCTTTTTCAGCCAAAAAACTTACCTCCGATCATACTTCAAATCCCTCATCCCTCTTGTAAACCGATGAAACCAAAAATCAATATCCGGATAGCTAATAGCTCCTTGTCCATAAGCCAAACAAATCGTTCGATCAATCTCCTCCAACTCCATTCCCCTATCAACATCATTCAATATCTTCATCCTCAAAAACATATCAGGCGGCTTAAAAGCGACAATCGAAATGGGAATCGGATCGCAATCCGAAACACTTCCAGATCGATAACATCTCGAGAAACAAAGCATTTTGATGGGAGAGGAGAAGAGAGAGAGAAATGGAATGAAAATGAGGAGATTATAACAGCTGGATGGCCATGTCTCCATAACAACGCCGAACAATTTCTCGTTTTGTTCACCCCTAATCCCCCCTCTCTCGGTTGGCCGGCTTCTTCTTCCCTTTTTTTCATAATAATACTAAAAATAAATACTTTATTCAAGTTTCCGGAAACTCATCTCCTTATACATATTCAAATTAGCACAGGTTAACTCAAAAACTAAATCAGTATTCGGGATAGTGTAGATCGCTTTGGTCTCATCTCTCCAATTCCCTGGCATAGAGAGGATCCCATTGGTTAGAAGAAGGTAGAACTCGTCGAGACGCTTGGAGGAGTGAACATTGAGGATTAGGAGATTTGGGAGGGTGGTTAGGATCTGGAAATATGGAATTGAAAGTAGTAAATGGCTAAAATAGCTTTAAGAGTATCCTAGACTAGATTAAAGTCGGAAAAAGTTAATTAAAATCTTAGAAAATTAAATTTTAAGCCTCGGACTAGTCTAGAACACAAGAGGAACCAAAAATAGTCTTAAAATGACTCTGAACTATCAAAAAAACATTGAAAAATAGAAAAAATGGCTTAGAAGCACATAGACTTCCATCAACCCCTTTAAAAAGAGTGCTCCTTATCTTTAAGCGCTTTTAACTCGATTCCAGTAAGTCCTATCAAAAAGTTGTCAACTAACAAAATATTGTTCATAAAAAGGACTACATTTTGTTAGTTGACAACTTTTTGATAGCTATTATGGGAGCCGAATTATAAGAATTTCAAAAAAGTGAAAAAAAATGTTAAAATTTTTTTTGTAATTTTTCAAAACGCTATACCTCGTTTCTCACGAAAGCTACAAAAAACCTGTCAACTAATGAAATATTGCTCTTATTAACAGCTATATTTTATTAGTTGACAACTTTTTGATAGCTATTATGGGAACCGAGTTACAAGAGTTTCAAAAAAGTGGAAAAAAATTTTTTTGAAACAATTTTTTTTGCACTTTTTCAAAACCCTATATCTCGGCTCCCATAAGAGCTACAAAAAACCTGTCAACTAACGAAATATTGCTTATATTAAGGGCTACATTTCGTTAGTTGACAACTTCTTTCTAGCTCTTATAGGAACCGAGATATGGTCCAAGCTTCTCAGTAACCCACCTTCTTTACCACAGCAAACTCATACTTGTACTTCAACTTATCCAAAATAGTAATCTTCGGGAAATTCATGAAACAATCAAATTGGATCTCCTCCCAAGGCCCAAACCGAAAGCCGAGGTGCTTCGCCTGCCTCCATTGCTCCAATTCCGAAATTTTTCGGATCAACTCCAGATTTAGCTCCTTCTCGGACTCTTTTTGTAGTTGAAAAATGCTCAAGGACTTGAGGACTCTTGGTTTAAAGTAAGGGAGTGTAGATAGAACATCTTTCAGATGAAACCCCTCTAATTTAAGAGATTCCACGTGGATACACTGGCTAAGACTGGCGAGGAACTTCTGAAGGCGAGGGAGCCCTTGGTACTCCTTGTGTTGAGAGGACTCAAGACTAAGGGTGATTGAAAGAGTGTCAAGGGTTGGTCTAGAGTTTTGAAGAACAAATTCCAAGTCATCCAGCGCCATGTCAATGTAGAACTTTCCATTGAACCGTATAGTTGTGCTTGTCTCAATGTCACAGTTATTTTTGTGGTCCCAATAGAGAATCTGTTGGGAGTCGAGCTCCAAAGACACCCATAATTGCCCGCAGAACAACTTGATATTCTTTAAGCTGAGATTCCGGGTGTCTACGATATCTCGAAGTTGCGTAGATGTTCTACGCAACATCAATCTATCCTGGATCGGGAGCTTATCCATGATCTCCTTAAGGATATCGGTTGGGAGGCCGAGAAGGGGTATTCTGGAATAAAAACTGATTTTTTTTGTAAATAGAAAAAAAATCCTACCTTCTAGAACCCTTTTCCAAAGAGACACCATCCTCCTCTATGATAGACATATTCAAAAATCGAAAAATGAAAAAGGAATGAAGAGAGGGGGTAGTTCTCAACGTGCACGAGTCGTTATGACAACGGCTAAAGGAGGCGAAAAGGAGAGAAACTCTGAACTTCAGAGTCTGAAGCCATAGAGTTTTATGTGGCATTTAATGAGAATGTGAAGGGATAGGCTCCGCCCATTTCAGCCTAAGCTCCGCCCCTTTTTTGCAGAAGTCTTAAAATTTAGTTTTCTAAAAAAAAATTAAAAACAATGTTTTTTTGAAATTCATTTTTGTTCTTTCAGATTAGGCTCCGCCCTTTTTGTCTTAGTTCCGCCCCTTTTTCCACCCGTTTTTTAAATATATTTCTGAAAAATCTATTCCATTTTCCTCTCAGGCACCCAAAAATTTCCTGATCCTGTAAGCCACGCCCCTTTTTCCTCCCTTAATCTCGGCTTACCTAACCCATTACTCAATTTTCCACCCTCCACCGATTCTAAACAAAACCCCCGACTTAGGAGAACATTTTGTTTATAAGAGGCAATGAAGGTCACTCGCCCTCCTCCTCCCCCCTCTCTCCTTTTCGTCTCGACCAATATTTTCTATGTCTATGTCTCCAATATTTCTCGTCCTTTCCATACACTTTTATATCGCTGGCGCATGGCTAAGAAATAGTGTGGGGAAGTGAGAGGTGCAGGGGGAGAGAGAGAAAGGACTTCTATGCCATACGCGGCGCGTTTTTGGCCCTTTTATTGGAGTTTCTTGCCTAAATCTCTTAATATTAATTTCAAAGCTTTCAGATGTCAACTTACGCAAAAAACTGTCCGTTTGCTCTTCGTGCATGTATCCTCTATGATTCTGAGATGGGAAAAAATGAGGATGAAAGCTACAGAGATCTTATGATGACATTTGGGAGGGAATTCATGAAACGAGAGGAATTCGATTATTGGAGGAGCTGGTTTGGATCGGGGAACAAGGAATTGGATGATAAGCGAAGGAAGAGGCAGAGTGAGATCGGAGAGGAGTATTTTGATGTGAAGAGGCCTGCGCTACAGTTGGCGCCTGAGTTGGTGGAGCAGCTAGCGGCACAGTTGGCTCCTTATCTAGCGCCACAGTTGGTGCCACCGATAGCAAAACAGCCAGTGGCTATGACGGGCCCACAGGAAGAGCCACAGCTAGCGCCAAAGGTAGCTCCACAGCTAACCCCAAAGCTAGCGCCACAGCCAACGCCAGTACCAGTCCCACAGGAAGAGCCACAGCTAGTACCACAACTGCCGCCAACGCCAGTTGCCCGTCCAGTAGCTACCAGGAGGCCTACACCTGGTCCAGTGCCACAGCTAGCTACCCAGCTAACCCCAAGGCTAGCGTCACCAGTCAGACAGAGAGCTCCCCAGATGGCGCCACAGTTGTCGCCCAAGCTAGCCCCACAGCTAGCACCCCAGCCAGAGCCAAAACCAGTCACACAGTTAGCTCCACAGCCACGCCCACAGAAAGCGCCTAAGCTAGCCCCACAGATGGAACCAAATCTAGCTTCCCAGCTAGCACCACAGCTACCGCCAACTCCAAGGGCACGTCGAATAGATACCCGGAGGCCTACACCTGCTCTTGGTTCAGCAAAACCTAGATGGGCGGAGCTACCTGATAAATGGTGTAGAAGATTATTTGGGATGTTGGAGTTGAAGGATATGTGAGTTTTTTTTTTCAATTTCTAGCTAAGGTAACTACAGTAACCTTAATTTTTCTTCCAGGATCCAATTCTCCAAGGTCTGCAAGCCATGGAAAAAAATCATGGAAGAAACCGGATTCAACTGTGAAGAACTAAAATTGGAAGTGGAAGAAAACCATATTGCAATGTCAATAGACAATAAAAGGATTCGATATGATTTACTGGATGGGAATATGAAGACTAGAATGATTGATGTGAAAGATTTGAGATATGTAAATATCAAGGATCCAGTTAAAATGATGCTCAACGATTTCAAGTTCTTTTTGTTGAATAAGGCACATTCCTTTGAGCTAGTGGAGATCACAATTGAAAGGAACCATTTAAAAATGCCCGATAGACTTCTTGACGCAATAAGCCACATACCTGTAAACTCCTTCCATATTGACAGATTGTCGATCAAAGGGCCTTATGAACTTCTTCAAGGGATAGCGTTACGATGTAAAGGAGGAATACTACGGTCCCTAGAATTCTTCCCAAAGGCGGAACCCGAAATGAGTCGGATTCTTCATCAATCGTCAATTTGGAATCGTATCACTCATCTCGAGTGTAATTTCACTAATTTGGAGCCGCTTTGTTTTTATGAAAGGTTTAAGAAGATTATTATCAAAATGGAAAGAGGGATCACGTTAAGGGATATTGATAATTTGTCAAAGGTAAGGATTTTTGGTTTAAACTGAATTAGAAATTGAGAAATATGTCTGAGAATGCGTTTAGATGTTGAAAATGAATTGAGAAGCTTGAATATTACCTTAGAAATTAAAAAATAGGCCAAGAAATCACTAAACTACCGCTAGACAGATAAATATTTTTTGAGAGCCGATAACTCGGTCCCCATAATTGCTATCAAAAAACTTTTAACTAATGAAATATTGTACTTGGTAAGGCCTATATTTTGTTAGTTGACAACTTTTTTGTATCTATTCTGTGAACTGAGTTATAAGCCTTTAAAGTTAGCATACGCCTTGGGAGAGGGGTAGAGAGACGCAGACAGTTAGACATTTCCTGGCGCTTTCTAAAATCTTGCAACTTTAAACTGTTATATCTCGGTTCCCAGAAGAGTTATCAAAAAGTTATTAACTAACAAAATATAGCTCTTATCATGGGCAATATTTCATTAGTTAACTATTTTTCGGTAGCTCCAATGGGAACCGAGATAAATCGATTTGAATTTACGATCTCAAAAAATACTTCGAAATTGACTTAAAATACACCTGAAAATCCCAAATTCTCCTATTCTAGATCGTCCACCGGCTCAGAGAATACGAAAAAATCGTCTTCGATTTCCGCTACGGTCTAGTCCTACATCGTGACTTCTGGCGTCTCCTAGACATCAACCAGATCCCATGTGAAGAGAAATGCTATGAAATTAACAAAATCCTCCGAACCGGAAGGATTCTAAACGTCAGCTCGATTCCCAATAACGATCGGCAGTATTTAGCATTTAAATTGTATAGAGCCAAACAGTACTATAAAGAATTCGGTGAAGAGGAACTTAATCTTAACTGGGTGGAGTGCGAATGGCCGAAAGAAGATTGTTAAATTTTTTTCTTAGATTGTCTTGAACATCTTAAATAAAATATTTATTACATTTCAAAAAAAAAATTAATCCTAAGCAAATCATCATTAAAAAACAGAACAAAGACTAAAGCCGTAAGAATCGGAAACCAGGTATGAAAACCGTTTTTTTTTATCAACCGAGGTCATTTGGGTGGTGCTTATCAATAATGATCTTTGTACAAACCATACTATAAAAGAAGTGACCAAATTAAAAATCATAAGCAGTCAAATGGAGCCTCAATCTGATATTGATATTTCTAAAATCACTGACAAAGCGTTCGAAGTGTCTAGCAAGTGCATCGACGATGGAAAATTCAATTTCAAGTATGTCGCTGAAGCAGTTGGTGATCTAGTAGGTCTCGGTGGCGTCGTCAAATTCTTTTGCTCAATTTTCTCACATCCCGATGAGGAACTCAATCCAGTGTTAGAAAAGTTGAAGGAGGTTTCAAAGCAGATCACCAAGGTTCGCTATACATCACATCATTTAATGAAGATAGGTTTCAGTTATCAAATGACATGAAGTTACAATTCGAGCAACTGCAAGCTTTTCTTGTCAGAGTCAAGTTCTCATCTGATGTTGCTGAACCAGCGCAGCTATTATCTCTTTATCTTGAAGACTGTCTAGAACATCCCGACAAAAAAGCGCTTCAAAATTTCGAAGATGCTTATAGGAAACATAAGCCACTGGATTTAGCCTACGTGAGTTACCAATCATTATTTCGACTTTAAAATGAGGTGTTTCAGCAACTAGTAATTCTTCTGAGCAATCCAGATACAAATGTGCTAAAATCTGAAATGGATCTTGATAAGCTGAAAAAGAAATCCGCGTTTAACATGTGGGAGAACACCATCAATGGAATTCTGGGACATTTGGTAACCTTTAAAAGGGGAAGTCACCCTAATAAAGCTAAGTTTCAGTTTTTTATGGAAGCAGTCGCCGATGGAATCCTACCGGAAAAAATAAACTACTCTTATGACTCGGATCGGTTGATTGAGAAGGCTAATAAGCTTTTCGAGACAATGGAGAAGTGGAGAGAGGAGTATAAGGTATCTCGAAATTAGAAAATAAAATAAAAAAAATAGTTTTAGACGTCAAGTGCCTATTGGCCTACACTAAAAACCACGTTGGAGGAGTATTATGAAAAGAACAATAAGCTAAGCGAGGATGAGCAACGAAACGGGATGTTGGAGATTATAGATACGGTTTTGACAAGGTAACGTCTCAGGGATCTAGGAAATAACTGGACTGGTTTAGCGACGTCTACTTCATCTTCTCTAAGAAGAATTCTTGGGATTACGAACAAGATATTGGGTTTGGAGAGCTCCAAGACGATCGGTTGATCCAGCTGCTTGGTAAAGGAGAATATAACATAGTTATCGGAAGAAGCACCAAACTCAACTATGCCAGCGATCAGATGAAGGAAAAGTTCCGGAATGATTTGGCAGCTTACTCATTTGGATTTCATCCAAACGTTTTGATGTATTTAACACTTTTTGAAGTTTACCTAATGATTTTTTACAGAATGAAAACCCTCACTGATATGCCAAAATACATATTCAAATTCGATAATGTCGGATTCATGGTTTTGCACAGACCCAATGTTCCTTTCAATCTCGAGTTTTTCAACAATCATGAGCCGATCAAACTGAATGATATCACTAAAACAGTTTCTTTCAAATACAACGAGGGGTTTGGTTTGGAAACACGACAATATATGATGTTGGCTGGTTTCATTTAAACCTATTATTATTACAATAAAGATAGTTGTCACGTCAATAAAACAGAGAACAAACATTTTTCTAGGAGTGATATAGAAATCAAATTTCGATACACACATTATTCTTATCAGTTAATGATACTGTTTCTTATCTAACAGATGTTATCTTAGATGAGATCAAAAAAACATTGAAATTCTTCGATACATATTTATTTTATATGTTTATCTCGGTTATCAGTTGAAAAATCCTGAATAAACAAAATACTTTATTATAACCTCAAAAAATCAAATAAATCCAACAAGAAGCCTTCTATGAACAGGACCCCCGAAATCGAAAGTGTAGGTCCACCACCCGGGACCATCTTCCCTGTTTGAATTGGCCGATCGGATTTCCTCTTTTAACCCGCCAATCACCTTAATCATCAGGAATAGGATCCCCACCAAGAGATTGGAGAATATTACTGTAACTTTTTAAAACTTGATTTGAAGCCAGCGCCTAGATAACTTACTCTCTGAAATTCCCATTTTTAAAAGACTGCACTTTGACCCTCATTTCTTCTAGCTTCCCCGTCTCCACTTGATTTGCCTGCTTGCTCCGGTAGACAAACGCGTTGCCACCTCCATAACCAAAACAGTTAATGAACTGCTCCCCGGGTGCCTTGTCATTGGCCCAGTAGTGAGTGTTATTGTGGTAGTGATCGTAAACAGCGATGTAATGAGCATCTCTGAACCAATCTTTTTGGAAAAAAGTACACCTAGTAGGGTTACCTTGTCAAGTAATCCTCTAACTTTTTCTTAATCAAATCCGCTTTCTGCGCATTGCTCAACAATCCGTGCTGGTTCAACCAGTTCCCCAGCCATCCCTTCATCTCCTCCCAATACTGCTCATCCTTCTAAAATCCTCTTAATCCACGTTTTTATTCTTTCCGGGCTACCTTATACTCCTCCTTCCACCCATTCATCTGCTCGAACACCTCTGTGGATCTAGTAATAAGAATATCGCAGGTGGCCTTGCTCTTAGTACCAAGAAGTCCACTAGCGAAGGCTTCCAGGAACATCTAAACTCGAAACTAATTTTTAAAGCAAGGATGAGCCTTACAAATTGTCCCATGATCCTTGAAATTATATTCTGCCATTTTTTAAAAGTGTCTTTCTTCTTGCCCTTCTCCGCATCCATTTCAGTAGTTCGAATAGGATTTGTAGACTTTTGTTCCAAGGTGCTCATCAAATTCTAAACCAAAAATTTCGTCTTTGCGTCTTTAATAATGCTGAGTATAAGCAAGACTTTTTCTATGAATGTACCCTTCCCGATGACTTTATCGAGGTTCAGAATGAGGGACGCTGTTGTGCTTTTGTGTACAGAAGTCGGAAGGCAAAGTCCACAAAATCAATTGAGTTCGATAGAGCGCTAGTTCAAGTTCGAGAATGTGGATCGGAAGGCTGGGAAGTCTGGGATTCGTGAGCCATTTTTCTTTATTTTTCTATTACTCATTATAAATTTTTAGGAAAAAGTCCATTGAACAATTGATGACCGAGATTCTAATGCCGCGGAGAATATTCGGGAAGGAGGGACTGACAGCGATGATATATTACTATAAAGAAGCCAGCATTTGTTTTACTGACGTGACCGGACATGATAAGGGACCCGGATGGTTTGAGAGCTATACTGGGATTGGCAAGGATAGAACCATTCTTATTGGTTTGCCATGATTTTTTGTTCTAATAAAAAGGTTTGATAAATTTGGATACTGTTAATCCCCGTTTAGGATATAAAATAAACACAGAAAAAAATGAAGGATTTAAAAAAATGTCGATAGAATACGATTCACTCAGTAGCTATCCAAATTCTATGGATTAGAAGTATATAAACAATTTCTTGTTAATTTTAACATTGGAGTGCTTCTTTTGACTATATTAATTTATATTTTAAAATTTCAGATAATTATTTTCATTTGTCAAACTAGAACAACTCATCAACCACAGAAACAATAAAATATTATAACACAAAAAGCTGATCAGTCCTCTAGATAAAAAGTCTCTTATCACAACCAATAGTCAAATAGCAAAGTTTATTATCTACCACAGCAATAAGAAACAAAAAAGTATTTAAGGTAGACCAACGAGAAGTGTGCAGTACGCATTTTTCAACGGAATCTTCTCCCACCATCCGGGACCCCATTCATGCGACGGACAATTGGCAGATCGAATCTCCGGTTTAAACCGGTTATCAATTAGTTTAATGAGTCCATCGGATCGGACCAACTCCTTCAGGACAATCACTTCGTGGGTGAATTCTTTAGGGGTTTTGTGTCTGAATAAAGTTACCGTAATCAGGGGGTATGTGTGGATTCTTACAAATAGTTGTGTGCTGGGTCAATGAGATACTTCAAATCTTTTTTCGCCTTCTCATATTCCGCATTTTCCATATTTTTTCCCTTCCGACTACGGTAAACAAACGCGCCACATAATCCAATGTCATCTGACTCAAATAGTTCGTTAGTATTAGCACATTTAGTGAAAAAATCATTTCCTCCATGTTTTTGATCCATGATGCAGATGTAGAATGAGTACCTGGATAGAAAATTTTAATTTGCATTGGCTCCTCTGGCTTACTCTGGACAAGCCTTCTCTAACTGAAGCTTGATCGCATCGGCCTTTTGGGCGTTGTTCAGATGAGTACTGTTACTCAAATAAGCAGGGAGAGTGGACTTGAATTCGTTCCATGAGGTATTCTAAAGAAATAGTTTTCTGGGAAAATAAATAATGATTTACCACATAGAAATCCTCCCATTGATCGACACTTTTAAAAATTTCGTCAGCCACCTCGATCAAGCTATCACCATCCTGCATGTCCTTGTCTTTCAAAAGCCCGGCGGCGATTCCTTCGAGGAACATCTGAAATATAAAAAAGGTTCTTTGAACTATTGGAAAACGGTTACCAAATCCCCAACAATTGTCTGAATAATATTCTTCCATGTCTTGAATGCCTCATCCTGCTTATCTTTGTTCTTTTCCATTGCCATTGCGATTGGGTTAGTGGATCGTTGAGCGAGGAGAGACATCAGGGTCTATAACAACAACTATTTAAAAAAAAATCCCCCCTTAGTTAACTCACATAGGCAATATCCAATGGAGTGTTTTGATTATAAGTCTCTCTAAAATTCTTAATCGATCCCTCATTGAGCAAGGAGAGCACATCATCCATGAACTTCTTCAAGGTGGCCACCTCTCCGATAATCTCAATGGAGAACTTGTTCTCTGTGATGAACGCCTTCATCTCTCCAAACCGCTCCATGATTTTGTTGTCAAGCTCCTTGATCTTCTTCTTCAACAGCTCCATCTTCTCTTTTACCGGGTCAGGCTTTCCCGGTATAAATTTGAGGCCAACTGAGATAAGACCACCCAATCCAGCAAAGATTCCCAAAACAAGATTGACTGGTGGAGGGGTGAACACCATTCCGACCGCTAAGGATCCAGTCACAATGTTGAGCACTCCGTCGACAATTCTAACCGCATCGTGAGCTTCGGCCGGGTAAACCTCTCCTCCTTGTGGCGGTGATGGCTGTGGAACCTTGGAGATTTGCAGGAAGACTTGAGTTCCAGCTAAAATCACGACTAGATATGTTTGTTAGCTGCGCCAACTCACCAGCAAACTTGTAATCCTCCTCATAGCAAGTGGTATCATAAACCACTTCTCTTCGGACAGTGTCAGCAACAATAATACCAGCCATGGTGTGATGAAGGCTACTGGGAGGCCACTCTTAAATACTAAGCGTTGGACGAAAGATCAGGACTCTTCAACGATATTTTTTATCAATTTTTATTGCCGGTTATGTTCTTATCAATGAAGTTTGATTCCCTTTTCTTACCGATCAACAAACCGCAAGAACATAGGTAAGAATGAACTGTTTCTTTTTCTCGAAACTATTGTGGTTTAGACTCCTTATCAAATGTATTCTGATGGCGTGATAACCAGTTTGGCGCCGAAGAATTGTTTACAAGGACAGGCAATGATCTTCGTTCAAAGCTGAGTATATAAATCGAGCACCAAGTCAGTAGTTTAGTATCATTTCGAAGAGATGACCGGTAAGTTATCTCTCACTTCTTATTTCAATAATGGATTACAGCTTCTGGAAGAATCATCGTCTATGATGCGCCATGCGCCGGGGAGACGTACATGCCGATGGGCGGTAAGCCGACAATGCTGGAAGTGGCCAAGCTCACTATGGAAGCGAGACCGATGGAGTACAAGGATGTAAAGAAAGGAGTCGACTATGCGAGCAAGTCAGCAGCTCTGTTGAAATCTTTGACTGGATCCGGAAAAGCGTTCATTGATTTCTTCAAAGACAGAAATAAGGGTGTTGAGGACACTCTTAAAACATTGGATAAATGGAAGAATGGGTTTGCTGTGGTTGGAGGGCTAGCAGATATTCTCAAGGGGATTTTGATGTTCTTCCCGGAACCTGAAAATCCTCTTGTTGGCGAATTGCAAAAGTTGGTGGATACTGTAGAGGAGGTAGGAGATATTATGGGAAACATATATGATTGGGTTTCAGCTGGAAAGAAAAGTGAGCGAGAATTTCAACGAGATGAGGGCTTTGATCACCGAAATCAATTTCATTTCGAAAATCTTGAGCCCATGCTTCGTATTAACTAAATACATGAGAAACGTGATCAAGAATCCGGGACCACGAACCAGGGAGAATTTCGAGAGGGTCTACAAGAAGCATTCACCAATTAAGCTCCTCTATGTAAGCTAGCTGTGACCACCTAGTCTAAGAAATCTTATTTTAGAATCTCATGAGTTATCTGGAGCAAAACACCACCAATCCGCTTCGTGTTGCCATGGATTCCGAAAAAGTGAAGACCAAGTCGACTTTTGAGAGATGGGAGAACATTCTTTGCCGTATCATGGGACAATTTGTAAGTTGCTACGATCCACGGTATTCTAAATTTTAAACTTCAGATATTCCTTGAAGCCTTTGCCAATGGCTTGCTAGGGATAGAAGACCAAACCTCATTTGATTTAATGGTTGGAAGATCGATGAATATTTTCGACCAGATGCAAAAGTGGAGAGAGGAATATGAGAACAACAAAGACGATAGCTATTGGAAAGAAGTCAAAGGCTTCTTTGAGGACTACATGGCCAACCATACCAATAAAAACAATTCCGAAAAAGCTGACGAGCTACAGAAGATCATGGACAACTATTTTACAACCGACTCATTCTACATCGTCATCCTTAATCTGGCTAAATGGCATGAGGATTACACGTATCATTGCTCGAATACAGATGGAAATATGATTGGAAGTTGGGATAAGGGTCGTTGCAATGCTTATATATACCGTAGCCGAACTGCTTACAAGAAAACAGACGCTGAGTTTAAGAACATAGAACGAGAAGTTGAAAGTTGCCGTAACGGAAAGCTAACCTAGTAAGTCTATATACTTCTAACCAGTATTTAAAATTTTATTTTTTAGCAATGGAACCCTTAACATGATCATAACAAATCAACTACTCGACAAGGGGCATTTATCAGTTCGAAAAGGATTTGCAACGGTCATCTGGAAAGACGTCGATCCTCAAATTCGTTCAGCCAACTGCCGACATGAATGGGGACCCGGATGGTGGATCACCTGTAACATGAGAGATGGCAGGAAAGATGCCAGCTATGAGTATCGTTTAATTGCTTCGTTCGAATAACTTTTCTTGAAAATTCTGAAAGTTTAGAACTAAAAAAAAAATGTATTGAAGGTTTCTATAGTGAAAAATTGAAATCTTTCACATGTTTATCCACACAAGTCAGCAATCCAAATAATTTTTTTGACAATCAATGGTGATCTTTGCAGAATAAAAAAGTTAAGAAACTTTGACGAGCACAATAGTCAAACTTCGAAACACATACACAACTATCAATCGATGATGTTGATAGGTTATCAAAACGAGTGTTATTGATCTTCTCATAGAAGAGATCAGAATAAAATTTAGAAAAAAGTATATATGCTACAAATTTATTTCATGTGTTTGTCTTATACAATAATATATGTCAGAACAATCCACAGTTATGGTAGACCAACGATCATTGTGTAGTTAACGTTCTTCACCGAATACTTCTTCCAGCACCCGGGTCCTTGTTCATGTGACGGCCAGTTGGCGGAGCGAATCACCGGCTTCAACTTGTTATCAATTATAGCGGCGAATCCATCCCATTTAATATCATCAATATTATATGGAATTATGCGAACTTCATGATCTATGCGGATCGTCTGATGGTTATTTTGCTGTATATCAACCAGAAGCTTCATATGTTTTTCCGCCTTCTCACGTCCCGATTTGTTCATAATTTTTGCCTTCCGGCTGCGGTAAACGAACGCCACACAGTTTAGAATATCATCTGATTCAATTAATTCATTAGGATTAGAACAAGTGTGACGAATGTCCTTCGCTTCAATCGTCGCATCCATAATGCATATGAAGAATGAGTACCTGCATTTTGAACATTAGATCTGAATTGGGGTTCCCCGGCTTACTCTGGACAAGCTCTCTCCAACTTGAGTTTGATCTCATCGGCCTTCTGAGCGTTGTTCAAGTGCCTGCTGTTTTTTAAATAGTTTGGGAGAATGGACTTGAATTCGTTCCATGAGTTATTCTGAGGATATAATGTTCTGAGAAAACGAATTATGATTTACCACGTAGAAATCCCCCCATTCATTGACACTTTTACGAATTTCGTTAGCCACCTCGATCAAGCACTCTCCATCCTGCATGTCCTTGTCTTTCAAAAGACCCGCGGCGATTCCTTCCAGGAACAGCTGAAAAATAAAATGGGTTTTTTTAAATTGCTGTAAAAATGCTACCAAATCTCCAACAATTGTGTCAATGGTGTTCTTCCATTTTTCGAAGGCTTTCTCCTGATTTTCTCTGTCCTTCTCCATTGCCATGGCAATTGGGTTAGTGGATCTTTGAGCAAGGAGAGACATTAGATTCTATAACAATCTTTGTAATAAGTCTCCAACCAGTTAACTCACATAGGCGATATCCAATGGAGTATTTTGATTATAAGCCTCTCTAAAATTGTTGATCGCCCCCTCGTTGTACAAGAAGATCACGTCATTCATGAACTTCTTCAACGTGGCCACCTCCCCGATAATTTCAATGGAGAACTTGTTCTCCGTGATGAACACCTTCATCTCCCCAAACCCGTCCTCAATTATTTTGTCAAGCTCCTTGATCTTCTTCTTCAACAGCTCCATCTTTTCTTTTACCGGGTCAGGCTTTCCCGGTATAAACTTAAGCCCAGCTGAGATAAAAGTACCGAATCCGGCAAGGATTCCCATCGCGAGATTGGCTGGTGGAGGAGTGAACACCATTCCGGCTTGTAGTGATCCAGTTATTATGGAAAGAACACCATCGATAATTGCTGCAAGAATAATTATTCCTGACCAGAGAAAAAAGGAACTTACTAACGGCATCGTGAGCTGCATAAAGTTCTATTCCTTGTGGTGGTGCAACTTTGGAGATTTGTAGGAAGACTTGAGTTCCAGCTAAATAACTAAGCAATGTCTCATTTTTCGCTGCCCCAACTTACGAGAAAACTTGTAATCCTCCTCATAGCAAGTGGTATCGTAAACCACTTCTCTTCGGACATTGTCAGCAACAAGAATACCAGACATGGTGCGATGAGAGCTGTTGGGAGGTCACTCTTAAATACGCGATCAACAGATCGAAAGAACACATGGACAATGTAGGATGATTTGTTTATTTTTCAAATTTTGTGTTTTAGTTTCCTTATCAATGTATTTTGGTCCAACAATCTTGTTTACGGGACTTGTTGAGCAGCGTTGATCTTCGTTCGAAGCGGTGTATATAAACCGAGCAACAAGCTAGTTGTTCAGTACCATTTTGCAAAAAAAAAAATGACCGGTAAGTTACCTTACTTGTCTAATATAGATTTTGGATTTCAGTTTCTGGGAGAATCATCGTCTACAATGCACCATGTGCCGGAGAGACCTATATACCAATCGGCGGAACGCCAACGATGATTGAAATCGCCAAGCTTACTGTGGACGCAAGACTGATGAGTAATAAGGAAGTGAAGGAAGCAGTCGACTATGCGAGCAAGGCAATAGGCATCTTGAAATCTTTGACCGGAACCGGAAAAGCAGTAATGGATTTCTTAAAAAATAAATATGAGGATGTTGAGGACACTCTTAAAACATTGGATAAATGGAAGAATGGGTTCGCTGTGGTTGGAGGGCTAGCAGATATCCTCAAGGGTATTTTTATGTTCTTCCCGGAGCCGGAGAACCCTCTTGTTGGTGAATTGCAAAAGTTAGCGGATACAGTTGATGAGGTAACAATTGTTTTTGAGAAAAAAAGTTAGTAATTGTTTCAGCTGGGAAGAAAAGTGAGCGAGAATTTTAAAGAGGCCAAGGCGTTGATCACCGAAATCAACTTCATCTCGCAAATTTTGAGCCCGTGCTTCGTCTTGAACAGATACATGATAAACGTGATAAAGAATCCAGGACCACGAACCAGGGAGAACTTCGAGAGGGTCTACAAGAGGCATTCACCAATTAAGCTTCTTTATGTAAGTTAAATTTCATCAGTTATTCATCAGTTAATTTTATCAGTTATCAGACATTTGTTTCAGAAGCTCATGAGTTACCTGGAGCAAGACACCACCAATCCGCTTCGTGTTGCAATGGACTCCGAGAAGATAAAGACCAAGGCGACTTTTGAGAAATGGGAGAATGTATTTTACCGTATGATGGGACAATTGGTAAGATACTAAGACCCATGTTCATCTAAAAATGCATTCTCCAGATGTTCCTTGAAGCCTTTGGCAGTGGAATAATGGGAATTAAAGACCAAACCTCATTTGACTTAATTGCGGAAAAATCGATGGAGGTTTTCAAGCAACTACAAAAGTGGAGAGCGGAATATGAGAAAAACAAAGACGATAGCTATTGGAAAGAAGTCAAAGGATTCTTCGAGGACTACATGACAAACAGTACTGACAAGACGAATTCCGAAAAAGCCGACGAGCTACAGAAGAAAATGGACAACTATTTTACAACCGACTCATTCTACATCGTCATCTTTAACCAAGGTAGTTTAAATAAGGATCATGCTTATTATTGCTTTGATGTGAACGAAAATCTCATTGGAAGCTGGAATAAAGGCCGTTGTAACGCGTATATATACCGTACTCGGACAGCTCACGAAAAACTTGCCTATGAGTTTAAGAACCTAGAAGGAGAAGTTGAAATTTGCCGTTATGGAAGGCTGAGCTAGTGAGTCTATATTTAAAAACAACATATTAAATATTACTTTAGCAATGGAACCCTTAAGGATGTCATCAAAAATCAACTACTGGACAAGAATTTATTTGTTCGGAGTGGATTTGTAAGCCTGGTCTGGAGAGAAACCGACCCTCAATTTCGATCCGCCAACTGCGCACGTGAATGGGGACCCGGATGGTGGATCACCTGTGACATGAAAGATGTCAGGAAGAAGGCCACCTATGAATACCGATTACTTGCTTCGTTCGAATAATTTTTCTTGTAAAATAGACTTAAAAAAAATATGATATTACTTATTTAATCAATTAGATGAAAGTATTATTTTAGGTTCTCGAATGTTCTAGCACATAAAAAAATATAAAATAATTTTTTTTTTCAATTCAAAATGTTACACATGTCTGTGAAGCAATTGCAATATAAAAAAAACAAAGTTGTTGCAGCATTTTTGAAGCATACTGCATACACTAATCTGAAACATCCATCGTAAAATTTTGATTAAGAGGTAAAACTCACTTTTTCTTTCAATCCACAATGCTAATCCATAATGTAAGCACCCATTTAGGAAATTGAATAATCATAATAAAAATAAATAAAATAATTCAGAAAAAATCAAAAGAATACAAGGACTGCATCCGGCTGTCCAAAAGAGAAGGAATTATGTTGAGGCTTAGACGTCTTTATATACCCCGTCTTGTTATTCTGAGCTTATCAGCTGACTATACGAATATATAATCCTAGGATATGTGAATATTAAGTGATTCTTATGATGCGAATTGTTATTGAAGGGATTTGGTTGAGCAGTCATATGATATAAGTTAGTGACCATAGTTCATTTATATCAATGGATAGAGAGATATACTAGATCGAAGAAGTTGCTGGGAATGTCAAGTATTGCAAACCTATTTTCATAAAATAATAGAAAAAACAGGAAACAAAATTTATTGAAACAAATTATTCAAGAGACATGTTAGAAAAATTACAACTATTTATTAATTGAATCAAAGTTCGACACAAAACCAGTCCTTCATTCAAATGCAGCCATTATATGGAAATCCTCACTAAACCATCTTTTCACTTTGATACCAAACGATTCACCTGGCCCATGTTTGTTACCATGACAATTTGCGCCCCGGCGTTGAAGATTTAGTTTATAATCAAAAATACCAACCATGCCAGCATCCTCAATTATCTTCTTCTCCAGAATCTCGGTCATGGTGCTCTTGAGGTTAATGACACTGAATTAATAGATATTGATTCAATAGTATAATTTTTTTTCGTAGCTTACTAAAGAAAATCCTCACGGTAAAATGATTGCACTTGACTCTCAAGCTTTTTATACTCCTCTTCACTCTTCCCATTCCCGCGACGACTTCTATAAATGAATGCGTTGCAATTCCCTTCCCCCCAAACTGTTATCAATTGATCTTTCGCGTTTGGGCAGTGAATAGTGAATTCTTTATTTAATTCAGCATCATTGAACACATAGATAAAGAAGGAGTCACTGGAATGAAAAAAAAACATATAGTTCAGTTCCTTACCTTCAAAAAGCTAAAAATCTTACTTAGTGAAGAAGCTATTCATATACTTCTGAAGCTCATCGGCCTTCTGCGAATTGTTCAAATGCGTGTGGCTAGGAATATATTTCTTCAAATGCTGTTTAACCTCATCCCAGTAATAATCTTGCAACTTCCACTGCTCCTTTAGATCAGCCATCCCATGACCAATTTCATTTACCCCCTCGATCAACAGATCACAGTTATGCTTTCGATCCAATCCAAGCAACCCATTGGCGAAGGCTTGAAGGAGCATCTGAAACATCTTTTTTTTCGGATATTAGAAATACAGTTGTGCTTACAAATTGTCCGAATACTCTGGAAATGATATCCTCCCATTTCTTATAGGTCTCCTTCGTCTTCAATTTCTCATTCTCCATTGCCAATCGTAGCGGATTTGTGGATTTTTGTTCCAGGTAACTCATTAGAAGATAAGCTAGATTTAATGGTGTGTGCTGATAATAAGCTCTTCGGAAGTTTTGCACCGCTTCTGGGCCCGGGTTCTTAATGCAGTCGCGCATGTGTCGTATCAATACTTTCGTTGGGCTCACGATTTTCATGAAGAACTTGACTTCACTTATATAAGTCTTCATTTCATCGAAATGGTCGTTTAGTTTCTCGGCGAGCTGGAAGAAAATCTTAATTGAGAATCGTTCAAACCCCTTACCAGCTTAACACGGCTATCCAGAGTTTCCAAATTCTTAATCATTGGGTTCTCGGGATCCGGGAGGAACTTTAAAATCCCCTTGAGTATGTCTCCAACGCCAACAACGAGATCCAATGCAAGCTCAACTTCCTTATCATCAGCTAACGCTTTGCCAATATCGACAAGAGCGTTGACCACATCAATCGAGTTATTGATGATTTCTGGAAACTATCTTAACCTTTAGTAGTGATAAGATTGCTCACCTTTAGCCTTCTGCAAATCCTCCAGACTCAATGGTACTGGTACTATAGTCTCTTTACAGACTTCCAGTTGCATATCTCCTGAAACAGGAGAATACGCCGCATCGGGGCACGCCGCGGCAAACACCAATTCTGAAACATCCAATAATTATCTACGAAAAGTTATTGGAAACTTACTAGTCATTCTTAGTAGCAGGTATACTGTCACCTATCCCAAACCGTCTTTTATACCATCTTCGTACAAAGATCAGTCTGACTAGACTTTATTTTTTCACGTAATCCTCCCCCGGAACTCTATGAAAAACGGGCAACGATCAAGTTTCCATAACACGCAACGATATATTTTCTCTTCGGAAACAGTTTTTGATACGGATAGTTTTTGGTCTAAGATAAGGTGTTTACGTGAGATAAGTCGACTTGATCTTTGTACGAGACGGTATAAAAGGGCAATGGGGAATAACCTGTCTTTATCAACATGTCCACCGCTTACATTCTTGTTGCTGAGACCACTAAGAAAGAGGTTTTACTCTCCACACAATGCTATCAGGATGTCTACAAGTCGTTTGGTAAACAAACGTGTTTAGTTATAACTTAATATAGTGATTCAGAAGGAACTAAACTATTCATCCAACTTTCTAAGCTAGAACCACTTGCCGAGCCAGTTAGCTTTTTTGACTGGATTAGTAAGTTTCCGTGATAAGTGACGCCCCCTTTCAAAACTTTCTAGAATACATTGATGGAGCGATCGATGTAATCAAAGGATGTCTGAAGATTGGAGCATTCATCTATCCGCCAAGCTCCGTTGTCACTGGCGCCTTGGGAGGTCTTGGCTCGGCAATCCAAGCCGGGTTGAAGTTTGTGAAGGATGATAGACCGGATGCGGTGGAAGAAAAGCTCAAACTTCTAGGGAAGACCATTCTTGATGTAAGGAGGGCTTGGAAACTAAGAATTAATGAGAGATGATTTAGGTGGAGAAACAAATGCATGCCAAGTTCGACGACCTCAAATCATTCGTCACGGAAACCGAGTTCACCGCCGACATCATCACGGAGACGTCTGTCTTGATGAAAATGATGAGAAATTGCATGAAACGAAGGGATGAGCAATCGAAGAGCAATTTCAAAGAGGCCTACGAAAAGAGGACGCCATTGGAATTGGCTTATGTGAGAAAACAAAACAATTCAATTTGGAAAACGAAATTTCAGAGTATGATAAGCCTACTGGAACTAGCATCCACTAATCCGTTGGTGATGACAATGGCAACGGAGAAGGCGAAGACCAAAGCGACGTTCGAGAAATGGGAGAATATTATTCTAGGTGTTCTTGGCGAGCTTGTAAGTTGTCTTAGCCCAAAAGTTAGACAAATCTTATTTTAGATGATAATCGAAGCCTTTGCCAGTGGCCTGATGAAACAAGAGAACCTTTATGATTATAATAGGTTGGTAGAGAAGAGTGTGGAAGTCACAGGGTATATTGATGGATGGAAAACTGAGATTAAGGTATGAAAAAAAAGATTTTAAAATTTGAATGGGAATTTTCCAGAAAGATGATGGGTATTGGAAGCAGGAGAAGGAGGAGTTGGGTGAGTGGTTGAGCAAGAACACCCATCTAACGCTGGCGGAGAGAGCCGATGCGATCAAAAAAAGATTTGAGAAGTATCTGACAAAGTAAACCATTTTCTTCGAAATTTCGTTTCCCAATCTGTTTTTCTAGCGACGCCTTCTACATCGCAGTCCATTACGCTTGGGATCATGTCAACTGGGGTTGGATGGATAACAAGGCCAACGAGGATCAGTTTATTCATCTGAACGGTTATGGAATTCACAATTTGAACACTTTTGTCTACCGTAGTAAGCTGGCGAACTCAGTTGAGCTGGAAAAGCTTGACGAAATGAAACGGAAGGTTCAGTCGTTTAAATCGGAAAACTACAAAGAGTAAGAAATTATTAACAATCGAAATAATAGCGCTTTTCTAGTAAAATGCCGCAAGCCCTTCTTGAAGACCCTATCCCCAATGCAGGATTTACTATCCTCTATGGTAAGCTGCTCGAGGAAATTCGTTCAGCCAATTTCACCAGGGGAGAAGCTGGACCTGGATGGTGGACTCAAACCTATGATTTTGGAGGACCAGATCTAAGAAGACTCTTTGTTGGATATCTTTAATACAAAATAACAATACGAATTACTTGTTTCAAATAAATTTATCATGGCAGTCCAACAATTAAAGTAGCACTTATATGATTTGGCATGAGGTCCTTAACAACGTTTCCGGAACATCCTGGTTCGCGTCCTGGACAATTAGCATGGTTAAAATAGACTCCCCGATAACTGTCAGCAATCCAAACAAAGCCATCACCACGAACAGCACAGGTATCGAGAAGCTTCTCCTTGATCATGGTCTTGTACTCCCCAACCAGTATTCCGTATTTACACAGCTTCACGTCTCTTGCCACATCATCAAAATCCGATTGGGGACTATAGTTGGCTTGAATGCTTCGGTAGATGAACGCGTTGCACTTTCCCTTGTTCCACACCCCAATCAACTGGGTATCTGAGTTGGGGCAGTGGAAGGTGTAGTCCACGTCAAGAGTGCCTTCATTAAACACGGCTATAAAGAACGCGTCCCTGAAAATTATTGTAAAGGTTGAAGATGGTTCTGAAATACATTTACTAACGAAGTTCTATATTCTTCCATCTTTCTTTGAATTTCGTCTAGTTTTTCGAAATTGTTGCGATGTGTATGGGTTGGGATGTATTCGGTGAGCCATGCCTTCACTTCTTCCCAATAATTTAAATCCTCACAACTTCTATTAAGATCTTCAAGCATACTGATAATACCTTTCGACTCCTTGATCAATTGCTCACAATTAAATTGGCTCTTACTTCCAATAAGTCCTGAAGCAAAGGCTTCCAAAAGGAGCTGAAACTTCCAAATGAACTAATCTGTTTTATATAACTTACAAGTTGTCCCATCAATTGTCGAATAATCCGATCCCACTTCCGAAAAGCCAATATCGGATGAAGCTTCTTATCACTTCCACTCTCCATCGCCAACTTTATAGGATTCGTGGACTCCTGCTCCAAGTAGCTGATCAAAGTGTAGATTAAGCTCAATGGAGAGCGTTCTTGATATGCCTTCTTGAAGTTTTGAAGCGATTCTTGTCCAGGATGCTTCATGCTGTCTCTCATGAGTTTTGTAAGAACCGAAGTAGGGCTGATAACCTTTAGAAAGAATTTGAGCTCACTCATAAACGCTTTCAAGTCGTCGAACCCGTTGGACAGTATTTCGCCGAGCTGCAAGCACAAAATTTGATCTTGAAGTACAACTTAAGAAAACATGTTTAATTTCATCTTCCAAAACTTGCAAGCTAGCGATAATTGGGTTATCGGGGTCCGGAAGAAATTTGGTAATTCCTGAGATCAGGTCGCCAACTCCGATGACAGCTGTCACCGCACCAATCAGATTATAGGCGTCGACAAACGCGGAGCCGGTCTTGAATGCCGACTTTATCGCGTCAATCATTTTGGTGATCTTGTCTAGGAATAATGTTTAAGCTAAAAAACGAAAAAAAAAATGGCTCACCTTTGCCCTCCGTGACTTCTGCTGTTGTCATTGGCCGCGACTCGATGCTCATTTTCGAGACTTCGAAAATGGCTTGTGTAGGTGGGATTTCGGTGAGCCCACATGGGGTCGAGAATATTACCGTGGTCATGTTGAGAGCAAATTGTAATGAGTGCGGTTATCAGTGCAAGTTGTTTACGACATGCACCACACATCTATGCCAGATGGCCTAATTGTCGATAAGACTATTCTTCAGTCAACATGGATAGCATCCTGGTGGCTGGTGAGTTGGCCAATTTATATCATTTCTAGTCACAAAATTTTTTAGAGCTCCGTGCTAAAGAAATAGTCTACACTACAGTATGCACTGAATCCCAGCTGCTAGTTGAAATATCAAAAGTTCAGACACTTAGAGATTGGCATGATGTCATAAGTGAGTACCTATCTAGTTAGCTCTATCATTATAAAGATGTTAGAATATCTGGATGGATCAATCGACATTGCCAAAGGGTGTCTTCGAATTGGCTCGTTTATCTTTCCGGAAGCCGCTCCAGTCCTACTTTTCCTGGCAGGTGTCGGGACAGCAGTTCAATTCGTACTGGGTAAACTGCCCGATGACCGACCAGACCCGGTAGTTGTAAAATTGAAAGAGCTGGAACAAACGGTTCATGAAGTGGAGAAGCAGATGAATGTCAAATTTGCTGATATGAAGGCGTTCATCACTGAATCCGAATTCGCCGGCAATATCATCAGTGAGGTTGCCGTTCTAATGAAGCTTATGAGAAACTGTTTGGTTTACCAGAACAAAGAGTCTATGGAGACTTTCAGATCAGCGTACCAGAAAAAATCTCCCCTCAGTCTTGTCTATGTAATCCCACCTATAGTATTAGTAACCGTTTGCAGTTCCAGATTATGATGAGCTATCTAGAACAGAAGACCACAAACCCATTGGCGATGAATATGGAGACAGAGGGAACAGTAGATGTGTTTGACAAGTGGGAGGATATTATCAAGGGTCTCCTAGGGGAGCTGGTAGCCTAGACTATATTCACATGCAGATCTAGATATTTCTTCCAGATAGTCATTGAGGGATTCGCCAGTGGCCTGCTAAAAGAGAATAACTCTTTTGATGGAGACCGGTTACTCGAACGCTCCTCGGAGATTTTCCGATCTATTCATTCATGGAGGGAGGAATACGGTTACTCAAAGTATTGGGCCGAAATGAAGGCCTTTCTAGAAGACTATATTTCGAAAAGTGAGCATTTGTCCAACGCCGATAAAGCAGATGAGATCAAAAGGAAGCTAGAGACGTTCTCAACTAAGTGAGACACTGTAGACGATATTTTTTGGAAACTGTTTTTTTTTCAGTGACTCGTTTTACATCTGTGTATTTAATGAAGCCCAATGGCAGCAGGATTACAATTACCATTGCCCAAAAGAGTCTACTCAGTTGATCGGGAGCTTTAACAAGGGAAACTGCACCGCTATTGTTTACCGTAGCCGAAAGGCTAATCAGCTACCCAATGCGGTCTTTGATAACTCGGAAAAGGCAATGAAAGACTGTCATGAATACGTTATCTAATAGTAAGCCTCCAAAAATACCGATCGACAGTTTCAGCAATGAAGAAAAGCCTGTTTCAGCAAGGGATCCATTCAATATACAATTTCCTCAGACTTGATTGGCCGAGGAATAGTCCGTGGCGACGGGATGATATGCTTGGTCTCAGAGAATAGTGTCCCGGTAGTCAGATATACTAATTGCTCTAAACACCAAAGAGCTCCCGGATCCTGGGATAGGATATCGATGATCGATGAGAATAAGGGTAAGGAGAGAACTAATTGGACTCTTATTGTAGCATTACCTTGAAAAACTATTTTCATTGAACCATATCTATTTAATACAATTTATTAACAAAACAAGAAGATTAACAACAATAAAAAATTCAATCCGACCCCCGCAGGCTTCCATTGCTGCTCTTTACAATTGGATTCTGAAATTGAATAAAATTAAAATTTAAGATTAGTAAAAAAAAAGTAAACTCACTATTTTTTTTCTCCATTACGGTGCAATTGTTCCTTGTGCAACAGCACAAACAAAAAAACCTGAAATTTAGAAAAAAAATAACCATTTATTTTTTTTTAAAAACTCACTTTTTCTTTTTTATTAACTTCCATTACAATTGCTAACAATTGCTCAAATAATCAGAAATAAAAATAAAGAATTTAGAAAAAATCAATGAAAAAGGAGCCCTCCCAAGGGCCCAAAAAGAAGACATGAATGAATGTCGGAGTTTTCTTCTCGAGGCAAAGAAGAGATAGGCTCCGCCCACTTCCTGCGTCTCTCATTTTCCAGTGCTATTTTATTGAAGTGGTTTAGGAAAAGAAAAGGGAAGTGTAAACGGAGTACGCGAAATGTTTGTTTCGTGGGGAGAAATGAAAGAAACTTCATGCAATATTTAAAAGGGAGAAATTTCGAAAGGAAAATAACGAAACTTTGAATATGGAAGTTTGACGGGATATAACTTGGTTCCTAGTAAAGCTAGAGAAAAATAGTTAACTGATGAAATGTAGCTCAGAATAAGGGCTACATTTTATTAGTTAACAATTTTTCTCTAGCTATGACGGGAAAAAAGTTACAAGCCTTTAAATAAAAAGTACCGCTAAGATCTTTGATCATCGTAAAAAAAAACTTTGTATTGAAATCGAAAACTTCATAAAAATCGAAAAACTATTTTTAAAAAATCCTAAAATACACGTAATTAACACCAGAATTTAAAATTAACCCAATTAAAATAAAAATTATAAGAATTCCCATCCTTTTTGCTTCCTGACCCGCTTCTGGACGATATGGTCTTCCAAGTTGTAGCTGAAAATAAAGTTTCTTTTTTTTAAAGACTCATATCTCGGTTCCTATAGTGGCTACAAAAAAGTTGTCAACTAACAAAATGTAGCCCTTAATATGAGCAATATTTCATCAGTTAACAATTTTTTTCTAGCTCTTTTGGGAATCGAGTTATAGTAGGATTTCTAAGACTTACCAAGTGGCCTCCTGGTTTTCTTCATTTTCAGAATCCTCATCTACATCCCAATGATCACAATACAAATCTAGAAAGGAATCCGATAAATCCTTTCTCTCAAGATTAATATGCTCATCCAATGCTTCTCGTCTCCTAAGCCTATGGTAGCCGGTGGTATGGGGCCCTGGAAATCAAAATTTTCAATCGACTATATCTCGGCTCCCATAACAGCTATCAAAAACCTGTCAACTAATAAAATGTAGCCCTTAACATAAGCAATATTTTATTAGTTAACACTTTTCTTCTAGCTCTTACGGGAACCGATATACAGTCGTTTTTAGCCACTCACAATCATTATCCTTCTTAGTAATACACTTCTTCTTAAAAATCTTCATATGATTTTCGGGGGCTTCTATGAAATTATAAGCCACAATTCCCGCTTCATTTTCTTTTTTTGGCGCTTTAAAATTCTTAAAATCCTGTCCAAAAATCGAATTTAGCTCTTCTTTCTTATAAATATGTCCGTCTTCCAGGCTATGGACCGCCCGGATCCTAAATTGGTCAGGGAGGGTGGAATCGAGGTATTCTGAAATTTTTTAAGATTAAGCCACGCCCCTTTTCAACAACTTACTCAAATATTCATAGGCTCCTGTTTTAGTTCTCTCCAAAAACAGGACCTCCGCTTCCTCATCATAAAAATTCTGGATTTCTTGAAGTCCAGTCATAAAATTCACTTCCCAACGTCTATTTTTATTCATGGAATACGGTAGAAATGGGTGGAAATCGAAATTTCCAAAATATTTGGAATAATTCGGGGTATGAACGGTTTTAACGAGGATGTTGAAGGTTTTAAGATGAGCCATTGTGTGTTCGGCTAACCGGTGACGAGATGGTTTTTGGAGCATTTTTGGGATGACTGGAAATGATAAGAAATTAGAGGAAAAGTTAGCTAGAATTTAAGAGAAAAGAAGTATTGTCCACGAGGAGTACAAAGTAAGAAATAGGTAATTTTGATTTTAGAGGGGTTCAGAGTGATTTTTAAGGGTTGGTGCAAGAGAAAAAGTTGCTCAGAATTCAAGATTACCCCTATTTAACATTTAGAAAAATAATTTTCCAAAAAAAAAATTTTGTCCACGAGGAGTACAAAATTTTTTTTTTGGAAAATTATCTAAAATTACAGTTTTTTGACTGAAAATCATTAGAATATGCTGAGTCTAGCTTAATTATAAGTTTCCAGCTTTAGAGTTTCAATTCCCGTGTACTCCTCTCGGACAATTTACGTAATATGGTTTTTTGTCCAAAAGGAGTACACGGAGCGATTTTTAAAGGTTGGTGCAAGAGAAAAAGTTGCTCAAAATTGAAAGCTAAAGCTGATAGAAGAATAAAATTTAAAAAATTCAAAAAAATTTTTTTTTTCAAAAATGACAATGACTTGACCTTATATGTCACCCTTTATAACTGATAAACCCCACTGAAACTGAGTCATAGATAAGAGAAAATGACGAATTTTTGGGTAAACTACATAGAAATCAAAAGAAAAAAAGGGAAAAAACACAAACAAAATATGGAAACCAGGCAACCACCTGGTGAAAGATTTCGCAATTTTGTTAGGGGTAAATAGATAGATTTTTACGAGAAAAATTGGAAAATAAAAGGATTTTTAGTTTTTTTTGGTTATTTTCAGCTAATTTAGCGCTTATTACAATATACTTTTCCCAAAAAAAATTTCCAGCTTTTATGCCAGAACATCGTTGTAAATATCGCTTCAATTCCCTTTTAAACTGGAAAGTTGGCCAAATGATCAAGTCTGGATGGGTTTTCAAGGTTTTTCATGCCGATCCGGATTTTAGTAAGGTGATTAGAAACCGAACAATAATTTTGAAAAAAAAATTTTTGGACTCCTCTCGGACAAAAATTTTTTTCTCAAAAAATTATTTTTTTTCTTTCAGATAGAGGTAATTTTTGATTCTGAGCAACTTTTTCTCTTGCACCAACCCTTGAAATCCACTCTTTAACCCTCAAAATCCAAAATTACCTGTTTTTTCCTGTGTACTCCTCGTGGACAATCTAACCCTCCGATTTTCAGAATTTCGGCTCAATTCTAGACACCGATTTGACACCATTTATGATATATTCGTTGAATAAGCATCGGCGATGGGAAATATCTCTTAATCAAAGAAAACTAGAGGTTCTACAAAAATTGAATCAAAATTTGGAGATTATGGTCTTTCAAAGGGTGTCAATTAGAGCATGGATTGATAATTGTAAGTTTTTTTTTTGAATTAGGGAGAAGATAAGCCTGAATGTAGGCCTAGGCTATAAGCCGGGAAGTAAGCTTACCGTATTCCAGGGCACATGTTCCCACCACATTACATCACTGCATTACACCATTCCAAAATTAGAAGGAGCTATCAGATATCGGAAGATGGGCGGTACGAAGAGACACGTTTTGGTGGAGTTGGAAGATTTGTGAGTCCTAGCGGCTTAGGCTAAGGGGGTAGGCTTAGAACCTAAGCCCAAGCCTAGTCATGTGCCCCAAGAATCCTCAAAGAAGGCTCAAAAGCTTAATTTGTGAATGTTGTCTCTTATCTAAAGGGCTAGGCTTAGAATCTAAGCCAGTAGCTACCCAAAGGCTTGGCCTAAACCCTAATCCGCTATATTATTACAGTATGGCCCATCTTCAACCAAAAAAGTGACCCGAACCCCTACTACAATTGAAATTGTAACATATAACATAGTCCAAGAGCCAAGGAACTGGAAGAAAGTGTTTACCAAGGATTTTAGGAAGTTCAAATGGGATAAGGAAGGTAAGAAGCTATACATCAGCGATTTCAACCGATTTCAGCTAATTTCAGATCCAAAAATCTATCGGAAATTGAAAATCGCCTCTAAATTCATTGAAGATGACTTGGAGTACTATTACTTGGATTTTGAAGAAGAACTTGAGGATAATATTGAAATATTTGAAAACCAGCACCATCCAATTGGATTTTATAATTTTTCTAACCATTTTGTGTTTAAAAAACCAAGAAAAACAAGGAAAAATCAATATTTTCACGAGTTTGAACTTATTTAATAAAAAAAATCAATTCCTAAAAAATTCGGGTTCAGTGAACACAATATTAAACATGTCGAAAAGGAAGGCCACTTCAATTGTGTTCTCGAGTTCCAGTTGGACGCTCTGAAACCAATTTCAATAGTCTTGGGTCAAAAATACCCAGCACTTACCAACATCTGATTAACAATCTGCATCATCTTAGCCAACCTCGACGCATAATTCCCTCTATTCTCTGCCTCAATCTCTCCCTCTTGCTCAGATTTCCCCATTTCCTCATAATATTCATGTAAATTATTGGAAATTCCATCTAAAAATCGTTCAGCAGCTGATTGAGTCTGTCCTTGAAGACGTCTTCCAGCATAATTCCAAATGATTTGACATAGAATATAATTGATTTCAGTTTCACTTAATTTCATTTCGAGATATGGTTTGACGATTATCTCGTAGTATTGCATCATTTTTCCACCGAATATTCTGGAAAATCCGGGATTTTTGGGTGGAAATACTTTAGAAAATTAGTCTTAACCTACCCATTAAACCTCTCAAATCCATGATTAGACACTTTCGAATAGTCTACCGAATAAGTCTCCATTCTAACCGCTGCTTCATGGGAATGCAGTAGAATCTACAACAAAATAGATTTTACATACCTACAGTAACCCAAAACCTATCTTTTCATCATAACTCCTTTGTCCAAATATCTCAGCAGTCATTGTATACCTCTCAAATCGTCTCCATACAGCCCACACTATTTTGAATATTGCTATCTGAAATTTAAGATATCTAGGTTCCCATAAGAGATAGAAAAAAGTCGTCATTTTTTTTCAGTTTTTTAAAACTCTTATATCTCGGCTCCCAGGAAAGCTAGAAAAAAGATGTCAACTAACAAAATGTAGCTCTTAACATGAGCAATATTTCATTAGTTGACCATTTTTTGCTAACTATTCCACAAGTCAAGTTATAACCGCTTAACTAACCCTTTCATGAGAAGGCAATCCTCTGAACTCATCAGAATGCATTAACCACGTAGCAGTATCCCTCATTTGCAATTCCCAACCGTAAAACATATCGATGAAGTTGAATTTTTCAATAAAAACCGGATTTAAACACTGCTTTTCTCTAATCTTCCTTAGCGAGTGAGTCATTCGTTGAAGTGGGTTTAGATGGCTTATGGTATCTTCATCCGGAAGGAAATACTGTAATCTTCCCTAATTAGAGGTAAAATGTTGGTAATTACCGTTTCAAGGATAGCTCTACTCTTTTTGATAATCGCGTTGACATCTAAAAGGATAGCAGGGGCCTTGGTTTTCGGATGAGTGATTTTGAAAGCCACCATGTCCTCTGGCTCAGACAACAAGGGGGCAGAAGGTTCTTTAGTGGCTATGTCGCTTCGGACATCTGGAAATATGTATCTAGCTAAGACTAAAGTGTGGCTTATATTGGTTTTTATAACTAAACAATAATAAAAGTTTGAAAAAAAAAATTAAAAACTCACTTTCCGTTGTCATCCCCAAGTCGATACACTTTTTGAACCGACAAAATTTACACATGGACTTATCATCTTGAAACTCACACTTCCCCAGACGATTTCGACATTTGTATTTTCGATTAAGGACTATAGTACGACTAAAAACCAGAAATTTAAGACTAAAATATTTTTAGTAAAGGAAAGGCCCACCGAAAAAAAGCGGCACACGCACGGCACGTTTCTATCCCAAAATGTAGGCCGTGACTGGTTTTCGAGCAGATGTTGCAGCGAATATCGATGTATTGAAGTGAATGGTTAGTCATTCTAAAAATTTAGGGAAATCGATAATTGAAAAAGGAAAAAATGAGAAAAAAAATTATCAGCTTGGCGGAAAAGTAAATAAGAAATTAATCATCATACTGAAAAAAATAATTTATGAAAGATGTTATCTAATATGTACCAAGTTTGTGATGTGAAGATTATACCAGGTGGCTTAGGTCACGCCCCTTTTTCTCCACCTGCTAATATTAAACTTTTATGAACTCATTTTTAAGTCTTAATTTTTTTGTTGCTATGTCTATGTCTCCTCATCTCTCTGTCTTTTCTCTATTTACATTTCGACTTTCACTGCCGGTGTATGATGCCTTTTGCTCTCTCTTTTCTCACTTTTTCATATGTTTCTGACTAATATTTATATATATCAGAAATTGATTTTTTTTTGTATTGCTTTGGATTTTTGGTTAGCGGAGAATTTGTTTTTGATAGACTTTTTTGTTAGTAAAATGATTTTTTTTTAAAGAAAAAGCAATTTTTTGGGTTACTGAACGAAAACGATGTTATCATTGATTTCTCGAACTATTGGTTTGGACTTTGTGATCGATGGAAACGCCTTTTTACGATTTTTATGATTTTCCAAAAAAAAAATTTTTTTACTAAAAATCAATTTTTATTTACCTAATCAATGTAATTTTTAACGCTGAGCAACTTTTCCTCAAGAACCACACCTCGAAAATCGTGTTTAACCCTTCAAAATGATCCAAAACTTCCAAAAAGCGGATTCTCCTTGTGTACTCCTCTCGGACAATTTTTCAACTTTTTCTTAACTTTTTCAAAAATTTCAGAATCCATGGAGATCCCTACCTCCTCATCCGAGCTAACCTATTTCAACGTTCAATGCAAAATCTGCTTGAAAACCGGGCACGGCTTACATTTTGGAATAGAAACGTGCCGTGCGTGTGCCGCATTTTTTCGGTGGGCTCATCGTTAATAAAATTTTAATATCGCTAAGATTTCAGGCGTACCGTAGTCCTTAATCGAAAATACAAGTGTAGTAAGAGAAATGGGAAGTGCGAAATTGGGTCTGGTGATGAGAAGTTGATGTGTAAATTTTGTCGATTCAAAAAGTGTATTGATCTTGGGATGACAACGGAAAGTGAGTTTTTTTAGACCTAAAAGCTACCGTAATCCCCATCTAACCCTATTTCCAGATGTCCGCACCGATCAATTGGTCAAAGAAGACTCCGAATCCCCTCTACCTTCAATCTCCAATGAAATCGTACCCCTTGAAATGACCCCCGTCCAACCTATATGTGAAGAAGGAAATCGAGTAGAGTACAGTGTCATTAATCCGAAGACCAGGGCTCCTGCTATGTTAATTGATGTTAACGCAATTATTAAAAAGAGTAGAGCTATCCTTGAAACGGTAAGAATCACAATAGATCCTCTAATTAAAAAAGATTACAGTATTTCCTCCCGGATGAAGATACCATAAGCCATCTGAACCCACTTCAACGAATGACTCACTCGCTAAGAAAGATTAGAGAAAAGCAGTCATGGTCCCCTACATTTTTCACTAATATAAAGTTCTACGAGATGTTTTCTTGGTGGGAAGTGCAAATGAGGGATACTGCTACGTGGCTAATGCATTCTGATGAGTTTAGGAAGCTGCCTACTCATGAAAGGGTGAGTTTTATAACTTGACTTGTGGAATAGCTATCAGAAAATTGTTAACTAATGAAATGTTGCTTATAAAAAGAGCTAAATTTTCTTAGTTGACAACTTTTTTCTAGCTTTCCCGGGAGCCAAGATATAAAAGTTTTAAGAAATTCAAAAAAATTGTTTTTTGACATTTTGAAATTTTTATATCTCGGCTTCCATAAGAGCTATCAAAAAACTGTCAACTAATGAAATATTGCTTATAAAAAGAGCTAAATTTTGTTAGTTGATCACTTTTTTCTATCTCTTATGGGAACCAAGATATCTTCAATTTAAGATAGCAATATTCAAAATAGTGTGGGCTGTATGGCGCCGCTTCGAACGGTATACAATGACTGCTGAGATATTTGGACAAAGGTGTTATGATGAAAAGGTAGGTTTTTGGGTTACTGTAGAAAGCTAAGCTATCTAATTTTGTAGATTCTACTACATTCCCATGAAGCAGCGGCTAGATTCGGCAACTATTACATTGACTATTCAAATGTGTCGGATCATGGGTTCGAGAGGTTCAATAAGTGAGTTTAGCCCTATTTTTAGCGTAAAATCCCCAAAAAACGTATTTTTTAGTGTATTCGGTGGAAAAATGATGCAATACTACGAGATAATCGTCAAACCATATCTCGAAATGAAATTAAGTGAAACTGAAATCAATTATATTCTATGTCAAATCATTTGGAATTATGCTGGAAGACGTCTTCAAGGACAGACTCAATCAGCTGCTGAACGATTTTTAGATGGAATTTCCAATAATTTACATGAATATTATGAGGAAATGGGGAAATCTGAGCAAGAGGGAGAGATTGAGGGAGAGAATAGAGGAAATTATGCGTCGAGGTTGGCTAAGATGATGCAGATTGTTAATCAGATGTTGGTAAGTGCTGTAAAATTGGGTGGTTTTGATCCAGGACCCTCGAAAATGGTTTTTTCGAATTCAGGAGGTGAAGCGGGTTCAGAAAAGTATAATCATGACTAGTTTTTTAATTTTTTGGGAATTTGGAGCTTTTTGGTCAGACTAGGAAAACACATTTTCTACCGTAACTCGGTCAATTTTAAGTTTTACTCAGAAATTTTGGTATATTTGGAATCAGCAGATTAAGCCGGTTCAGAAAATTATAATCATGACTTGTTTTCGAAAATGTTGAAAATTTAAAAAATTTTATCATTTTGAAAAATCCACCGCATCTCCGCCAATTTCACTCCAAATGCTATAAATTCTATATTTTTAGAATCCACAGGTTAAGCTGCACCTTATTATTGACCAAGCCTACCCAAAAACATAAACCTAAAAAATTCCAGAACATTCAACTAAAACGCGAGGACACCATGGACATCGCCATGCTCTTCGACATGTTTAATATTGTTTTTACTGAACCCGAATTTTTTCGGGTTTAATGATTAAATTAATGAATAATTTATGTAAATCAAAGCTTAGCAAGATATTTTCAGCCAAAAAATCTGGTAATTTTCAAGAAAGACCATTGAAACCGGTTTAGAACGTTTCATTAGCCCCTGACCACATAACCATAACAATTAATTTTCCTTCCCAACCAAAACACCAGCTGTCACCACCACTCCTTCCTTTTCCCTTCATCTCATTTTCATTTCTGTTGCACTTCTTCTTCTTCGTGCTCCATTTCCCCCTCCTGTCTGCGTCTCTCTCTTTCCCTCGCTCTCTAGGGGCGAGTTCTTAGAGCCATCTGCTGTTCTACTAGTGCGCATTCATTGCGTGCTTTGAATGTCATCGATTTTTGGACTTTTCTCTGTAGTTTTTGAGATTTTTTACTGGTTTTAAAAGAAACATAGGTGGTTTTTGAGGGAAAACCCCTATTAATATGATGAAACAGGAAATCTTTGGTTATTTAGCACATTTTCCATGGTTTTGGTTCATTTTTGCTTGATTTTCACTATTTTTAAAAGAAAAACCCCTTATTTTCACCTATTTTTGATCAAAATTTCAGGAAAAAACTATTTTTTGAGACATTTTTGAATTCCAATGGCTTTGTCTTCCCTTTAATCTTAGTCTACCCTCCTTACCTATTTTCTATTCATTTTTTCAGCTTTTCTCCACTATTTTTTAGGTTCACTACTATAATTTTACTATAAATCTCTCAATTTCTAAATAATTTCCAGCTCCACCATGTCCAAAACCGCCGAAAAGCGTCCACTCGACCTGGAAGAAGAGGAAGAGGATCTTAAACTCTCTAGCAACGAACCCCTCGCCAAAATAGCTAAGGTATCAACTCCCGAAGAAGATTGTTACCCAGAAGAAGATCTATTGGAAGAGATTGTAATCGAGGAAGAAGAGGTTAAGAATCCTGTTAGAGATGAGTTCGCCGAGGCTCAGGAGCAGAGGAGAATGGAGAAGATGCAGTTGTTGGCGGCGTTTGAGCGTTGTGAGAAATGTAAGTTTTTTGTTAAACTTGACAAGAAAATATGTAGATTAAGGCTGAAACTGCTTAATTAAGCTGGAAATAGTTTTTTTGGAAAAAAATTGGTTTTTTAAAAATTAAATTGACTTTTATAACTCTAAAATGCTTCTGTAGGTTGAAAACCCTTTAATTTTTGCTTAGAGTAACTATTTTTGAGTAGGAAAACCTATCTCTAACTTAAAAATCACTATTTTTCGGCTCTAAGTGCTCTAATTTTAATCTAGAACAACCCTGGAGGCCTATATCTAAACTGTGACTTTCAAAACCAGAAAAATTGATTCTAGATTTTAGAAAACCTAATTTTATGTCAGTTTAACAATTTGGGCTTTAAAACACGCATTTTTAGCATAAATTTGACTATTTTAACGAGAAACAAGCCTATTACTCATCCCTAACCTGTATACTTTCAGTGGGCGGAGACGACTTCGAAGCAGAGCAACAAAGAGTCCTTAACGAGCTCTCCAAGCAAAGGGACACTATTAAAGCGCTTCTGGATGATATGAGGGCGTCCAAGGCAGAGTTTGCTGCACAGTCAGCTGCCCCAACTGCACCAAAAAGATCTCGAAGTTCGAAAAAATAACTGTTTCTCTTTTGAATCATTCCAAAATACAGATAAATCTTTATTTAATTCAAAAAATAGTCGTAAAACTTGCATTAAACCCAGTATAAAAATTCTGGTTTCTTCCACCTTCAAACTTTACAAAAACAACATTCCCATTGGAATATAGAAAATGAATCTGTTGACTTCCAGTTAAATTCGCCAATGAATCAGATCTTTCCGACTCGCCATCATAAACCCTTATCATCCCATCTCCAATAGATGTGTTCTCAATTGTTAAGCTGATCCTTTGTGGGCCATAAGTTATCAGTGTCCATGTGCAGTTGGTAAACGACGGGTACGGATAGGGGTGGTTTGGGGTGAAGAATGATCCGGAGTATCGGAGAGGAGCAGAATTACAAAAAGACCTTATGGGGTTGGGTGTTGTAGTGGGACGCATTGCACATTGGTTAGGCATGGCTAGCATTTTTTTACACACGAACGTGGCGTTCATCTTACAATCACCTGTGAACCAGTTGCCTCTGCTAGTGGTATTCAAGGAATATGACATGTAGATACAACCAGGGCCATAGAAATTTTCAATTGGGGTATAGTAGTTTGAACTACCATCTTCCCATAGTAAATAATCCTTAGATGTGGCGTACCCTCCCAACCGATAATATTGGCTATCGTAATTGGAGAGAATATTTTGAATCCATTGGTTTTCAGCTTCATCAAAAACGGATGCTAAGCGTGCACAGAATTGATTGCAGTACAATTGTGCGTTGAAAAAGTCCATCGGGAGCGTTACAGGAAAATAACATTTATATTCGTAGGGATATTCGCAACCGCCTGAAATTTCATAATTTTAGAATTTCTATAATTGTTCCAGAAAGATGATACTGAGTTTATCACTGTAAGATGGCGTTTCGACAACGGCCACTAGCTCGGTGTTGCAATCGGTACTATACCATTTACCATCCAGAACACTAAAGGATACACATAAGCCTATAGTGGTATTTGGATGTCCTGAAACAAGAGAGTTTGCTGAGAAGAAATGTGGACCAGGGAAAATCACCATCTCCAAAATTATCGTCATAAACCTTGGCGGTATCATCCCATTTACAATCGGCCATGTTATTTCCTGTGCAATACATACCAATCCAAACATTTTCGGTGCTAGTTGCCATTGTTTTAATGAACTCAATCACTGCTTTCTTATTATCATGCATAGTAGCTAGGTAACCACCAGAAGGGGTGATTTCTCTTTCTGCAGTTAAATGGCGAGTTTTGTTGATGAATGTATAGCAATAATTATTTACCAGTAAAGTAAAATTACTAGGGCACCCTGAAATACCGGCTTTTGTCGAACTAAAATAAAATCGCACTCTGAACATACATGACGTACTATACTGCATTGGCGATGAAGAATCAACGACTTGATGTAATTGTATAAAGAAAAGAATGAATATGATAAAGACGACGACGAGAATCGCATTCGCCGCACCGACCACCAACATACGCCGGAAATCACTTGTCACGACAAGGTGGAGGAGGCCGAAGTGGCGTTGCTTCCTGGAAAATGGTTTTTTAAAAATTTTAGTGCATCAGGCTTACTCAATCGGCTCAAAATCCTTGATCGCCAATTCCTCATCCATTTCAACAATAACCGGCTCTCTTTTCTCGTTTTCATCGCTAAAACTTTCAGGTTCTTCTGGTATATCATCTGAAAATAAATAAGTTAGAAGCGTTTGAAAATCTATTACTTACGTAGCCTAGTTCTATCCATCGTGCTTCCTCAAACTATTCGACCTCTTAAAATGAAGTTCTCTTATCAAATTTTCTAACAAAATATTTAGTCAATGAATCAGGAGACCGATGTTTAATTTTTTTTAATATGGTAACAATAGGAACTGATTATAATTTATTGATTAGGTATATACAGCAAGTACAACAAGCTTGAAGGAAATTTCTAAAGAGACACCTGCAACAGTACTTTTTCAGAGCATTAGGAACTTTCTTAACTCACATTTTACTGATTACAAGCAGCTTTGTTCTTTTCAAAAATAATTATGACAACAAAAAAGAAGATAGCAATCAGAACCACGTTAACCAACCCGACCAACATTATTGTTCGATATCGAGTTCTCATAGCGTACCGGAGGATTCCGAAGTGGCGTTGCTTCCTGAATTAACTTTTTTTTCGGGTAGAATTTTAAAATTGCATACTCAACTGGCTCTTCATGATGAAAGAGTTCGAAGATTTCCAATGTGTTTCGGCGAGTTGAATCTTACAGTAATTTTCTTTATTTAAACAATTTTTTTTGAAAATAACTTACAACGCAATGACATTCTAGGGAAGCGGAATTCGAAATGTTTCATTTTTTATCAAGGAAGAACTAATCTTATTAGTACCATGTGATTAGACAGGAAGTACTTTTTTTTTAAATAGTGGTGATTGTTCATCAGGGGTTTGATAAAAAACTTCATTTTCCCATTAAAATTTTCAATAAATAGTCATAAAACTACCATTGAATCCAGTATAATGTAACTGATTACTACCTCCTTGAAACTTTATAAAAACTACGTTCCCATTAGAATACATGAAATGAATCTCCTAGCTTCCAGTTAAATTAGCTAAAGAATCAGCTCTTTCCGAGTCACCATCATAAATAGATACCATCCCATCTCCAATAGAAGTGCCCTTGATTTTGAAGCTAATTCTTTGCGGGCCATAAGTTACCAGGGTCCATGAACAGTTAGTATTAGCTGGATAAGGATTTGGGTAGTTTGGAGTGTAGAAAACTCCGGATTCCTGAAGGGGAGCAGAGTTACAAGATGACTGTATCATCGGGGTAGTTGCTACTGTAGTAGGGGTCGGATCAGCACAACTGACCCCAAGGTGCCGCTTACAGACAAAAGTGGAGTTCATCCCACAATCCCATGTAAACCAATTGCCTCTGGTAGTAGTGATAATAGAATATGACATGTAGACACAACCAGGGCCATAGAAATTCTGGATATTGTTAAAGTCAGTTGGGGTACCGTCAATCCAAATTATATTCTTCTTGGAAGTAGCGTAGCCTCCCAAAGTATAATTTTGATTATTAAACAGAGAAAAAAGGGTTCGAATCCATTGGTTTTCTTCTACAGAATGAATAGAAGCCAACTGGGCGCAGGATGCCTCGCAATATAATTTAGCATCTACATAAGCCATTGGGGTCATCACAGCGAAATAGCAGTATTCTCCAAGGGTAGCTTCACAGCCGTCTGGAATTTTGTCATTTATTTATTTTTCCTTTTTCAAGTAACTTACAAGCCTTCCCGTAGATCACTGGCATCTCATGGACAGCTGGAAGCACTTTAATACAGTCAGTGCTATACCATTTACTATCTACAACACTATAAGCTACACATAGCCCTATAGTGATGTTTGGGTGGCCTGGAATAGATAAAAAAAATTTAAAATTATTTTAGAAAAAATCTTAATTACCATCTCCAAAATTATCATTATTAACCTCGGTGGTATCATCCCAGACACAATTTTTCATATTATTTCCTGTACAATACATACCAATCCAAACATTCTCAATGCTAGTTGTCTCATTTTTAATAAACCGGTTTACTGTGTCTATTTCCTTAATTAATATTTTATTATCTTTTGAAATAATGAAAAAGCTAACCTCATCATTATGCATTGTCACTAGGTACCCTCCGGAACTCGTGCTGGTCCTTTCTGCATGTAAATGATCGGTGGTAACAGTGTAGGATAGACATTTGCCATGAAACAAGCTGTAAGGGCTACGACACCCTGGAATAATTATTTTCGAGGTTCAGTAAATCATCACTTACATCCTCCCTTATGCTCCGTGGTAGTTGTCCTCATTGTAGTGCTGGTCACAGTTGCATCCTTATTATTCTTATTCATCTCGAAGAAAAAGATAACGAGGAAGAAAAAAACAGCGATTAAGATAACGTTGATCAATCCGATCAGCATCATTTTTCGGAATCTAGTGTTTACGGCATACTGTAGAATTCCAAAATGGCGTTGCTTCCTTAAATATGGTTGTTAGCGGGCCGAAAACGGGCCGGGCTAAAATTCTAAATTCAAAGGTAATTAGAGACCGGCTCGATTTCGGCACGGCAACAATTTTAGACCTACCGGCAAACTATGTTAAACAAGCAGCAAAATTCCGGAATAACTTACTCAATCGGCTCCTCGACCTCATGTTGAAAAGACAGCTCCGACACCTCCACAGAATTCTCTCGAGTTGGATCTAACAATTTTTTTTTCTATTCAAAAAAAAATTTCCTATGTACTTACGATGCGATGACATTTCAGAAGAATGTTTTATTCAGTTATCAATTTACGAGAAGAATTAATCGTGTTAAGTGATTATAGAAAAAATTCATTTTTTTTATTTATTTTACTCATAATCGTAATACATTGAAATTAGTAATAAACCGTAATAAAAGATGCGTTAAATCCAGCAAAGTCATAGTCATTTGAACCCGCTTCAAAAATGATATAAGCCACATTTCCCACTGTATTGATAACTCTAGTTTGGGTGTCAGTCAATGTCCCTAGAAAGTTTCCTGTTCGAGAGTCACCATCATATACCGTAATCTTATCCTTCCCAATTTGCACTTTTTCGAATGTCAAGCTTATTTTCTGTGGTCCATAGGTGACCAGCGTCCAAGTACAACTTGTATAAGAAGGATATGGATTGGGGAAGTTTGGTGATGTAAAAGATCCGCTGACTTGAAGGGGAGAAGAATTACAAGACGCAAGAACTTTGGGAGTGGTTGCTACAGTAACCCGAGTAGGGCACTCCACATTTACAGGCTTTTTACAGATGTAACTAGTGTTTCTAGAACAGTCTCCAGTGAACCAGTTACCATCTGCATAATCGTAATCTGCGGTGTACAAGCATCCGGGGCCATTGAACGTTTCAAGATTATTAAAATCCATCGGGGTACCATCCACCCAGATTATAGAGTTCTTAGACGTTGCGTAGCCCCCTAGAGCATAGATTAGATGAGGTAGGTCTCTAAACATAGTCAATATAAATTGATTCTCCTCCGTGGAATGTATTGAGACAAGTTGGCCACATAAACTTTCACAATTGAATGCGGCTTCGTAAAATGAAGTTACGTCAAGCACCAGAATATAACAAAACTCGCCCAGGATATCTTTGCAACTACCTAGAACTAAAAAATTTGAAAATTTTTGTTAAATTAATCTTACTAGGCGGTCCCCGCATCACAGGCATCTCACTAATCTGAGGTAGAGTCATACTACAATCAGTGCTGTACCATTTGTCATCGGTTAAGTTGTAGCTGACACATATGCCTTGAGAGATGTTTGGGTGGCCTGGAAAAGGAACATCATCAAAAAAAGGGCGGATTTCAAACTTACCATTGGCAAAACTATCAAACTCAACTGTAGTAGAATCATCCCAAACACAATTGGTTATATTATTACCACTACAATACATACCAATCCACCAAACCCCACCAGTACCATTTATAAACTCTCTGACTATTTCCAGATCCTAAATAACTATTTTATTGATTATTTTCTTTTTTTTAAAGGCACAGAACCTGTTTACTATGCATGGTGACCAGGTAAGCCCCTAGCTCAGTAGTCGTACGTTCAGCCTTGATATGATCAGTGGCGCGGTTTTGGTAGAGACATTTGTTATGGAAATATTGGTAGAAGCCGCCACACCCTGGAATTTTTCAACTTTTTTTTAATTTTTAAAATTTCCAAATTATTCTTACAGCCTGGAAGTTCCGTGGTGGCTGGCTTAGGGGTACTTGGCATAATGACTATTGTATTATCCCGATGTAGTTCTATGAAGAATAAAATGAAGAGGAAAAAGACGATGACAAGGATCACATTAACCATTCCAATCACCATCATCCGTCGGAACTTGCTCGTCACGCTTAGATGGAGAAGTCCGAAGTGGCGTTGTTTTCTGGATTTTCAGATTTTCAGATTTTCAGATTTTTTTCAAAATTTTTGAAACTTACTCCATCGGCTCGAAATCCTTAATCGGCAATTCCTCTTCTGGCACCATAACAAGCTCATTGTGGCGTTGCTCATCATAATCTTCAGATGCGATGCTCTCATTATCTTCTGGGATGCGTTCTAAACTTTTTTTTTCAATTTCAAAACATTTTTCAAATTAAAAACCTACGTAATCTAGGTGGAAAATGCATTATCAAAAAAAAATTCTTTTTCAGAAAAAAAAAATGCGGTCATGTAATCATTGAGTAATTCGCACGAGAAAACCCATAATCTGGTTAATATGCCAACGGAAATTGTTGATTTTGTATTATTTGTTTGGAAAATTAAATTTGGAAAAACAAATTTTTTTTTGAATATTGGGTTTGGTAAAAATGGTATAACTCTGTTCCCGATAGAGATACAAAGAAGTGATCAATTAGTAAAATGTAGCCCTTGTCATGAGGACTATTTTATTAGTTGACCGTTTTTTGATAGCTCTTATGGGAACTGAGATAGAAGCGCTTGAAGAGAAACGCAGAGAAAGAGGAAGGCTAACTGTCAGCGTCTCTCTTCTAGCTCAAAAGACCTATATCTCGGTTCCCATTACAGCTATCAAAAAAATGTCAACTGACAAAATATAGCCCTTATTACGAGCAATATTTCATTAGTTAATCATTTCCCTCTAGCTCTACCAAGAACCAAGTTACGCCTTCCCAAAAATGCTGAGCACAAAACTAAAACTTTTGGACTTTTGCTATACAACTAACACAGAATCATCACTTGGCAAATCAAACAAGATTATAAGTTTTCTCACCTAATTCAATGATTAAGTGACCAAAATTTGTTTAAGAAAAATTGATAAGAGAAATTCAAATTTATTGAGATCAGAAAGTTCGAAAAATCATGCAGCGACCTAGATTAAGTGAGTTTTCAAAGGATTTTTTAACAAGTTTTATAGTGTAATTTTCAGATGACATTCCAGAAGATTCTGAAAGCGTTAACTCCATACTTAGTGGTGAGGAAGAGGAAAATGAGCCGGTTATCGTGGAAATGGGAGGAGAGGAATTGCCGATTAAGGATTTCGAGCCGATTGAGTGAGTCTGAAATTCTGAGCTCCTAAAATAATAAATCCAGAAAACAACGCCACTTCGGACTCCTCCATCTTACCGTAACCAGTGAATTCCGAAGAATGATGGTGATTGGAATGGTTAATGTGATCCTGGTCATTGTCTTTTTCTTATTCATTTTATTCTTCCTAGAACTACATAAAGATAATACTATAGTGATTACACCAAGTACCCTTAAGCCAAAGACAACAGAAAGTCCTGGGTGTAAGCTTAGCAAGTACTGGGAGTTCTTAATTTTTTGAAATCCAGGGTGTACCGGTCTATACCACTTCTATCATGGTAAATGTCTCCGGCAAGCGAGCCCAACTGATCACATCAAAGCCGAGGCGGACGCGATCAATTATGGTACTTACCTGGCTACCATGCATAACGAAAAGGTGCTAAGCTATAGAGATGATTTAGTTAATTTTTAAAAAATTCAGGAAATTAAAATAGTGAAAGGTTTCCTTAATGCGATTAGCAGTTACGAAGTCTACTGGATCGGTATGTATTGTACAGGGAATAATATAACTGATTTCGTATGGGATGACACTACAGCGGTGGAAAATGATAATTTTGAAGAAGGTGTACTAGGCTTTGTTCTAAATTCAATTAAAAAATTAATTAAGGTCACCCAGACATCAGTAAAGGTTTATGTGTGTCCTATAACATAACCAATAGCAAATGGCGAAGTACACATTGCAGTGAAACGTTACCACAAGTTAACGAGATGCCAGTGATGCATCAGCCTTCAGGTAAAGGTTTTAAAAAATCAATTTTAAAAAACAAGAAATTTTTATAGGAGGATGTAGTGATACCCTTGGCGACTTCTGCTATTCTCCTGTCTACACCCCCACATCTTTCTCCGCTGCCAAGCACGATTGTGAAATAAAATGTGGCCACCTTTCTTCAGTTAACTCGGCCGTCGAAAATGAGTATCTTCATTTCATATTCAAAGCCTCTAGTAACAAACTTATCGCTTTGGGAGGATACGCGACATCCAAGGACAATATACTTTGGCATGATGGCTCGCCAATGACCTTTAACAATATACAACAGTTCAACGGACCTGGTTGTCTCTATTTCACTAACGATGATAATTCCGGTGTTCATGGTAACTGGTTTACAGCCGACTGTTCGACGAAATCTATATATGTTTGTAAAAAACCCGTGGGAGCTACTTGCACCAACAAGGTTACCGTTAAGCCTACCCCGAGAGTTCTGGAGTCTTGTAACTCTGCTCCGCTCCAGGAATCGGGGAGCTTTGCTTCGCCAAACTACCCAAACTACTATCCACCGTATACCAACTGTACATGGATTCTGGTGACCTATGGCCCGGAGAAACTATACATCGCTTTCGAAAATGTTCGGATTGGTAAAGATGTCATAAGAGTTTTTGATGGCGACTCAGACGCCAATCACTATCTTGGATCATTGACAGATAGCCATGCTAAAGTGTTCTATACCAGTGGAAATGTGGCATTTGTCACTTTTCGAACCGGCGACAATCAATATCAGTTCACCGGATTCAACGCCTCGTTTATTACGGTTTATTGAAAAAAGTGTGTCAACGTCTTAACAAGATTATTGCGGGTATTGATAAAATATTTATTGGAAATTCGTATTCTTCTCCTAAATGCCTTCGTTGAGTGAGTTTACACTTTTTTGAAAGATAAAAGTTGATTCTAATTTTTGAGGTCAGCAAGATATAGAGCTGAATGAGAGAGATGCGGCGCCCAGCTATCATGAGCTACCTGAGGAGCTGGTTCAGCCCGTGGAGTAAGTATTGGTTTTCTACTCAGCTAAAAAGCCTTGTTCAGGAAGCAACGTCACTTTGGAATTCTACAGTATGCTATGAAAACACGATTCAGGAAAATTATGTTGGTGGGGTTGATCAACGCGATTCTCATTGGCATCTTCTTCTTTCTTGTTATCTTCTTCTTCGAGATCAATAAAAATAAGTCGGATGTAATTGTAACTAGCACTACACCAATGACAACTACCACTGAGCATACAGGAGGATGTGAGCTTAGGTATTCTGAGTAATAATAAAACCCCTAGATTCCAGGGTGCCGTGGTTCATATCAGGTGTATCATGGCAAATGCTTAGCTCATTCCATAGCGACTGATCATCAACAAGCGGAACGGAGTAGTACAAGTGCCGGGGCAATGTTAATCACTATGCATAATGAACAGGTTTTTATCTAAGATAAAACTATTTATTTTTGGAAAATTTAAGGAGATGAAATGGGCTAGATCGTTTATTCAAAAGAAGACTAATAGTACAGCTAACACATGGATCGGTATGTATTGCACAGGGAATAATATGACGAATTGTGTGTGGGATGATACGGAGACCGTTACCTATAATAATTTCGCGACCGGTAAGCTAACTATTTTCCTGGCGCTTTTCTCAATAACTTTTACAGGCCACCCAAACATCACGCATGGCTTATGCGTCTCTTTCAATCTAACAGATAGCAAGTGGTATAGTCAGCATTGCACTACAGTACTCCCTGCTGCTCATGAAATGCCAGTCCTTTATGGAAATCCTTGTAAGTCAATTTTTAAATTATTTTCCTACATTTGAAACCCCAGACGGCTGTGAATCAACCCTTGGCAACTACTGCTACATTATCGTAACAACTCCAATGCCATTCTCTCGGGCTAAGAAAACGTGTGAACGAAAATGTGCTCAATTTGTGTCGATTCATTCGATAGAAGAAAATCAATGGATTCGGACCTTGTTCTCCCTTAAAAATAACCAACATTATACGTTGGGAGGGTACGCGAACACTAAAAAAGATATAATCTGGGTTGATGGCTCCCCAACAGATTATAACAATATCGAGAATTTCTATGGTCCTGGATGCCTTTATATGTCTTATTCGCTTACTAGTACCACGAGAGGAAACTGGTTCACGGGGGATTGTGGGATGAACTCTACTTTCGTTTGTAAACGACATTTAAGCGTTACTTGTGCCTCCCCATCACCTGCTACCGTACCAACCACCCCCAAGATCCAGTCTTCTTGTAACTCTGCTCCCCTTCAGGAATCGGGAGTTTTCTACACTCCAAACTACCCAAACCCTTATCCAGCTAATACAAACTGTACATGGACGCTGGTAACTTATGGACCACAAAGGATTAGCTTTAAAATAGAGAATACTTCTATTGGAGACGGGATGGTATCTATTTATGATGGCGACTCGGAAAGAGCTGATTCTTTAGCTAATTTAACAGGAAGTCAGCAGATACATTTCATGTATTCTAATGGAAATGTTGTTTTTATAAAATTTGAAGTTGGTAGTAATCAGTTGCATTACACCGGGTTTAATGGTAGTTTTATGACTATTTTTTGAGATTTTATTGCTTAAAATAAATATTTTTCAATCCAAATCATCAATTATCAATTGCTGGGGAGGCTCCGGTTTACCAAACTCTTTTTTGTAGTCCTCCATCCTCTTTTTCTCCAGAACAGTTACAATGAAGTCGGTGACTTTGATAAGAGCTTCCAGGACGTTCTAGAGCAAAAATGGAACTTGGAACCTTTAAAAATGAAGGAAAATAGGTACTTACATTCATATTCAGCAAATGTAATAGAAAAAAATAGAAAAATATAAGAACTGTCAAGAAAAAAAAGAGAAATGAAGAAATGATAAGAAATTTAGCAAGTAGCAAGGAAAAGAACAAAGTATAAAATATATAGTTGATGGAAGTTTGATTTTGTTGCACAATTTTAGACATTTCAGATTTTCAGATTTTCAGCTAAACCTATTTCCAGGCAAACTTGATCCCTTGAACTTCAAAGTTGATAAGCGAATGTTGTGCTAGTTCGATGTGTGAAGTTATTAGAGACCTTTGCACTTTGATTAAGGGGAAAGTGGAAGGTGTAGCTAGACAGGATTACTGTAGCAGGGGTACTGTAGATGAATTACTGTAGTTGTTCAGCAGCTAATCATGGGGTTACTGTAGCAGAACTAAGTACAGTGCTACTACTGTAGTAACGTCTTTGTTAAGGTTTCTACTTCAACTAACTTTTAGTACTTTGGCAAAACTATTATAAAATTTAATGCCGGATTACTGTCCTACAGTAGGATTAATGAAAGATTACTGTACCTATTTCCTTTTCCCGCCTTCAATTTCAAACTTCGCCCAACCAAAAGCCATCTTCACAAACATGCTATTCTCTTCTACCTACTTAGCTACAACCTCTAGCTTAGCTACACCCTGTACCCCCCTGCTACACACTGTACATGTTTGTGTACTTCAATCATCAACCACGTCAATATTTTTGGAACTGAATCATTAAAATCATCAGGTGGTGTGGAACTAGGTGATAAGGGAATGGGGAAAACGGGAATTGGAGGAAAAAACGAGGAATTTTGAAAATTCGAAAAAATTCGAAAATCTGAAAAATCTGGAATTCTGGAAATTCTAAAAAATCTGAAATCCCAAAAACCAAAAAAAAAAAATTTAAATCCAACTATTTATTCAAATTCAACTAATTTACAGGCAAGAATCAAAATCCATTATCCAAAATCCAAAATTAATCCTCTTCCTCCTCCTCCTCATCCGATTCATCCTCAATTCCAAGATTCTTGCTGACTCCTTCAACATCCGCGTTTAGGACTGATCCAATAGCTACTCCGGCGGTGATAACTGAGCCAATAAACACTGCTTTCTGAAAAAATATAATGGGTTGGAAATGATTTGAAATTTGATCCTAGGCTTAGAAAATCTAGACTAAGGCTCTCCAATAGGCTTAGAAACTTAATTAAACTAAAAACTAAGCTTAAGCCTCCTGGACAGGCTTGAAACCTTAGCTAACCTGGAAACAGTTCTTAAAACATATAGACCTCTAATTTAAAGACAGAGCTACCTTAAAATAAAATAAAAACTTACATCCAAAAAAGAAAAAGACGAAAGAGAAAACATTTTCAACACAATATAGACCGTAAAAATCTGAGAATGACTGGAGACCCGACGGGCTTATATGGGAACCCCGCCGAGTGAAGAGAACTTTGAGACGAATACAGAAAAATTGATAAAAAACACAGAAAAAATGATAATGAGAAAGAAATAGTGTGTAAGAAGGGGAGACGCAGGATCTTATCAGTTTTTTCCTGGCGAGCAGTCTTGTGACTTTTCAGACGTGCTCATAAACCACTTAGAGGGAGGGGAGAACGAAAGGGAGGAAAGAAAAATATTTATGTCCGGAATGAAATCAGTGAACGATAGGGTTCGGAAAAACGGTTTGGACTCCTCGAGGACAAGTGGGAGTGGAGAACCTAGAACCAAAGATCGGAAGTCATGATTTCGAAATAATTTTGAATTTGGTGATAGTTTTGGGGTTGTACTCCTCTCGGACAACTCTACTAGTGAGAAAAATGAATAGATGTTGTCCGAGAGGAGTACACGGGAGGATCAGTAGGACGAGTCAGGCTCCGCCCATTTTCAGCTAATTTTTGGGAGTTTCAGAATTTTTTAGAAACGTGATATTTTCAGGATTTTCAGATTGTCTGGAAAATTCCGATTTTTTGGAATTTTAGATTTTTTAGAATTTAAATTTTTTTTACAATCTTTTGGTTTTAATAGAATTTCAAATTTTTTATAATTTCAGATTTTTAGAAATTTTTGATTTTCTGGAAATTCCTATTTTTCAGAATTTCAACATTTTCGAAATTTCAGATTCAAATTCCAGAATTTTTAATAATTCAAGTTTTTTGGTTTCTCAGATTTTTTAGAATTTTAGATTTTTCTTAAATTACAGATTTAATTTTTTGGAATTTCAGAATTTTAGATTTTTCAGATTCTTTGGTTTTTTCAGATTTCTCTAAAAAATTTAAATTTTCCAATGTTTCCAAGATTATTTAAAAACTGATAATTTGAGTTTTGTTTCAGCAAACCATGACGTTTTATCACCGGGTGATGATTAATTCGGAAATGCCAATACTCATCAATGATAATGAATCTTGTAGCCTTTTCTTATACATATTTAAGCCTTAATTCTACAAGAAAATTTTATTTTATTATAAAACTATTTTACAACTATGAAACCTATTATTCTCATTTTCTGTCTTTTTTCCTTGGGCTCCGCTCAAATCTGCACCAATGGATTTTCGCTAGTCAATAATAAATGTTGGCGGTTTATTCCGGACATTGGTTCTCATAATGAGGCAGTCAGGGGGTGTTCTAGTTTTGGAGCAACCCTTTTTACAGCTAAGACAGCTATAGTGAGTTTGGCTAAATTATTACTGTAGCTAAGGAACCTATTGATGGGGCTAGCTAGCACTATATGAAGTGCTTCAATTACTATAGTTCTATATGCAAAGCTACAGTATTACTTACCGAGCTACAGTACTATCTGTAGTACTTCAAACATAGAAATATATTCTGATATGCCCAGCTAAGCCCAGCTAAGCCAAGCTATTCCAGGACAACCGCGCTATGTCAAATTTCCTCTACAACTATGGCTTGAGCCGTATATGGATGGGTCTCTACTGCTTCGGAACCGATCGATCACAATGTTACTGGGATGATGATAGTGGAAGTGCAGCTGGCTATGGAAACTTTTTAGGAGGTACCTGAAAATCCCCATAATCCAATAACCCTTGAATTCCAGGATACCCTAACGCGGCCTTCGGAAAATGTGTCTATTACTCTAACCCTAATGGTCAATGGGCTAATGGGGACTGTAAACAACAGCTTCCATATGTCTGTGAACTCCCACCAACTCTCCCCGACTCTTGCCTTCACAACTACAATAACCACTGCTATTTCCCTCAAGCTGGATTCGAGGGAGTTGGTCAAGCCATTGAAAGATGTGATGAGCTATGTGCTACCCTTGCCTCTGTTCATTCCCCTGGCGAGAATCGGTTCATTGCTTCTATAACTGATAAGGAGACCTTGCTAGGTGGTGTTGCTTCTCCTGGCGGTTATGTTTGGATGGATGGGACTCCCACTGACTATAATAATGATGATGTTTCACCGATGGACTACGCAAAGGGGCCTTTCATCTCAATGAACCCCATCACTGGTGACTTCTTCGCTACCGATGGTTCCAAGAGCAAGATGTTCATATGCAAGAGGCCTGTAGGAGCTCCTTGCGACGGAAAAATCCCTGCTAACGCCACCTACACCTTTAATTCCTCTAGTAGATGTCTTAACCCTAACATTATCATGGCTCCAGCTCTCATTAGCTCCCCCAACTACCCCAATGACTATCCCGCCGATGTTTTCTGTTCCTGGGGTATAGGAACCACCGGTGGACATCGCCTCCGACTAACATTCAATGCTTTTGACACCGAAAAAGGGGATGATATTGTTAGAATTTATGATGGGGAGAATGATAAGAGTCCTTTGATCGGGGCTTATAGTGGTGGTCCGTTTAAGCCGTTTACAGTTATCACTAGTGGTCCCGCGATTTATATCACTTTTTTGTCGGATAAGTATTATACGTTTAGTGGGTTTACCTCGTCTGTTACACCTGTTTTTTGAAATAAATTTTTTGTTGTTGAATGGAATTTCAGAATTACAGAAAAAACATTTTGGGAGCGGCTTAATCCAAGCTCCACCCCTTTTTTACGATTCCAGAGCTTCGCTAAGCTTAGCTATGTCTGAAAAATGCTTTTTTTAATGGTTTAATTTGGATTTTTGGGTTTTTGTAGTTTTTGTAGTCTTTGTAGTAATCTATTTATTAACACACTTCAACCCAGTAGGCCGTTTACAAACAAACTGTGACTTTTTCGAACAATTATCCGTAAACCAAGCCCCATTCAAAGTCGAATTCACATTCATAAAAACACAACTACCAGTATCAAAATTATCTAAATCACCTAAATTATTATAAACTTGAATCGAATTATCACTCCAGATCACAGTATTCTTCGATGGCGCTATCCCCCCGGTCAACGTGGATCCAGGAGTGGAAAAGAGGGAATAGATATAGCGATTTTCGAGTTCTGAATGGATCGACGCTAAATTTCCGCATGATGCTTCGCAAGATCTTTGAGCGTCAGGGAATGATACGGTAGTTGTGTTGACGTCGTAGCAATGGTGATCGTAGTTGTTTTGGCAGGGGTCTTAATTTTGAACTTTTAAAAAAAAAAATTCTTTTAAATGCTTACCATCTGTAGTAGGTGGCATCTCACAAATAAAATCAATCTGATCACTACAATTCCTACTTGTCCATGTACCAGCTTTCACATTATAAATAACACAATTCCCAATATCCACATTCGGTGACCCTTTCACAAATGGGCTCTCCATATAAGTCATCTCCACTTTTCCTCTTTGATGCGTCCAATAGCATGATGAGACGTCCGAAGCGTTGCAATACAACCCCATCCAGATGTTTGTGTAGAGAAGGTCGGATAGGTAGTTTTGGAGGCCTTGGTTTTCCTGGAAGCTTTTTTATTTGGGGTGTATCTCGGTGAGCTTTAGAGATAGGGAAAAATGGTCAACTGAAGAAATGTTCAGCATGAAAAACTAAATATTTTGTTAGTTGATCATTTTTTGATAGCTCTAAAGGGAAGGGAGTTATTAATGTTAGAAGTTGAGAGAGCCAAGGGAGACGTAGACAGTTAGAATGTCTGCGTCTCCCCCTTCTCGCTAGTAAAAATTCAAATTTTTTAAAATCTTTCCTACCAATAAACTATCCACTTTGACCAACGTTGCTCCATTAGTCTGCCTACACAACTCATCCGCATCGGCTTGCCCCAACCTCACTAACATCGGCCTCCAACATTTCGAGAACTTCTCATTGTATCCAAACGCGTCAGTACATATTTCTTTCGTCTGTGCTAATTGATAAAGTACAAGAACTAGAAATAAAGAAGCAAACTTCATTTTGAGCGAATAAAGAAAATTGTTATCAGTTTCAGCAGCTAACTCCAACAGGTCGTTTACACAGACTCCACCCCCGGGAGCTACAATCGCCGGAGGACCAATTTCCAGATTTGACATCGAAAAATACACAGTTTTTATCCATTGTGAAGTTTTGGATGTTGTTATAAGTAGCTATACTGTAATCCCGATTAAAAATCATATCCTTGGAAGCGGCTACCGATCCCAGGAGTAATGTGCCTCCAATAGATTCAGAATAATATTGGTATATCGAAGAGACAAAGCGATTTTCAATAGCAGAATGGATAGATAACAGGGTTCCACATTCCCTTTTACATTGATCATCAGCATCATCAAATAGTAATCCTTGCCCATTTTGAATATAGCAATTACCATTGAAATTGTTCTTGCAATTGTCTAGTTTAGTAGTAGGGAGTTGGCATAGCATACTGTAGACTGTGTAGATACCATCACAACTATCACTAATCCATAGTTTATTCGAGACGTTGTAATAGACACAATTGCCAGCGGTGATGTTTGGGGAGCCTGATATTTTAAAAAAGAGTTTTTGGAAGTTTAGAAAAAAAAGTTACCATTAAGAAAATTACTGTAGCTCTTAGTATCCCCTTGACCGTAATCCCAGACACAAGAGGAACTATCATTGGAATTGCACTTCAAACCAAGCCATATCCTATCCACACCCTTATTAAACACAAAAACAGCTAACTCATCGTTTTCATAGGTATTTTTAATTGTCGGGAGAGTAGAACCGCCTGAATTGAAGCAAAGGTTATCTGCGATGTTGCAAGAGACGGTGTATGGGGAGAGCATCCAACATTTGTTATTGACTAGGGTGAAACCAGAGACGCAGGTTGTTGAGGGGTCTGGAATCGAGAAATTTAAGAAGGTTCGAGAATCCTTTGGCTTACCTTGTGTTGGAGGCGGAATAGGTGGCTTTGTTCCAAGAGTCGGTGGGTTTGGAGAGGTTACTATAGTTGAGAGTGGTGTAGTGGGTACTGTAGACAGTACTGTACTTTTTGTTACAGTCGTAGAAGGTACTGCAGTTTGTTTAGTAGTAAGAGGTACTGTAGTCTTGGTTACTGTAGTGGGTACTGTAGACAGTTTAGCAGTAGTAGGTACAGTAGTACTTGATGCAGTAGTAATAGGTACTGTAGGCTTCAACGAAGACAATGTAGAAGTGTTTGATACATTTAACACTTTTCCAGTAACCGGGGTTACTGTAGTTGGGACTACTGTAGTCTGGGGTACAGTACTACCCCCTGACTTCAATATCACCAAGAACAACACCAAAAGGAATGCGATGAGCAGCAAAACAGCAACAATGGCACCAGCCAAAAATATTTTCCAATGGGATTTTAAATAATTCGAAGAGTTAGTGAAAAATGATGGTTCGTCATCTAAAAAAACAAAGGATTACTGTAGAAAAAACTAAATTCTAGTTACCTTCAGACATAATTGTCTAGAATCGTTGAAAATTGAAAATCGTAACCAAAAAAGGGGCAAACATCAATTTTGTACTCCTTATCTTTTTTTGCTTCCACATTTTCGGAGCATGGCATGAATTGTTATTGACAGTCGGGGGGAGAAAAAAGTTTTTGAATTTTTTTTCATTTGGGATGATCGAAATGGGGGAGTTTTGGAATTTGGTAATTCTGAAGTTAAAAAAGAGTTCTGAAGCTTTAAAGTATTGGGTATTGTAGGGAGGGTACTGTAACAAATATTGTGGACTGTAGCTAGGGAACTTTTGTACTGTAACATTGTTTTACATAAAACCATTTTATTGTTTTGAAAAGTGGAATAAAATTCAGTAAAGCAAAAATTCTTAATAAATCGAATAAAAAGTAGAGTTGAAACCAGCCCAACGACTAGGATTACCAGTGGCATAAACAAAGTCAATCAGCAAAGTGTTTCCAGTTGAAGTGTACGTCCAATGCCCAGAACCAGGGTTTCCATTCTTCTCCCAAATCAGCGCATCGTCTGTTGAATCGCCATCATACACACGAATATAGTCCCCGGGGTAAACATCGATGTAGTTAAAGGTTAAGCGAATCCTATTTGATCCAAATGTCGCTAGAGTGTACATGCAACCTTTATCGTAATAATAGGGATAATTAGGTGATGAGACAGATCCTGGTGCCATATATACCCCAGTAGTGCAAGTTGGTGTCGGAAGAGGAACCGGGGCAGGTGTTGGGGGTGATGGGGTCCCGTTGCAGTTCAGCGCACCCACTGGCCTTTTGCACAGGAAATGCTTAGGTGTTGAACAATCTCCAGTGTACCAAGCTCCATTAGACACATAATCAGTAGTAGTCAATGACAACCACAAACAATTGCCACTAGACCCAAAATTCTCGAGATTAGTATAATCCATAGTGGATCCATCAGTCCAAACAATAAAATCACTTGAAGTGGCAACCCCACCAAGTCGAATATAGTCATAGGAAAGATGAGAGTAGATGGATGTAATGTATCGATTCTCTTCAGCAGAGTGAATCGACACCAGATTTCCACACATTTGTTGGCACTGTTGTTGAGCCGCACTGAAGGGGAGCTCGTCGAATTTGAAGTAGCAATTGTCGTTGAAGTTTAGGTCGCAGATATCTGGAAATTATTTTTTGGTGCCAAAGTATTGATGGTGGCTAACCTGAATGCGTGGGAGGGAGTTCACATACATAAGACAGCTCTTCTGTACAATCTCCGTTTAGCCATTGTCCACTGGGGGATCCAGGGATAGAATAGTAGACGCAGCGACCGGTTCCAGCGTTGGGAAAGCCTTAATTACCCAATTTCGTTTAATATTATCCTATTATTAATGGTACCTGTCGCAAAATTATCATAGGATACAGTAGTCCCCTTCTGATCATCCCAATAACACTGGCTTTTATCATTACCCACACAGAAAATACCAATCCATAAATGATCGACTCCCGCGTTGCTCACAAAGTTGCCCACTGCTCTGTTATCCTAAATTATTTTTTTTAATTCAGATTTTAAATGAAAATCCTTACAATAGCATTCTTAGCCATGAACAGGGTGCCACCGTAAGATGTGCAGGTTCTCTCGGCTATCGTATGGTTAGCAGGGTTGGTGAATAGTTTCCAGCACTTGTTATTGACCAGGTTAAACCCTGCTGTACATATTGTGCCATTTGAAGCATAAGTTAAAGAAATGCAGAATATTAAGAAGAAGAAGATGGGTTTCATGGTGAACTGAAGAAGAAGCCATGGGTTCTGGTATTTATAGATGGGGAACAGATCAAAAATTAAGGTGGGAATTGATAAAGAGGATGTTCGGAGAGTTACGATAACAGTTTATAGGAAAGGATGTGATAAGGAGGAAGGATGGTCACATTTATTTTCTTGTAACAGTTTTTTGTGAAGAATAATTTTTTTTATTTTCAAAAAAGAATTTGTACATTTATTTATTCATCCAAGGGAAATAATATACTATGGAATACAGCCATCACCAACACAATATTAGTTATCACAAAATACGTCCGTTCAATGTTCTTCCGATTAACACTGAAGATTTGGATTACTAAATTAACTGAGCGATTTTTTTGGGCTCGATCCACCATAATCCGGTAGGTACCGTAGATTTGAGGGTCCTCGGAGTGATGGAGGTATTGGTCGTTCATGAGAACGTTGGAGGTGTGCAGCATCTAGAATAAATGATGATAGGGGTACTGTAGCCTTCTAAGTAGTTAGCTAGGGTCACTTACCGCTTCCTGAATAGCAGCTGGTGGATACAGTAAGTTAGATGAGATAGCAATGCAAGCGATCATCATTCCTATCAGGCAAACATAGTAAAACGTTGGTGTAACTATTCGAAGCCTAAAAAAATAAATTAAACCGGGTAAAAATCCAGCCAGCTCACTTTGTCACAATAAAAGCTACATTGGCAAGTGCAGTGAATATCAAAAATGGCGCAGAGCTCATGAACCCATCTGAAAACTCTTTGGTTCTTTTTTATTGTAACTTTTTAAGCTTAGACTTACGTAATCGCTCGGTAATTCTATTTGTGACCTCGAAAAGCTTGATTTGACGATCAGCGAATTTTTGCAAGGTTTGGGGGTTCTAAAAATTAGATAAAATTATAATAATTTTTTCTTAAAACTTACCACTAACTCCTTATTCTTAGAAGCGGTCTCCAATTCCTCGTTAAACACCTCGAACTCTCTAGCCAATGCGGTATGCATTAAGCCATGAACAGGGAGGTAAATGAAGTTGACATAAGCGCAGAGGACAGCTATCCCTGCGTCGACATAAGGATACCAGGAGGAGGTTGATGATCTAGAAGTTTTTTTAAATTTCATTTTTAGGATTAAAAAAAAATTAACGTACGTTCCAAAAATGACCATTTTCTTGGATACCAGGAACCCGGCGCATCCCAAAAAGAAACCGACTATCGGGATTTTTAGCAGAAAAGTTTTCAATCGTAACCGTGAAAAATCGTCGTGTTTTTCGTGGTAATATGTTACCTAAACAAGGAATTATCTTTTTTAATTGCTCATCATAAAACTCACTCTCATCTTCCTCATTTGTCCGAGACCCTCCTCAAACTTTTTCATGGTCCCTCTGGATGTCATGAAATAGAGAGCGATGACACAGGAGAAGGATTCCATTGAGATGAAGGCGTAGAGATTACGTTCAGCCCAGCCGAAGGAGAGGAGCTGGAATTTTTTTTTTTTTTTTTTGAAAATTCTTACTAAAATTTCCCAAAAATCAATTATTATTACAGTATCTCCCTGGATATTGATCCAATCTCGAAAATTTCGATATTATTAGAATCAGGAAGTTATTCCGGTTCAGAAAAGTATAATCATGAATAGGTTTCAAAAAAAAATTGAAAATTGTCAACGAGGAGTACAAAATAGTCATTTTTCCTAAAGATAAGGAAACCTACTCATGATTATACTTTTCTGATCCGGCTTAGCGTGCTGATTTCAAAAATATAAAAAATTTTGGGAATAGTTGGAAAATACCCGGGTTACGGTAGAAAATGTGATTTCGTGGTGGGACCCAAAAACCAATTTTTTTATTTTAAAAATTTTTCCTTTTTTTCAGAACTAATTTTTTTCATCCCAACTTTAAAAAAAAAGACTCACTGCAGCATCAACCATATAAAACATCCACCACGCTCGAAATATCATTGCCAAAAAGCTAGCCAGGGAAAATAATACGAATAGAAATCTCAATGGGTGTTTACCACAGTTATACGGGGATATTTTCCAAAAATATCGATAGAATCCGAATACATTTGGAGTGGATAACGGGAGGTCTTCAAGGCTTGACATTCTTTAGAAAAAGAAATTTTCAAGTTTTAGTAAAAATGTATATAAAACTTAATATAGCGTCTTAACACTAAATGCTAGGTTGATTTATATTTAAAACCCTCTCCCATTTTTCACACCCCTCCCTCATCAGGTGCAAATCAGAAAGTCAAAAAATCGGTCACAATTATGAACTAATGTCTAGCTACTCTCCTCGATTAGCACACTCTCTCGGTTCTATTTGTTGATATGATTGATATCAATGTCTAATAGTACTCGAATGACTAACGAGCACAAAATCGAGTACCGATCAGAGAATGGGGCAGAAAATGGGTAAGATTTTGGTCTCATGGAAATTATTGGAGTTAGTCATCAATGGAAATGTCAGATTTTTGAGACTTTAGTTTTTGCTGAGTTTTTTGTATTAGCTGAAGATTAGCCAGAACAATTTTCATCAATAATTCACCTAATTTTGATTTTTTTTTGTATTTTAGGAAAACCCTGAATATACTAAAACTTATTCTGTAAATATTTTTATTTTTCCTCCAACTTCCACATTGTTTATTCAGCTGTCCCCTCGCTCACAACTCTCGTGTCCAATTCTCTGACCAAGTTTTTCTTTCACTGTCTGAATCTCTTCTCTCTTCCCAATGTATTGATAATTTCAATGTATATTTCTTCACTTTTCTTTAATTTTTCCCTAATAGAAATGAAAAAGATTCCGCTGACTTACACTAACCCTAGCTGCCTAATATGCGGAAGAAATGGTCATGGACAACATTTCGGTGTGTATTCGTGTCGGGCTTGTGCCATGTTTTTTAAGTGAGTAATAGCTTAACTTAAGCTGAAAACTTTATATATTTGGTATTTCAGACGTTCTGAGTCTCGAAAAGAAGGCTATGTCTGCCGGAAGCCCCCTGAAAATTCAGGGACTTGCGATTTATCCAAAACGTTTTGTTGTAAGTACTGTCGATTGAAGAAGTGGCCTACTCAATCCTCCATCCTATAACTCGGAAAAAAACCGAGTGGATCAACCTAGATCCCTTGATATCTAGGTCAAAGAAGATTCTAGAAGGTTTCCAAGTTCCCACCACCTCCCACTTCAAATCCCTCAACCCCCTTCAAAAAATGGTGTTCTCCCTTCAAAAACTACGTGGCGCGCAGAGTTTTGAGCCGAGGAACGAGAAATTTTTGAATTTTGATGATTGCTTCAGTCGTTGGGAAGAGTTTATGACAAGGGCTGCCGAGTGGTTGATGCATTCGGAACAGTTTGTGGAATTGCCTAGGCAGGAGAGGGTAAGTATTTTGTAATAGTTTAAACTAAATGAAAATATGCCTGGTTTAGTCTAGAATGATCTAAATTGATCTAGAATAGTCTCTTTTTTCCTGAAATGGTTTCAGTTAATGAAAAAATAGCTTAACCTAGTCTAAATAAGTATAAATTAGTCTAAGTAAGTCTTAAATACTCTAAGCTAGCACAATATGCTCGAAAATCGTTTAAAATACTAAATTAGAAAAAAAATCTTCAGTTATCCTTCTTCAAAATCACTTGGGCCGTGTGGCGCCGGTTTGAACGACACTCCATGTCTGCCGCGGTTTTTGGACAAAAATGCCTCGATGAGAAGCTATTATTGGTGTTGTGAATGGAATGGAACGTCATTCAATTCTCAACTTAAGTGTAATTTTACCTTTGCTTTGCGTGTCCCAGAGATGTTATCGTTGTCCCAATCAACGTGGAAAGGTCAACGAGGAACGGGCAAAGCAAAGGAAAATCAGTTCCAAGTTAGGACAGTGCCAAGTTGGGACAGTTCCAAGTGGGGAGTTCAAGCTTGGGCTCAAGGAGGAAAAGGCAACTGACCGAGGAGGAATTCGCTGGAGGACAGAACAAGTGGACCGGACACGGTGGAGGCTGGCTCCGATCGGGAGCTGTGAACTCTAACTTCTATAAGGAATAAATTGGTTATAATTAAGCATTGGTTCTATTCTCATAGGCGTAGTTACTGTGTGTTTACCACATGGTGCATCGACCGGGAATCGAACCCGGGCCGCCCGCGTGGCAGGCGAGCATTCTACCACTGAACCACCTCTGCAACGGGAAATCTTCGAGGACTAAGAAACTGGTGGGGCTCCGGAAGAGTCAGTGATGTCTCAACGGAGACAAGGGATTCGTGGAAGATCAGGAGGAAAACGGAATTTGAGGGCGAGTGGTAGTAGCTGTACAATTGAAGTTGGGAGGACGATTCTAGTACAAAATGATCAACAACGGGAGGTCATGAGAATCTGCACCAGGAACTCCACTTCAATTCACAAGCCCAACCAACAGTGCAACTGAGGGTAAGCTTCAGGATCAAGTCGGATTCTTCTAACCAAAAGGGCCCAAGATTTGGTGAAGACAGAGATGAGATCCGGAAGGTTATCAATTTAACGCAGGACAGAATGGATGCATACATTCGCGTTAAGTTCCTGGGAGGAAGGCTCAGAATCGGGTGAGGAGCAGACGAAACAAGGATCCAAATGAAACGATCGAGTGCAGACGATGCATTTGGATAATAACTGAAACGCGAGAACTGGATCGCGTGGTAAAAATCGAAGTGAAGAAAAAGGAGAAAAATCGGAAATAAATACGTGACACTTGGTCACGTAAAAGATAAAAATCTAGAGGCCGATCAAGAAGAAGTCGAAATCAAAAACGAAATCAGTTTGTGATTTCCACAATCAAAAAATCGGAACATCAAGAAGTTGGCTATGGCGCACAAGAATGGAAGGAAAGGAAACCGGAATGAAAAGGGAACTCGTCCCTCTGGTAGAAAGATGAAGTCGTCAAATAGTAGTGCAGAAGAACTTCCAATTGGGAAGCTACCGGGTGATACAAGGAAGTCAAGAAAGGTCAATCGGACCTCATTAGTGGAACAAAATTCGTGTGGATCCGAAGGACGTCATCGATCGCCAACATGGTCGGATGGATCATCAGAACTGGCGGAGATGCTTTCGAGGAAGCTAGCGGAGATGCAAACAACTCAAGGTTTGATCCTGGATAAACTGGCTAACAACAGCAAATACAACGAAAGGCTCGAGAGCAGAATCCAGATCGTGGAGAAAAGGGAGAGCAGGATTCAAGCAATGGAAGACTGTATGACGGAGGTGTTGCAGTTGCTTAAAAGTCGAACAAAGCCGTCGAACGTAGCTACTGAATCGGAAAAAGAGTTGGATCAGAACTTTTCAGTGGAACATATGGCTCCAGTGGAATCTACTAAGAAGGATGATAGTCTTCAGTCGGAGAAATCGTCTCCGCATATTTCGGAAAGTCCAGGAAAGGTGGAGAAATCGTCTCAAGGGAAATCGGAGAACTTGTCTCCGCGGGAGAAGTTGTCTCCTGAAAACAGTGGAAATCCTATGCTTGCGACGAATTTGGTCACCAGTATTGTCTCAACTATCACGGAGTTCGACGGAAACCCAGAAAAGTATTCGCTTTTCAGGCAGATGTTTGATCTGATGGTCGACAAAAACGAGCTGATTCCGGTGGGGATGAAGCAGGCGTTGTTGATGAGACTCTTGAACGAAGACGTACTCCAGATGATGATGTCGCCAAAAATATCGGAGGGAGATTACCAGGTGCTTAAAGACAATTTGGACCGACAATATGCAAAGGAAGATGAGTCAAGCAGGCGCTATTTGGAATTGCTAAAGAGTCACACGTTCTCGCATGATGATTTGGATAAGAATGAGAAGGAGTTGAATAGGTTCTGCGCAATTACCAGCATCCTGAAGAACAACGGTATCAATCCGGATGATCCTATGTTCTTGGACATGTTTTTGGATCGTCTTCCCGAACGAATTATGGGACCTGTTTTCAAAAAGATGCAGAAAGGTGTACGACGATTCCAAGAGTTGGTCCACGTGACATATGAGACTATCCTGGAGAAGAAAGCGTTGGAATCCGCTCGCGGAAGGCAGAACAGGAGGATTCGGATGGATGAGGTTCTCACTCTGGATGTCGTCGTGGCAGATGGTACGAACAACTGCTTTCGTGACCATGGAGCTGAAACCTCCGACTCCGAGTAATTCCCCCGTGGAGGGAAAACAGTTGAAATCGTCAACTTTTTCATTAGTGTGGTCAAACCTTGAACTTGTCAAGGACAGGAATCGTTCCCATGTGGAAATCTGTCAAATCAATTGCGCAATCGGTGCTTTTTTCAAATGTGCAACTTGTGCACACAAATTCTGGCTCTGTCGCCTCATATGTTTTCATGAAAATGGGAACTGTTGGGTCCACGATCTAGTCAGAATTCAACCATCATTCCAAATTGAGTTAGTGCTTACGACAAATGAACATTGCCTCATCAGAAAAGAAACGGTAATTATTTGGACACTCGGTCAACATTTAATTTACAGGCGAACTTCTGAAAGAACTTCAGAAGTTCGGTTATGCCCCCGGAGTGTTGTGAATGGAATGGAACGTCATTCAATTCTCAACTTAAGTGTAATTTTACCTTTGCTTTGCGTGTCCCAGAGATGTTATCGTTGTCCCAATCAACGTGGAAAGGTCAACGAGGAACGGGCAAAGCAAAGGAAAATCAGTTCCAAGTTAGGACAGTGCCAAGTTGGGACAGTTCCAAGTGGGGAGTTCAAGCTTGGGCTCAAGGAGGAAAAGGCAACTGACCGAGGAGGAATTCGCTGGAGGACAGAACAAGTGGACCGGACACGGTGGAGGCTGGCTCCGATCGGGAGCTGTGAACTCTAACTTCTATAAGGAATAAATTGGTTATAATTAAGCATTGGTTCTATTCTCATAGGCGTAGTTACTGTGTGTTTACCACAATTGGTGTCTGATGACGTGGCAACCAATATCACGGTCTTACCTAGAGATTATAAAAATGACAAGCTTGGAAATGGGTTCGAGTGGTTCACAAAGTGAGTTTTCCTTCTTTTAGAAACGCTAATCCTTATATTTTTAGCATTGTCCGAAAAAACTTCATCCATTTATTCGACACCGTATCTCAGCCATGTTTGGAATGGGAATTTACTGATATGGAGTTAAACTTCGCCCTATCTCATATAGTATGGAGCTACGCATCACGGAAGCTGCTCGGACAAACTCTTCAAGCTTCCGACTCGTTTTTAGCTGAAATCTCTGAAAATTTACATGATTTTTATAAGAATGAGATGAGATTGAAGAATTATGCGAGGAGGTTAGCTGTGCTTATGGAAATGGTTAATAATGTATTGGTAAGTGTGGAGTACTGTAGCTTGAATAACATGAAAGCTTTCAGAAAATCCAAGCGGAGCACGAGAAGACAATGGAGATGGTATTCTTATTCGATTCCCTTGGATACATTTTTTCCGACCCTAAATTCTTTTGCGTCTAGTCTTTTCAATGAAATAAATTTATTTTACAAATCTACCTTATTCCAAATTTAAAAAAAAATCAAAAAATTACAAAACAAAATACAAATGATACAGAGAAGCCGTCATCAAAGCCACGAGAAGCTCCCGAACAGCGCGTCTAGTGTGCCTCCTTATGCGACTTCTTCGAGTGCTTCTTTGAATGCTTCTTATGGTGTCCATGATGTTTTCCATGATTCTCCTTCTCGTGGTGTCCGTGGTGTGGGTGGTGCTCTCCGTGATGTCCGTGGTGGGCTCCATGCTCTCCATGGTGTCCATGGTGTCCATGGTGAGGAGCGTGATGTCCATGGTGAGCTGGGGAGTGGTGTCCTTGGTGTCCATGGTGTGGAGCGTGATGTCCATGTCCGTGGGACTCGTGATGTCCATGGTGAGCTGGAGAGTGGTGTCCGTGGTGTCCGTGGTGGGTGCCGTGATGTGGAGCATGGTGAGACTCGTGGTGTCCATGATGGGTCCCATGATGTGGGGCGTGGTGGGAGTCGTGGTGTCCGTGATGCTCGTGGTGTGGAGCATGGTGGGATCCATGATGCCCGTGGTGGGTTCCGTGCTCGTGATGTGGAGCGTGATGATGCTCTCCATGATGTCCATGGTGGGTCTCATGGTGTGGAGCATGATGTCCGTCCTTGTGCTCATGGTGGCCATGATGGTGTTCTCCGTGGTGGGCTGGGGAGTGGTGGGTCTCGTGATGTCCGTGGTGAGCTGGAGAGTGGTGGGACTCGTGGTGGCCATGGTGGGTTCCGTGCTCATGGTGTGGAGCATGATGTCCGTCCTTGTGCTCATGGTGGCCATGATGGTGTTCTCCGTGGTGAGCTGGGGAGTGGTGGGTCTCATGGTGTCCGTGGTGAGCTGGGGAATGGTGCTCTCCGTGATGTCCATGATGCTCATGATGTGGAGCATGATGAGACTCGTGATGTCCATGGTGATCTGGGGAGTGGTGTCCATGGTGAGTTCCATGCTCGTGGTGTGGAGCATGGTGTCCATCCTTGTGTTCATGGTGGGCGTGATGGTGCTCTCCGTGGTGGGCTGGAGCATGGTGGGTCTCGTGATGTCCGTGGTGAGCTCCGTCCTTGTGCTCATGGTGGCCATGATGAGTACCGTGCTCGTGGTGTGGAGCATGATGGTGCTCTCCATGGTGTCCGTGATGCTCGTGGTGTGGATGTCCCTCCTTGTGCTCATGATGTCCATGATGCTTCTTCTCATCCTCGGATTCGGATGAGCTAGATGAAGAGGAGCTGGAGCTGCTGGAGCTGCTAGAAGAGCTCGAAGAAGAGCTAGCTGCCTTCTTATGATGCTTCTTCACGTGCTTCTTCTTGTGCACCTTCTTCTTCTCGTCTTCAGATTCGGATGAAGAAGACGATGAGCTCGAGCTGGATGAGCTGGAGCTTGAAGATGAAGAAGATGAGGAGGAAGCGGCCTTTTTGTGATGCTTGAGGTGTTTCTTGGCATGCTTCTTGTGGTGGTGCTTTTCGTCTTCAGATGAGGAAGAGGAAGAGGAGCTGGAGCTGGAGCTAGAAGAGCTGCTCGAAGAAGAGGAGGAGGAGCTTGATTCAACCTTCTTATGGTGCTTCTTCAAATGCTTCTTGGCGTGCTTCTTATGATGATGTTTCTCGTCTTCAGACTCCGATGATGATGAGGACGATGAACTAGATGAGCTGGAGCTTGATGAAGAGGAGCCGGAGCTGGAGCTAGAGCTGCTTGACGAATCCGCCTTCTTATGGTGCTTCTTCAAATGTTTCTTAGCATGCTTCTTATGGTGGTGCTTCTCATCCTCGGATTCAGATGACGAAGAGGAAGAAGAGGAGCTAGATGAGCTAGAGGAGCTAGATGAGCTGCTAGAGCTGGAGCTGCTTGACGACTCGGCCTTCTTGTGGTGCTTCTTCAAATGCTTCTTAGCATGCTTCTTATGATGATGCTTCTCATCTTCCGACTCCGATGATGAGCTGGATGAGCTGGAGCTGGATGAAGAGGAGCTAGAGCTAGATGAACTAGAGCTGCTCGAGCTAGAGCTACTCGAATCCTTCGCCTGGACATGATGATGATGATGGTGCACCTCATGATGTCCTCCTGGGTGTCCATGATGATGGCTGTGGTGTCCATGGTGTGGAGCGATGAAGGCGAGGAAAGCTGCAACCATTAAAATAGGCTCCGAAAGCTCTGGATCTAGGCTTACCCTTCAACGAGATATGTCCATCGTGGGCATGATGATCGAAGACTTTTTGGAAATGAAGTTCCTTGGCCAGGTGTTCAATGTCATGGAGAGCCGAGCGAGCCTCGTCGCGGGTCAGCTTCTTGCCGTGCGATGAGTGCTTTCCGAAGATTTTTTCTGGAAAAGGTTGGCTTAGATTGGTTAAGGTTAGCTAGCTCAAAACGATCTTTGACCACATACAAGCTTGCTGATAAGAAAAAAAAGTGATAAGGTTGTGTTGTTGGCAAACAATTTTGGAAAAATTGAGTTTTTCTGATAAGAATGATCTTTGAGAGGGCAGAAAAGTGCATAAGAGGTTAAACTACAGTAGCCAGGAGCTACAGTATTCCTAAAGACTTATAAAATCTTCTGTAAAGGCTGTAACCAGTAACTAGACAGTTCTGATGAAAGCTACAGTACCCTCGAGCTAACTACAGTAGCCCTGCTTCTGATCCTAGCTACAGTAATCCTAGCTACAGTACCCCTAGCCCTATGACTTACTAATCTTCTGGAAAGAGACGTGGTGGGTGTGGTGGTGATGATGAACCGGCATTCTTACCTTGGTCCTGCAAAATTATAATTTTTTGAAATTTTTTAAAATCAGAAAATATGTTTGAAGCTTGAAAACCTTGATAGCCTTCTCCTCCCCTCACCCCCTTTTATACAGCTTATCTCCAAGCTCCGCCCCTTTCCTCCCTTACAAGCCCCGCCCACTTTTTTCTAGAGAAAAACCGAAAATCATGATTGAGAAGGAAAAGAAAGGCAATTAAAAAATGATGTTTGGCAGAATTGATAAGTGAAACGTGACTTTGTGATGTAATATTATGGAAGAGGAAATACAGTAGGCTGATGAAGTTTGACAGATGAGAACCGTCAGATTTTTTGAATTTTTTCTTTGTTTCCTTGGTTTTCTGATTAGGGAAGTGTCAGCTGATTTTGTAATGTACTTTGGATAGATGAGATTCTACAGTAATCCGGTTGGTTTATATGAAAACTCGATAATTTTGGTATTTTTGGAATCAGGAGGTCCTTCCGGTTCAGAAAAGTATAAGCAAGGTTAGGTTTAAATCATTTTGAAAAATAGCGGTTTTGTAGTCCTCGTGGACAATTTTTCAAATTTTTTGGAACCTAGCCTTGTTTATACTTTTCTGAACCGGAAGGACCTCCTGATTCCAAAAATACCAAAATTATCGAGTTTTCATATAAACCAACCGGATTACTGTAGAAAATGTATTTTCGTGGTAAGACCCAAAAATCCCCAAAATTCAAAATGTTTCAAACCTAGTCATGATTATACTTTTCTGAACCGGCTTGATCTCCTGAATCCGAAAATACCAATTTCAAAGAGTTTAGACCAAAAATCAGCCGAGATAGGTCTTCTCCAGGCTTTCAAAATTCCAATCTAATCATTCGGACCGTCTTTTCCTGCTGATTCCAAATATCTTCTTAGCTTTATTCTCCTCTTTTCCTTTTTCCATCTTCGAAAAAATTCCAAAAAAAATTCGAAAAATGTGCCACCATTTCTGTGGTAATTGATTATTGCCACTCTCGCTTTCCTTCTTATCAGTTCCGATTGTTTTACGATTGCCAAGAATATAGTCACCCCACGTGACAAGCCTTTTTCCGGGAACGGTTGAGCGGGGGGAAGCCACGTTTTGGTTGATGGAAGGGGGAAAGTCCAGTGGTGCTCTTGTGATAGAGGTAAGTGGGATTGAAGGTTAGCCTCACCTTTGAAGCCTTATAACTCGGTTCTCATTGGAGCTATCAAAAAAGTGCCAATTAATGAAATATAACTTACTATAAGGGCTACATTTTATTAGTTGACAACTTTTTTCCAGGACTCATGCGAACAGAGATATACCATTTTGAAAATTGCCTTTCTATAATATAACAATATCAAGGCAGCAAAAAAAATTTCAAAAAAAAAAAGTATCAAATGCGACTTTTTTGCTAGTTAGGGAGGGTTAAACAGGGTATTATGACTCAGTTATTTGCAGAGAAAAATGACGAATAATTTTTGAGAAAAGGGCATAAGAACACTGTTTGTATACCCAGTTTTACTTTTTTGATGTTAAGGACATTTAGACACAGTTCAGGGTCAGGTACGGTAGTTGAGATGTAGAAATGAAGATTCTAGAAAATCTGAAAATTCTAGAAAAAATCCCAAATTCTCCAAATTTCCAATGCTACCTGTCGATCAAAGTTGCATCGTAGATCATAAAAATTGTTTGTTTCCTCTCTCCCCCAAAAAAACGTGTCTTTTTCGATTGGCTTATCACTTTCAGTCGTCAGCATGATGCTCTTCTTATCACACTCTCTCTTCTAAACATTGAGGGAATGGCCGAGAATAGAGAGATCATTGAAAAAAGAGGCCATTAAAAGATTGCCATCAAAATCGGACAGAAGGGAAGAGGGTTTGATGGGTTTCCAAAAGATCAGCATCTATTTTCAGTTGTTATTTTTAGATGGGTAGCTTTTATGAGGTGATAGGATGATTAGATCGTTCTAGAATGTTGCTCTATCGATTCAGCATGTCATGTTACCTACCTTTAACAATTTTCAGACAAATTCATCGATACTAAGCCTAAATAATGAACAATGATTGAATTAGTGTTAAGGAAACCATTATAAGTAGGTATCATAGACTTTATGAGTAGCTGGGTTAATCTAGGGCACCTGGAATGTTGTTTAATCGATTCAGCATGTCTTATTACCTACCTTTAACAATTTTCAGACAGATTAATCAATTCTAAGCTTCCAAAAATAAATATTTATTAAAAAATTCAAAAAAATAATGAATTTAAACCGGTACAACAAAATATCACAAAGGCAAAAAAAGAACTATCAATCCCAAAAAAATCTAATACTGAAACTTCAACATATCCTTTAAAATAGGGTCATCTAGCACGTCATATACTGTTATCTCAATATACGACGTCACCATTTCATGAACCTCCGCCATGGCAATCCCCACTGCTAACACTATTTCAGAAGCGCGAAGAAGAGCGTCTTCATGTCCTTCATCGTCACAGATTAAGAGAAGAGTACGGAATATATCATCACGCTGTCGGGAGCACACTTGGCGACCTGTTTCTTGCAGTTTGTAGTAATCTGGAAATTGAGAATGGGGGTTTTGGGATCTAGAGGTTAAGCCGGTTATAATCATGACTAGGCTTGAGATTTTAAAGATTTAGCTATTTTGGGTCCCACCACGAAAATAGGTTTTCTACCGTAACTCAACCAATTTTGAGTTTTAAGCTATGAAAATGATTTTTCCAGAATCAGCACACAAATTCGGATCGGTTAAGTCTAGCCAATTCAAGTCAACTTACTATAATGCCAAATCGTTAGCGCTTTGAACAAGGCAAACTCAGTTAAGGACATGTTCAATCGCTTCATGGGCTCGCAGACATGTTGCCATTGTCGGATTTTCATTGATGTTAACATTCTGGAATTTTTTTTTTAATTTTTTTTCTTTTTTTTTTGAAAAACTCACTTATACTTATCATAGTCCTCATCCGAATTAAAATTCCCTCTTTGATTTTCGATTTGTGGAAGGGGGTTCATTGCTAAGTACTCCCCATTAGCAGTTACTAACACATCTTCTGTTGGGAAAATTCTGAAAATCTAGGATTACTGTAGGCAAGGGTTACTGTAACTTACACTTGACTGTAATAGGCTTGATCTACGAGGACATCTACTGCAGCAGCTGTTCGGAATAAGACAGTCTAAATTTATTTTTTTGAAAAAATGAGTTGGGTTACTGTAGCTAGCGTTACCTTTTCAGATTTTGAAAGTGATTGAAATTCGGGGAATCTATTAATATAATCTAAGATCATTGTATAGTCATTTCGGTTTTTTTGTCGATAGGTACGATGGTCGAAGAGTTTCAAGTCGGATTTGTCGTAGGGCTGGAATTAATTGGTAATTAATTAATTCCTAATTATTTAATTAACTCACACAAATACAAGGACCATCAAAAACCGATCCCAATAGCTTATCTGTATAAGTAATCCTCCTCCGCATATTCAAATTTATCACTTGATCAGTATACAACGCAGCTATCCCAAACAACCGTTCCTCTTCTTCCAGACCGGATATATAAGCTGCTGAAACCAATTTTAATGTTTTTTTTTTTAAATACTAGCTTCCTAGTCTTACCAGAAGAATCGGAGAACGATGTCATCCTAGACCGGATCTCCACAGAATCCTGAATCATTTGAAAATCGTCCGGAGGGATTTGAATGAATTGTTGAAGCTCATCAATTCCCATTAAGTTCTCTGAACTAAGTTTTCGAGATTTCGGGGAGCGTGGGCAGTAGTCCCACTCGTTTTCCGAGTAGAACATGACGTCGGAGGTGGTCGAGGTGGAGGGGAATTGGTCGAAGTCTGGAAAATATGGTTTTTGGGTTAAGGGAGGTGGGAAGATGTAGTTTGGAAAATTTTGAGTTTTTTTTAATTTTTGAAAAAATTAGGTTTAACCACGAAAACAAATTTTCTATCGTATCTCGGTCATTTTTGGCTTAAACACGGAAATTTAGATTTTTTTGGAATCAGCAGGGTAAGCCGGTTCAGATGATTATAATCATGACCGGATTTGAAATTTTCGAAAAATTGTCCACGAGGAGTACAAAAAACACAAATTTTCAAAACTGGTCATGATTATACTCATTTGAACCGGCTTGACCTCTTGAATCCGAAAATAGTGAAAGTTTTGAATTTGGAACAAAAATAAGCGGGTTACGGTAGAAAATGGGCTTTCGTGGTGGGACCCAAACTCATTTTCTACCGTAACTTGGCCATTTTTCGATTGTTTTCAAAAGTTTTGATATTTTCAGAATCAGGGGGTTAAGCCGGTTCAGAAAAATATAATCATGACCTGATTCGGTGTAAATTGGAAAAATCTCTTTTTCGCTTTAAAGGCGCATGGCATATCTCGATAACACAAAAACTACTGTAACTTGGCTCATTTTGCTCCAAACGCCTCGAAAATTGTATTTTTGTTATCAGCAGGCTTAGCTGGTTTGAATAGACATAAATTCAGATAAATTATCTTTAAAAAATTTTTTTCCATTTTTTTTTTCCAAATTTTTTTTCTCTCCTAAACCTAATTTCTATCTCAAGTAACCCTTGTAACCTAGAATTTCGATCAAAAACCATCTAAAAATGTCTGAAAACTCACAAATATTGGCTTCTTGTACCGCTGGTTGAATAATTTGCTGGGAGAAATCCTCCGATTGTGAGGAGTTCCTTGAAACCCTCTCCGACGTCTTTTCAGGTTTTACTTCTCTTTTTGCTTGAACCACTGAAAAAATTCTTTTTTTTTCAATTTTTTCGCCTAAAAAAGGATAGCTTACAATCTCTAACCATTCCCGCTTTTAGGCATTTCTTCAAGCGACAATTTCGACAGTTTAGACGGAGTGCTGAAACTAGGTATAATACAATAGTCAGGGGTACGGTAGGTTGGTGCACATCACGATATAGAAACGATAAGTACAGTAATCTGAACACTCACTGTGATCAATTTTACAAGGTTGAGTACCATCTCCAAGGCATTCATAAGCTTGTCCCATTGCTATACTTCGACGGAAGAATGCGGCGCAGGCCTGAAAAAATAGGGATGTCTCAAGTTTCTTCTGGTTACGGTCATTGAGACCAGCTTAACGTGCTGAATCAGGAAAAATCAATATTGAAGAGATTGGAGTTAAACTAGCTGGGATAAAGTGCTTTTCCAGGCCTCAAATTATCGGAATTTCAAAAATTTTCAAAACCCATACATGATTATAATCATCTGAACCGGCTTAACCTCCTGATTCCAAAAATACCATTTTCAAGGCACTTACCTTACAAGACTGCGCTCCAAAATGGTAATTAGTAGCATTGGGCGAATCACATACAGTACACTTCCCCCGGACCATTTTCTGTAAATTAAAAAAACTTTTTTTTTTTTTTTTTTGAAAAAAATAACATAAATCTAAAGAATAATGATGAAAAAACAAGAATCGATTAAGGAGGAAAAAGGGCAGAGAATTAGAGAAAAAGGCTAATTGATAAGGACACACATTAACTACACGTGTAGAGGCATCTATTCGTGTTCAGGTAAAAAAAAGAGAAAAAAGTGGTCATAAGAATCAGAAAAAATTGATAAGGGATGGGAGAAAAAAGAAAATAAAATAGGAAACTATGAACTTTGAGTCTAGGCTATTATAGTCAGTAAAATCTACAGTAACCCGGTCATTTTAAGTCAGATCAGCTTGAAAATGGTATTTTTGGAATCAGGGGGCCATTCCGGTTCAGAAAAGTATAATCATGACTAGGTTTGAAAGTTTTTGAAATTTGATGGTTTTTGGGTCTTGCCACGAAAACACATTTTCTACCGTAACTCGGTCAGTTTTGATGTAAACTCCAAAAGTTTGGTATTTTTGGAATCAGGAGATCAAGCCGGTTCAGAAAAGTATAATCATGGGTAGGTTCCAAATATAATGCAAAATTGTCCACGAGGACTACAAAAAACGCAAATTTTCAAAATTACTGAATCCAGGACTTGTTTATACTTTTCTAAACCGAAATAACTTTCTGATTCTCAAAAACTAGGTTTCAAAAAATTTTGAGTTAAAATAAGCGGGTTACGGTAGCTTTTAGTGAGGTTCTAAAGAAAAAATTTGAACTTTTCTCTTCAAAGAAAATCAAAAAAGAGTACACATTTGCATCATTATCATTTATATAATATTATTTTGTTCTTCTCGTCATGGACACACAAAATAGACTAGACTTAAGACACACAAGATGAGTGTGACCACCCCCCAACGGTATCAATGTATTCTACTTTGATCGCCTTCTCTGCGGAACATGATGGAGGATACAAAATGATCAAGATTGGATGATAAATTGGATAGGGGGAAAATTAGGAAAAAAATAGAAGATAAGAAGATCGGGTTTTTGGACAGAGAACTACATGAAATCATGAAAAAAAGAAAAATTCAAAAAAAATTCAAAATAAGTAAAGATTATACTTTTCTGAACCGGCTTATCCTGCTGATTCTGAAAATACCGAAATTTTTTGTTTTGCATCAAAAATAACCGAGATACGGTAGTTTTAAAAATAATAAAAACCTAGTCAAAACTAATAACAAACAATTTTCCAAAAAAAAACTAAAACAAATTGACAGGTGCAATGTTTTGGCAAGAACTGCAATTTCTAACCTCCATTACATTATATGTACATGTATACATTCAAATATAATGTTAGTGAGAAAAAAGGGGGGAGATCGAATGATAAGAAATGATGATAAGGACACAATTTTGGTGGTCTGATGTTTAAAAGTGCTTATTTTTTGAAAAATAAATTGTTTTTCAAAAAATGCAAGTCCGCTCTAATGACAAATACAATTCTTTGGAAAATCATAACATTCAAAAAAAAAGTTTACCTTGTCTGCCCCCTTATCTCCCAAAAGAATCTACTCATAGTATCTTATCTAGATCCTCCTTTCTCTGCTAAACGTGCTAATCAATAAACAATGCACTTTTGTTGTGCTAACCCTGCGATAGTTTGCAGAACAAGCAAAATGTGCTCTTTGATATCTAGAATGTAGTTTAAACTATGAAAAAGTTATTCAGAGCTCAAAAAAGTGGTCTTGAACCCAAAAATATGGTCTGAAACAAAAAAGTAGCCTAGAACTCTCAAAAAGATGGCCTAGAAGTCAAAAACTAGTCTGGGAACTCAAAAAGTGGCCTAAGAACCAAAAAACTAGCCTAGAACTCTCAAAAATATGGCCTAGAAGTCAAAAATATAGCCCTATGGCCCAATAAGTACTTTAGGAACCAAAAAACTAGTCTAGGAACCCAAAAATATACTTTAAAACCCAAAAATATAGCTTAGGAACGGCAAAAAACACTCTAAACCTTCAAAAAACGGCTAGAATCGTAAAAAATAGCTTAGCAACTTGAGAAAATGTCGATATATTTAATAGCATCAGCTACCCTCCTTTCCAAAGAAGCAAAAATCCTTCCGCCTTCCCCTTTTCATTAATAGAATATTTAATCCATTTCCCATTCACCTTTTCTCATTTCTTTTGATGTTGAAGCCTAAGTGGGTGGTTTCCGACCCGTAAGGTTTCATTTATTAAATTTGCACATTTATAAGAGATCAAAGCATTCTAGACTGAGAAAAACGCCGGTTCCGAAGTGATCACTTTAAACATATCGAAGAGAAACGCCATTTCCAATGCTTGCTCGTGTTGATATTGCACTTTCTATAGAAACATTTTTTATTCAAGCTACCGTACTCCACACTTACCAATACATTATTCACCATTTCCATAAGCACAGCTAACCTCGGCGCATAGTTCTTCAACCGCATTTCGTTCTTATAAAAATCATGTAAATTTTCAGAGATTTCAGCTAAAAACGAGTCGGAAGCTTGAAGAGTTTGTCCGAGGAGTTTTCGGGAGGCGTAGCTCCATACTATATGAGATAGCGCGTAGTTTATTTCCATGTCAGTAAATTCCCATTCTAAACATGGCTTGGAGACGATATCGTAGAATAAATGGACATGGTTTCGGAAGCTTCTAGAATAAAAAATTTTGAATTATGAAAAAAAATATATATAACCTACTTTCTATACTGATCAAAACCCAATCCACAAATATCCGTAACATCCAGCACGAAATCATTGAATTTAGTAGCAGAGTCATCTGATATCAATAGAATCCTCTCGTCGATACATTGTTTTCCAAATACTCTGGTAGACATGGAAGCGCGCTCGAATCGACGCCAAACAGCCCAGACTATTTTGAAGATTTGGATCTAAACTACAGTAGTTGAGTGGCTAAAATGCTTAGCAGAGACTAGAGATGTTTATATCATTTTTAAATTATACATATAAGATCATTTTGAGTTAGTTTAGGCTATATTAGCAATGTTAGAGTATTTTAATCTGATTTTTAATATTTCTAACTAATTTTAGACCTTTTTGGACTGATGTAGAGCGTTTTTAACTAGCTTAAAGAGATTAGAACCATTTTTTCAATAATTTATTCGTTTAGAACTAATTTAGTTCTAATTTAGACTTTTTTGACCTAGTTTTAGCTGTTTTCGATCTTTTTTTACCATTCTAAACCAATTTTAAGCTATTTTAGACTATTTTCTACCATTCAGCTATCACTTACCCTCTCCTGACACGGCAACTCCACAAACTGTTCCGAATGCATCAACCACTCTGCAGCCCTTGTCATAAACTCCTCCCAATGACTGAAATAATCATCAAAATGCATGTATTCCTCGAATTTCGGCTGGAAATTCTGTCCAGAACGCAGTTTTTGAAGGGAGTACACCATTTTTTGAAGGGGGTTGAGAGATTCGAATTGGGAGGTTGTTGGTGGGTGGAACTGGATGGATAATCGAATACTTAAGATAAGAAGGGGTAGTTTACCTCTTCTAGGATTAGTCTGCTCCTTCTAATGATCGGGTTCACATCAATCCATCTAGCGGGCTTTTTAGTAATCGGATGGAGGACCGGGTACTCTACTCGTTCTTGATACTTCACTCTGACCTTTTGAATCTTGCTTTCTTGGATTGCCATAGTCTCCAGACTTCTCACGGACTGCTCTAAAAACTTTAGAAATTCCAAAATGCTTCCCTTCCAAGAAAAAACTCACTTCTCCCCTCATCCATCCCCACTTCTTGACATTTTTTAAGTCTGCAGAATTTGCACATCAGGCGAAGCTCCGCCCCTTTTATATCGCAAAATTTGGAATGGTTTTTGCATTGGAATAGAGTTTGTTGGGTTAAGGAACGGCTGAAAAAAGTTTTAGTAATGTTTAAGGAGTTTAAGCCTAGCTAGACTAGTTAAGGACAGTCTGTCTAAGTTGATTATTGACTTAATTTGCTAGTAAAAGATACTCTAAGCCTTGTTTAGGTCGAAAATAGGTAAATTTCGGCAAAAAATACCAAAAAAATAAGTTATTTTAGACCCCAAGAGAGCTCTAAATCAAGAAAAGTCGCTTTAGGTCTATTTTAGTCCCTATATAGACGGGTTAAGCCATTTTAAGCTTATTTCAGACATTTTCAGCTAAAAAATTATGAAAAACTCACCGAAAAAACATGGCACAAGCTCGACAACTCTGTACTCCAAAATGCACTCCATTCCCATCGTTCCCACAAATTAAGCATAATGGATTCTCGTATTTTATTAATGCCAATGACATTTTAGGGGCTTGTAGAATCAAAATTGATTAGAAAAAGAAGGTCAAATAGTTTACGATGGAAAAGAGAGCGCAGAGAAGAAGAGAAAAAAGTCAGAAAACCCAGCACACGATGATTCGTCTATCGGGTCATAAGTTTGTTTAGAATGACGAGGGAGCAGTAGAACAAATAGTCATCGGTGAACTTTGAGGAGCAATCGTGGCCTAGGAAATCAGGAAGTGGACTAGGTTTAGATAATGGATTTTTAGGTCATTGGTAGAAGCATGAAAAATGAAAAAAAAAATGAAAAAAAGGGAAAATAATAGAAAATCGAAAAAAATAGTTTAGACTACTGGAATGTTCTTAGAAATTTTAGAAAAAAGTTGAAATTGAAAAAATTGATAATTGTTTAAAATTTAATATCCAAAAAATCTGAAATTCCACAGTTTTCAAAAGGTTTTAAGATTACTGTAATTCCTAAAAATCCTATAAAGTTCTCAAATCTCTGAAATTACTGAAAATCTGAAATTCTTGAAAATACTGAAAACCTGGAAAATTCTGAGTATTCAGAAACTCTGAAATTCTTAAAAATCTGAAATGTCTTAGAATTCTGAAAATCTGAAATTCCACTTTATTAAAGTTTTAAGATCAGTTAGTTCCAAAAAATCTGAAATTAAAGAATTCCGGAAAATCTGAAATTCCAGAAAAACCAAAAAATCCAGAAAATCTGAAATTCATGAAAATCTGAAACTTCTAAAATACTGAAAAGCTGAAAAATACTGGAATTCCTGAAAATCTGAATTTCTGTCAATCTCTAAAATTTGTGAAAATCCCGAAAATCCAAGAATTTCGAAAAACTCTTAAAATTTCTGAAACTCCAAAAAATCTGAAATTCCAGAATTTCTGAAAATCCCAAAATTCTACTATCCCAAAAAACTCTTAAAATTCCAGAAAATCTGCAAATTTTGAAAATATTGAAAATCCTGAAAATCTTAAATTTCTACTATCCCAAAAAATCCCTTAAAATTTCAGGAAATCCATGACTCACTCCATTTTTTAAAGATCAAAAAGATCAGGATCATTTTGTTCTTTACATTAAGTCAACAGACATCCCTCCTCTCCGCTTCCGTTCACATTTCTCTGACTTTGTGTAGCCGAGGGGGGAGAGGGGGTCTCCTATATAAATAACATGGGAAATTTCTCTTTTTTCTTAACTGCTCCCTTTAAAAACCTAAAAATTATTTAAAATTATGATCCAAATCGAAATGTCGGCCCCCTCCTCCACTAATCTCTTCGGTTTCTTTCATTTCTTCCACAAATTCTCTCCATTCTCTCTTCTCTCCTCTAGAAACCGTCTCCTCCGATATTTATCCCTTCTTCTTACTGTAGCTATAATTCTCCTTATGCTATTCCGCTTCTACTGGATGATATGGGAGATTGAAGGGGATTTCTTAAGTTTTCCCTGGGCCGAATCGAAAATGTTCGGGTTTATCTCATTGGAATCCGCTATAATTACGATTGCATTGGGGAAAATGGGATGGACAAGGAGTCTCGAGATGAGTGAAAAGAATATAAACGAATTGAAGACCCTTCGAATCGAAAAAACCTGGAAGGCTAAGGATAACTATCGATTTCTATCGATCCGATCTTTTTTTGCGAACTTATTTGTTTTCATTACCTTCACCCTCACCTCACTGTACCTAGCTATCAATAAAGAAGTCATTATGGGAAGGTAAGCTTTCCTAATTCCCAGAACCCCCTAATCTCTCGATTCCAGCCAAAATCACTCTTCCTGGTACTGGATTATGGACCCTATCGGTGCAATTTTGTGTGGATATGTAAATTTTCTGTTCCTTCCGATTCATACGCTTAGAGCGCACGCAGTTACTCGGGAATTCGAGATTTTTAATGAGGAGATGGAGAAAGCCGATAAGGAGAAGAAATTGGTGGTGAGTAATGGGGAAATAGGTTTTAGAACGGTCTAGACTGTTCTAAAATGCTTTAGAAAGTTCTAAAATGTTCTTGAAAAGTTTAGAGCGTCCTAGACTGTTCTAGAATGTTATAGACTGCTCTAAACTGCTTTAGGACGTTCCAGAGTGGTTTAGAATGGTCTAGAACGTTCCAAACTGCTCTAAAATGCTTTAGAAAGCTTAAAAATGGACTAAGACGGATTAGAGCGTTTCAAAACGCGCCAGAATGCTCCAAAATGTTCCAAAATGACTTCCAATGCTTAATATTGTTCTAAAATGCTTTAGCGCGTTCTGAAATAGCTTGAAGTGCTTTAGAACGTTCTGTAAGGTTCTTGAATGCTATAGAATGTTCCAAAATGGTCTAGCACGGTTTAGAGTGTTCTAGAATGATCTAAAACGCTCACAAATGTTCTAGAACGTCCCAAAATGTCCTACCCCCTCTAAACCTTCTAATTTCAGAACCTACCGATTCTCCGCGAATTCGGCGCTCGACAAATCAAACTTTTCGAATACACTAATTTTCTCACTGAGAGAATGGGTGAGCTAACCTAAATTTAAGAAACCAAATCATTTTTTGAAATTCCAGAACGATTTATGATTGTGGCACCTGCATTATCCCTTTTATCGTTCCTCATGGTAGCTTTTATTGTTACACAGTAAGTTTTACCTTAATTTAGGGTAGTTTAAGCTAAATTCCATGTTTCAGATACAGTAAAACACCCCCAACGCTCTACTTAATTTGCCTCATAGCTTATTTGATCTCAACCTTCATCATTAACTACGCTCTAATGGCCCCGGTGGCCTTAATCCAGGAAGCGGTTCGTTTCTTTGTAGTCCTCTCGGACAAACTTTTTTTCTAGATGTCAGCAACATCCAAAGTGCTGCTAAGCTCCCAAATCCTCCAAGACTCCGAAGAACACTTAATATTCTACAATTATCATATGATCCTTGATCGCTGCTTACATAACCGAGCTGAGAACCATGTGCTAAGATTATTTTCGGTTACTAGGACTAACGTGGAGCGGTTGTTCTTTTTCCATTCTGTTATGATTATTATAATGGTGTTTGTCAATGATTTGGATAATGGGATAGCTACGGGATTTCAGGAATTAGGGAAATTGATTATGATGAATGGGACACATTAGTTATGTATTTTTTAAAATTTGTTTTATGTATATTTGGAATAAATTAATTAATTTTAAGGTTAGCTAAACAGAAAAAAATGCTGGATCAGAACATTTAAAATTAAACATATCGAATAGGAAAACCATGTCCATTAGCTTCTCCTGTTTTGATTGAAGCGCCTAAAAAAATTGTTTTTTCAATCACTGATACCATAACTCACCAAAACATTATTAACAATTTGCATCATCTTGCTCAGCCTTCCCGCATAATTCCCCTTATCCAATTTAAGATAAAAATCATTTAAATCATTCGATATTTTCTCTAAAAAAGCCTCCCCCGCAGTTTGAGTTTGTCCCTGGAGTCGGCGCCCGGCATAGTTCCAGACTAGTTGACACAAAATGAAAGTGACTTCGATTTCGGAGAGATTAAGTTCTAGACAAGGCTTCACGAGGTTACGGTAGTATTGATCGATCTCTTCGCCGAACATACTTCAAAAAATATAGTAGTTTAAGCTTAGCTAGAAGGGACTTACTTAGAAATAGTCTTATGCTTGGAATTCCATAGCTCTGAGATATCCATCGAGAAATCATCGACTCTCCCGGCTACCGTACTCGATAGAAGCAAGATCTTTTCGTCTAGACACTTTTGACCAAATATTTTGACGCTCATGGTCTTCCGCTCCACGCGACGCCACATCGCCCAGACTAGTTTGAAGATTTCTAGCTGAAATGAGTCAAAAACTTGAAAATGGGGTGCTTTAACTATCAGATTCAGATTCCTCATGAAAAATCCGAGGATTTGAGCACCATATTGACTAGGTTTGGAAAAAGCCATTTTTGGCCTATTTTGGGCCTAAAACTGGTCTAAAAGCCTCCGGAAACCATGAAAAATGGCGTTTTCAACCAAAATAAAGTTCAGATTCAGATTCCTCATGAAAAATCTGAAATTTTGAGCCCCATATTGACTAGAATTGGTGAACTTTGATTTTTGGTCTTTTCAGGCCGTTTATTGCCCAGAAACCCCCTCAAAAACTCAAAATGGCCTAAACCTAGCCAATATGGGGCTCAAAACTCATCAATTTTCATCAGCAAAACGATAAAAAACTTAGTTTTACCAGAAAACCCTTCTATCTCCGGATTTCAAAAAATTGAAAATATGTATCTTTGGAATAGTGCTCAAAATGACGAAGTAAGGCAAAATGAGTATTAGATTCGTGTTCCTCGTAAAAAATCCAAGGATTTGAGCCCCATATTGACTAGATTTGGCTAACTTTGGGTTTTGGTCCTTTTAAGGCCCCCCAAAACCATTATAGGGCAAACTCCACCAAACCTAGCCAATATGGGGCTCAAAATTTTGGATTTTTCATGGAGAATCCGAATCTGATAGTTATGTCACCGAAAAACTCAGTTTTCGTCACTTTGACCTAGTTTTTTTCTCAGTTTTTTTGAAATCTGAAGATAGAATAGTTTTCAGGTCTATCCGAGTTTTGTATGGTTTTTCTGACGAGATTTGATGAGTTTTGAGCCCCATATTGACTAGGTTTAGACCATTTTGAGTTTTATGGGGGTTAGGGGCCTGAAAATGACCAAAAATCAAAGTTAACCAAACCTAGTCAATATGGGGTTCAAAACCTTGGATTTTTCATGGGGAATCTGAATCTGAACTTTATTTTAGTCAAAAACACCTTTTTAGCGGTTTTCACATTTTTCCTGGGCTAAAATAGACCAAAAATCAAAGTTCACTAATTCTAGTCAATATGGGGCTCAAAACTTCGGATTTTTCATGAGGAATCTGAATCTGAGCTTCAATTTGGTCAAAAACGCTATTTTTCATGGTTTCCAGGGGTTTTTAGACTAGTTTTAGGCCCAAAAATAGGTCAAAAATAATTTTTTTCGAAACCTAGCCAATATGGGGCTTAAATCCTCGGATTTTTCGTAACTAAGACAACTAACCCTCTCATGTTTCGGTAATCCTCTAAACTCATCCATATACATTAACCACTCGGCACACCGTCTCATATTCTGTTCCCAATAGTAGAAAAAGTCACGGAATGTTGATGATCTTATGATTTCTGGGGTCGGGCTTTGATCCTCTCGAATTTTTTGAAGTGCAAATTCCATTTTTTGAAGTGTGTTTCGGCTTGTTAAGGCTTCAGGGAGCTGATGCTGGAAAACTCCTTATCTAATAAAAAACTCCCAAAATCTAAGGATTACTGTACCTGTTCCAATACCAATCTACTCTTTTTAATAATCTGAGCAACATCAATCAACCTCGAAACCACGCCATCGGAATCAATGACGTCATAGATCACCCGGCTACCGTACCTATTCTTGGCTAGCTCATGGTCAATACCTAAGCGTTGCGTGGGCGGGGCCTTCATTCCAACCTCTCTGCATTTCGCTAATCGACAGAATTTACATGGAAGCTCCGCCCCTTTTTGACAAGATTTTTTGGATTTTTTGCATTTAAATGGGGCCCGACGGGTTAGAGAGCGTCTGTAAAAAAATGAAATTTTTTTTTTTTTTTTTTTTGAAAAAATTGTTTTCCCTTATTTTTCTAAGACTAAGTCAAGCTCACCGAAAAAACATGGCACAGGCACGGCACGATTGAACACCGAAATTCAAACCATTCCCGTCTTTCCCGCAAACTAAGCATTTCGGCGGTGAATATTCTAGTTGAGACATGTTTTTTTGAGCAAAAGAAATTTAAAAAATTGGGAAATGACCTGACATAAAAAAAAAGAGATAGCGAGAGACAGCAGACGAAAGTCAGAGTTTTGAGCACACTTTTCGGGGGGAGTTGATGTTTGTTCAGAGCAACGAAACAGATTTAAATAACACCGTAGTTACGGGAAATCGGCTGAGGAAAAAAAAATAGAAGTACAAAAGTCGTGGTGGGACCCGATGCGCCTTTAAATTATTTTAATGTTTTCTAGGTTTTTCAGAGTTTTTAAAGATTTCCTTCAATTTTTAAATTTTTCAATTAATTTCCACCGTTTTAAATCGAGAATTGCTATAGAAACCTTTAAATTTGCCTGGAAAATAATAAATTTCCTGAAAAATAAAAAAAAATGAAATCGTGGCGAGACCCAAAAAACTTTTAAGCTATGCGCCTTTAAACTTTTTTTTGAATTATTATTTTTTTCGGAATTTCAATGGATTTTAATCGTTTTCCACCTATTTTTTTGCATTTTTTCTCATTTTTTTCGATAAAAATATTTATTTAATCCAGATGAAACGCCAAGCGACCTCAACTACCGAAGGAAACTCCCCAAAAATCGCCAAAACAGATATCGCGCTCTCCGCCGAAGACGTTCGAAACATCAGAAACAGCCCGGATATACAAAAATTGCATTTTTTAAAGATGAAGAATGGGAATGCATGTAAAAAAATTCAATTTTTCCTCTCAAAAAATGTTTTTATATAATTCAGATGATGTCGGCAAATTCCTCGGCGAGGGCATGTTCGGCTTAGTTATGGAGATCAGAAATCAGGTAAAAATGCCCTTAAAATCCGAAAAAATACAAAAAATTCCAGAAAAACGAGAAATTCGCCGCGAAAATGGTCAAAGCATCGGAAGAGAAGCCGGAAGTCTTGAAAATAGAGTTAGATGTAGGGTTTTATGCTGAAAATATGTAAAAATAGGGTTTTCGAGGTCGAAAAACCCCATTTTTCACTATTTTCACCCTTAAAAACCCCAAAAAATTGCAGATTCTCGAGAAAATCGCGCAGGAGCCACACGAAAACCTACTTCAACTGATAGGCACCGAACATCTCATCGCACCGCCCGTCTCGTTGAATGGAACTGTTATTCTCACTCGGGTTCTTGGACCCTCTCTTATGGATATTATTAATAGTATGGATTGGCTGTAAAAACGCCGTTTTTTGGGGTGAAAACGGGTAGAAAAAGGGTTATAAGGTCTAAAAAACCCTATTTTAGGTGGAAAATCGGTATTTTCATGGGTTTTTGGTCCGAAAAAGGCAGTTTCTAGCAAAAAAATCGCTTAAAAATAGCAAAATCCACCTAAAATCAAATTTATACACCAAAAATCCCTGATTTTTCGTGTAAAACCTCAGAAAGAACGATTTTAGCCCTAATTCCAGTCAAAACCGGTTTTTTTAAAAGAAAATTGGCTAGAAAAGGTGGTTTTAAGCCTAAAAATTATATATTTTCCTCAAAAATCTACTAAAATTGCTAGTTTTAACAAAAACTGCTTTAAAAACGGTAAAAATTATCTAAAAATGCTTTAAAAATCCTATTTTAGGCTCAAAAAACCCTATTTTCAAGCTAAAAACCCGATTTTTCAATGATTTTTGTTCTAAATTCATTGAAAAACACCTGGAAATACTCTTTCGAGCCGAAAAAATAGGGTAAAATCACTAGTTTTACCAAAAAATGCCTTAAAAAACGGTAAAAATCATCTAAAAATGATTTTAAAACCAATTTTTGGCTTAAAAATCACTTAAAAACCCTATTTTCAAGCCAAAAACCCGATTTTCCAATGATTTTTTCTATAAATTCAGGGAAAATCGGGGTTTTCAGTGGAAAAACACCTGAAAACCCTATTGTAAGCCTTAAAAAGTTCAATAAAATCGTTATTTTTAAGGAAAACACTAAAAAAAACCGATTTTTTACTTTTACACTGTAAAAACCCCGTTTTAAAGGGAAAGTAACAATTTTCTTAGGATTTTCAGCCTCTTTTAACCCCCTTATTTTCAGCGGTCACCGATCAACTCTCCAACACCGAAGAAGGAATCACATTCCCAATCCACACGATCCGTAACGTCGGTCGTCAAACAGTTCAAGCGATGCTTCATCTGGAATCCCTTGGAATCTATCATTTGGATCTGAAACCAGAGAACGTCTACTTTTTCGGCGGAAAATTCGAAACGAGACACGTCGATTCGACGTGGTTATCGATTGAAATGGCTGATGAACGGATTCAAATCGGAGATTTTGGATGCTCGAAATGGCATGAGGGGCAGGGTGAAGTGGTCAAAGCAACGTTGGTACAGACACAGAATTATCGGGCACCCGAGATATTTATGGGTGAGAAATGTGGTTTAGAGGTGGAAAAAAACGAAATTCGTCTAGAAATCACTATTTTTAAGTCAAAAAAGCCTATTTTTCATCGTGAAAATCATTTTTTCAAGCAAAAAAAAGTGATTTTTAATCGAAAAACCCAAAATTTGACTAGAAATTCCTTATTTTTCGGTCAGAAAGTGATTTTTGAGTAAAAAAAAACCCATTTTCAGCCAAAAAAACTCAAAATTTGTTTGAAATTGCCTATTTTTAGGTCGAAATGCATTATTTTTAGCTGAAAAAAAGCGGATTTTTTGGCCGAAAACCCCAAAATTCGTCTAGAAATTCCTTATTTTTGGGTCAGAATGTGATTTTTGAGTAAAAAAAAACCTATTTTCAACTAGAAAAGCCCAAAATTCCTCTGAAAATCACTATTTTTCAGTCAAAATGCATAATTTTCATCGTGAAAATCCTTTTTTCAAGAAAAAAAAAGTGATTTTTAGCTGTAAAAGTTTCGGAAAACCCCAGACTTTGTCTAGAAATCCCTATTTTTGAGTCAGAAAGTGATTTTTTGTTAAAAAAAATTCTATTTTCAGCTAGAAAACCCCAAATTTTGTTCAAAATTTCCTATTTTAGATGGAAAATCGAAGTTTTTGAAGGAAAAACCTACGTTTTTAGCCAAAAAAGCCCAAATTTCGTCGAAAATTCACTATTTTCAGTGAAATGAACCTATTTTTGAGTCGAAAATGACCATTTTCAGTCAAAAAACCTTAATTTTAGTTGAAAATCGCTATTTTTGGGCTTATTTTCCCCCACTTTTCGGAAACTTTTCCCCAAAAACTAATCTTCCAGGCCTCCCACACAGCACAAAATCGGATGTATGGTCGTTCGCGGCGATTCTCGCCGAAATGTACACGGGACAATTGCTCTTCTATGGAACTCATGATTCGGAAACTGAACAAGCACAATTCGAATTAATGCAGAGAGTTATGATGACAATGCCGAGTCGAAGAATGTGGAAAGAGGCTGCCGCATTGGAGTAAGGGGTTTGAGTGGAAAAAAGACGGAAAAATGTGTATTTCTCACTGAAGTCTGCAATTTCCTGTCAAAAATTGGATTTTTGCCTGAAAAATCTGGGTTTTAAGCCAAAAAAAGTGAATTTTTTATTGAAAATCCCTAATTTTTCATCTGAAAAACCTCAAAATTTGTCCAAAATCCGCAATTTCCAGCCAAAAAACTTCAAAATTTCGACAAAAACCTTTTTTATGCCAAAAAATTAAATTTTTTATTAAAAATCCCTATTTTTCGACCAAAAAACCCTAATTTTTAAATTAAAATCTGGATTTTTGTCGAAAAACTTGGATTTTCAGCTTAAAATTGGATTTTTAAACCAAAAATCTGCATTTTCAACTGGAAAAGACCTAATTTTGACTGAAAAATCGTATTTTTTGGTTTGAAAACCTTATTTTTGACGAAAAACCTAGATTTTTCGGTCAGAAACTCCATTTTTAGGCAAAAAAACATGTTTTTAATTCAAAAAACTCAATTTTTAGGTCAAAAACCTACTTTTTTTAAGCCAATAATCCCCATTTCCAGATCGAAAAAGATCGTGTACATAGAAAAATCGCGAAGTTATCGAATGGCGAAACTGGTGACAAAAATGGAGCCAACCCTGATCCTTCACGAGAATATCCGACGAAACGACGTGCTCGCCGTTCCATTGTTCATCTTTTTGGAATACGTGCTCATTTTCGATCCGATCCATCGTCCATCGTTTCAGCAAGTCGTCGAACACAAATTTTTTAATTGATTTTTTTGAATTTTTTCATGTAATTTATTGATTTCTGTTCATTTTTTCTCTGTTCAAATTGATTTTGCCCCGTTTTTTTCTTGAATTTCCCATTAAAATCTCCCATTTTTCTTAAAAAATCCCCCAAAAATCACTATTTTATTCTCTAAATTCGAATCAAAAAATGTACACGTGTTTCTCTTTTTTCTAATTATTCCAAATCAAATACTAAACGATTCGCCGCAACCGCACGTCCCTTTAATATTCGGATTTCGAAACACGAATTCGGATGAGAGTTTATCCGTGACGTAATCCATTTCGGAGCCGAGTAGGGAGAGTTGGGCTTTCGGTTCGATCCACACTTTTATTCCGTCCTGAAAAATTGGATTTTAGGGGGGAAATGGGGTTTTTAGGTCTGGAAATGGTATTTTTAGCTTAAAAATAGGTTTTTAACCTTTACAAATGGATTTTAAACTGGGAAATAGCGATTTTTAGGTGAAAATCATGAATTTTCTTGATTTTTAGTCCAAAAATAGGGTTTTTTCAGCCAAAAATTGAAATTTTTCATTAAGAATTTGTTTTTACTTTAAAAAAATGGGTTTCCGACAGATAATAGCGAATTTTAGATAAAAATAATAAGTTTTTCGTGGTTTCAAGGTTAAAAACAGCTGAAAATCCTGTTTTTAAGCCTAAAATTGATATTTTTAGCTTAAAAATAGGTGTTTTTACTAGAAAAATGAGTTTTTCCAGCAAAAACTGGGTTTTAGACCATAAATAGTGATTTTTTAGTGAAATAATGGATTTTTCATGACTCCTTTGATAAAAAATCGGTTAAAAATCGAGTTTTTAAGCTTAAAATTGACTATTTTAGCTTAAAAATGAGGTTTTGAGCTTAGAATTTTCATTTTTAGTGGAAAACCGAATTTTTTAAGAAAAAAACTGGGTTTTTGACGATAAATAGTGATTTTTCAGTGAAAATAATGGATTTTTCATAATTTTCTATTAAAAAATCGACGAAAATCGAGTTTTTAAGCCAAAAATCCGATTTTTCAGCAAATTTTCGTGATTTTTTCATATTTTCTGGTAAAATCTCGAATTTTAAGACTTTTTAAGCTGCCCACCTGCTCAACTTCCTCATCAAACTTCTGTTTCTCTCGGGCGTATTCCAGTGTATACGTCAACCCGTTGCACCCTTTTTGTCGGACTCCAATCTGCAATTTTCAGGATTTTTCTCGATTTTTCTCCTTTTTTTCGTGAATTTTCACAATTTTCCACAAGAAAAACTCACTTTCAAGGCGTTCGCATCGTTTTGTTGCGATAAAAGTACTCGTATTCTGCTGACCGCTTCATTTGTGAGGGTTAGAGCCGCTCTGAAACTTTTTCGGGGGTTTCCATCAATAATCTCTTTTTTACCTGGTCTGTCTAGCTTTTAGAGCTCCTTTAACGACTCTCGCAGTGGCTCCACCGATTTTTGACATTTAGAAAATAGTGAAAATCTCGAGAAAAGTCTAAAAAATGACGAAAAATCCCGACAACGATGCTTCGAAATTCCGGGCGCGCGTTGTTTAGTGCACGTGGTTTTTCAGAGAATTTCTCTAGAAAACCGGTTTTTTCGAATGTTTCTGGATATTTCATCACTCCTTATTGATTTCTTTTTTATCAAAAATCATTTTAAGTCTAAAACCAACTCTTAAAGTCTTGGAAATCCGGGGCTGCCTGATAAATTTTGAGTTACCAACGACACTCCGAAATCCCGGCTTTGCGCAGTGTTTATCGTAAATCTACCCCGATGGCAGATGTCTCCTGAAATCTCCGCCCAACCGGAAAGCCTAAAATCATCGGTTTTTCTTCGATTTTCCCCCATTTTTCTTCTCAAATACCCATTTTCCATCATTTTAAGTCGAATAAAACTAAAATTTCCTCTCAAAACCCCTTAAAAAAGTTGAAAATCCTCTTTTTAACTAAAAAAATTCCGAAAAATCCAAATTTTTTCTAGAATGACGGCCACATTAACCGATGATATAGTGGCGACGGTGTTGGAGTCGATCGAAGACGCGAAGAAATTCGATGATGATGAGGAGAAGGCGGCGATTATCAAGGTTGAGGCTAACCAGTTTTTTAAAGGTATTAAGGGTAGAGGGGGTTAAAATGGTTGGTTTAGAAGCTAAAAATATGCTAAAAACACTAAAAAACACTGAAAAAACTTAAATTTTGACCCTAAAATCATGATTTTTGGTGAAAAATTGCTATTTTTCGGGTTTTTTTCTATTTTCAAGGAAAATGGCCATTTTTAGCCATTAAAAACCCTAAAAAACCCATTTTTCCACCCAAAAATTCCCAAAAACCCCCTCCAGATCAAGTATACGACGTGGCAGCCGATCTCTACTCAGTCGCCATCGAACTCCACCCAACAGCCGTTCTCTACGGTAATCGAGCCCAAGCCTATCTCAAAAAAGAGCTCTACGGAGCAGCGTTGGAGGACGCTGACAATGCCATCGCCATTGATCCATCATATGTCAAAGGATTCTATCGGAGAGCCACTGCCAATATGGCCCTGGGCAGGTTTAAGAAGGCGTTGACCGATTATCAGGCTGTTGTTAAGGTAATTTTTTGGGTTTTGGTTGAAAAAAGCGGTTTTTCGTGAAAAATTACCCAAAAAACCCCGATTTTCAAGCCTAAAACCCTTGTTTTCGCGTTAAAAATACGTTTTTCAAGCCAAAAATGACACTTTTAGGCTTTACTTTGGACTAAACCCCCCATTTTTAGGCTAAAAATTGCGTTTTTACACCTAAAAAATACTTATTTTACTATGAAAATAACAATTTTTAGCTAAAAAAAAAGGTTTCTAAGTCAAAAAACCCAATTTTTGAGCCTAAAATCCGATTTTAAGCCGAAAAATCCCAAAGTATTGCTTAAAAACCTCTATTTTTAGCTATAAATCCAAATTTTGACCGGAAAATCTTGATTTTAGACTCAGAAGCTATATTTTAGACTTGAAACCGGTTTTTAGGCCGAAAAATCCTATTTTTATGCTTACAAACCATATTTTTAGTCTTAAAAATGCTTATTTTGGGGTAAAAACCACATTTTTAGGCTTAAAACTGCATTTTCATACTGAAAAACCACTTTTTAAGCCAAAAACCACATTTTTAGGCTCGAAAACCACATTTTTTGCTTAAAAACTGCATTTTCATGCTGAAAATCCACTTTCTGAGCTGAAAATGACATTTTTAGTTTCGAAAACCACATTTTTAGACTTTAAAATACCATTTTTCAGCGAAAAATCACATTTTTATGTTAAAAATCCACTTTTCCAGCCAAAAATGACATTTTTAGGCTAAAAAACCACTTTTTAAGCCAAAAACCCCCTATTTCCAGGTAGTTCCCAACGACAAAGACGCTAAAGCGAAATGCGAGGAATGCCAAAAAATCGTACGTCGTCAGAACTTTTTGGCCGCAATTTCGACGGATCACGACAAGAAAACAGTGGCTGAGACTTTGGATATCACTAAAATCGCTATTGAGGATTCGTATGAGGGGCCACATTTGGAGGATAAGGTTTGTAAGAGAAAAATTGAATTTTTGGCTTTAAGAGGCCTAAAAATGACCAAATGGCTCGAAAAAAGATTGAAAAACTCGATTTTTATGTCTAAATCCTTGAAAAATGACTAAAACCCCCATTTTCAGTTCAAATTTGGCTTAAAATCTCTCAAAAACCCCGATTTTTGGCTCTAAAACTCCCATTTTTCCAGATAACCCGTGAATTCATGATGGAATTGGTTCAAAAATTCAAGGCTCAAAAGAAATTGCACAAGAAATACGCGTTCAAAATGCTCCTCGATTTCTATAATTACGTGAAATCTCTTCCGACAATGGTTGAGATTACTGTACCCGCCGGGAAGAAATTCACAATTTGTGGAGATGTTCATGGACAATTCTATGATTTATGCAATATTTTTGAGATTAACGGGTTCCCCAGTGAGACTAATCCTTATGTAAGTTGCATTTTTGATGGGAAATGGGGATTTAGGCTCTAAAATAGTTGAAAATGGCTAGAAAATCTGGATTTTCAGTCAAAAAGTCATATTTTAGCTAAAAAATGTCATTTTTAGCTTTAAAACGCGTCTTTTCAGCTAGAAAATCACGTTTTTAAGCTCTGAAACCTCTGAAAATCGTATTTTCATCGAAAAATCACTATTTTGACTATAAATTACCCTTTTCAGCTGAAAAATGACATTTTTATTATCGAAAACTGCTATTTTAGCTGAAAAATCACATTTAAGAGCTTTAGAACCTCTCAAAATACCTTTTTTCTGGAGAAAAAACCATATTTTTACGGAAAAACGACTTTTTCAGAGCCTAAAACCTCTATTTTAAATGAAAAATCGTATTTTTAAGCTCTAAAACCTCTAAAACCCCTAATTTTAGACTTAAAATATCGATTTTATCTCAAAAATTACATTTTCACCGTCTGAAACCTTTAAAAAATGGGATTCCAGCCTTAAAAATGGTTTTCCCAGTGATGAAAAAACTATTTTTATTGGAAAATCACATTTTTAAGTTCTAAAATCATTATTTTAGCTGAAAAATCACATTTTTAGGACCAAAAACCACAGTTTTAGATGAAAAACCACTTTTTTAAGCTCTAAATCCTCTAAAAAATCCCATTTTCCAGTTGTTCAACGGTGATTTCGTGGATCGTGGCTCATTCTCCGTCGAAACCATTTTCACAATGATCGGATTCAAATTACTCTACCCAAATCATTTCTTCATGTCACGTGGAAACCATGAATCTGATGTGATGAACAAAATGTATGGATTCGAGGGAGAGGTCAAAGCGAAATATACTCAACAAATGAGTGATATGTTCACGGAGACGTTCTGTTGGTTGCCGTTGTGTCATTTGATTAATAATAAGATCTTTGTGAGTCTTTTTATTCGAAAAATTGGGAAAAATAAGCCAAATTTCGCTAAAAATGGCTGAAATTAACCTATTTTTCCAGATAAAAATCCAATTTCTAGATCAAAAACCTCTTTTTCTAGCTTAAAATCGACTTTTTTAGGTCGAAAATACCTTTTTTAAGCTCAAAAACTATTTTTTCTAGGTTAAAATCCACTTTTTCGGCTTAAAACCCTCATTTTAAGCTAAAAATCTGTTTTTTTTCGGTCAAAAACCCTAAAAAATCGAAATTACCTGATTTTGAGATAAAAATCCAATTTCTAGGGTTAAAATCCACTTTTTCTAGCATAAAATCGATTTTTTAAGTTAAAAAGTCTTATTTTAGGCTCAAAACCCCATTTTTCAAGCTTAAAATCCACTTTTTTTGGCTTAAAACTGACATTTTTACCTCCAAAACCCCATTTTAATCATTTCCATCTTCTAGGTGTGCCACGGCGGTCTATTCCGTGAAGACGGTGTGACACTCGACGATATCCGCAAAACCGACCGTAACCGTCAACCACCAGACGAGGGAATCATGTGTGATCTTTTGTGGTCTGATCCACAGCCAATCAACGGAAGGAGCCCTTCTAAAAGAGGTGTCGGATGTCAATTTGGACCGGATGTTACTTCGAAATGGTGTGAAGCGAATGGAGTTGATTATGTGGTTAGATCGCATGAAGTGAAGCCAGAAGGGCATGAATCTCATCATAATGGACAGTGTTATACTGTGTTCTCAGCTCCCAATTATTGTGATCAGATGAATAATAAGGGAGCGTTTATTACGATTACCGGGGATAATTTGTCGGTGAGTTATGGGTACAGTAATCCCATAGATACAGTAGTCCTGGATCTAGGTACCGTAATCCTAGATAACTACAGTAGCCGAGCCTATATTAGTCCTCTAAGAAGCTACAGTAATCCTCTCGATACCGTAACCGTATCAAACTACAGTAATCCTTTATCTAACTACAGTAGTCCCCTAGCTATCGTAATCTTAGAAACTACACTTTATCTAGATACCGTAATCCTCTAGGTTCAGCTACTTCCTTGAACTACAGTAATCCCCTAAGCCACGCCCTCTTTCCCTCCCCTTCCTTAACTTTTTCCAATTTTCCAGCCCCGCTTCACCGAATTCGACGCCGTCCCACACCCGAAACTTCCACCAATGGCCTACGCGAACAGTCTCTTTGGATTTAATTAGGCCACGCCCCCTTTTTCTCAATGTGATCCCGCCCCCTTTTTCAAATTCCTCTCTCTTTTTTTCTCACTTAAGCAGCCATGGTCCTACCTCTTTTTTTAATGAATTACGAGGACCTTTTTTTGACCACGCCCCCATTTTTGACTCCGCCCCCTTTTTTGTTAATTATATTGCGTTAGAAATGTTATCGTTTCCCCGATTTTTTTTTTGAATTTTTTGATTTTCTCTCGTTTTTCATTCCCTCTCTCTCTCTCTCTCCCTCAAAAAGCAATATTTTCAAATATTTATTGCAGAAACAGTACTGTTCTCCCACCCCCGTTTTGACATGTTTCTTAGTTTTTTTGAAAATCCTCTTTGATTGTTTTTTGGACTCCTCTCGGACAATTTTTTTTTTGAAATTTTCAAAATTAAGAAAATTTATACATAGAGAATAATAAACAACGAAAAGGTATAACATTTCGCCTTTTCTCTTTTCCCCCTCTCTACCTGCTTTTCCCCCCTTTCTAAACAAACAAAACTCCCTGCATTGGACGATGTATTTGCATACATCGTAACGTTTCCATCTCTCTTTTCCACCCATGAGTCATATTTACATGCATTGGAATAGCTTTTTATTGATTATTTTTGGGGAATTTAAGTTAAAATAAGCTTTTTTCAGCCTGACTGGCCTTTTTTTAGGATAAAAATGGGGTTTTAGCTTGAAAATAGGGTTTTTAAAGTGAATAATTGGGTTTTTCTAGGTTTTTTTTTTTTGAGTTTTTTCCTATTTTTAGTGAAAATATCTAGATTTGAGGCTATTTTTGGGGTTTTTGACTAGCTTTTATGGGGTTTTAAGCTATCTTATACTAGAAATCAATTTCTGAATTTGGTAAAACTCGATTTCATGGTATGTTGTCTTTGGAGCGCATTTACTGGCCTTAGAATTTATTTTTGTAGATTGACTCAGTTAGAGAAAATATAGATCTTGTTATTCTGCAAATTTTAAGCCAAAGTTGAGCTGAAAATATTGAACAAAGTTATGGTATTTTGAAAAAAAATCGAAAAATCAATTTTTCACAAAATTTAAAAAATGCATAACTTTTTCAGATATCAGGATTTCCAGCTGGATTTTGGCTCAAAAGATGCAGAATTTCAAGATCTACATTTTCTTTAACTGAGTCAAATCACCAAAATCAATTCTAGAGGTAGTAAATGCGCTCTAAAGACAAAACACCCTAAAACCGGGTTGGTTGTCAATTGGAGCGCCCTTACTGACCTTAGAATTAATTTTCAGAACTTGACCCAGTTAGAGGAAATGTGGACCAAAAAATTCTGCGTTTTTTGAGCTAAATTTCAGCTGAAAATATTGAAAATGAAAATAGTTATGGTGTTTTGAAAAATGTTGAAAAATCAATTTTCACAAAATTTCAAAAATTCATAACTTTTTCAGATTTCGAGAATTTCAGCTGAATATTGGCTCAAAATGTGCAGAATTTCAAGATCTACATTTTCTTCAACTGAGTCAAATTACCAAAATCATTTCTAAGAGTAGTACATGCGCTCTAAAGACAACATACCCTAAAAACGGGTTGATTGTCATTAGGGTGCCTTTATTGACCTTAGAATTCAATTTGGTGACTTGACTTAGCTAGGGAAAATGTAGATTTTAAAATTCTGCAAATGTAAAGCCAAAGTTGAGCTGAAAAAATTGAAAATGAACAAAGTTATGGAATTTTGAAAAAAGTTGAAAAATAAATTTTTCACAAAATTTCAAAAAATCATAACTTTTAAAATTTTCATTATTTTTGATTGATTAAAAAACGAAAAGATGCAGAATTTCAAGATCTACATTTTCTCTAGTTAAGTCAAATCACTAAAATCAATTCTAAGGTGAGTAAATGCGCTCTAAAGACAATATACCCTAAAACCGGGTTAGTCTTCATTGGAGCTCATTTACTGACCTTAGAATTGATTTTCAGAACTTGACTCGGTTAGAGGAAATGTAGATCTTGAATTTCTACGTCTTTTAGGCCAAAATTCAGCAAAAAATCTTGAAATTGAAGAAAGTTATGACATTTTGAAAAAAAAAAACATTTTTTTCGATTTCTAATTTTTCTTCAATATTTTTTCTATCCACTTTTTCAGCCATTCTTAAACTATTTTCAGCCTTTTCAAAAAAAATGCCAAAATACCAACAAGACAATCCCCGGAGAGTTTACTCTCCGGTCCCTCCACCTTCATTTCATACTGGAAGAACGACGGCTTCAAGTGATATGTACACGTATACTACTGATACTAAGTAAGTTTTTTTTATGGGAAATTGTCTGAAAAATCTGAAAATTTTAGGTTTTTGAGAAAAAATTGATTTAAAAAATTTGAAAAAAAAATTTTTTTTGAAAATTTCAAAAAATCCTAACTTTTTTATTTTTCATTATTTTCAGCTAGAGTATCGTATCGATACGATTATCGACACTTTTTTGTCGACATCCACTTTGATGAAGTCGATTAAATTGTCGTATCGATAAACACGATCATCGACGATAATCGACTTTTATCGGTTATGAATCGACAACCTTTCGACAATAATCGACAACAAGTCGATTAATTTTTGACTGTTGTCGACAATTGCCGATAATAATCGATTGTTTTTCCACATTTTGTCGATTATTGTCGACACGATTATCAAATGCAAACGCGCTCCATTGGAAAATTTTTAAGAGGGAATTCAAAGCATCAATTTTCTTTGTCTTTATCAGTTTCCAAAGTCAAATTTGACAGATTTACCAATTATTTGTTGTTTTCAAGATTTTTTTTTTCTTAAAAATGTTTAATTCGTTGTTTTATTCATATATTTGTTGTTAGTTCCAGAAATTCGATTCAACTCCAAATGAATTCTTTGCAGATGAGCTCGAAGAACGGTTCCGTGGCGTGGTTGTTTTTTGAGAAACTTCCATTGACAGCTGAAAGGGAACGATATGTGAAGTGTAAAAGATGTAATTCGACACAAAAATTCTACGGTTCGACGACGATGATGATTAAGCACATTGAAAATGTGCACAAAGACGAGTTGAAGAATAAAGAGAAAACGTCGAATTCGAACAGAATCATTATGAATCGCAGCACCGCATCTCAACATTCAGAAGCAACGGAAAATTTGGTTTTGTAAGCAAAATTTAATGAAATCGATTCTAACTTTTTATTTTTAACAGGTGTATGAGTACTGCGAATCTTTCGTTCCGACTCGTCAAAAATGAGTACTTCCAGAAGTTCGTTCATTGTTTGGATGATGGTTTCGTGTTGCCATCTCCAGAAGGAATACGTCGATTGTTGAAGAATAATGGAGATTTGTACCGTCGAAAGATGCAAGAGGAGACAAAATACATGGATGTAATAATCATATGACTAACCGTAATAGATTAATATTACTTTATTTCAGCGATGCTTCATAACAATGGATGGATGGGATGGCAATTTCGAAAAGCACGGCTTGTACGCCGTATTCGTTTATTATGTGGATACGGATTTTTCGAGGAAGAAGGGGGTCAGTTATCAATATTTTTTTAAAAAAATTTCAAAATGTTTTCAGTTCTTGGGACTAAAGCAGATAAGCGGGGCAGCAACAGCAGGAAATATTGGTAATATGATAACCGAGTTGCTGAACGATTATGAGATTGACTTTGGAAAAGTTATTGGAGCAATCTGTGATGGTGGATCGAATCTAACGTCTTTTTTGAGAAGGAACGATCGATATCAGTAAGAGAACAATGTTTACTCAAATAACTTTTTGTTTTTAGCCTTCATTGCTGTGCTCATTCGATCGCTCTTATTATCAAAGCATCTGTAGAAGTCCCAACAATCAAGATGATTTTTACAAAAATCAATAATCTAGCTTCACATTTATCGCGTTCAAAGGCAGACAGAGATGCATTTCGAGCGTAAATTTTTGCTAACTTTTTTTATAAACCTGAAAGTTACTCTTGCAGAAGATCGAAGACGGTGAAAACTGCTGGACGCATTCCATTGCCATTTTCATGCACGAGGTGGGGTGGAGCAGTCATGTTAGCGAAATCATATTTGGACCATGTAAGACAAGCTACTTTTTTCTCATCAAAAACATTGAATTCAGTATGAAAGTATCATCGTCATTCAAAAATTCCAAGATTTTTTATTGTGCGACGACGAGAAGACAATTCTTGAAGATTTCCTTCGATTGACTTCTCCCTTCTTGGAAGCAATCCATCTATCGGAGGCTGATGAAACGTTCGCCTCTGAAATTCTGGTGACTTTTGCTAGTTTATACGAGAAAATTCTCGAAGAGATAGATCAAAGAAAGCTACTTGTCAGAGTGCTTCTGACAGAAACGAGAAAGAGGTTAACCTTTTGATTTCCGATATAGAATAAATTCATTTTTATTTTAGGTATTTCTCTTATTTGGATAACGATGTGGCTCTTTTGGCACTTTTTGTTGATCCTCGTTTTTCGTATGTCGACGAAATCCTCCGTACAGTATCATGGGTTGAAGTTGAAGAAATGGCAGAAAAGTATTGCGGTATGCAGTTTGAAATATGAAATTTTAATATAGTCAAGTGTATACTTTCAGAGAGTTTTCAAGTTTTGAAAGATGCACCAGTTTCTTCTTCAGAGCCACCGGCGAAAAAGAGACAGAATCAAGAGTCATTTGTATCGAAGTTTTTGAGCTCTAAATGTGAATCTGTGTCAAATGAGTCCACAAAGGTGATATTTGAGTTTTTCTTAATTATAATCGGAAAATTTCAGAGTGAAATAGTTGCTTATAAGGCCATGTTATTTTCGTCGAGGCCTTCTTTTGGATCTTCTCCACTTCAGTTCTGGATCGGCCATGCAAAGAGGTTTCCGAAATTGTCCATTCTTGCTCGTCACATGTTATCGCTTCCTCAATCATCAGCTCAAGTAGAGCGCCTGTTTAGGTGAACTCAGAAATTTATTAGCTTTGAAAAATTCAATTTTCAGCCACGCTGGGAATATCGTTAATTCCACGCGGAGGAATAGGATGCTTCCACGGACACTGGATGATCTACTCCTGAATTCTGCCATCGCCGATCTGAAGCAAGTTTTCGCATTTTTCCGCTTTCAAAAAATTGATTATGTTCAGATTAGAAGGCCACGCTCCAGACGAACGACCAGACGAAGACAATATCGATACAGAGGAAGAGGAGGATATTTTGGAGTATGTTAATTTGTCCCCAAAACGTCACCGATCTGCCAGTTGTTGAGAAATTGTTATATTCCGATTTTCTTTTTTTATAGCTATTGTATCCTTTAAATTGTTGTTTTCTCTTGTTTTTACGATTTTTTTCGGATTCCAAATTTTAATAAATTGAAAGACCATTCTATTTTAAAAAAGAAAAAACGATTTTTCTCTCTAAACAACGGTGAAAATCTTTCTTTTCAAAAATGAATACGAATATAACTATTTGAATTCCCTCCACAAACTTAGTTCGATGGAGCGCACTTGAAGTCAATAATCGTGTCGACAATAATCGACTACCAACGATGTCGTAGCGATTATTGTCGACACTTATCGATTAAAATCGGCATTTAATCGACACTTTGTCGATTACTGTCGACAAGAGTCGATAGAAATCGACAAACTATCGTGTCGATTAAATTTCGATTATAATCGAAAAATTGTCGATTAAGTGTCGATAATAGTCGATAAGTGTCGATACGATTTTTCCGATTATAATCGATTTTGTCGACACGACACTTTTTCGATACGATACTCTATTTTCAGCTAAAATTTAGCTCAAAAAGCGCAGAATTTTTCGATCTACATTTTCTCCAATTAAGTCAAATCTCTAAAATCAATTCTAAGGTCAGTAAATGCGCTCCAATGGAGACTAACCCGGGTTTAGGGTATATTGTCTTTAGAGCGCATTTACAGGCCTTAGAATTGATTTTGGTGACTTGGTTCAATTAAAGAAAATGTAGATCTTAAAATTCTGCGTCTTTTCGTTTTTTAATCATCCAAAAATAATAAAAACTAAAAAAGTTATGAATTTTTGAAATTTTCCAAAAAAAAATTGTTTTTTTTTTTGAAAAACCTAAACCACCAAAAACCTTGAATTTTCCAGCACAACCGACCCGGAATACGGTGACCGTGCTGGTTGCGGCACGTGGGCTAAATACGGTATCTTCACCGCCAACATCGTTTTTATGATAGTCGGTGGCCTTCTTCTAGCCATGGGTATCTGGTTAAGAACCGATTCTCGGTTTAGGAATTTTATTAGTGAACGGTACGTCTATCTGGAAATTGCTCATAATAAAAAAATAATTTTTAAAGGTACCGCCAGGCCGTGGAAGACGCATTTTGGGAGGCGCCAACCTTATTCGCTTTTTCTTATATTATCATTGTGATGGGCGCGGTGATGATAGTTGTAGCTATGCTAGGTACAGTAACCCATAGACTACAGTAATCCTTACAGTATTCCAGGTTGCTGTGGGATCACCGGTCGTTCTCGATTATTCCTTATTATCTATTCAATGGTAGTATTTTTATTGCTCATCGCTACATTGAGCTGTGGAATTTATTTACTTTACAAAAAAGATGGGGTGAGTACAGTAATCCTTAGCTACAGTAATCCAGCACCTAGCTACCGTAACCCTTTCCAGCTCGACGTGGAACTCTCTGACGCCTTAAACTATATGGTACAACACTACTACATGGGTCCTGGAGTGGTCCAAGAGGCTTTGGATAAGCTGCAGACCACTTTTCGGTGTTGTGGTAAGCTACAGTAATCCTTGAAGCTTAGCTACAGTATCCTTTTTCCCAGGAAACGCTGGATGCTCAGACTTCCGAATGTTTCGACAAGATATCCCGAGATCTTGTGATATTCGATGTGATGGGTGTCATTTTAGGTAGGCTACAGTAATCCCTAGCTACAGTAACCCAAACATTTCCAGGATTATGGTAGCCCTGCGAATCGGATTCTCGGTCACTTTGATAGTATTCTCAGCTGTAGTCCTATGTCAACTTGCTACTATCTGTTTCGCCCTTTATTTCGTTTTTATGAGAAAGAAAGAGATTAAAATAGTGAGTTACCGTAATCCTTGAACTACAGTAACCCAAAGTATCCCAGATTTACGTGGAAGAACGAAGGAGGCGTCCTAGCCATCGGTTAACCCGGGACACCTTAAGGGATCATGATCTACCGTTTCAATTGCATCCGAAGAATCCAAGGAAATATTATTAAGTATTTGAAAAATGATCTAATTTTCTTGTTTGTATATAAATTTTGATGATTTTGAAGAAATTTAATTTTTGAACGGGTTTTTAAATGATGAATAAATATTGAATTTTCCAAAATTGATATCTTTTTTATTTTTCATTATTTTCAGGTCAAAAATAGCTGAAAAGATGTAGAATTTCAAGATCTACATTTTCCTTAATTGAGTCAAGTTCTGAAAATCAATTCTAAGGTTAGTAAATGCGCTCTAATGAGACCTACATCAGTTGTAGGGTATGTTGTTTTCAGAGCGCATTTACTGACCTTAGAAATGGTTTTTGTATTTCAACACAGTTGAAGAAAGTGTAGATCTTAAAATGCTGCGTCTTTTCGTTTTTTAACCATCCAAAAATAATGAAAACTAAAGAAGTTATGGAATTTTGAAAAATGTTGAAAAATCAATTTTTCACAAAATTTCAAAAATTCATAACTTTTTCAGATTTCAAGATTTCCAGCTGAATTTTAGCTGAAACTGAGCAGAATTTCAAGATCTACATTAAAAAAAAAACAAACCTGTCTTATTACAAAAATCGATTCTAAGGTAAGTAAATGTGTTCCAAAGACAACTAACCCAGTTTTAGGGTATATTGTCTTTAGAGCGCATTTACTACCCCTAGAATTAGTTTTGGTATTTTGACACAGTTGAAAAAAGTGTCGATCTTAAAATTCTGCGTCTTTTCGTTTTTTAACCATCCAAAAATAGTGAAAACTAAAAAAGGTACGAAATTTTGAAAATTGTTGAAAAATCAATTTTTCACAAAATTTCAAAAATTCATAACTTTTTCAGATTTCAAGATTTTGAGCTGGATTTTGGCTCAAAAGATGTAAAATTTCAAGATCTACATTTTCTCTAACTGAGTTAAATTACCAAAATGAATTCTAAGGGTAGTAAATGCGCTCCAATTGACAATCAACCCGGTTTTCGGGTATATTGTCTTTAGAGCGCATTTACTACCCTTAGAATTAATTTTGGTAACTTGACTCAGTTAAAGAAAATGTAAAGCTTGCAATTCTGCGTCTTTTCGTTTTTTAACCATTCAAAAATAGTGAAAACTAAAAAAGTAATGAATTTTTGAAATTTTCAAAAAAAAATTTTTTTTGAAAATGTTTTTTTTTCCAATCTCCTAACAAAATCTCACAAAATCTTTCTTTTTTTCTGAATTTTTTCCCTTTCTAGATCATTTTCAGATATATTTTTCTAGAATCTTCCCTTCCCTTAGGGCCAGAGCAAGCGCGCCCCATCGCCAAGTCATGCGCTCTTAACACTCCCCGCTAAACAAAAAATATTTGTTTAAACTAACAAAAAAAAAGTGGAAAATAAACAATTAGTCATTCGTATGATAAAACTTCTCGTTTCTTCCATCTGATCAAAAATAGACGATAAAAATCAATGAAATTCTCCATTTTTCTTATCACATTGGTCGTTTTGACTGCTATTTCGACAGTGTCTACAGCTGACTTGAAGCAAATGGAGTGAGTTTTTCTTTTCTACTTGCTAATTGAAATTTAGGGATTTTAAGTAAAAAACAGTCGTTTTTAACAGATTTTTCAAGAAAATTCTGGATTTTTTGACCCAAAATCGGTACCAAAAAAAATTCCAAAAAAAAAATTATCCCAATTTTTTAATTTTTCCCTAAAACTAATATTTTCCAGTTCCCAACACCCCGCATTCACGCAAAACATCTCGCCGGAACACCTCCCCGGCTCCAATATGATTGGTGCGGGTAGAGGAAGAAGGGTACAGCAGTGGAAGAGTACTCAGGCTGCTAATGAAGGTAGACTTGAAATTTAGAACTTTTGAGTTATTTTTTTAGAATCAGGAGGTTAAGACGGTTTAGAAAAGTATAAACAAGGCGGGGTTTCAAAAATTCAATTTTTTTCCAAAAAATAGGTGTCATAAAAAAATAAATTTTCTACCGTGTCTTGGTCAATTTCGATTTTTACTTCGTGAAACCTAGAAATTCGGAATCAGGGGATTTTTCCGGTTCAGAAAAGTATAAACAAGGCGGGGTTTCAAAAATTCAATTTTTTTCCAAAAAATAGGTGTCATAAAAAAATAAATTTTCTACCGTGTCTTGGTCAATTTCGATTTTTACTTCGTGAAACCTAGAAATTCGGAATCAGGGGATTTTTCCGGTTCAGAAAAGTATAAACAAGGCGGGGTTTCAAAAATTCAATTTTTTTCCAAAAAATAGGTGTCATAAAAAAATACATTTTCTACCGTGTCTTGGTCAATTTCGATTTTTACTTCGTGAAACCTAGAAATTCGGAATCAGGGGATTTTTCCGGTTCAGAAAAGTATAAACAAGGCGGGGTTTCAAAAATTCAATTTTTTTCCAAAAAATAGGTGTCATAAAAAAATACATTTTCTACCGTGTCTTGGTCAATTTCGATTTTTACTTCGTGAAACCTAGAAATTCGGAATCAGGGGATTTTTCCGGTTCAGAAAAGTATAAACAAGCCTGGGTTTCAAATATTTCGAAAAATTGTCCGAGAGGAGTACAAAAAAGACAATTTTTGAAATTTTTGGAACCTAGCCATGATTATAGTTTTCTGAACCGGAATGACCCCCTGATTCCAAAAAACTAGGTCTCAAGACGTAAAAATCAAAATTGACCGGGTTACGGTAGTTTCTATGGCGTTAAAGTCAGTAAAACTACCGTAACCAGGTCAATATTGATTTTTACATCCTGAAACCTGGAAATGCAGAATCAGGGAGTCATTCCGGTTCAGTAAAGTATAATCAAGCCTAGGTTTCAAAAAAAAAATTAAAATTGTCCGAGAGGAGTACACAAATGACAATTTTTGAAATTTTTCGGAACCTAGCCTCGATTATAGTTTTCTGAACCGGAATGGCCCCCTGATTCCAAAAAACAAGGTCTCAGGTCGTAAAAATCAAAATTAGCCGAGTTACGTTAGAAAATGTGATTCCGTGGTGGGACCTAAAATATCAAATTTTTCGATTTTTTAAAAATAGGTCTTGATTATAGTTTTCTGAATCGGAATGATCTCCTGATTTTAATGGTAGCAATTTCATGCAGATCAGATCAAAACTAACCGGATAATTTCCTGATTTCTATCATCCAATCTAAACTATTTTTTCAGGAAATCACCAACCCCAACCTTCTCAACCACCTCAACAATCCCCTAATACTCAAAACTAAATTCAATAATAATTCATTACAATATTCATCATTAAATCATACAAAAATTTCGAATAAAACTTTCAAAAAATGGCAAAAATTGCACCCGTAATGTCAAAATATCCAACAGAAAAAAATTAAATTTCTAGAAAAAAAAATTGAAAGGGATGGGATGAAAAGAGATCAGTGGAAGAAAAAAAAATTCGGGTTTTCAAAAAAAAAATCTAAAAAACGACCCAATGTACAAAAATCATGAAAACCGCCAAAAAAATCGATGACGTCATCAAGGGATTACTGTAGTTACAGCGATCACCATAGCAAGAACAGAGCTGGACATCGCCCAGGGCAGGTGGATCGGTGGTGCGGGCTGGGTTGAAGAGGGCGGAGCGAGAGAGGGTTCGGCAGTGGTTCTGGAATAAAAAGTGGGCTAGAAAAAGGTTTTAGGGATAGGAAAAGTTTAAAAATGATGGAAATTCCAGAAAATTTGAGCTAAAAACTCGATTTCGGTAGAATTTCACTTGAAATCAAAATAGGCACATTTTGAAATTGCTATAACTCATCTGGGGTTAGAGATATCGAAAAAGTGTCAACTAATAAAATATTGATCGTAATAAGGGCTACATTTTCTTAGTTAACCACTTTTTGATAGCTCTCATGGGAACCAAGTTATGGAAGATTTAAAAAACTATTCAAAAAAGTCACTTTTCAAAATGTGATTTTTTGTTAACTTTTTGAAACTTTTATATCTCGGTTGCTATCAGTGCTACAAAGTTGTGATCAACTAACAAAATGTAGCCCTTATTGTGAGCAATATTTTGTTAGTTGACACTTTTTTGATATCTCTCACAAGAATCGAGTTATATCAATTTTAAAGAGCGTGCTAACTCAAATTGAAATATCTCTGCTAGTTTTGATCCAAATCGGATATTTTTGATATTTTTATATTCAGAATATTATTCCGCTTTATTTTTTTAACAAAAACTTACATTCTGATGAAACCGATGAGTTCTTAATGCAGATTGATTGAATCCATGCCTTAACACTCTATCTAAGCATCCCCTGATGTGTTTAAATCCGATGAAGACACCTGGAAATGGTTTTTTAAGAGATTTAGGACTTAAATTTTGTTTAGAAGTGCTCTTTTAATAGAGTTTTTCCTAAAAAATCCAAAAAATACCTGCTTCCACATCTGGCTCCATTAACGATACACATACACTACTACACATTACTGTTGGCATTCCACGCTCGCTATTTGGATCTCGACATCGATCAGTGAATACCTGTAAGGGCAATAAAATTTAAAAAACTGAAATGAAAATCAATAAAAATAGAGAAAAAATAGTTTTTCAATTTTTTCTACCTTCTTTATTAAATCCCGAAAGTATGGGGGTATACATTTTTTGTGTGTGTGTGTGTGTACGTCTGTCGCGCAACTTTCCGAGGCTCCTACTGAACCGATTTACTTCGTTCTTGGACTAAATGATCAGAAAAGTTGGCCGCATGACGCGCGACTTTTAAGATTCCCAAAATTCAAATTTTGAGTGCCTGTTTTTCAGGAAAAAGACCTATTTTAGTGCTTTTCATTTCTAAAATTCAGGGAATAAATACACGTTTTGCTGCGTGGTCAACTATGGAGAAGGATGTGAAATAATATGTTTGATTGGATTTCATTTTGTGTTGAAAATTATAAGACTCAACACGTGGCGCAGCCACGTCTAGCCTGGGCGCCCGAACGAGCGTAGCGAGTTCTGGCGACCGGGCTAGTTGTCAAAACCTAAAATTTTGAAATTTTCAGGAAAAAATTTTTTTTCGGAATCTAGTCATGATTATACTGTTCTGAACCGGCTTAACCTCCTGATTCCGAATCTACCAAAATTTCTAGCTAAAACTCAAAAGTGACCAAGTTACGGTAGAAAATGTGTTTTGGGTCCAACCACGAAACCACATTTTCTACCGTAATCCGCTTATTTTTGTTCCAAATTCAAAATTTTCAATATTTTCGGATTCAGGAGGTCAATATTTTTTCGGATTCAGGAGGTCAAGCCGGTTCGAATGAGTATAATCATGACCATATTTGAAATTTTTTATTTTTTGTACTCCTCGTGGACAATTTTTCAAAATTTTCGAAACCCAGGCTTGTTTATACTTTTCTGAACCGGAATGACCTGCTGTTTCCAATGGTATCATTTTCAAAGCTCAAAACTCAAAATTGACTGATTTAGAACAAAAGGAATTTTCCTGGCGGGACCCAAAATTTCTAAAATTTCAAAATTTTCAGAACCCAGCCTTGTTTATACTTTTCTGAACCGCCTTGATCTCCTGATTCCGAATCTACCAAAATTTTGAGGTAAAACTCAAAAATAACCGAGTTACGGTCAAATCTCCAAAAAAAATTTTTCGAAATTTTCAAAAAAAAAAATTTTTTTTTTAATCAGTTCAACATTTTCAAAATTATATTTTAGCCAACTATTCCAATAAAAAAACTCACTTTCGGATAGATATAAGTAGCCTGAAGATATTTCCAGCTGGTCTGATAGGACAGTGACATACATGAATAGCATTCGACTTGTCGTGGGATTGGGCCGGCGCCTGGAAATGTTGTAGTTTGTAGTTTTTGTAGTTTGTAGTCTTTGTGCACTTTTCCATGAGCTTTTCCCAGGCAGCACATAAAAATAAATCACTTTAATTTAACGGCCCCCCGTATCCCAGCCCCCAAGTGTAACCCAATTAGAACCCGATGATTTATAATCTCATACACATACCACCAGAAATTCTTCCGAAACTCTCATCGAAATTCGACAATTTCGATGGATTCGCTGCCCATGACGCCCATGATGACGTCATGAGTATGGAAACAAGTCGAATGATCATTGAGGCATCTGGAGAGAATTGGAGAGTTAGAGAGAGAGAGAGAGAGTGCAGAGAAAGCAGAGGAAGCAGAGAAAAATTGGATTTTAAATTTTAAAAAATAATTTAGAGAAAGTATGGCGGAATAAGAGAAAATGATATTGGTTAGAGGAGGAAAACTACAGTAATCCGGGGAAATTTGACCTGGGACTTTTGAAAATGATATTTTTGGAATCAGGAGGTTTAGCCGGTTCAGAAAAGTATAAACAAGGCTAGGTTTGAAAATTTGAAAAATTTGAATTTTTGGGTCCCACCACGAAACCACGTTTTCTACTCTAACTCGGTAATTTTTGAATTTTACTCAGAAATTTTGATATTTTTGGAATCAGGAGGTCATCACGGTTCAGAAAAGTATAAACAAGGCTATGTTTGAAAATTTGAAAATTTTGGATTTTTGGGTCCCACCACGAAACCACATTTTCTACTCTAACTCGGTAATATTTGATCTAGGCGCCACGAAACCTGTTTTTTTGGAATCAGCGCGTCAAGCCGGTTCAGAAAAGTATAATCATGACCTATTTTGAAAATTTTTGATTTTTGTACTCCTCTCGGACAATTTCAGGTTTTTTCGAAAAATGACTTTTTTCGAGTGAATTTTATATTTTTAAAATAAGAAACTTAAGCTGGTTTAGAAAATCTTAACCGTGACTAGATTTGAAAGAAATAAAGAAAAAATCGGTTTATCAGTCAAATAGTTAGTTAAAACTACTGTAACTCTGTTACCTTTGGTCTAAGAACCACGAAATCGATATTTTTGGAATCAGGAGGTTAAGCCGGTTTAGAAAATTATAAAAATCATGGTTTTTGAAACATTTTGACTTTTGGGTCCAAAAATAATTTTTTTTTTGAAAAAAAATATTTCCGCTTCTAATTTAATTTCCTTGACTTCTAAACTGATTTCAAACCTCAAAAACCACTTCTCATCTCAAAGAAAAAATCTTTTAAATATCATTAACAAAGTTAACAATGAAATGGGAGGTAGACAAGAAGGAAAGGGGGGTGATAAAGTGAGATGAATTGTTGGTGTCGGAAGGGAAGGAGGAAATTGAGAAGGTGCTAAAAGGTTTTGAAGAAGAGTGCTCAATGAGCAAAGCCAGGTGTCATCCTTTTCACTCTAATGTATACATATATCCGATTAATAGTAAAAGAAGAAGAAATGTAGTAATGTTATAAGAGGGGGGGTTAATCTTTACACCCTTTATGTTTATCGGAAATGCTAGATTATATTTGTTTTAGAGATTATATTAAAGTTTAAACTAGTTTTAATTCGTTTTTTTTTTTGGAATTTTTTGAAAATATTGATTTTGAGCTGATTTAGGGGCTCTGAAAGTTGAAAAAAAGAGTTTTGCTCGGTAAAATTAGCTTTCGGCGCTTTGAAACCTATTTTTTCAGATTCAGCGACTCATTCCGGTTCAGAAAACTATAATATTGACTAGTTTTGAAAAATGCAATTTTTTGTACTCCTCGTGGACAATTTTAATTTTTTTTTTGGAAGCTAGTCATGATTATACTTTTCTGAACCGGAATGACGCCCTGATTCCGAATTTCCATGTTTCAAACGGTTCCCACAAAAGTTGGCTGAGATACGGTAGTTTTTCCTGTTTTTATTGGGGGCAATCGGGTTAAAACTTATTTTTCTTGGTCGTCATTTGAAATTAGGCTATGAAACTTATATATTTGTGATCAGCGTGTTAAGCCGGTTCGAATGAGTATGCTGACGACTAGATTACGGTAAATTTGAAATTTAGGCATTTTTGTAGTCTTCTCGGACAATTTTTCGAAATTTTTTGGAATCTAGTCATGATTATAGTTTTCTGAACCGGAAAGAAATGCTGATTTCAAAAATGGGACTATTTTTGAGCTAGGATCAAAATTGAAAGGGTTACGGTAGAAAATATGGTGGGCCTCAAAAATCGAAAAAATCAAAAAATTTCAAAATTTCAAACCTAGTCATGATTGTACTTTTCTGAACCAGAATGAGCCCCTGATTCCGAAAAAATAGGTTATAAAGAGCTCTGACTAAAACTAGAAGGGTTACGGTAGTTTTAATGAAATTCAAAATATCAAAAAAAAACCATTTTCCCCAGTTCCCAAATTTTTTCAAAACCTAGTCATGACTATACTTTTCTGAATCGGCTTAACCTCCTGAATCCGAATTTTTCATTTTCAAAACTCCTTTTAAAAGCTACAGTACCCCTAACCCTCAAGAACCATCAAACCCCGGAAAATAGGAAATTCAAAAAAAAAAGAAAAGAAGGAAACGTCTCGAAGACAATGATTGTGTGTTTAAGGGTCTTCCGGACATGAAACCAAGATGGTCCCAAGGGATTCGGAAAAGACCGATTAGTGGGGGATAGTGGGTGTCAAAAAACTTTTCGTACATGTTTCAAGTTGCAAAAAGCAAAAAGTCCCGGAAAAGACACTTTATTATGTGTTCTTTATGGGAGGCGGCACCGTGCCGCCTGACTAAGGGATCTTGGTAGATAGGCGTGGTCCCAGTTCACCTGTTAACACCTACCGTAATCCCCCAATCATCATGTAACATTTTCTCTGTGGCCTCCTCTCTAACCCACACTATTTCTGGGGGACCACTTCCGATTGACAATGATGTATTACCTATCATTGTGTGCCTCAACCTGCCGCACATTACACTAAGGGGGCTACTCACCACGAAGTCTATTTGATCTAACCGACCGGGGGAACAAAAGAAATTTGAATGGATTAGATTGGAAGCCATAAAAAAGGCAAATAGATCCATATGGCATGTTAAATGTCTTATAACTCAGTTGTAAGTATAGATAGCAAAAAATAATCAACTAGTAAATTGTTCAGCATAAAAAACTACACATTTCGTTAGTTGACCACTTTTTTGTAGTTCTAATGGCAACCGAGTTATAGGAGTTTCAAAAATGCAATTCAAAAAACACGTACCTTTTTTGAATAGTTTTTTAAATCTTCCATAACTTGGTTCCCATGAGAGCTATCAAAAAATGATTTATTAACAAAATGTAGCTCTTATAACGAGCAATATTTCAGTAGTTCACACTTTTTTGATATCTCTAACCCTAGCTGAGTTATAGCAATTTCAAAAATCCTTAACGAAAATTTAGAGCTTTTTTCAATTTTTTCCTATTTTTTCTCCCCTAAACCCTCTTCAAACCAAGTTTTTTGCTCAACTACTCACTTTTTTAAACAATAAACCTTGGTCTACTCTAGGTGGTCCTTAATAGGCACTTTAGATTGGATTTGACACCAAAATTGCATTAATCGGGGGAAATTACCTAGGAGAGAGATACACTTTCTTTGCACTCGTCTAGGTTAATAAGATTTTTTTATGCAGGTGTTTTTTCAGGTTATTGGGGTGGAAAAAGTCTAGAAAATTTGAATTTTTAGGATTTTTTATGGATCTGGGCCATAAACCTCTTGAAATTCAAAAAATTTAAAAAAAAATCCTTAAAACCTGGTTCAAAAGCTTAAAAATAGCTTGTAGACAAAAAACAAAAAAGATAAACCACAGCGGGGATCGAACCCGGGACCCTTTGAACCTGGCGAAAAACCCACTGCGCCATTCGGACACTTTTTTAAAAAATGGTCAGAAACACCGGGAAAATGGTTTATGGGGGTTTTGGGACCATATTTTTAGGATTTTCAGGTCAAAAATGGGGATTCAAAGGGTTTTGGACGTAGAAATTTCGAAAAAAGAAAGGAAAAGATTGCTCACATAAATACCAAAAGAGCATATTGAAGACTTCATTGCTACTAACAAAATCATAGATTGGAATTGAAAATGATCGTGAGAACCCCTCTTATTCACCGATAACTCATAGAAAAAGTAAACGAGCACATTTATATATAAAGTGCTATTTAATATATATCATAATAATATGTACATAAACCAAAAGTAGTATAGTTAATAAGGCGAACGGGGGTCCTTTAGCCCCCAGAAAATGGGAAAAAAATAGAGGAAAAAGTGTAGAAAAGAAGAAGAAAGAAGTGATCGGAAGCCAGTGGAAGAAAATTGGAGCAATTTTTCTTTGGAAATAATAAAAAAGAAAAGATTTGAATAGGAAATAGAGAACACTGAAGAAATTGGTGTCTAGGAATTGAAAAACTTGGATTTTAAGGGAAAAACGGGATTTTCGATGGTTTTTTAGCCTAAAAATTTGAGTTTTTCAGCTTAAAAATAGGTTCTAAACCTAGAAAATAGGTGTTTAGGCTAAAAAATCTAGTTTTTAACACGAAAAATAGGTATTTTCCAAGCAGAAAGTAGATTTTTAAGCCTTAAAAATTGGATTTTAAATATTAAAATACTAACCGATCTCTAGAAACTGGGTTTAAGGCTTAGAAATTGTATTTTTTGACTTAAAATAAGCTTAGTATAGAAAAAAAGATTTTTAGCCCGACGGGTTAAAAATTTTTTTTCAAATTTTCATCCAAATTCCCAAAAAAACCTCATTTTCCAGCCTCCAAAAACCGCAAAAATCCCAGATCATCCAACCAAAAAAAGATCTGATTGAGTCACTCTAGACCCACCCGACCATGATGATTAAAGAAAAGGGGGCGGAGTCTAAGAGTCTAAGAGAAAAAGAAAAAGTATCCAAAAACAGACATGGAAATCAGATTATTTCCGTTAGATTGGAGGGGCAACAAGGGGGAAAAAGAATGAAATTGAGAGAGGGAGAGAGAGAGAGAGCTGAGCAATGGGCTATGAAAAAGTCCAATTCACGTTTGGAATGACGTCAGGTAAAAATGGGAGATTTTTGGGTTTCAAATAGTGTTTGGTAGCTTTAAAAAAATATTGAAAAAGCTAGTGAGAATTCGTAAAAAACAATTTTTTTTTTGAAAAAAAATGAATTCCATAGGAACTACAGTAACCCGTTCCCTGGATTTTCATCGAAATCTCATGAAACCTAGTTTTTCAGATTCAGGAGGTCATTCCGGTTCAGAAAAGTATAAACAAGGCTAGGATCCAAAAAATTCGAAAAATTGTCCACGAGGAGTACAAAAAACAGAAAATTTCAAATCTGGTCATGATTATAGTCATTCGAACCGGCTTGACCCCCTGAATCCAAAACTATTAAAAATTTTGAATTTGGAACAAAAATAAGCGGATTACGGTAGAGAACGTGTTTTCGTGGCGGGACCCAAAACACATTTTCTACCGTATCTCGGTCAATTTTGAGTTTTAGCTGGAAATTTTGATGGATTTGGATTCAGGAGGGTAAGCCGGTTCAGAAAAGTATGAGCATCACTAGATTTTAAAAAATTTCGAAATTTCAAATTTCTGGTTTTTGAGAAAAAAAAATTTCAAAAAAAAACCGCTAGAACTGTCTGGAAATTTCTAGGATCAGCTAAATTAAAGAAAAAAAAATTCTCCAAGAAAAACTGAAGTTCCCAAGCCCTCCCAAAGAAAACTGAGCCCTGTCCAGGGCTCAGTAATTTGAAGACACTTGGTGTCCCATTTGTATTCTAAAGACAGAAAAAAACGACGAAATGTACTTTCAAATGCATAATAAAACCGGATATTTGATAGGAAATTAGAGGAATTATCCCGGAAATTTGGAATTTTGAAAAATCCAAAAAAAATTTTTTTTTTTGAAATTAAAAAAATCCAAAAAACGTACAATTCTAAACAAGAAAATAAGGGAAATTTCAATTTCTGAAATAGTTTTTTTGTTGTTTTTAGCTTGCAAGTATAGAAGTCGAGAAGCTGAAAACAAAAAAAATTGGAAAAAAATTTCTAATTTTTTTTGAAGCTTGCTAAAAATGACTTAAAGGTCCTTTGGACCCCAAAAAATTAAAAAAGCCCTGAAAAAATGGCCTAAAAGAGCCTAAAAAGGCCTGAAGTAGCCTAAAGTAGCCTAAACTAGCCTAAAGTAGCCTAAACTAGCCTAAACTAGCCTAAACTAGAATAAACTAGCCTAAACTAGCCTAAACTAGCCTAAACTAGCCTAATCTAGCCTAAACTAGCCTAAACTAGCCTAAACTAGAATAAACTAGCCTAAAATGGCCTAAAATGGCCTAAAAAGGCCTAAAAAAGGACCTAAAAAGCCTAAAAAACCTAAAAAAAAACCTAATCCCCCAAACCAATTTTTTCAAAATCCCACTAAACCAGCCACCAAAAAAAAAGTGTCAAAAAAAATTGTGACCCCAAAAAAATCCGTTTTGTCGTCGAAAAAAGTGCAATAGAAATAAGTGGAGCGGGCACAAAATAGGTCAATCTCTCGTTTTTCTTCCACTTTTTTCGACTAGTCACTCTACCTCCAATCTCCACACACATACACATAAAAAGTGTAAAGTGTCTCTATAGCTTTTCCCCCCACCGAAATAGGGGGTAAATTGCTTAGAATATGGGGCTTGGGGTAAAAAAAATCCAGAAAAAGACTGTTCTAAGGCTTCAAAATAGCTGCAAATAATATTTCCAAAAAAGAAAAAAAGTTTAGCCGCACCGGGGATCGAACCCGGGACCGTCGGAACCACAGGGAAAATCCACTGAGCCATTTGGACGTTTTTCTTAAAAATGCTCAAAATATGGTTTGTGATGGTTTAGGAACCATTTTTTGGGGATTTTTAGGTGTTTAGAAGGTTTAGAGGCTAGATTTTCTGGTTTTTAGAACTAATTTCAGTAAAAAAAAGGCATAAAATCGAAAGGGAGGCTTTTCCAAGACTCCAGTTCTTGTCGATTATGTAAATATGATGAGTCTTCTGAAGAAGGCGAAGAAGAAGAGTCGAAAATAGAGAGAGAGAGAGAGAGAGAGAAGATGAGAGAGACGTCTTGGTAGAAGAGCGCGAATGATTACATTTTATTTTGATTCGATTTATGATGTTCCCCCCAAAGTGTTGAACTTTTGGAATTAGCTAGCTAAAATTATCATGAGCAACTCGAAGAAAAATTTCAAAAAAAGGAAAAATCCATATAAATCTGAGAGATACCTTATTCTCGTGAGCTCCCTCTCTCTCTCTCTAGCCAACCGCGCGCACTGATTCATGAATTTTTCAGAATGGTACATATATGAACACCAAGGGTATACATATATCTTGTCCACGAGGAGTACAAAATTTTATTTTCTTCAGAGAAATCTAGAAAAAGTGACGGAAGATGAGGAGGAAGAGTATATATGAATAATGAATAAAAAGAAGCGCGCCATATACTCGTATAATTAAGATAATTGGGTTAGTGCTAGCTTTTTCTTTGGAGACCCCTTTTCTTTGAATAGCTATGGATAATATGGACTTTGTGGAATATTCCGAGGGGGATAAATAAATTTTGAGGAAATAATTTTTTTTGGGAAAATTTTTTTTTCAAAATTCAAACTTTTTTATACCAATTTGTAGAGCTTGAAATTCTACACAGTTTTCTCTCTTGAACCAACTTTCCAGCTCTTCTGGTTCAGGAGTTATACCCCCTCAAAGATAGGGGTGAGAGAGAGAGAGAGCGCAGAGAGCTCTCGCTTCTCTGCGCTCTCTCATTGTTTTGTTTTCTGTTTTAGAGCGTTTTGGACAGTTTTGTTAAGCGTTTTTGGGGATTTTAAAATAAAAAATTTAATTTTTTTTGAAGAAAAAAAAAATTAATCTAAAAAAAAAAGTTTTTTTTCAGCAAAAAAAAATTTTCCCTAAAATCCAAACTTTTTTATACCAATTTGTAGAGCTTGAAATTCTACACATTTTTCTCTCTTACATCAACTTTCCATCTCTTCTGGTTCAGGAGTTATACCCCCTCAAAGATAGAGGTGAGAGAGAAGAGAGCGCAGAGAACATTTTGGACCGGTTTTTTGGTATTTTTCTACAAAAAAAAACTCACTATAAGTCCTTAGCTTCTTATACTCGGTATCCGTATATTCGGTTCTGACAAACTCGGTCTGCTCATCATCCCCATTCCCACCAGAATACCTCCCTTGACGCCTTTCTGGATGTTCTGGATTCTGCCAAACCACTTGTTTCTCTTCATCAGACATCTGATGAACAGGAGGAGGTGGTGGGATGTCATCTGAATCATCTGAATAGTCTTCATCCTCTTCCTCTTCGTTGTAGTCGTTGTGGCGTCTCCTTCGAGGGTGGGGGTTTGGGGAGGAGTCCGTGAGTGATGATGACGTCATCATTATGGATAACATGGATAAGAATACGATTCGGCTTAACCGCATCGTCGCATTTCACTGGAATTTATGGGGGTTTTTGGGGAGTTTGGGAGGTTAGAACAGATTCAGAAGACGCGAGGAAGAAAAAAAGGAGGATTTTGGAAACAGAATCCAAAAAATCCATTTATTAGGATTCAGATGACACTAGAATTCACTAGAATCATCTAGAAAAAATATTCATTAAATGATGATGATAATGAGATGTGAATATTAATAAAAAACGGAGAAAAAAAGAAGATTCTGCAATTGACAAGTTGCAGAAAAATGACTAGAGAAAGAAATAGTGTGGGTAAGGGGGAGACGCAGACATTTATATGTAGGTAGTTTGAATAAGTGCATATAGAAGTTGAGGATGTGATTTTAGGCTTGAAAATAGGCCTTTGAGCCTAAAAAATATAGTCTAAGCCTGAAAAATGGAGTCTAAGCCTAAAAAATATGTTTTTTTGCCTAAAAATAGGGTTGTGAGCCTTAAAAATAGGGTCTAAGCCTAAAAAACAGGATCTAAGCCTGGAAAATAGGCTTCTAAGCTTGAAAAATTGTTTTCTAAGCCCAAAACTAAAGTCCTGAGCCTACAAATAGGGTCCAAGCCTGAAAAATAGGGCCTGAGCCTAAAAATAGGGTTCTAAGCCTAAAGAATAGGGTTATAACTAACTTATAAGCTTAAAAATAGGATCTGAGCCTTAAAAATATGTTTTTTTGCCTAGAAATAGGTTTCTAAGCCTAAAAAGTAGAGTCTAAGCCTAAAAAATAGGATCTAAGCCTAAAGAATAGGTTGCACAGCTTAAAAACTGATATCTAAACCATAAATACTGTCCTAAATGCCAAAAGCCACACAATTTCCAAGAATTAGTAAAGTCACTAGATCAGAAAGTTTAAGGAAGAAGAGAAGGAGGAAGAAGAAGTTCATTTCTGGCGAAGCAAGGAAAAGGTCAAAATGAGAAAAATAGAATCCAAAAAAGTTGTCAAGTGTGTGTGTGTGTGTTTCGTACACTCTTTTTCGAATGTTTAGGAAGGATATATAGGGGAATATATATCAACGTGTGAAAAAGCTAGGGGGAAGAGGAATTTCGAAATTTTGTTTTAGCAGGCTGGGAAGGGAAGAACGAGAAAAATTAACGAGAAATTTTTTTTTTTCAAAATCCCCTAATTTTCAAAAATAATAAAAATAGTCAAAAGCCGCTAGTTCCAAATGAAAAAACCCAAAAAAGTCCTATTCAAAAGTCAAATTTCACCAAAATCCTCCCCCTTAAAGGTCAATGCGTCCAGATTTAATTAAGAAAATTTCTATGTGTCTAGCTATAAAACTAGTGGTTTATACTAGCAGAAAATGCACTTTTAATACAGAAAATTCAAGTTTCAGCGCTTAAAAATTGAGTTTTCAGCTAAAAAATCAATTTTTTGACTGAAAAAGTTAATTTTTACTTTAAAATCAAGGTTTTCAATGTGGAAATAGGGTTTTTGAACTTAAAATGCAACTTTACCTTGTAAAAATCAATTTTCACCTTAAAAACCAAGATTTACATAAAAAAAAAAATTTTTTAATCTGGATTTTCATCTTTAAATCGCCTTATTATCAAATTAAATCCCTTAAAATCAAATTTCAACTTGATTTTATGAAGAAAACTAAGAAAAAGCGCCCCTTACGCCAAAGTGTCATTTTGTGGTCGAAAAGAGGATGATGAGCAATCTATCATCTTGGAAGAAAAAATATATAGAAAGAAAAGTTGAGGAAAAGAAGGAAGATTGACACCCGTAATAATTGAACTGATTTTTTTTTTTTTTTTTTGAAAAAAAATATTCCACTGACACTTCTAGAAGGTGCTTTTATTTGAATTGGTTAAGGGAGGAGGCGGCGTTTTTCTTCGGCCATTCAAAAAGTAGTTTTTTTGGGTTTTCATGGTAGGATTATTTTATGGACTCCGTATGTCACTTTGAGAGAGAGAGAGAGAGAGAGAAAGAGGGGGAGGAGGTGACACTTTACAAAACGATCAAAAGAAAAAATGGCGATTTTCAGTCCAACCCGGGGATTTCATCTTTTCTAACTCTCTGTGATTCTTTTATTCTTCTTCTTCTCTCAGAAAAAGTCCTACCACCCCCCCCCCCCCCCAAAATATACACAAATTATGTCCGAAAGAGGTCTGAAGCGGAGAGAGAGAGAGAGGGGACAATGTTTCCGGCGTTAGGCAACAGGGCCGAAGGGAGGGGGGGGGAACAAAATTGAGAGAAGCTTGTCACGAAATTTTGTTTTTTTGTGAGGGGAAGACTAAACTGACTTTTTGTTGGGGCTTAGCTGGAAATCTCTGAAAATAAATGCGAAAGTATTGCTATGCTAACTTTGACGGGGGTTATCTTGGTTCCCATAATAGCTATCAAAAAGTTGTCAACTAATGAAATATTGCTTGAAATAAGAGCTACATTTTGTTAGTTGACAACTTTTTTGTAGGTCTAATGAGAATTGAGATATAGCAGTTTTTAAAAAAATTTTCAAAAAAAAATTTTTTTTTTCAATTTTTTTTTCAAAATTTTTATAGCTTCGTTCACAGAAGAGCTATCAAAAAAGTGTCAACTAACAAAATGTAGCCCTTATCATGAGCAATATTTCATTAGTTAACAATTTTTCCCCATCTCTCCTGGAAACCTAGATAAACCTAGCCAAACCCCAAAACCCTAGAAAACCCACAAGAAAAGTTCTCGTGCAAGCAATTGCTCATTCTCTTTTAGCTGTCTCACTCTTGAAAATGACAGAGTCAATTCAAGAGGAGAAGGGGAGCAATTATTTATGATAATGAGCCGAAAATGTTTCCGGTTTTTATGAATAAGAGAGAGGGGAAGAGGTCAAGGGAAGGGGGGTTTCTGATGAGAAATTGTTTCGAAGGGGTCCAAAGTACTATTGGACAAGAAACTGCGGTTATAATTCATTGAAAAATGATCTAGAGCCTTCTAGAAGTCCCTGAAAGGCTAATAAACTAAAAAATGACGAAAAGCTATGTAAAATGACATAGAAACCATGGAAAATCCTCGAAAATAGTGTCCAAATACCTCGAAAACCTTGAAAAATGGCCCTAAAGTGCTTAGAAATCGACCAAAATAGTCCTAAAAACATTAAAAACTATGAAAAATGGCTTAAAATGCTCAGAAATGCTTTAAAGTGCTTAGAATACGTCTAATCGGCTTAAAACATCAAAAAATACCCCTAAACCCTAGAAATCTAGCCTATACATATCAAAAATTCATTGTTTTTCTCACAAGTTTTCTTGTTATTATGTCTCACTTTTTTTTCCTAGTTATGCTCATTTTCAGACACTATTTAATAATTTATAAGAGAAAAAAAAGATTGAACAAGATGAAAATGACAAATATAGATTGGAATAAGGGAAAAAAGGGTTTAGTCTTTAAAAAACTGCATTTAAAGGTTAAAAATAGCTTAAAACCCTTTTTTATCAGCTCCAGGGCTTCTACGAATCCTCCGAAAAAAGAATCTTTGTAAACTAGAAGCACAGAAGGAAAAAAGGTGTGTCACGCCCGGATGAGCATGTTTCGAAGTGGCGTTGAAAGCAAGAAGAAGATATATATAGAGAGAGAGAGGGAGAGAGAAAGGACCTTACGAATATTATATCACACTTTTTAGGAGAGCATCTGGGTAAGTGACCACTATGCATTCAAGCTTTTCGGGAAGGGCAAAAGGGGGCGGGACTTAGCTAGAATACTGTAAAACTAGGTTTATTACGGTTAAAACCCGTTAGTTTAGTATTACTTAGCTTCTCGAACCCATTTTTTCCCCTATTTTTTTCTAAAAGCGAACATAAAAAAGTGGTGTACATCTAGCTCCAAGACAGCAGCAAATTAATTACCCCTCCTTTTTTTACTCAATTTAAATTCCCCCCCCCCCTTTTTTTTTTGTTTTCTCCAACAAAACTAGATGAAGAAAACATTTAAAAAACAGAGGGAATATTTTCTCGATATGTGTATGTGGATGTCAATTGGCATTCTTGACAAGAAAATAGGAGGCTAGTAGTAGTTGTCTAGTGACATTATAAACAGAAAAAGGGGAGGGGATGGCTAGATATGATTAATGATGATACCCCTCGCTACTAATAATCTTTGGGGACAAATAAAGGGACAAGTTACTGAAAAATGGGTCAATTGGGAGGGGTTGGAAATTTTGGAAAAGTTACAAAAAAGGCTATAGTCTTGAAATGAAGGAAAAGCTAACCAAAGCCCTAATATTAACTAAAAAGGGGCGGAGCATCTAAAAATGACTTATCCACCTTGAAAGCAAGCCCCAAAAACAATCAAGTGGGGAGTTACCTCTAGTTTAATAAGAAAAGAGACATAAGGGATAGAGAGAAGGAGAGAAAAAAAAACAGATTAGATATGAAAATGTCAAGTGGAAGAGGAGGAGGAGATTTTTGAACCGAAGAGAATTTTTTTTTGGAAGTTAGGAGTAGCAAGAAATGTTAAAATAGAATGCCACTATAATAGAGGGAGTGATCTAGATTAGGTTTAACCAGATGCGATTTATTAGATCTTGGTAGATTATATAAGCTTCCAGCCAGTTTACCTGCCTCCGGCCTACTGGCCTTTCTTCGTGGCTTCACCACTCATTAGTTACGGCTGAAACATCTATGCAAGGAGTGCACCTGCTGGCTGTCGCGCAAGTGGCCGCGGCGGTTGTGCCCTTGTCTGCAAATCTGAGGACTAGGGTTCGGTTTTGGCCGCGGCCACTTTTTTTTTGCCTAAAACCTGCGGACATCCTGACCAACGGACAACGCCCTTTACGATTTTATTATATAAGAATGATATATAAGTTATAACATTTTGACTAAACCCAAAAATCCTTCAAAAAGTGCAATAGTAGTTTCCGCTTTATTTTTCAAAACCTTTTAAAAACCGGATGAAACCTCAATTACCGGTCTAGCATCCGAGCTTAGCATGGCTAAAGGACATTAATCTGATAATCGGGGGGAAACCAAAAGAATAGATCCATTAGGCTCAATGAGCTACTAGGGACAAAAGGAATTAGAGGGAATTTAGAAATTTTGAATTAAATGGGGAGGCAGTTAAGGGTAGTAGAATCTTAGAATATTAAGGTTTGTGAAATCCAAAAATCTCAAAACTAGACACAAAACAACAGAAAAAAAAAGAAGAAAATGCTCAAATACACAATCTTAGCACTTCACTAGATCTCAGGTTACACTCGCTTTAAATCTCTTTCAATAATATTCATCATCAGTTCATAACCCCCCGGGGAGATCAAGTTACCAAGGGGAGCTGGAAACAAGGGGGGAATTTTGTCCGAGAGGAGTACAAAAAATGGTTTTCAAAATGAAGAGATAGAGAGAGACGCAGAGAAAGGGGTGAGTTTAAACTTTAAAGGCTTATAACTCGGTTATTAGTGGAACTAGAAAAAAGTTGTCAACTAACAAAATGTAGCTCTTATTATGAGCAATATTTCATTAGTTGACAATTTTTTGATAGCTTTTATGGGAAGCGAGATATAAAATTTTGAAAAATGACCAAAAAAATTTTTTTTTTTGAAATTTGAATTTTCATAGTGTTTTTCAAATCGGTATATCTCGGTTACCATCAAAGCTAGAAAAAATTTGTCGACTAATGAAATGTAGCCCTTATTATGAGCAATATTTCATTAGTTGACCGTTTTTTTGTAGCTCTATTGCTAGCCGAGTTATTCCCGTACTAACAAAAAACAAGTGAAAATTAGTATTAAAATCCAAAAAAAATCCAAAAAAAATTCCATCCAAAACTAGTCGAGTTTATATAAAACATAGTAAGCATCCAATATATGCATACATTCCCCCCTCCTCCGATATAATGGGTGTGAATGATCGTCTTGTAAACCATCCCCTGGGGAACCAAGGCGAGCTGCATCATTTTATACTGAGCAGTATTGAAGGAGAAAAAGAAAAAGAAGAAGAAGAAGAAGCAACATAAGAAAAAGAAGGAAAAAAGACGTTCGTGTGGGGGGTAATGACGATGATGAAGAGTTTCAAGGACAGATTGGTCCCTAGATGGGGTGGGTAGTGGGTACCCAAAAATAGATGGGGGACTGATAGTCTTAAAAATTATAAAATATCTGAAAACCCTGCTGAAACTAGTTTAAGACACTTTGAAATATAATTGCACTGGAGAGACGCAGAGAAAAGCTAGCGGTCTGCGTCTCTCTTTTCTCTTCTTAGAAAAACGCTTATAACTCGGTTCCCATAAGAGCTATCAAAAAATAGTTAACTAATGAAATATTAGTCTTAATAAGGGCTATATTTTGTCAGTTAACAACTTGTTGATAGTTCTTACGGGAATCGAGATATAACGATTTTTCCGAAGGAATAGAGATTATATATTTTTAAAAAATAAAAAAAGGATTTTCAATAGAAAAATAGGTCCAAATTGACTTAAAACAAGCCAAAAAACTTTGAAATTTAGTGGAAAATAAAACAAAATCAATGAAAAATAAAAATGCAAAAAAATTTTTTTTTTTTGAAAAATACCAAAAAACTCCCGGTCCGAAATGCTCTTTTTGCCCCCTAATTTTTTCCAGTTTTTCCTGATTTTTTATCCAAAAAATAGAGATTTTTTCATCTTTGCTTCAAAATATGACTAAACTAACCTTCCAACGTTAAATTAACACTGAGATGATTAGCAGCCAATATCAAATTGGTCAATGGGAGATAGAGCCCTGCCATGGCTTAGGATGATTCTGGAAAAAAAAATAATTTCAAAAAATCTATTATAAACCTATTCCAACTAATTTTTAGTCCCTGTTTTCATTTTTTGCTTTACCTCTATTATAAGGGCACCCCAAAAATTGGGGTTTTTTGAAAAACCTCACCTTCCTCTCTATATCCTTGGTTTTTATTGAAATTCCAAAAAAAAATATGTCGAAAAGAAAGTGTGTTTCTGAAATCTTGATCAATTTAGTTGAAATAGGCTGATGTGATAAGAAACGTAGCGTGAGAGAATTCATGTGCATGTGGGAAAAGTGCATTTTGTCCACGAGAACTACACAGAATCATTTGAGAACTTTTGGATTTACTTTTAGAAATAAAATTATTTTTTAAAAATGTGAAAAATATTTTTTTTAATTTTTTTTTTGTCCACGAGGAGTACACGGAAATGGAATACTTTTAAAGTTGAGTTTTGAGGGGTTAAACGTGATTTTTGAGGGTTGGTGCAAGAGAAAAAGTTGCTCAGAATTGAAAATAGAGTCGGATTGATTTATAAAAATTAGTGATTTTGAAAATTTTTTTTTTGGATTTTTGAAAAAAAAATTTTTTTTTTTTGAAACTAAAATATTCCACGAATCGAAACAAAAAGGTCGCTTCGGTCTAACATAATAATAAAAAGTGTGTGTTTGAATTGAATTGAAGCAAGAAAAAAAGCAGGGGAGAAAAAAGAAAAGAAAAGGTGAGAACAATAAAATCATGAGAGATTTCTCATGAAATATTCAAAAACTTTTTTTTGGATTTTTTGGATTTCTGGTCAATCTCTAGTTTATTCGTGCAAAAAAAAACAGAAAAACTAGTTACAGTAAGCTACAGTACCCCTGCCACCATTTTACAAGGAGCTAGGTTCCTAGCTACGCTCAGTAAAGCCTATGTTATTGAAAGAAGAGAGTAAATTGAGTGTGAAATTATTCTAGTTTCGGAAACAAACAGGAAAATTGGTTGGGTATGATATATGGGTTATAATTAGTTTCCGGTGGAACCTAGCAGACGAGGGCTAGTCGAGTCTTATGGTAGTTTTAGAATTTAGAATTTTGAAGCGTATATTAAAAATTCAAAAAATCAAATCTTAAAACTACATAAACAGGAAACCCACTATATTCTTCCTTTTCTGGAATTCCAAAAACTAATAAATAATAGGGGTAGTGGTCAGCAACTAAGCAAAAAATGAGAGAACCAAAGTTAATCCTTGCTGTCAACTCAACGGGTCATTTTTAATACTGCCTCTCTAAAAGAGGCATTTTTTTGGATAGAAGGACCTAAATTGAAGAAAAAAGTTGCAAGTAGACCAAATTGGATGAGGACCTTTAAATGAGATAGGATTTACCAACTATCATATATAAGAACAACTAAAAAAAACTATGTGCTTTCTCTCTCTCTCCCCCTCTCTCTTCCATTTTTCCCTCTCCAGATGACAGCTCGTTTGACAGAATCATCACAATCTTTTACACACAACATACTTATGCCTCACTCACTCACACACACAAGTTGTAGGAATATTTAGAAGAGAAGAATGGAAGTCTCATGGGAACAACCTGAAGGGAAGGATTGTTGAAAGTTTGTTGGGGGGGAGTTTCGCGGGGGTACCTTTGGAACTTTACACTTGGATTGTCAGATTTTACACTTGGATTGTCATTTTTTTTTTTTACACTTGGATTGTCAGATTTTGCTGAACTTTTTTTTTTTTTTTTTGGAGTTGATTTTTATACTTTAAAATTGCGAAATGACACTTTTAAAGCGGTATAACTCAATTCTCATGAAAGCTAACAAAAAAGTGTCAACTAAGGAAATATTGCTCATAATAAGAGCTACATTTTCTTAGTTGAGAACTTTTTCCAAGCTCTGATAGTTACCGAGATATAACAATTTGAAAAAAGTAATTATGGTAAGTACTTTTTCATTTAAAAGTGGTTTTAAAAATTCGGAAATTTTGGTTTAAAACAGCTATTTAATAGATAACAATAAAGCTATTACTGTAGTTGAACTTCAAAACGGTATATCTCGGTTCCCATTAGAGCTATTAAAAGTGTCAACTAACAAAATATTGCTTATATTGTACTTTTTAAAAAAGTCTTATTTTAATTATCAACAAAACAAAATAAACAAATATTAATATCATTTTCAGTACGTATGCTTTGACACTCGAATTCTACTTCAATTTGAAATCGGATATAGAAGATACAAACTCGGATTTAAACAGAAGAAATTATTTCGATTGGATTCTTAATTTTCTTTTTTTTTTGGCTTTTGATCTATAAAATAAAAAATTAAAATTAAAATAGTTTTTATTTGTTTTATATCTTTTTCTAGGGATCGAATAGTCAGAAAGCAAACAAAAATTCAAATTGAAAGATAAACCATATCCATAATTCAGCTTGTTTAAATTCCAAAACGTTGACTAACTGTAATAGAACCTCTAATTGAATTGCATGCAATTATAATATATCCATTCTCTTATCTTTTTCATAAAATCAAATAATCTATCAGATATAATAAATGTCTTCACATTAAAACAAAGAGAATCTCCACATTAATGTACCATATTTGATAGATAAACGATTAAATCTCAATTATTCTCTCTTCAAATCTCCACATTGTCCCCCGCAAAAAAGGGGCGGAGCTTAGATTAAGGGTCAAAGGGGGCGGAGCTTCATATGACTCCGCCCCCTTTTTGAATGGTATATAAGAGAGTACTGTAGGTAGTCTCATATCAATCATTCATTTTTAGTTTTCTTTTTTTTTTCTATTTTTCTTTCTCTCTCTCTCTTTATTTCTTTCTTTCTCTCTTTATTTCCTTTTTATCGGTTTAAATTTCCCATTTTTCAGAATCCAGAAGACGGAAATCGGATGGCGGAAATCGGAAAACGGAAATCCAAAGATGGAAATCGGAAAACGGAAATCGGAAGACGGAAATCGGAAGACGGAAATCGGAAGACGGAAATCGGAAGACGGAAATCCAAAAATGGAAATCCAAAAATGGAAATCGGAAATCGGAAGACGGAAATCCAAAAATGGAAATCCAAAAATGGAAATCGGAAATCGGAAGACGGAAATCCAAAAATGAAAATCCAAAAATGGAAATCGGAAATCGGAAAACGGAAATCGGAAGACGGAAATCGGAAGACGGAAATCGGAAGACGGAAATCGGAAGACGGAAATCCAAAAATGGAAATCCAAAAATGGAAATCGGAAATCGGAAGACGGAAATCCAAAAATGGAAATCCAAAAATGGAAATCGGAAATCGGAAGACGGAAATCCAAAAATGGAAATGCAAAAATGGAAATCGGAAATCGGAAAACGGAAATCGGAAGACGGAAATCGGAAGACGGAAATCGGAAGATGGAAATCGGAAGACGGAAATCCAAAAATGGAAATCCAAAAATGGAAATCGGAAATCGGAAGACGGAAATCCAAAAATTGAAATCGGAAATCGGAAAACGGAAATCGGAAGACGGAAATCGGAAAACGGAAATCGGAAGACGGAAATCCAAAAATGGAAATCGGAAATCGGAATATGGAAATCGGAAATCGGAAGACGGAAATCCAAAAATGGAAATCCAAAAATGGAAATCGGAAATCGGAAGACGGAAATCCAAAAATTGAAATCGGAAATCGGAAAACGGAAATCGGAAATCGGAAATCGGAAGACGGAAATCGAAAGACGGAAATCGGAAGACGGAAATCCAAAAATGGAAATCCAAAAATGGAAATCGGTAATCGGAAGACGGAAATCCAAAAATGGAAATCGGAAGACGGAAATCCAAAAATGGAAATCGGAAGACGGAAATCGGAAATCGGAAGACGGAAATCGGAAGACGGAAATCCAAAAATGGAAATAGGAAATCGGTAGACGGAAATCCAAAAATGGAAATCGGAAATCGGAAGACGGAAATCCAAAAATGGAAATCCAAAAATGGAAATCGGAAATCGGAAGACGGAAATCCAAAAATGGAAATCGGAAATCGGAAAACGGAAATCGGAAGACGGAAATCGGAAGACGGAAATCGGAAGACGGAAATCGGAAGATGGAAATCGGAAGACGGAAATCCAAAAATGGAAATCCAAAAATGGAAATCGGAAATCGGAAGACGGAAATCCAAAAATGGAAATCGGAAATCGGAAAACGGAAATCGGAAGACGGAAATCGGAAAACGGAAATCGGAAGACGGAAATCGGAAGACGGAAATCGGAAGACGGAAATCGGAAGACGGAAATCGGAAGACGGAAATCCAAAAATGGAAATCCAAAAATGGAAATCGGAAATCGGAAGACGGAAATCCAAAAATGGAAATCGGAAATCGGAAGACGGAAATCCAAAAATGGAAATCCAAAAATGGAAATCGGAAATCGGAAAACGGAAATCGGAAGACGGAAATCGGAAGACGGAAATCGGAAGACGGAAATCGGAAGATGGAAATCGGAAGACGGAAATCCAAAAATGGAAATCCAAAAATGGAAATCGGAAATCGGAAGACGGAAATCCAAAAATTGAAATCGGAAATCGGAAATCGGAAATCGGAAGACGGAAATCGGAAGACGGAAATCGGAAGACGGAAATCGGAAGACGGAAATCGGAAGACGGAAATCCAAAAATGGAAATCGGAAATCGGAATATGGAAATCGGAAATCGGAAGACGGAAATCCAAAAATGGAAATCCAAAAATGGAAATCGGAAATCGGAAGACGGAAATCCAAAAATTGAAATCGGAAATCGGAAAACGGAAATCGGAAATCGGAAATCGGAAGACGGAAATCGAAAGACGGAAATCGGAAGACGGAAATCCAAAAATGGAAATCCAAAAATGGAAATCGGAAATCGGAAGACGGAAATCCAAAAATTGAAATCGGAAATCGGAAAACGGAAATCGGAAGACGGAAATCGGAAGACGGAAATCGGAAGACGGAAATCGGAAGACGGAAATCCAAAAATGGAAATCGGAAATCGGAATATGGAAATCGGAAATCGGTAGACGGAAATCGGAAATCGGAAGACGGAAATCCAAAAATGGAAATCGGAAGACGGAAATCGGAAGACGGAAATCGGAAGACGGAAATCGGAAGACGGAAATCCAAAAATGGAAATCGGAAATCGGAAGATGGAAATCGGAAATCGGTAGACGGAAATCGGAAATCGGAAGACGGAAATCCAAAAATGGAAATCCAAAAATGGAAATCGGAAATCGTCATCCGATTTCCGTCTTCCGATTTCCGTTTTCCGATTTCCGCCATCCGATTTCCGTCTTCCGATTTCCGTTTTCCGATTTCCGTCATCCGATTTCCGTTTTCCGATTTCCGTCTTCCGATTTCCGTCTTCCAATTTCCGCCATCCGATTTCCGTCTTCCGATTTCCGTTTTCCGATTTCCGTCATCCGATTTCCGTCTTCCGATTTCCGTCTTCCGATTTCCGTCTTCCGATTTCCGTTTTCCGATTTCCGTCATCCGATTTCCGTCTTCCGATTTCCGTCTTCCGATTTCCGTCTTCCAATTTCCGTCTTCCGATTTCCGTCTTCCGATTTCCGTCTTCCAATTTCCGCCATCCGATTTCCGTCTTCCGATTTCCGTCTTCCAATTTCCGTCTTCCGATTTCCGTCTTCCGATTTCCGTCTTCCGATTTCCGTCTTCCGATTTCCGTCTTCCGATTTCCGTCTTCCGACTTCCGTCTTCCGATTTCCGATTTCCATTTTTGGATTTCCGTCTTCCGATTTCCGTCTTCCGATTTCCGTTTTCCGATTTCCGTCTTCCGATTTCCGTCTTCCGACTTCAGTCTTCCGATTTCCGATTTCCATTTTTGGATTTCCATTTTTGGATTTCTGTCTTCCGATTTCCGTCTTCCGATTTCCGTCTTCCGATTTTCATCTTCCGATTTCCGTCTTCCGATTTCCGTCTTCCGATTTCCGCCATCCGATTTCCGCCTTCCGATTTCCGTTTTCCGATTTCCGTCATCCGATTTCCGTCTTCCGATTTCCGTCTTCCGATTTCCGTCTTCCGATTTCCGTCTTCCGATTTCCGTTTTCCGATTTCCGTCTTCCGATTTCCGTCTTCCGACTTCCGTCTTCCGATTTCCGATTTCCATTTTTGGATTTCCATTGTCCGATTTCCGTCTTCCGATTTCCGTCTTCCGATTTTCATCTTCCGATTTCCGTCTTCCGATTTCCGTCTTCCGATTTCCGTATTCCAATTTCCGCCATCCGATTTCCGTCTTCCGATTTCCGTCTTCCAATTTCCGTCTTCCGATTTCCGTCTTCCGATTTCCGTCTTCCAATTTCCGATTTCCATTTTTGGATTTCCGTCTTCCGATTTCCGTCTTCCGATTTCCGTCTTCCGATTTCCGTCTTCCAATTTCCGCCATCCGATTTCCGTCTTCCGATTTCCGTTTTCCGATTTCCGTCATCCGATTTCCGTCTTCCGATTTTCATCTTCCGATTTCCGTCTTCCAATTTCCGTCTTCCAATTTCCGTCTTCCGATTTCCGTCTTCCGATTTCCGTCTTCCAATTTCCGCCATCCGATTTCCGTCTTCCGATTTTCATCTTCCGATTTCCGTCTTCCGATTTCCGTCTTCCGATTTCCGTCTTCCGATTTCCGTCTTCCGATTTCCGTCTTCCGATTTCCGTCTTCCGATTTTCATCTTCCGATTTCCGTCTTCCGATTTCCGTCTTCCGATTTCCGTCTTCCGATTTCCGTCTTCCGATTTCCGTCTTCCGATTTCCGTCTTCCAATTTCCGTCTTCCAATTTCCGTCTTCCGATTTCCGTCTTCCGATTTCCGTCTTCCAATTTCCGCCATCCGATTTCCGTCTTCCGATTTTCATCTTCCGATTTCCGTCTTCCAATTTCCGTCTTCCGATTTCCGTCTTCCGATTTCCGTCTTCCGATTTCCGATTTCCATTTTTGGATTTCCATTTTTGGATTTCCGTCTTCCGATTTCCGTCTTCCGATTTCCGTCTTCCGATTTCCGTTTTCCGATTTCCGTCATCCGATTTCCGTCTTCCGATTTCCGTCTTCCGATTTCCGTCTTCCAATTTCCGCCATCCGATTTCCGTCTTCCGATTTCCGTCTTCCAATTTCCGATTTCCATTTTTGGATTTCCGTCTTCCGATTTCCCTCTTCCGATTTCCGTCTTCCGATTTCCGTCTTCCAATTTCCGCCATCCGATTTCCGTCTTCCGATTTCCGTTTTCCGATTTCCGTCATCCGATTTCCGTCTTCCGATTTTCATCTTCCGATTTCCGTCTTCCAATTTCCGTCTTCCAATTTCCGTCTTCCGATTTCCGTCTTCCGATTTCCGTCTTCCAATTTCCGCCATCCGATTTCCGTCTTCCGATTTTCATCTTCCGATTTCCGTCTTCCGATTTCCGTCTTCCGATTTCCGTCTTCCGATTTCCGTCTTCCGATTTCCGTCTTCCGATTTCCGTCTTCCGATTTTCATCTTCCGATTTCCGTCTTCCGATTTCCGTCTTCCGATTTCCGTCTTCCGATTTCCGTCTTCCGATTTCCGTCTTCCGATTTCCGTCTTCCAATTTCCGTCTTCCAATTTCCGTCTTCCGATTTCCGTCTTCCGATTTCCGTCTTCCAATTTCCGCCATCCGATTTCCGTCTTCCGATTTTCATCTTCCGATTTCCGTCTTCCAATTTCCGTCTTCCGATTTCCGTCTTCCGATTTCCGTCTTCCGATTTCCGATTTCCATTTTTGGATTTCCATTTTTGGATTTCCGTCTTCCGATTTCCGTCTTCCGATTTCCGTCTTCCGATTTCCGTTTTCCGATTTCCGTCATCCGATTTCCGTCTTCCGATTTCCGTCTTCCGATTTCCGTCTTCCAATTTCCGCCATCCGATTTCCGTCTTCCGATTTTCATCTTCCGATTTCCGTCTTCCAATTTCCGTCTTCCGATTTCCGTCTTCCGATTTTCATCTTCCGATTTCCGTCTTCCGATTTCCGTCTTCCTATTTCCGTCTTCCGATTTCCGTCTTCCTATTTCCGTTTTCCGATTTCCGTCTTCCGATTTCCGTCTTCCGATTTCCGTCTTCCGATTTCCGTATTCCAATTTCCGCCATCCGATTTCCGTCTTCCGATTTCCGTCTTCCAATTTCCGTCTTCCGATTTCCGTCTTCCGATTTCCGTCTTCCAATTTCCGATTTCCATTTTTGGATTTCCGTCTTCCGATTTCCGTCTTCCGATTTCCGTCTTCCGATTTCCGTCTTCCAATTTCCGCCATCCGATTTCCGTCTTCCGATTTCCGTTTTCCGATTTCCGTCATCCGATTTCCGTCTTCCGATTTTCATCTTCCGATTTCCGTCTTCCAATTTCCGTCTTCCAATTTCCGTCTTCCGATTTCCGTCTTCCGATTTCCGTCTTCCAATTTCCGCCATCCGATTTCCGTCTTCCGATTTTCATCTTCCGATTTCCGTCTTCCGATTTCCGTCTTCCGATTTCCGTCTTCCGATTTCCGTCTTCCGATTTCCGTCTTCCGATTTCCGTCTTCCGATTTTCATCTTCCGATTTCCGTCTTCCGATTTCCGTCTTCCAATTTCCGCCATCCGATTTCCGTCTTCCGATTTTCATCTTCCGATTTCCGTCTTCCAATTTCCGTCTTCCGATTTCCGTCTTCCGATTTCCGTCTTCCGATTTCCGATTTCCATTTTTGGATTTCCATTTTTGGATTTCCGTCTTCCGATTTCCGTCTTCCGATTTCCGTCTTCCGATTTCCGTTTTCCGATTTCCGTCATCCGATTTCCGTCTTCCGATTTCCGTCTTCCGATTTCCGTCTTCCAATTTCCGCCATCCGATTTCCGTCTTCCGATTTTCATCTTCCGATTTCCGTCTTCCAATTTCCGTCTTCCGATTTCCGTCTTCCGATTTTCATCTTCCGATTTCCGTCTTCCGATTTCCGTCTTCCTATTTCCGTTTTCCGATTTCCGTCATCCGATTTCCCTTTTTGGATTCCCGTCTTCCGATTTCCGTCTTCCGATTTCCGTCTTCCGACTTCCGATTTCCATTTTTGGATTTCCATTGTCCGATTTCCGTCTTCCGATTTCCGTCTTCCGATTTCCATCTTCCGATTTCCGTTTTCCGATTTCCGCCATCCGATTTCCGTCTTCCGATATCCGTTTTCCGTCATCCGATTTCCGTCTTCCGATTTCCGTCTTCCGATTTCCGTCTTCCAATTTCCGCCATCCGATTTCCGTCTTCCGATTTCCGTTTTCCGATTTCCGTCTTCCGATTTCCGTCTTCCGATTTCCGTCTTCCGATTTTCATCTTCCGATTTCCGTCTTCCGATTTCCGTCTTCCAATTTCCGCCATCCGATTTCCGTCTTCCGATTTTCATCTTCCGATTTCCGTCTTCCAATTTCCGTCTTCCGATTTCCGTCTTCCGATTTCCGTCTTCCGATTTCCGATTTCCATTTTTGGATTTCCATTTTTGGATTTCCGTCTTCCGATTTCCGTCTTCCGATTTCCGTCTTCCGATTTCCGTTTTCCGATTTCCGTCATCCGATTTCCGTCTTCCGATTTCCGTCTTCCGATTTCCGTCTTCCAATTTCCGCCATCCGATTTCCGTCTTCCGATTTTCATCTTCCGATTTCCGTCTTCCAATTTCCGTCTTCCGATTTCCGTCTTCCGATTTTCATCTTCCGATTTCCGTCTTCCGATTTCCGTCTTCCTATTTCCGTTTTCCGATTTCCGTCATCCGATTTCCCTTTTTGGATTCCCGTCTTCCGATTTCCGTCTTCCGATTTCCGTCTTCCGACTTCCGATTTCCATTTTTGGATTTCCATTGTCCGATTTCCGTCTTCCGATTTCCGTCTTCCGATTTCCATCTTCCGATTTCCGTTTTCCGATTTCCGCCATCCGATTTCCGTCTTCCGATATCCGTTTTCCGTCATCCGATTTCCGTCTTCCGATTTCCGTCTTCCGATTTCCGTCTTCCAATTTCCGCCATCCGATTTCCGTCTTCCGATTTCCGTTTTCCGATTTCCGTCTTCCGATTTCCGTCTTCCGATTTCCGTCTTCCGATTTCCGTCATCCGATTTCCGTCTTCCGATTTCCGTCTTCCGATTTCCGTCATCCGATTTCCGTCTTCCGATTTCCGTCTTCCGATTTCCGTTTTCCGATTTCCGTCTTCCGATTTCCGTCTTCCAATTTCCGCCATCCGATTTCCGTCTTCCGATTTCCGTTTTCCGATTTCCGTTTTCCGATTTCCGTCTTCCGATTTCCGTCTTCCGATTTCCGTCTTCCGATTTCCGTCATCCGATTTCCGTCTTCCGATTTCCGTCATCCGATTTCCGTCTTCCGATTTCCGTCTTCCGATATCCGTTTTCTGTCATCCGATTTCCGTCTTCCGATTTCCGCCATCCGATTTCCGTCTTCCGATTTCCGTTTTCCGATTTCCGTCTTCCGATTTCCGTCTTCCGATTTCCGTCTTCCGATTTCCGTCATCCGATTTCCGTCTTCCGATTTCCGTCTTCCGATATCCGTTTTCTGTCATCCGATTTCCGTCTTCCGATTTCCGTCTTCCGATTTCCGTCTTCCGATTTCCGTCTTCCGATTTTCATCTTCCGATTTCCGTCTTCCGATTTCCGTCTTCCGATTTCCGATTTCCATTTTTGGATTTCCATTTTTGGATTTCCGTCTTCCGATTTCCGTCTTCCGATTTCCGTCTTCCGATTTCCGTTTTCCGATTTCCGTCATCCGATTTCCGTCTTCCGATATCCGTTTTCTGTCATCCGATTTCCGTCTTCCGATTTCCGTCTTCCGATTTCCGTCTTCCGATTTCCGTCTTCCGATTTCCGTCTTCCGATTTCCGTCTTCCGACTTCCGTCTTCCGATTTCCGTCTTCCGATTTCCGTCTTCCGATTTCCGTCTTCCGATTTTCATCTTCCGATTTCCGTCTTCCGATTTCCGTCTTCCGATTTCCGATTTCCATTTTTGGATTTCCATTTTTGGATTTCCGTCTTCCGATTTCCGTCTTCCGATTTCCGTCTTCCGATTTCCGTTTTCCGATTTCCGTCATCCGATTTCCGTCTTCCGATTTCCGTCTTCCGACTTCAGTCTTCCGATTTCCGATTTCCATTTTTGGATTTCCATTGTCCGATTTCCGTTTTCCGATTTCCGTCTTCCGATTTCCGTCTTCCGATTTCCGCCATCCCTTTTCTGATTTTCATTTTTGGATTTCCATTTTTGGATTTCCATTTTTGGATTTCCGTCTTCCGATTTCCGTCTTCCGATTTCCGTCTTCCGATTTCCGTCTTCCGATTTCCGTCTTCCGATTTCCGTCTTCCGATTTCCGTCTTCCGATTTCCGCCTTCCGATTTCCGTCTTCCGATTTCCGTCTTCCGATTTCCGTCTTCCGATTTCCGTCTTCCGATTTCCGTCTTCCGATTTCCGCCATCCCTTTTCCGCCATCCCTTTTCCGATTTCCATTTTTGGATTTCCATTTTTGGATTTCCGTCTTCCGATTTCCGTCTTCCGATTTCCGCCATCCCTTTTCCGATTTCCATTTTTGGATTTCCATTTTTGGATTTCCATTTTTGGATTTCCGTCTTCCGATTTCCGTCTTCCGCTTTCCGTCTTGCGATTTCCGTCTTCCGATTTCCGTCTTCCGATTTCCGTGTTCCGATTTCCGTGTTCCGATTTCCGTCTTCCGATTTCCGCCATCCCTTTTCGGAAATCGGAAGACGGAAATCGGAAGACGGAAATCGGAAGATGGAAATCCAAAAATGGAAATCCAAAAATGGAAATCGGAAGACGGAAATCGGAAGACGGAAATCGGAAGATGGAAATCGGAAGACGGAAATCGGAAGACGGAAATCGGAAGACGGAAATCGGAAGATGGAAATCGGAAGACGGAAATCGGAAGACGGAAATCGGAAGACGGAAATCCAAAAATGGAAATCGGAAAACGGAAGACGGAAATCGGAAGACGGAAATCCAAAAATGGAACTCGGAAGATGGAAATCGGAAGGCGGAAAACATAAAAATATATCGTTTCTAGGTCTAAAACACTAAAAATTGCAGGATTTATATAATTTCAATTTTTTCAATTTTTCAAAAAATTTCAAAATTTCAAAATTCAAACAAAATCATTGTTTTTTAGAAGTTTTTAACCCAAAAACTAATTTTTAGCCCTTATTCTCCACGTGGACTACAAAAAACCTGACTTACTTGGATTACAGACGAAGATCATATTGAGCAACAAGAACTCATGATTAGTGACTCGGATATTGTACTTTTTAAAAAAGTATTTTTTTTTAATGATCAACAAAACAAAATTAACAAATATTAATATCATTTTCAGTGCGTTTGCTTTGACACTCGAATTCTACTTCAATTTGAAATCGGAAATAGAAGATACAAACTCGGATTTAAACAGAAGAAATTATTCCGATCGAAAGATATTAATTTATTTTTTTTGGCTTTTGATCTATAAATAAAAAATTAAAATTAAAATAGTTTTCATTTGTTTTATATCTTTTTCTAGGGATCGAATAGTCAGAAAGCAAACAAAAATTCAAATTGAAAGACAAACCATATCCATAATTCAGCTTGTTTAAATTCCAAAACATTGACCAACTGTAATAGAACCTCTAATTGAATTGCATGCAATTATAATATATCCATTCTCTTATCTTTTTCATAAAATCAAATAATCTATCAGATATAATAAATGTCTTCACATTAAAACAAAGAGAATCTCCACATTAATGTACCATATTTGATAGATAAACGATTAAATCTCAATTATTCTCTCTTCAAATCTCCACATTGTCCCACGCAAAAAAGGGGCGGAGCTTAGATTAAGGGTCAAAGGGGGCGGAGCTTCATATGACTCCGCCCCCTTTTCAAATGGTATATAAGAGAGTACTGTAGGTAGTCTCATATCAATCATTCATTTTTAGTTTTCTTTTTTTTTTCTATTTTTCTTTCTCTCTCTCTCTTTATTTCCTTTTTATCGGTTTGAATTTCCCATTTTTCAGATTCCAGAAGACGGAAATCGGAAGACGGAAATCGGAAGACGGAAATCGGAAGACGGAAATCGGAAGACGGAATTCGGAAGACGGAATTCGGAAGACAAAAATCGGAAGACAAAAATCGGAAGACAAAAATCGGAAGACGGAAATCGGGAGACAGAAATGGGAAGACGGAAATCCAAAAATGGAAATCCAAAAATGGAAATCGGAAGACGGAAATCGGAAGACAAAAATCGGAAGACGGAATTCGGAAGACGGAATTCGGAAGACGGAATTCGGAAGACGGAATTCGGAAGACGGAATTCGGAAGACAAAAATCGGAAGACAAAAATCGGAAGACAAAAATCGGAAGACGGAAATCGGAATTCGAAAATCGGGAGACAGAAATGGGAAGACGGAAATCCAAAAATGGAAATCCAAAAATGGAAATCGGAATACGGAAATCGGATGGCGGAAATCGGAAGACGGAAATCGGAAGACGGAAATCGGAAAATGGAAATCGGAAAATGGAAATCGGAAGACGGAAATCGAAAAATGGAAATCGGAATTCGAAAATCGGGAGACAGAAATGGGAAGACGGAAATCCAAAAATGGAAATCCAAAAATGGAAATCGGAATACGGAAATCGGATGGCGGAAATCGGAATACGGAAATCGGATGGCGGAAATCGGAATACGGAAATCGGATGGCGGAAATCGGAAAATGGAAATCGGAAAATGGAAATCGGAAGACGGAAATCGAAAAATGGAAATCGGAAATCGGAAGATGGAAATCGAAAAATGGAAATCGGAAATCGGAAGACGGAAATCGGAAGATGGAAATCGGAAGACGGAAATCGAAAAATGGAAATCGGAAAACGGAAATCGGAAGACGGAAATCGGAAGACGGAAATCGGAAGACGGAAATCGGAAGAGGGAAATCGGAAGACGGAAATCGGAAGACGGAAATCGGAAGATGGAAATCGGAAGATGGAAATCCAAAAATGGAAATCGGAAATTGGAAGTGGGAAATCGGAAAATGGAAATCGAAAAATGGAAATCGGAAATCGGAAGACGGAAATCGGAAGACGGAAATCGGAAGAGGGAAATCGGAAGAGGGAAATCGGAAGAGGGAAATCGGAAGACGGAAATCGGAAGATGGAAATCGGAAGATGGAAATCCAAAAATGGAAATCGGAATTCGGAAGAGCGAAATCGGAAGACGGAAATCGGAAGACGGAAATCGGAAGACGGAAATCGGAAGACGGAAATCGGAAGACGGAAATCGGAAGACGGAAATCGGAAGATGGAAATCGAAAAATGGAAATCCAAAAATGGAAATCGGAAATTGGAAGTGGGAAATCGGAAAATGGAAATCGAAAAATGGAAATCGGAAATCGGAAGACGGAAATCGGAAGAGGGAAATCGGAAAAGGGATGGCGGAAATCGGAAGACGGAAATCGGAAGACGGAAATCGGAAGACGGAAATCCAAAAATGGCAATCCAAAAATGGAAGACGGAAATCGGAAAATGGAAATCGGAAAATGGAAGACGGAAATCGGATGGCGGAAATCGGAAAATGGAAATCGGAAGACGGAAATCGGAAGACGGAAATCGGAAGACGGAAATCGGAAGACGGAAATCCAAAAATGGAAGACGGAAATCGGAAGGCGGAAATCGGAAGACGGAAATCGGAAGACGGAGATCCAAAAACGGAAATCGGAAATCGGAAGACGGAAATCGGAAGACGGAAATCGGAAGACGGAAATCGGAAGACGGAAATCGGAAGACGGAAATCGGAAGACGGAAATCCAAAAATGGAAGACGGAAATCGGAAGGCGGAAATCGGAAGACGGAAATCGGAAGACGGAAATCGGAAGACGGAAATCGGAAGACGGAAATCGGAAAATGGAAATCGGAAAATGGAAATCGGAAGACGGAAATCGGAAGTCGGAAAACGGAAATCGGAAGACAGAAATCGGAAAACGGAAATCGGAAGACGGAAATCGGAAGACGGAAATCGGAAGACGGAAATCGGAAAATGGAAATCGGAAATCGGAAGACGGAAATCCAAAAATGGCAATCCAAAAATGGAAATCGGAAATCGGAAGACAGAAATCGGAAGACGGAAATCGGAAAATGGAAATCGGAAGATGGAAATCCAAAAATGGAAATCGGAAATCGGAAGACGGAAATCGGAACACGGAAATCGGAAGACGGAAATCGGAAAAATGGAAATCCAAAAATGGAAATCGGAAATCGGAAGACGGAAATCGGAACACGGAAATCGGAAGACGGAAATCGGAAAATGGAAATTGGAAGACGGAAATCGGAAATCGGAAGACGGAAATCGAAAGACGGAAATTGGAAGACGGAAATCGGAAAACGGAAATCGCAAATGGAAATCGGATGGCGGATATCGGAAGACGGAAATCGGAAAACGGAAATCGGATGGCGGAAATCGGAAGACGGAAATCGGAAGACGGAAATCGGAACACGGAAATCGGAAGACGGAAATCGGAAAATGGAAATCGGAAGATGGAAACCGGAAGGCGGAAATCGGAAAAATGGAAATCCAAAAATGGAAATCGGAAATCGGAAGACGGAAATCGGAACACGGAAATCGGAAGACGGAAATCGGAAAATGGAAATTGGAAGACGGAAATCGGAAATCGGAAGACGGAAATCGGAAGACGGAAATTGGAAGACGGAAATCGGAAAATGGAAATCGGATGGCGGATATCGGAAGACGGAAATCGGAAAATGGAAATCGGATGGCGGAAATCGGAAGACGGAAATCGGAAGACGGAAATCGGAACACGGAAATCGGATGACGGAAATCGGAAAATGGAAATCGGAAGATGGAAACCGGAAGGCGGAAGACGGAAATCGGAAGATAGAAATCGGAAGACGGAAAAAAAAATTCAGCCATCTCTTTTCCGATTTTCATTTTTGGATTTCCATTCTTGGATTTCCATTTTCCGATTTTCGACTTCCGATTTCCGTCTTCCGATTTCCGTCTTCCGATTTCCGTCTTCTGATTTCCGATTTCCGTCTTCCGATTTCCATTTTCCGATTACCGTCTTCCGTTTTCCGTTTTCTGATTTCCGATTTCCGTCTTCTGATTTCCGATTTCCGTCTTCCGATTTCCGTCTTCCGATTTCCATTTTTGGATTTCCATTTTCCGATTTTCGACTTCCGATTTCCATTTTCCGATTTTCGACTTCCGATTTCCGTCTTCCGGTTTCCGTCTTCCTATTTCGGGCTTCCGATTTCCGTCTTCCGGCATTCTTCTTCCGATTTCCGTCTTCCGATTTCCGTTTTCCGATTTCCGTCTTCCGACTTCCGATTTCCGTTTTTGGATTTCCATTTGGATCTCCGTCTTCCGATTTCCGTCTTCCGATTTCCATTTTCCGATTTCCGTCTTCCGATTTCCATCTTCCGATTTCCGTCTTCCGATTTCCATCTTCCGATTTCCGTCTTCCGATTTCCGTTTTCCGATTTCCGTCTTCCGACTTCCGATTTCCGATTTCCGTCTTCCGACTTCCGTCTTCCGACTTCAGTCTTCCGATTTCCGCCTTCCGGTTTCCGCCTTCCGATTTCCGTCTTCCGATTTCCGTCTTCCATTTTTGGATTGCCATTTTTGGATTTCCGTCTTCCGATTTCCGATTTCCATTTTTGGATTTCCGTCTTCCGATTTCCGTCTTCCTATTTCCGTCTTCCGATTTCCGTCTTCCGATTTCCACCTTCCGATTTCCGTCTTCCGATTTCCGTCTTCCATTTTTGGATTGCCATTTTTGGATATCCGTCTTCCGATTTCCGTCTTCCGATTTCCGTCTTCCGATTTCCGTCTTCCGATTTCCGTCTTCCGATTTCCGTCTTCCCATTTCCGCCTTCCGATTTCCGTCTTCCATTTTTGGATTTCCATTTTTGGATTTCCATTTTTGGATTTCCGTCTTCCGATTCCCGTCTTCCGATTTCCGTCTTCCGAATTCCGATTTCCGATTTCCGTCTTCTGGAATCTGAAAAATGGGAAATTTAAACCGATAAAAAGGAAATAAAGAGAGAGAGAGAGAAAGAAAAATAGAAAAAAAAAAGAAAACTAAAAATGAATGATTGATATGAGACTACCTACAGTACTCTCTTATATACCATTCGAAAAGGGGGCGGAGTCATATGAAGCTCCGCTCCCTTTGACCCTTAATCTAAGCTCCGCCCCTTTTTTGCGTGGGACAATGTGGAGATTTGAAGAGAGAATAATTGAGATTTAATCGTTTATTTATCAAATATGGTACATTAATGTGGAGATTCTCTTTGTTTTAATGTGAAGACATTTATTATATCTGATAGATTATTTGATTTTATGAAAAAGATAAGAGAATGGATATATTATAATTGCATGCAATTCAATTAGAGGTTCTATTACAGTTGGTCAATGTTTTGGAATTTAAACAAGCTGAATTATGGATATGGTTTGTCTTCCAAGATTGAAAAAAAAGCAGTTCCCATGAGAGCTATCAAGAAACTGTCAACTAACAAAATATAGCTCTTATTATGAACAATATTTCATTAGTTGACTCTTTTTTCCTTTTCTTAAATTGCAGGAATTAAAGATAAATTAAAAGAATCGCCCGACATCTCAAATTTCGTGCTTTCCAATTTCCAAAAAGTCAACAATGACATGTTATTCGAGTACTGTCAATTAACTTATCAAAAAAATGCTCCGATTCGATTCACCCAACTATTATCATTATATCAAGACATTTTAAAAACGAAAAAGGATATTGCTCATGTTACAGTACTCCTACAGCTTAATCAACCCGATATTGTGTGGAAGGAGATACTTAAAGGTGCTATTAATAATTATTAGCAATCATTTTAAATTACTCTAAAGCAAATTTTTAAAATTTCAGTCAAAATCTGAAAATCTTCAATTTTCCAAATATTGTCAATATGAAGCTTAAAATTTTGGATTTTTCATCTAGATGGAACTCGGAAGATGGAAATCGGAAGGCGGAAAACATAAAAATATATCGTTTCTAGGTCTAAAACACTAAAAATTGCAGGATTTATATAATTTCAATTTTTTCAATTTTTCAAAAAATTTCAAAATTTCAAAATTCAAACAAAATCATTGTTTTTTAGAAGTTTTTAACCCAAAAAATAATTTTTAGCCCTTATTCTCCACGTGGACTACAAAAAACCTGACTTACTTGGATTACAGACGAAGATCATATTGAGCAACAAGAACTCATGATTAGTGACTCGGATATTGTACTTTTTAAAAAAGTATTTTTTTTTTAATGATCAACAAAACAAAATTAACAAATATTAATATCATTTTCAGTGCGTTTGCTTTGACACTCGAATTCTACTTCAATTTGAAATCGGAAATAGAAGATACAAACTCGGATTTAAACAGAAGAAATTATTCCGATCGAAAGATATTAATTTATTTTTTTTGGCTTTTGATCTATAAATAAAAAATTAAAATTAAAATAGTTTTCATTTGTTTTATATCTTTTTCTAGGGATCGAATAGTCAGAAAGCAAACAAAAATTCAAATTGAAAGATAAACCATATCCATAATTCAGCTTGTTTAAATTCCAAAACATTGACCAACTGTAATAGAACCTCTAATTGAATTGCATGCAATTATAATATATCCATTCTCTTATCTTTTTCATAAAATCAAATAATCTATCAGATATAATAAATGTCTTCACATTAAAACAAAGAGAATCTCCACATTAATGTACCATATTTGATAGATAAACGATTAAATCTCAATTATTCTCTCTTCAAATCTCCACATTGTCCCACGCAAAAAAGGGGCGGAGCTTAGATTAAGGGTCAAAGGGGGCGGAGCTTCATATGACTCCGCCCCCTTTTTGAATGGTATATAAGAGAGTACTGTAGGTAGTCTCATATCAATCATTCATTTTTAGTTTTCTTTTTTTTTTTCTATTTTTCTTTCTCTCTCTCTCTTTATTTCCTTTTTATCGGTTTAAATTTCCCATTTTTCAGATTCCAGAAGACGGAAATCGGAAGACGGAAATCGGAAAATGGAAATCGGATGGCGGAAATCGGAAGACGGAAATCGGAAGACGGAAATCGGAAAATGGAAATCGGAAGACGGAAATCGGAAGACGGAAATCGGAAGACGGAAATCCAAAAATGGAAATCGGAATACGGAAATCGGATGGCGGAAATCGGAAGACAAAAATCGGAAGACGGAAATCGGAAGACAAAAATCGGAAGACAAAAATCGGAAGACGGAAATCGGAATTCGAAAATCGGGAGACAGAAATGGGAAGACGGAAATCCAAAAATGGAAATCCAAAAATGGAAATCGGAATACGGAAATCGGATGGCGGAAATCGGAATACGGAAATCGGATGGCGGAAATCGGAAGATGGAAATCGGAAGACGGAAATCGGAAAATGGAAATCGGAAAATGGAAATCGGAAGACGGAAATCGAAAAATGGAAATCGGAAATCGGAAGACGGAAATCGGAAGATGGAAATCGGAAGACGGAAATCGAAAAATGGAAATCGGAAAACGGAAATCGAAAAATGGAAATCGGAATTCGAAAATCGGGAGACAGAAATGGGAAGACGGAAATCCAAAAATGGAAATCCAAAAATGGAAATCGGAAGACGGAAATCGGATGGCGGAAATCGGAATACGGAAATCGGATGGCGGAAATCGGAAGACGGAAATCGGAAGACGGAAATCGGAAAATGGAAATCGGAAAATGGAAATCGGAAGACGGAAATCGAAAAATGGAACTCGGAATTCGAAAATCGGGAGACAGAAATGGAAATCGGAAATCGGAAGATGGAAATCGAAAAATGGAAATCGGAAATCGGAAGACGGAAATCGAAAAATGGAAATCGGAAAACGGAAATCGGAAGACGGAAATCGGAAGACGGAAATCGGAAGACGGAAATCGGAAGACGGAAATCGGAAGACGGAAATCGGAAGAGGGAAATCGGAAGACGGAAATCGGAAGACGGAAATCGGAAGATGGAAATCGGAAGATGGAAATCCAAAAATGGAAATCGGAAATTGGAAGTGGGAAATCGAAAAATGGAAATCGGAAATCGGAAGAGGGAAATCGGAAGACGGAAATCGGAAGACGGAAATCGGAAGACGGAAATCGGAAGAGGGAAATCGGAAGACGGAAATCCAAAAATGGAAATCGGAATTCGGAAGAGGGAAATCGGAAGACGGAAATCGGAAGACGGAAATCGGAAGACGGAAATCGGAAGACGGAAATCGGAAGACGGAAATCGAAAAATGGAAATCGGAAAACGGAAATCGGAAGACGGAAATCGGAAGACGGAAATCGGAAGACGGAAATCGGAAGACGGAAATCGGAAGACGGAAATCGGAAGACGGAATTCGGAAGACGGAATTCGGAAGACGGAAATCGGAAGACGGAAATCGGAAGACGGAATTCGGAAGACAAAAATCGGAAGACAAAAATCGGAAGACAAAAATCGGAAGACGGAAATCGGAAGACAAAAATCGGAAGACGGAAATCCAAAAATGGAAATCCAAAAATGGAAATCGGAAGACGGAAATCGGAAGACGGAAATCGAAAAATGGAAATCGGAATTCGAAAATCGGGAGACAGAAATGGGAAGACGGAAATCCAAAAATGGAAATCCAAAAATGGAAATCGGAAATCGGATGGCGGAAATCGGAATACGGAAATCGGATGGCGGAAATCGGAAGACGGAAATCGGAAGACGGAAATCGGAAAATGGAAATCGGAAAATGGAAATCGGAAGACGGAAATCGAAAAATGGAACTCGGAATTCGAAAATCGGGAGACAGAAATGGAAATCGGAAATCGGAAGATGGAAATCGAAAAATGGAAATCGGAAATCGGAAGACGGAAATCGGAAGACGGAAATCGGAAGACGGAAATCGAAAAATGGAAATCGGAAAACGGAAATCGGAAGACGGAAATCGGAAGACGGAAATCGGAAAATGGAAATCGGAAAATGGAAATCGGAAGACGGAAATCGAAAAATGGAAATCGGAATTCGAAAATCGGGAGACAGAAATGGGAAGACGGAAATCCAAAAATGGAAATCCAAAAATGGAAATCGGAAGACGGAAATCGGATGGCGGAAATCGGAATACGGAAATCGGATGGCGGAAATCGGAAGACGGAAATCGGAAGACGGAAATCGGAAAATGGAAATCGGAAAATGGAAATCGGAAGACGGAAATCGAAAAATGGAACTTGGAATTCGAAAATCGGGAGACAGAAATGGAAATCGGAAATCGGAAGATGGAAATCGAAAAATGGAAATCGGAAATCGGAAGACGGAAATCGGAAGATGGAAATCGGAAGACGGAAATCGAAAAATGGAAATCGGAAAACGGAAATCGGAAGACGGAAATCGGAAGACGGAAATCGGAAGACGGAAATCTTAAGACGGAAATCGGAAGACGGAAATCGGAAGAGGGAAATCGGAAGACGGAAATCGGAAGACGGAAATCGTTTAAATTCCAAAACATTGACCAACTGTAATAGAACCTCTAATTGAATTGCATGCAATTATAATATATCCATTCTCTTATCTTTTTCATAAAATCAAATAATCTATCAGATATAATAAATGTCTTCACATTAAAACAAAGAGAATCTCCACATTAATGTACCATATTTGATAGATAAACGATTAAATCTCAATTATTCTCTCTTCAAATCTCCACATTGTCCCACGCAAAAAAGGGGCGGAGCTTAGATTAAGGGTCAAAGGGGGCGGAGCTTCATATGACTCCGCCCCCTTTTTGAATGGTATATAAGAGAGTACTGTAGGTAGTCTCATATCAATCATTCATTTTTAGTTTTCTTTTTTTTTTTCTATTTTTCTTTCTCTCTCTCTCTTTATTTCCTTTTTATCGGTTTAAATTTCCCATTTTTCAGATTCCAGAAGACGGAAATCGGAAGACGGAAATCGGAAAATGGAAATCGGATGGCGGAAATCGGAAGACGGAAATCGGAAGACGGAAATCGGAAAATGGAAATCGGAAGACGGAAATCGGAAGACGGAAATCGGAAGACGGAAATCCAAAAATGGAAATCGGAATACGGAAATCGGATGGCGGAAATCGGAAGACAAAAATCGGAAGACGGAAATCGGAAGACAAAAATCGGAAGACAAAAATCGGAAGACGGAAATCGGAATTCGAAAATCGGGAGACAGAAATGGGAAGACGGAAATCCAAAAATGGAAATCCAAAAATGGAAATCGGAATACGGAAATCGGATGGCGGAAATCGGAATACGGAAATCGGATGGCGGAAATCGGAAGATGGAAATCGGAAGACGGAAATCGGAAAATGGAAATCGGAAAATGGAAATCGGAAGACGGAAATCGAAAAATGGAAATCGGAAATCGGAAGACGGAAATCGGAAGATGGAAATCGGAAGACGGAAATCGAAAAATGGAAATCGGAAAACGGAAATCGAAAAATGGAAATCGGAATTCGAAAATCGGGAGACAGAAATGGGAAGACGGAAATCCAAAAATGGAAATCCAAAAATGGAAATCGGAAGACGGAAATCGGATGGCGGAAATCGGAATACGGAAATCGGATGGCGGAAATCGGAAGACGGAAATCGGAAGACGGAAATCGGAAAATGGAAATCGGAAAATGGAAATCGGAAGACGGAAATCGAAAAATGGAACTCGGAATTCGAAAATCGGGAGACAGAAATGGAAATCGGAAATCGGAAGATGGAAATCGAAAAATGGAAATCGGAAATCGGAAGACGGAAATCGAAAAATGGAAATCGGAAAACGGAAATCGGAAGACGGAAATCGGAAGACGGAAATCGGAAGACGGAAATCGGAAGACGGAAATCGGAAGACGGAAATCGGAAGAGGGAAATCGGAAGACGGAAATCGGAAGACGGAAATCGGAAGATGGAAATCGGAAGATGGAAATCCAAAAATGGAAATCGGAAATTGGAAGTGGGAAATCGAAAAATGGAAATCGGAAATCGGAAGAGGGAAATCGGAAGACGGAAATCGGAAGACGGAAATCGGAAGACGGAAATCGGAAGAGGGAAATCGGAAGACGGAAATCCAAAAATGGAAATCGGAATTCGGAAGAGGGAAATCGGAAGACGGAAATCGGAAGACGGAAATCGGAAGACGGAAATCGGAAGACGGAAATCGGAAGACGGAAATCGAAAAATGGAAATCGGAAAACGGAAATCGGAAGACGGAAATCGGAAGACGGAAATCGGAAGACGGAAATCGGAAGACGGAAATCGGAAGACGGAAATCGGAAGACGGAATTCGGAAGACGGAATTCGGAAGACGGAAATCGGAAGACGGAAATCGGAAGACGGAATTCGGAAGACAAAAATCGGAAGACAAAAATCGGAAGACAAAAATCGGAAGACGGAAATCGGAAGACAAAAATCGGAAGACGGAAATCCAAAAATGGAAATCCAAAAATGGAAATCGGAAGACGGAAATCGGAAGACGGAAATCGAAAAATGGAAATCGGAATTCGAAAATCGGGAGACAGAAATGGGAAGACGGAAATCCAAAAATGGAAATCCAAAAATGGAAATCGGAAATCGGATGGCGGAAATCGGAATACGGAAATCGGATGGCGGAAATCGGAAGACGGAAATCGGAAGACGGAAATCGGAAAATGGAAATCGGAAAATGGAAATCGGAAGACGGAAATCGAAAAATGGAACTCGGAATTCGAAAATCGGGAGACAGAAATGGAAATCGGAAATCGGAAGATGGAAATCGAAAAATGGAAATCGGAAATCGGAAGACGGAAATCGGAAGACGGAAATCGGAAGACGGAAATCGAAAAATGGAAATCGGAAAACGGAAATCGGAAGACGGAAATCGGAAGACGGAAATCGGAAAATGGAAATCGGAAAATGGAAATCGGAAGACGGAAATCGAAAAATGGAAATCGGAATTCGAAAATCGGGAGACAGAAATGGGAAGACGGAAATCCAAAAATGGAAATCCAAAAATGGAAATCGGAAGACGGAAATCGGATGGCGGAAATCGGAATACGGAAATCGGATGGCGGAAATCGGAAGACGGAAATCGGAAGACGGAAATCGGAAAATGGAAATCGGAAAATGGAAATCGGAAGACGGAAATCGAAAAATGGAACTTGGAATTCGAAAATCGGGAGACAGAAATGGAAATCGGAAATCGGAAGATGGAAATCGAAAAATGGAAATCGGAAATCGGAAGACGGAAATCGGAAGATGGAAATCGGAAGACGGAAATCGAAAAATGGAAATCGGAAAACGGAAATCGGAAGACGGAAATCGGAAGACGGAAATCGGAAGACGGAAATCTTAAGACGGAAATCGGAAGACGGAAATCGGAAGAGGGAAATCGGAAGACGGAAATCGGAAGACGGAAATCGGAAGATGGAAATCGGAAGATGGAAATCCAAAAATGGAAATCGGAAATTGGAAGTAGGAAATCGAAAAATGGAAATCGGAAATCGGAAGAGGGAAATCGGAAGACGGAAATCGGAAGACGGAAATCGGAAGACGGAAATCGGAAGAGGGAAATCGGAAGACGGAAATCCAAAAATGGAAATCGGAATTCGGAAGAGGGAAATCGGAAGACGGAAATCGGAAGACGGAAATCGGAAGACGGAAATCGGAAGACGGAAATCGGAAGACGGAAATCGGAAGATGGAATTCGAAAAATGGAAATCCAAAAATGGAAATCGGAAATTGGAAGTGGGAAATCGGAAAATGGAAATCGAAAAATGGAAATCGGAAATCGGAAGACGGAAATCGGAAGAGGGAAATCGGAAAAGGGATGGCGGAAATCGGAAGACGGAAATCGGAAGACGGAAATCGGAAAATGGAAATCCAAAAATGGAAATCGGAAAATGGAAGACGGAAATCGGAAGGCGGAAATGGGAAGACGGAAATCGGAAGACGGAAATCGGAAGACGGAAATCGGAAGACGGAAATCCAAAAATGGCAATCCAAAAATGGAAGACGGAAATCGGAAAATGGAAATCCAAAAATGGAAGACGGAAATCGGATGGCGGAAATCGGAAAATGGAAATCGGAAAATGGAAGACGGAAATCGGATGGCGGAAATCGGAAAATGGAAATCGGAAGACGGAAATCGGAAGACGGAAATCGGAAGACGGAAATCGGAAGACGGAAATCCAAAAATGGAAGACGGAAATCGGAAGGCGGAAATCGGAAGACGGAAATCGGAAGACGGAGATCCAAAAACGGAAATCGGAAATCGGAAGACGGAAATCGGAAGACGGAAATCGGAAGACGGAAATCGGAAGACGGAAATCGGAAGACGGAAATCGGAAGACGAAAATCGGAAGACGGAAATCGGAAGACGGAAATCGGAAGACGGAAATCGGAAGACGGAAATCCAAAAATGGAAGACGGAAATCGGAAGACGGAAATCGGAAGACGGAAATCGGAAGACGGAAATCGGAAGACGGAAATCGGAAAATGGAAATCGGAAGACGGAAATCGGAAATCGGAAGACGGAAATCGGAAGACGGAAATCGGAAGACGGAAATCGGAAAATGGAAATCGGAAATCGGAAGACGGAAATCCAAAAATGGCAATCCAAAAATGGAAATCGGAAATCGGAAGACAGAAATCGGAAGACGGAAATCGGAAAATGGAAATCGGAAGATGGAAACCGGAAGGCGGAAATCGGAAAAATGGAAATCCAAAAATGGAAATCGGAAATCGGAAGACGGAAATCGGAACACGGAAATCGGAAGACGGAAATCGGAAAATGGAAATTGGAAGACGGAAATCGGAAATCGGAAGACGGAAATCGAAAGACGGAAATTGGAAGACGGAAATCGGAAATCGGAAAATGGAAATCGGATGGCGGATATCGGAAGACGGAAATCGGAAAACGGAAATCGGATGGCGGAAATCGGAAGACGGAAATCGGAAGACGGAAATCGGAACACGGAAATCGGAAGACGGAAATCGGAAAATGGAAATCGGAAGATGGAAACCGGAAGGCGGAAATCGGAAAAATGGAAATCCAAAAATGGAAATCGGAAATCGGAAGACGGAAATCGGAACACGGAAATCGGAAGACGGAAATCGGAAAATGGAAATTGGAAAACGGAAATCGGAAATCGGAAGACGGAAATCGGAAGACGGAAATTGGAAGACGGAAATCGGAAGACGGAAATCGGAAAATGGAAATCGGATGGCGGATATCGGAAGACGGAAATCGGAAGACGGAAATCGGAACACGGAAATCGGATGACGGAAATCGGAAAATGGAAATCGGAAGATGGAAACCGGAAGGCGGAAGACGGAAATCGGAAGATAGAAATCGGAAGACGGAAAAAAAAATTCAGCCATCTCTTTTCCGATTTTCATTTTTGGATTTCCATTCTTGGATTTCCATTTTCCGATTTTCGACTTCCGATTCCCGTCTTCCGATTTCCGTCTTCCGATTTCCGTTTTCTGATTTCCGATTTCCGTCTTCTGATTTCCGATTTCCGTCTTCCGATTTCCGTCTTCCGATTTCCATTTTTGGATTTCCATTTTCCGATTTTCGACTTCCGATTTCCGTCTTCCGGTTTCCGTCTTCCTATTTCGGGCTTCCGATTTCCGTCTTCCGGCATTCTTCTTCCGATTTCCGTCTTCCGATTTCCGTCTTCCGATTTCCGTCTTCCGATTTCCGTCTTCCGATTTCCATCTTCCGATTTCCGATTTCCATTTTTGGATTTCCATTTTTGGATTTCCGTCTTCCGATTTCCGTCTTCCGATTTCCATCTTCCGATTTCCGTCTTCCGATTTCCATCTTCCGATTTCCGATTTCCATTTTTGGATTTCCGTCTTCCGATTTCCGTCTTCCGATTTCCGTCTTCCGATACCGTTTTCCGATTTCCGTCTTCCGACTTCCGTCTTCCGACTTCAGTCTTCCGATTTCCGCCTTCCGGTTTCCGCCTTTCGATTTCCATCTTCCGATTTCCGTCTTCCGATTACCGATTTCCACTTTTGGATTTCCATTTTTGGATTTCCGTCTTCCGATTTCCGTCTTCCGATTTCCGATTTCCATTTTTGGATTTCCGTCTTCCGGTTTCCGCCTTTCGATTTCCATCTTCCGATTTCCGTCTTCCGATTACCGATTTCCACTTTTGGATTTCCATTTTTGGATTTCCGTCTTCCGATTTCCGTCTTCCGATTTCCGATTTCCATTTTTGGATTTCCGTCTTCCGATTCCCGTCTTCCGATTTCCATCTTCCGATTTCCGTCTTCCGATTTCCGATTTCCACTTTTGGATTTCCATTTTTGGATTTCCGTCTTCCGATTTCCGTCTTCCGATTTCCGATTTCCATTTTTGGATTTCCGTCTTCCGATTTCCGTCTTCCGATTTCCGTCTTCCGATTTCCGTCTTCCGATTTCCGATTTCCATTTTTGGCTTTCCGTCTTCCGATTTCCGTCTTCCGATTTCCGTCTTCCGATTTCCACCTTCCGATTTCCGTCTTCCGATTTCCGTCTTCCGATTTCCGATTTCCATTTTTGGATTTCCGTCTTCCGATTTCCGTCTTCCGATTTCCGTCTTCCGATTTCCGTCTTCCGATTTCCGTCTTCCGATTTCCGTCTTCCGATTTCCGTCTTCCGATTTCCGTCTTCCGATTTCCGATTTCCATTTTTGGATCTCCGTCTTCCGATTTCCGTCTTCCGATTTCCGTCTTCCGATTTCCGTCTTCCGATTTCCGTCTTCCGATTTCCGTCTTCCGATTTCCGTCTTCCGATTTCCGTCTTCCGATTTCCGTCTTCCGATTTCCGTCTTCCGATTTCCGTCTTCCGATTTCCGTCTTCCATTTTTGGATTGCCATTTTTGGATTTCCGTCTTCCGATTTCCGATTTCCATTTTTGGATTTCCGTCTTCCGATTTCCGTCTTCCTATTTCCGTCTTCCGATTTCCGTCTTCCGATTTCCACCTTCCGATTTCCGTCTTCCGATTTCCGATTTCCACTTTTGGATTACCATTTTTGGATTTCCGTCTTCCGATTTCCGTCTTCCATTTTTGGATTGCCATTTTTGGATATCCGTCTTCCGATTTCCGTCTTCCGATTTCCGTCTTCCGATTTCCGTCTTCCATTTTTGGATTGCCATTTTTGGATTTCCGTCTTCCGATTTCCGTCTTCCATTTTTGGATTGCCATTTTTGGATTTCCGTCTTCCGATTTCCGTCTTCCGATTTCCGTCTTCCGATTTCCGTCTTCCGATTTCCGTCTTCCCATTTCCGCCTTCCCATTTCCGTCTTCCATTTTTGGATTTCCATTTTTGGATTTCCGTCTTCCGATTTCCGTCTTCCGAATTCCGATTTCCGATTTCCGTCTTCTGGAATCTGAAAAATGGGAAATTTAAACCGATAAAAAGGAAATAAAGAGAGAGAGAGAGAAAAATAGAAAAAAAAAAGAAAACTAAAAATGAATGATTGATATGAGACTACCTACAGTATTCTCTTATATACCATTTGAAAAGGGGGCGGAGTCATATGAAGCTCCGCCCCCTTTGACCCTTAATCTAAGCTCCGCCCCTTTTTTGCGTGGGACAATGTGGAGATTTGAAGAGAGAATAATTGAGATTTAATCGTTTATTTATCAAATATGGTACATTAATGTGGAGATTCTCTTTGTTTTAATGTGAAGACATTTATTATATCTGATAGATTATTTGATTTTATGAAAAAGATAAGAGAATGGATATATTATAATTGCATGCAATTCAATTAGAGGTTCTATTACAGTTGGTCAATGTTTTGGAATTTAAACAAGCTGAATTATGGATATGGTTTGTCTTCCAAGATTGAAAAAAAAGCAGTTCCCATGAGAGCTATCAAGAAACTGTCAACTAACAAAATATAGCTCTTATTATGAACAATATTTCATTAGTTGACTCTTTTTTCCTTTTCTTAAATTGCAGGAATTAAAGATAAATTAAAAGAATCGCCCGACATCTCAAATTTCGTGCTTTCCAATTTCCAAAAAGTCAACAATGACATGTTATTCGAGTACTGTCAATTAACTTATCAAAAAAATGCTCCGATTCGATTCACCCAACTATTATCATTATATCAAGACATTTTAAAAACGAAAAAGGATATTGTTACAGTACTCCTACAGCTTAATCAACCCGATATTGTGTGGAAGGAGATACTTAAAGGTGCTATTAATAATTATTAGCAATCATTTTAAATTACTCTAAAGCAAATTTTTAAAATTTCAGTCAAAATCTGAAAATCTTCAATTTTCCAAATATTGTCAATATGAAGCTTAAAATTTTGGATTTTTCATCTAGATGGAACTCGGAAGATGGAAATCGGAAGGCGGAAAACATAAAAATATATCGTTTCTAGGTCTAAAACACTAAAAATTGCAGGATTTATATAATTTCAATTTTTTCAATTTTTCAAAAAATTTCAAAATTTCAAAATTCAAACAAAATCATTGTTTTTTAGAAGTTTTTAACCCAAAAAATAATTTTTAGCCCTTATTCTCCACGTGGACTACAAAAAACCTGACTTACTTGGATTACAGACGAAGATCATATTGAGCAACAAGAACTCATGATTAGTGACTCGGATATTGTACTTTTTAAAAAAGTATTTTTTTTTTAATGATCAACAAAACAAAATTAACAAATATTAATATCATTTTCAGTGCGTTTGCTTTGACACTCGAATTCTACTTCAATTTGAAATCGGAAATAGAAGATACAAACTCGGATTTAAACAGAAGAAATTATTCCGATCGAAAGATATTAATTTATTTTTTTTGGCTTTTGATCTATAAATAAAAAATTAAAATTAAAATAGTTTTCATTTGTTTTATATCTTTTTCTAGGGATCGAATAGTCAGAAAGCAAACAAAAATTCAAATTGAAAGATAAAACATATCCATAATTCAGCTTGTCTAAATTCCAAAACATTGACCAACTGTAATAGAACCTCTAATTGAATTGCATGCAATTATAATATATCCATTCTCTTATCTTTTTCATAAAATCAAATAATCTATCAGATATAATAAATGTCTTCACATTAAAACAAAGAGAATCTCCACATTAATGTACCATATTTGATAGATAAACGATTAAATCTCAATTATTCTCTCTTCAAATCTCCACATTGTCCCACGCAAAAAAGGGGCGGAGCTTAGATTAAGGGTCAAAGGGGGCGGAGCTTCATATGACTCCGCCCCCTTTTTGAATGGTATATAAGAGAGTACTGTAGGTAGTCTCATATCAATCATTCATTTTTAGTTTTCTTTTTTTTTTCTATTTTTCTTTCTCTCTCTCTCTTTATTTCCTTTTTATCGGTTTGAATTTCCCATTTTTCAGATTCCAGAAGACGGAAATCGGAAGACGGAAATCGGAAGACGGAAATCGGAAGACGGAAATCGGAAGACGGAAATCGGAAGACGGAAATAGGAAGACGGAAATCGGAAGACGGAAATCGGAAGACGGAAATCCAAAAATGGAAATCCAAAAATGGAAATCGGAAGACGGAAGATGGAAATCGAAAGACGGAAATCGAAATCGAAAGACGGAAATCGAAAGACGGAAATCGAAAGACGGAAATAGGAAGACGGAAATCGCAAGACGGAAATCGCAAGACGGAAATAGGAAGACGGAAATCGGAAGACGGAAATCGGAAGACGGAAATCGGAAGACGGAAATCGGAAGACGGAAATAGGAAGACGGAAATCGCAAGACGGAAATCGCAAGACGGAAATCGCAAGACGGAAATCGCAAGACGGAAATCGGAAGACGGAAATCGGAAGACGGAAATCGGAAGACGGAAATCGGAAGACGGAAATCCAAAAATGGAAATCCAAAAATGGAAATCCAAAAATGGAAATCCAAAAATGGAAATCGGAAGACGGAAATCGAAAGACGGAAATCGCAAGACGGAAATAGGAAGACGGAAATCGAAAGACGGAAATCGGAAGACGGAAATCGGAAGACGGAAATCGGAAGACGGAAATCGGAAGACGGAAATAGGAAGACGGAAATCGCAAGACGGAAATCGCAAGACGGAAATCGCAAGACGGAAATCGCAAGACGGAAATCGGAAGACGGAAATCGGAAGACGGAAATCCAAAAATGGAAATCCAAAAATGGAAATCCAAAAATGGAAATCCAAAAATGGAAATCCAAAAATGGAAATCGGAAGACGGAAATCGAAAGACGGAAATCGAAAGACGGAAATCGAAAGACGGAAATCGGAAGACGGAAATCGGAAGACGGAAATCGGAAGACGGAAATCGGAAGACGGAAATCGGAAGACGGAAATCGGAAGACGGAAATCGGAAGACGGAAATCGGAAGACGGAAATCGGAAGACGGAAATCGGGAGACGGAAATCCAAAAATGGAAATCCAAAAATGGAAATCCAAAAATGGAAATCGGAAGACGGAAATCGAAAGACGGAAATCGAAAGACGGAAATCGAAAGACGGAAATCGAAAGACGGAAATCGGAAGACGGAAATCGGAAGACGGAAATCGGAAGACGGAAATCGGAAGACGGAAATCGGAAGACGGAAATCGGAAGACGGAAATCGGAAGACGGAAATCGGGAGACGGAAATCCAAAAATGGAAATCCAAAAATGGAAATCGGAAGACGGAAATCGAAAGACGGAAATCGAAAGACGGAAATCGAAAGACGGAAATCGAAAGACGGAAATCGGAAGACGGAAATCGGAAGACGGAAATCGGAAGACGGAAATCGGAAGACGGAAATCGGAAGACGGAAATCGGAAGACGGAAATCCAAAAATGGAAATCCAAAAATGGAAATCCAAAAATGGAAATCCAAAAATGGAAATCGGAAGACGGAAATCGGAAGACGAAAATCCAAAAATGGAAATCCAAAAATGGAAATCCAAAAATGGAAATCCAAAAATGGAAATCCAAAAATGGAAATCGAAAGACGGAAATCGAAAGACGGAAATCGAAAGACGGAAATCGAAAGACGGAAATCGAAAGACGGAAATCGGAAGACGGAAATCGGAAGACGGAAATCGGAAGACGGAAATCGGAAGACGGAAATCGGAAGACGGAAATCGGAAGACGGAAATCGGAAGACGGAAATCGGAAGACGGAAATCGGAAGACGGAAATCGGAAGACGGAAATCCAAAAATGGAAATCCAAAAATGGAAATCCAAAAATGGAAATCCAAAAATGGAAATCCAAAAATGGAAATCGGAAGACGGAAATCGGAACACGGAAATCGGAAGACGGAAATCGGAAGACGGAAATAGGAAGACGGAAATCGGAAGACGGAAATCGGAAGACGGAAATCCAAAAATGGAAATCCAAAAATGGAAATCCAAAAATGGAAATCGGAAGACGGAAATCGGAACACGGAAATCGGAACACGGAAATCGGAAGACGGAAATCGGAAGACGGAAATCGGAAGATGGAAATCGGAAGATGGAAATCGGAAGACGGAAATCCAAAAATGGAAATCCAAAAATGGAAATCCAAAAATGGAAATCCAAAAATGGAAATCGGAAGACGGAAATCGGAACACGGAAATCGGAAGACGGAAATCGGAAGACGGAAATAGGAAGACGGAAATCGGAAGACGGAAATCGGAAGACGGAAATCCAAAAATGGAAATCCAAAAATGGAAATCCAAAAATGGAAATCGGAAGACGGAAATCGGAACACGGAAATCGGAACACGGAAATCGGAAGACGGAAATCGGAAGACGGAAATAGGAAGACGGAAATCGGAAGACGGAAATCGGAAGACGGAAATCCAAAAATGGAAATCCAAAAATGGAAATCCAAAAATGGAAATCGGAAGACGGAAATCGGAAGACGGAAATCGGAAGATGGAAATCGGAAGACGGAAATCGGAAGACGGAAATCGGAAGACGGAAATCGGAAGATGGAAATCGGAAGACGGAAATCGGAAGACGGAAATCGGAAGACGGAAATCCAAAAATGGAAATCGGAAAACGGAAGACGGAAATCGGAAGACGGAAATCCAAAAATGGAACTCGGAAGATGGAAATCGGAAGACGGAAAACATAAAAATATATCGTTTCTAGGTCTAAAACACTAAAAATTGCAGGATTTATATAATTTCAATTTTTTCAATTTTTCAAAAAATTTCAAAATTTCAAAATTCAAACAAAATCATTGTTTTTTAGAAGTTTTTAACCCAAAAAATAATTTTTAGCCCTTATTCTCCACGTGGACTACAAAAAACCTGACTTACTTGGATTACAGACGAAGATCATATTGAGCAACAAGAACTCATGATTAGTGACTCGGATATTGTACTTTTTAAAAAAGTATTTTTTTTTTAATGATCAACAAAACAAAATTAACAAATATTAATATCATTTTCAGTGCGTTTGCTTTGACACTCGAATTCTACTTCAATTTGAAATCGGAAATAGAAGATACAAACTCGGATTTAAACAGAAGAAATTATTCCGATCGAAAGATATTAATTTATTTTTTTTGGCTTTTGATCTATAAATAAAAAATTAAAATTAAAATAGTTTTCATTTGTTTTATATCTTTTTCTAGGGATCGAATAGTCAGAAAGCAAACAAAAATTCAAATTGAAAGATAAACCATATCCATAATTCAGCTTGTCTAAATTCCAAAACATTGACCAACTGTAATAGAACCTCTAATTGAATTGCATGCAATTATAATATATCCATTCTCTTATCTTTTTCATAAAATCAAATAATCTATCAGATATAATAAATGTCTTCACATTAAAACAAAGAGAATCTCCACATTAATGTACCATATTTGATAGATAAACGATTAAATCTCAATTATTCTCTCTTCAAATCTCCACATTGTCCCACGCAAAAAAGGGGCGGAGCTTAGATTAAGGGTCAAAGGGGGCGGAGCTTCATATGACTCCGCCCCCTTTTCAAATGGTATATAAGAGAGTACTGTAGGTAGTCTCATATCAATCATTCATTTTTAGTTTTCTTTTTTTTTTCTATTTTTCTTTCTCTCTCTCTCTTTATTTCCTTTTTATCGGTTTGAATTTCCCATTTTTCAGATTGCAGAAGACGGAAATCGGAAGACGGAAATCGGAAGACGGAAATCGAAAGACGGAAATCGGAAGACGGAAATAGGAAGACGGAAATCGGAAGACGGAAATCGGAAGACGGAAATCGGAAGACGGAAATCCAAAAATGGAAATCCAAAAATGGAAATCCAAAAATGGAAATCGGAAGACGGAAGATGGAAATCGAAAGACGGAAATCGAAAGACGGAAATAGGAAGACGGAAATCGCAAGACGGAAATCGCAAGACGGAAATAGGAAGACGGAAATAGGAAGACGGAAATCGGAAGACGGAAATCGGAAGACGGAAATCGGAAGACGGAAATCCAAAAATGGAAATCCAAAAATGGAAATCGGAAGACGGAAATCGAAAGACGGAAATCGCAAGACGGAAATAGGAAGACGGAAATCGAAAGACGGAAATCGGAAGACGGAAATCGGAAGACGGAAATCGGAAGACGGAAATAGGAAGACGGAAATCGCAAGACGGAAATCGCAAGACGGAAATAGGAAGACGGAAATCGGAAGACGGAAATAGGAAGACGGAAATCGCAAGACGGAAATCGCAAGACGGAAATAGGAAGACGGAAATAGGAAGACGGAAATCGGAAGACGGAAGATGGAAATCGAAAGACGGAAATCGGAAGACGGAAATCGAAAGACGGAAATCGGAAGACGGAAATCGGAAGACGGAAATCGGAAGACGGAAATCCAAAAATGGAAATCCAAAAATGGAAATCGGAAGACGGAAGATGGAAATCGAAAGACGGAAATCGGAAGACGGAAATCGAAAGACGGAAATCGGAAGACGGAAATCGGAAGACGGAAATCGGAAGACGGAAATAGGAAGACGGAAATCGCAAGACGGAAATCGCAAGACGGAAATCGCAAGACGGAAATCGCAAGACGGAAATCGCAAGACGGAAATCGGAAGACGGAAATCGGAAGACGGAAATCGAAAGACGGAAATCCAAAAATGGAAATCCAAAAATGGAAATCGGAAGACGGAAATCGAAAGACGGAAATCCAAAAATGGAAATCCAAAAATGGAAATCGGAAGACGGAAATCGGAAGACGGAAATCGGAAGACGGAAATCGAAAGACGGAAATCGAAAGACGGAAATCGGAAGACGGAAATCGGAAGACGGAAATCGGAAGACGGAAATCGGAAGACGGAAATCGGAAGACGGAAATCGGAAGACGGAAATCGGAAGACGGAAATCGGAAGACGGAAATCGGAAGACGGAAATCGGAAGACGGAATTCGGGAGACGGAAATCCAAAAATGGAAATCCAAAAATGGAAATCGGAAGACGGAAGATGGAAATCGAAAGACGGAAATCGAAAGACGGAAATCGAAAGACGGAAATCGAAAGACGGAAATCGAAAGACGGAAATCGGAAGACGGAAATCGGAAGACGGAAATCGGAAGACGGAAATCGGAAGACGGAAATCGGAAGACGGAAATCGGAAGACGGAAATCGGAAGACGGAAATCCAAAAATGGAAATCCAAAAATGGAAATCGGAAGACGGAAATCGAAAGACGGAAATCGAAAGACGGAAATCGAAAGACGGAAATCGAAAGACGGAAATCGAAAGACGGAAATCGAAAGACGGAAATCGGAAGACGGAAATCGGAAGACGGAAATCGGAAGACGGAAATCGGAAGACGGAAATCGGAAGACGGAAATCGGAAGACGGAAATCGGAAGACGGAAATCGGAAGACGGAAATCGGAAGACGGAAATCCAAAAATGGAAATCCAAAAATGGAAATCCAAAAATGGAAATCCAAAAATGGAAATCGGAAGACGGAAGATGGAAATCGAAAGACGGAAATCGAAAGACGGAAATCGAAAGACGGAAATCGGAAGACGGAAATCGGAACACGGAAATCGGAACACGGAAATCGGAAGACGGAAATCGGAAGACGGAAATCGGATGGCGGAAATCGGATGGCGGAAATCGCAAGACGGAAATCGCAAGACGGAAATCGCAAGACGGAAATCGGAAGACGGAAATCGGAAGACGGAAATCGAAAGACGGAAATCCAAAAATGGAAATCCAAAAATGGAAATCCAAAAATGGAAATCCAAAAATGGAAATCGGAAGACGGAAATCGGAACACGGAAATCGGAACACGGAAATCGGAAGACGGAAATCGGAAGACGGAAATCGGATGGCGGAAATCGGATGGCGGAAATCGGAAGACGGAAATCGCAAGACGGAAATCGCAAGACGGAAATCGAAAGACGGAAATCGAAAGACGGAAATCGAAAGACGGAAATCGAAAGACGGAAATCGAAAGACGGAAATCGGAAGACGGAAATCGGAAGACGGAAATCGGAAGACGGAAATCGGAAGACGGAAATCGGAAGACGGAAATCGGAAGACGGAAATCGGAAGACGGAAATCGGAAGACGGAAATCGGAAGACGGAAATCGGAAGACGGAAATCCAAAAATGGAAATCCAAAAATGGAAATCCAAAAATGGAAATCCAAAAATGGAAATCGGAAGACGGAAATCGGAAGACGGAAATCGGAAGACGGAAATCCAAAAATGGAAATCCAAAAATGGAAATCCAAAAATGGAAATCCAAAAATGGAAATCGGAAGACGGAAATCGGAAGACGGAAATCGGAAGACGGAAATCGGAAGACGGAAATCGGAAGACGGAAATCCAAAAATGGAAATCCAAAAATGGAAATCCAAAAATGGAAATCCAAAAATGGAAATCGGAAGACGGAAGATGGAAATCGAAAGACGGAAATCGAAAGACGGAAATCGAAAGACGGAAATCGAAAGACGGAAATCGAAAGACGGAAATCGGAAGACGGAAATCGGAAGACGGAAATCGGAAGACGGAAATCGGAAGACGGAAATCGGAAGACGGAAATCGGAAGACGGAAATCGGAAGACGGAAATCGGAAGACGGAAATCGGAAGACGGAAATCGGAAGACGGAAATCGGAAGACGGAAATCCAAAAATGGAAATCCAAAAATGGAAATCCAAAAATGGAAATCCAAAAATGGAAATCGGAAGACGGAAATCGGAACACGGAAATCGGAACACGGAAATCGGAAGACGGAAATCGGAAGACGGAAATCGGATGGCGGAAATCGGATGGCGGAAATCGGAAGACGGAAATCCAAAAATGGAAATCCAAAAATGGAAATCGGAAGACGGAAATCGGAAGACGGAAATCGGAAGATGGAAATCGGAAGACGGAAATCGGAAGACGGAAATCGGAAGACGGAAATCGGAAGATGGAAATCGGAAGACGGAAATCGGAAGACGGAAATCGGAAGACGGAAATCGGAAGACGGAAATCCAAAAATGGAAATCGGAAAACGGAAGACGGAAATCGGAAGACGGAAATCCAAAAATGGAAATCGGAAGATGGAAATCGGAAGACGGAAATCGGAACACGGAAATCGGAAAATGGAAATCCAAAAATAGAAATCCAAAAATGGAAATCCAAAAATGGAAATCGGAAACGGGAAGACGGAAATCGGAAGACGGAAATCGGAAGACGGAAATCGGAAGACGGAAATCGGAAGACGGAAATCGGAAAACGGAAATCGGAAGACGGAAATCCAAAAATGGAAATCCAAAAATGGAAATCGGAAGACGGAAATCGGAAGACGGAAATCGGAAGACGGAAATCGGAAGACGGAAATCGGAAGACGGAAATCGGAAAACGGAAATCGGAAGATGGAAATCGGAAGACGGAAATCGGAAGACGGAAATCGGAAGACGGAAATCGGAAGACGGAAATCGGAAGACAGAAATCCAAAAATGGAATTCGGAAAACGGAAGACGGAAATCGGAAGACGGAAATCCAAAAATGGAAATCCAAAAATGGAAATCGGAAAACGGAAGACGGAAATCGGAAGACGGAAATCGGAAGACGGAAATCGGAAGACGGAAATCCAAAAATGGAAATCCAAAAATGGAAATCCAAAAATGGAAATCGGAAAAGGGAAGACGGAAATCGGAAGACGGAAATCGGAAGACGGAAATCGGAAGACGGAAATCGGAAGACGGAAATCCAAAAATGGAAATCCAAAAATGGAAATCGGAAAACGGAAGACGGAAATCGGAAGACGGAAATCGGAAGACGGAAATCGGAAGACGGAAATCGGAAGACGGAAATCGGAAGACGGAATACGGAAGACGGAAATCGGAAGACGGAAATCCAAAAATGGAAATCCAAAAACGGAAGACGGAAATCGGAAGACGGAAATCGGAAGACGGAAATCGGAAGACGGAAATCGGAAGACGGAAATCGGAAGACGGAAATCCAAAAATGGAAATCGGAAACGGGAAGACGGAAAACGGAAGACGGAAATCGGAAGACGGAAATCGGAAGACGGAAATCGGAAGACGGAAATCCAAAAATGGAAATCCAAAAATGGAAATCGGAAAACGGAAGACGGAAATCGGAAGACGGAAATCGGAAGACGGAAATCGGAAGACGGAAATCCAAAAATGGAAATCCAAAAACGGAAGACGGAAATCGGAAGACGGAAATCGGAAGACGGAAATCGGAAGACGGAAATCGGAAGACGGAAATCCAAAAATGGAAATCGGAAACGGGAAGACGGAAAACGGAAGACGGAAATCGGAAGACGGAAAACGGAAGACGGAAATCGGAAGACGGAAATCCAAAAATGGGAATCCAAAAATGGAAATCGGAAAACGGAAGACGGAAATCGGAAGACGGAAATCGGAAGACGGAAATCCAAAAATGGAAATCCAAAAATGGAAATCCAAAAATGGAAATCGGAAAAGGGAAGACGGAAATCGGAAGACGGAAATCGGAAGACGGAAATCGGAAGACGGAAATCGGAAGACGGAAATCCAAAAATGGAAATCCAAAAATGGAAATCGGAAAACGGAAGACGGAAATCGGAAGACGGAAATCGGAAGACGGAAATCGGAAGACGGAAATCGGGAGACGGAAATCGGAAGACGGAAATCCAAAAATGGAAATCGGAAACGGGAAGACGGAAAACGGAAGACGGAAATCCAAAAATGGAAATCGGAAACGGGAAGACGGAAATCGGAAGACGGAAATCGGAAGACGGAAATCCAAAAATGGAAATCCAAAAATGGAAATCCAAAAATGGAAATCGGAAAAGGGAAGACGGAAATCGGAAGACGGAAATCGGAAGACGGAAATCGGAAGACGGAAATCGGAAGACGGAAATCGGAAAACGGAAATCGGAAGATGGAAATCGGAAGACGGAAATCGGAAAATGGAAATCCAAAAATGGAAATCCAAAAATGGAAATCCAAAAATGGAAATCGGAAACGGGAAGACGGAAATCGGAAGACGGAAATCGGAAGACGGAAATCGGAAGACGGAAATCGGAAGACGGAAATCGGAAAACGGAAATCGGAAGACGGAAATCCAAAAATGGAAATCCAAAAATGGAAATCGGAAGACGGAAATCGGAAGACGGAAATCGGAAGACGGAAATCGGAAGACGGAAATCGGAAGACGGAAATCGGAAAACGGAAATCGGAAGATGGAAATCGGAAGACGGAAATCGGAAGACGGAAATCGGAAGACGGAAATCGGAAGACGGAAATCGGAAGACAGAAATCCAAAAATGGAATTCGGAAAACGGAAGATGGAAATCGGAAGACGGAAATCGGAAGACGGAAATCGGAAGACGGAAATCGGAAGACGGAAATCGGAAGACAGAAATCCAAAAATGGAATTCGGAAAACGGAAGACGGAAATCGGAAGACGGAAATCCAAAAATGGAAATCCAAAAATGGAAATCGGAAAACGGAAGACGGAAATCGGAAGACGGAAATCGGAAGACGGAAATCGGAAGACGGAAATCCAAAAATGGAAATCCAAAAATGGAAATCCAAAAATGGAAATCGGAAAAGGGAAGACGGAAATCGGAAGACGGAAATCGGAAGACGGAAATCGGAAGACGGAAATCGGAAGACGGAAATCCAAAAATGGAAATCCAAAAATGGAAATCGGAAAACGGAAGACGGAAATCGGAAGACGGAAATCGGAAGACGGAAATCGGAAGACGGAAATCGGAAGACGGAAATCGGAAGACGGAAATCGGAAGACGGAAATCGGAAGACGGAAATCCAAAAATGGAAATCCAAAAACGGAAGACGGAAATCGGAAGACGGAAATCGGAAGACGGAAATCGGAAGACGGAAATCGGAAGACGGAAATCGGAAGACGGAAATCCAAAAATGGAAATCGGAAACGGGAAGACGGAAAACGGAAGACGGAAATCGGAAGACGGAAATCGGAAGACGGAAATCGGAAGACGGAAATCCAAAAATGGAAATCCAAAAATGGAAATCGGAAAACGGAAGACGGAAATCGGAAGACGGAAATCGGAAGACGGAAATCCAAAAATGGAAATCCAAAAATGGAAATCCAAAAATGGAAATCGGAAAAGGGAAGACGGAAATCGGAAGACGGAAATCGGAAGACGGAAATCGGAAGACGGAAATCGGAAGACGGAAATCCAAAAATGGAAATCGGAAAACGGAAGACGGAAATCGGAAGACGGAAATCCAAAAATGGAAATCCAAAAATGGAAATCGGAAAACGGAAGACGGAAATCGGAAGACGGAAATCGGAAGACGGAAATCGGAAGACGGAAATCGGAAGACGGAAATCGGAAGACGGAAATCGGAAGACGGAAATCGGAAGACGGAAATCCAAAAATGGAAATCCAAAAACGGAAGACGGAAATCGGAAGACGGAAATCGGAAGACGGAAATCGGAAGACGGAAATCGGAAGACGGAAATCGGAAGACGGAAATCCAAAAATGGAAATCGGAAACGGGAAGACGGAAAACGGAAGACGGAAATCGGAAGACGGAAAACGGAAGACGGAAATCGGAAGACGGAAATCCAAAAATGGAAATCCAAAAATGGAAATCGGAAAACGGAAGACGGAAATCGGAAGACGGAAATCGGAAGACGGAAATCCAAAAATGGAAATCCAAAAATGGAAATCCAAAAATGGAAATCGGAAAAGGGAAGACGGAAATCGGAAGACGGAAATCGGAAGACGGAAATCGGAAGACGGAAATCGGAAGACGGAAATCCAAAAATGGAAATCCAAAAATGGAAATCGGAAAACGGAAGACGGAAATCGGAAGACGGAAATCGGAAGACGGAAATCGGAAGACGGAAATCGGAAGACGGAAATCGGAAGACGGAAATCGGAAGACGGAAATCGGAAGACGGAAATCGGAAGACGGAAATCCAAAAATGGAAATCCAAAAACGGAAGACGGAAATCGGAAGACGGAAATCGGAAGACGGAAATCGGAAGACGGAAATCGGAAGACGGAAATCGGAAGACGGAAATCCAAAAATGGAAATCGGAAACGGGAAGACGGAAAACGGAAGACGGAAATCCAAAAATGGAAATCGGAAACGGGAAGACGGAAATCGGAAGACGGAAATCGGAAGACGGAAATCCAAAAATGGAAATCCAAAAATGGAAATCCAAAAATGGAAATCGGAAAAGGGAAGACGGAAATCGGAAGACGGAAATCGGAAGACGGAAATCGGAAGACGGAAATCGGAAGACGGAAATCGGAAAACGGAAATCGGAAGATGGAAATCGGAAGACGGAAATCGGAAGACGGAAATCGGAAGACGGAAATCGGAAGACGGAAATCGGAAGACAGAAATCCAAAAATGGAATTCGGAAAACGGAAGACGGAAATCGGAAGACGGAAATCCAAAAATGGAAATCCAAAAATGGAAATCGGAAAACGGAAGACGGAAATCGGAAGACGGAAATCGGAAGACGGAAATCCAAAAATGGAAATCCAAAAATGGAAATCCAAAAATGGAAATCGGAAAAGGGAAGACGGAAATCGGAAGACGGAAATCGGAAGACGGAAATCGGAAGACGGAAATCGGAAGACGGAAATCCAAAAATGGAAATCCAAAAACGGAAGACGGAAATCGGAAGACGGAAATCGGAAGACGGAAATCGGAAGACGGAAATCGGAAGACGGAAATCGGAAGACGGAAATCCAAAAATGGAAATCGGAAAACGGAAGACGGAAATCGGAAGACGGAAATCGGAAGACGGAAATCGGAAGACGGAAATCGGAAGACGGAAATCCAAAAATGGAAATCGGAAAACGGAAGACGGAAATCGGATGGCAGATATCGGAAGACGGAAATCGGAAAACGGAAATCGAATGGCGGAAATCGGAAGACGGAAATCGGAAGACGGAAATCGGAAGACGGAAATCGGATGACGGAAATCGGAAAATGGAAATCGGAAGACGGAAAAAAAATTCAGCCATCTCTTTTCCGATTTTCATTTTTGGATTTCCATTTTCCGATTTTCGACTTCCGATTTCCGTCTTCCGATTTCCGTCTTCCGATTTCCGTCTTCTGATTTCCGATTTCCGTCTTCCGATTTCCATTTTCCGATTACCGTCTCCCGATTTCCATTTTCTGATCAAAAATGGAAATCCAAAAATGGAAATCCAAAAATGGAAATCCAAAAATGGAAATCGGAAGACGGAAATCGAAAGACGGAAATCGAAAGACGGAAATCGAAAGACGGAAATCGGAAGACGGAAATCGGAAGACGGAAATCGGAAGACGGAAATCGGAAGACGGAAATCGGAAGACGGAAATCGGAAGACGGAAATCGGAAGACGGAAATCGGAAGACGGAAATCGGAAGACGGAAATCGGAAGACGGAAATCGGGAGACGGAAATCCAAAAATGGAAATCCAAAAATGGAAATCGGAAGACGGAAGATGGAAATCGAAAGACGGAAATCGAAAGACGGAAATCGAAAGACGGAAATCGAAAGACGGAAATCGAAAGACGGAAATCGGAAGACGGAAATCGGAAGACGGAAATCGGAAGACGGAAATTGGAAGACGGAAATCGGAAGACGGAAATCGGAAGACGGAAATCGGAAGACGGAAATCCAAAAATGGAAATCCAAAAATGGAAATCGGAAGACGGAAGATGGAAATCGAAAGACGGAAATCGAAAGACGGAAATCGAAAGACGGAAATCGAAAGACGGAAATCGAAAGACGGAAATCGGAAGACGGAAATCGGAAGACGGAAATCGGAAGACGGAAATCGGAAGACGGAAATCGGAAGACGGAAATCGGAAGACGGAAATCGGAAGACGGAAATCGGAAGACGGAAATCGGAAGACGGAAATCGGAAGACGGAAATCCAAAAATGGAAATCCAAAAATGGAAATCCAAAAATGGAAATCCAAAAATGGAAATCGGAAGACGGAAATCGGAAGACGGAAATCGGAAGACGGAAATCCAAAAATGGAAATCCAAAAATGGAAATCCAAAAATGGAAATCCAAAAATGGAAATCGGAAGACGGAAGATGGAAATCGAAAGACGGAAATCGAAAGACGGAAATCGAAAGACGGAAATCGAAAGACGGAAATCGAAAGACGGAAATCGAAAGACGGAAATCGGAAGACGGAAATCGGAAGACGGAAATCGGAAGACGGAAATCGGAAGACGGAAATCGGAAGACGGAAATCGGAAGACGGAAATCGGAAGACGGAAATCGGAAGACGGAAATCGGAAGACGGAAATCGGAAAACGGAAATCGAATGGCGGAAATCGGAAGACGGAAATCGGAAGACGGAAATCGGAAGACGGAAATCGGATGACGGAAATCGGAAAATGGAAATCGGAAGACGGAAAAAAAATTCAGCCATCTCTTTTCCGATTTTCATTTTTGGATTTCCATTTTCCGATTTTCGACTTCCGATTTCCGTCTTCCGATTTCCGTCTTCCGATTTCCGTCTTCTGATTTCCGATTTCCGTCTTCCGATTTCCATTTTCCGATTACCGTCTCCCGATTTCCATTTTCTGATCAAAAATGGAAATCCAAAAATGGAAATCCAAAAATGGAAATCCAAAAATGGAAATCGGAAGACGGAAATCGAAAGACGGAAATCGAAAGACGGAAATCGAAAGACGGAAATCGGAAGACGGAAATCGGAAGACGGAAATCGGAAGACGGAAATCGGAAGACGGAAATCGGAAGACGGAAATCGGAAGACGGAAATCGGAAGACGGAAATCGGAAGACGGAAATCGGAAGACGGAAATCGGAAGACGGAAATCGGGAGACGGAAATCCAAAAATGGAAATCCAAAAATGGAAATCGGAAGACGGAAGATGGAAATCGAAAGACGGAAATCGAAAGACGGAAATCGAAAGACGGAAATCGAAAGACGGAAATCGAAAGACGGAAATCGGAAGACGGAAATCGGAAGACGGAAATCGGAAGACGGAAATTGGAAGACGGAAATCGGAAGACGGAAATCGGAAGACGGAAATCGGAAGACGGAAATCCAAAAATGGAAATCCAAAAATGGAAATCGGAAGACGGAAGATGGAAATCGAAAGACGGAAATCGAAAGACGGAAATCGAAAGACGGAAATCGAAAGACGGAAATCGAAAGACGGAAATCGGAAGACGGAAATCGGAAGACGGAAATCGGAAGACGGAAATCGGAAGACGGAAATCGGAAGACGGAAATCGGAAGACGGAAATCGGAAGACGGAAATCGGAAGACGGAAATCGGAAGACGGAAATCGGAAGACGGAAATCCAAAAATGGAAATCCAAAAATGGAAATCCAAAAATGGAAATCCAAAAATGGAAATCGGAAGACGGAAATCGGAAGACGGAAATCGGAAGACGGAAATCCAAAAATGGAAATCCAAAAATGGAAATCCAAAAATGGAAATCCAAAAATGGAAATCGGAAGACGGAAGATGGAAATCGAAAGACGGAAATCGAAAGACGGAAATCGAAAGACGGAAATCGAAAGACGGAAATCGAAAGACGGAAATCGGAAGACGGAAATCGGAAGACGGAAATCGGAAGACGGAAATCGGAAGACGGAAATCGGAAGACGGAAATCGGAAGACGGAAATCGGAAGACGGAAATCGGAAGACGGAAATCGGAAGACGGAAATCGGAAGACGGAAATCGGAAGACGGAAATCGGAAGACGGAAATCCAAAAATGGAAATCCAAAAATGGAAATCCAAAAATGGAAATCCAAAAATGGAAATCGGAAGACGGAAATCGGAACACGGAAATCGGAACACGGAAATCGGAAGACGGAAATCGGAAGACGGAAATCGGATGGCGGAAATCGGATGGCGGAAATCGGAAGACGGAAATCCAAAAATGGAAATCCAAAAATGGAAATCGGAAGACGGAAATCGGAAGACGGAAATCGGAAGATGGAAATCGGAAGACGGAAATCGGAAGACGGAAATCGGAAGACGGAAATCGGAAGATGGAAATCGGAAGACGGAAATCGGAAGACGGAAATCGGAAGACGGAAATCGGAAGACGGAAATCGGAAGACGGAAATCCAAAAATGGAAATCGGAAAACGGAAGACGGAAATCGGAAGACGGAAATCCAAAAATGGAAATCGGAAGATGGAAATCGGAAGACGGAAATCGGAAGACGGAAATCGGAAAATGGAAATCCAAAAATGGAAATCCAAAAATGGAAATCCAAAAATGGAAATCGGAAACGGGAAGACGGAAATCGGAAGACGGAAATCGGAAGACGGAAATCGGAAGACGGAAATCGGAAGACGGAAATCGGAAAACGGAAATCGGAAGACGGAAATCCAAAAATGGAAATCCAAAAATGGAAATCGGAAGACGGAAATCGGAAGACGGAAATCGGAAGACGGAAATCGGAAGACGGAAATCGGAAGACGGAAATCGGAAAACGGAAATCGGAAGATGGAAATCGGAAGACGGAAATCGGAAGACGGAAATCGGAAGACGGAAATCGGAAGACGGAAATCGGAAGACAGAAATCCAAAAATGGAATTCGGAAAACGGAAGACGGAAATCGGAAGACGGAAATCCAAAAATGGAAATCCAAAAATGGAAATCGGAAAACGGAAGACGGAAAACGGAAAATGGAAATCCAAAAATGGAAATCCAAAAATGGAAATCGGAAAAGGGAAGACGGAAATCGGAAGACGGAAATCGGAAGACGGAAATCGGAAGACGGAAATCGGAAGACGGAAATCCAAAAATGGAAATCCAAAAATGGAAATCGGAAAACGGAAGACGGAAATCGGAAGACGGAAATCGGAAGACGGAAATCGGAAGACGGAAATCGGAAGACGGAAATCGGAAGACGGAAATCGGAAGACGGAAATCGGAAGACGGAAATCCAAAAATGGAAATCCAAAAACGGAAGACGGAAATCGGAAGACGGAAATCGGAAGACGGAAATCGGAAGACGGAAATCGGAAGACGGAAATCCAAAAATGGAAATCGGAAAACGGAAGACGGAAATCGGAAGACGGAAATCGGAAGACGGAAATCGGAAGACGGAAATCGGAAGACGGAAATCCAAAAATGGAAATCGGAAAACGGAAGACGGAAATCGGATGGCAGATATCGGAAGACGGAAATCGGAAAACGGAAATCGGATGGCGGAAATCGGAAGACGGAAATCGGAAGACGGAAATCGGAAGACGGAAATCGGATGACGGAAATCGGAAAATGGAAATCGGAAGACGGAAAAAAAATTCAGCCATCTCTTTTCCGATTTTCGACTTCCGATTTCCGTCTTCCGATTTCCGTCTTCCGATTTCCGTCTTCTGATTTCCGATTTCCGTCTTCCGATTTCCATTTTCCGATTACCGTCTCCCGATTTCCATTTTCTGATTTTCGACTTCCGATTTCCGTCTTCCGGTTTCCGTCTTCCGATTTCGGGCTTCCGATTTCCGTCTTCCGGCATTCTTCTTCCGATTTCCGTCTTCCGATTTCCGTCTTCCGATTTCCATCTTCCGATTTCCGTCTTCCGATTTCCGATTTCCATTTTTGGATTTCCATTTTTGGATTTCCGTCTTCCGATTTCCGTCTTCCGATTTCCGTCTTCCGATTTCCGTCTTCCGATTTCCGTCTTCCGATTTCCGTCTTCCGATTTCCGTCTTCTGATTTCCGATTTCCATTTTCCGATTACCATCTTCCGATTTCCGTTTTCTGATTTTCGACTTCCGATTTCCGTCTTCCGGTTTCCGTCTTCCTATTTCGGGCTTCCGATTTCCGTCTTCCGGCATTCTTCTTCCGATTTCCGTCTTCCGATTTCCGTCTTCCGATTTCCATCTTCCGATTTCCGTCTTCCGATTTCCGATTTCCATTTTTGGAGTTCCATTTTTGGATTTCCGTCTTCCGATTTCCGTCTTCCGATTTCCGTCTTCCGATTTCCGATTTCCATTTTTGGATTTCCGTCTTCCGATTTCCGTCTTCCGATTTCCGTCTTCCGATTTCCGCCTTCCGATTTCCATTTTTGGATTTCCATCTTCCGAATTCCGTCTTCCGATTTCCGTTTTCCGATTTCCGTCTTCCGACTTCCGTCTTCCGACTTTCTTCTTTCGATTTCCGTCTTCCGACTTCAGTCTTCCGATTTCCGCCTTCCGGTTTCCGCCTTCCGATTTCCGCCTTCCGGTTTCCGCCTTCCGGTTTCCATCTTTGGATTTCCATCTTCCGAATTCCGTCTTCCGATACCGTTTTCCGATTTCCGTCTTCCGACTTCCGTCTTCCGACTTTCTTCTTCCGATTTCCGTCTTCCGACTTCAGTCTTCCGATTTCCGCCTTCCGGTTTCCGCCTTCCGATTTCCATCTTCCGATTTCCGTCTTCCGATTTCCGATTTCCATTTTTGGAATTCCGTCTTCCGATTTCCGATTTCCATTTTTGGATTTCCGTCTTCCGATTTCCGTCTTCCGATTTCCGTCTTCCGATTTCCGTTTTCCGATTTCCGTCTTCCGATTTCCGTCTTCCGATTTCCGTCTTCCGATTTCCGTCTTCCGATTTCCGTCTTCCGATTTCCGATTTCCATTTTCCGATTTCCGTCTTCCGATTTCCGTCTTCCGATTTCCGATTTCCATTTTTGGATCTCCGTCTTCCGATTTCCGATTTCCATTTTTGGATTGCCATTTTTGGATTTCCGTCTTCCGATTTCCGTCTTCCGATTTCCGTTTTCCGATTTCCGTCTTCCGATTTCCGTCTTCCGATTTCCGTCTTCCGATTTCCGTCTTCCGATTTCCGTCTTCCGATTTCCGATTTCCATTTTCCGATTTCCGTCTTCCGATTTCCGTCTTCCGATTTCCGATTTCCATTTTTGGATCTCCGTCTTCCGATTTCCGTCTTCCGATTTCCGTCTTCCATTTTTGGATTGCCATTTTTGGATTTCCGTCTTCCGATTTCCGATTTCCATTTTTGGATTTCCGTCTTCCGATTTCCGTCTTCCGATTTCCGTCTTCCGATTTCCACCTTCCGATTTCCGTCTTCCGATTTCCGTCTTCCATTTTTGGATTACCATTTTTGGATTTTCGTCTTCCGATTTCCGTCTTCCATTTTTGGATTGCCATTTTTTGATTTCCGTCTTCCGATTTCCGTCTTCCCATTTCCGCCTTCCGATTTCCGTCTTCCATTTTTGGATTTCCATTTTTGGATTTCCATTTTCGGATTTCCGTCTTCCGATTTCCGTCTTCCGATTTCCGTCTTCCATTTTTGGATTGCCATTTTTGGATTTTCGTCTTCCGATTTCCGCCTTCCGATTTCCGTCTTCCATTTTTGGATTGCCATTTTTGGATTGCCATTTTTGGATTTCCGTCTTCCGATTTCCGTCTTCCGATTTCCGTCTTCCATTTTTGGGTTGCCATTTTTGGATTTCCGTCTTCCGATTTCCGATTTCCATTTTTGGATTTCCGTCTTCCGATTTCCGTCTTCCTATTTCCGTCTTCCGATTTCCGTCTTCCGATTTCCGTCTTCCGATTTCCGATTTCCACTTTTGGATTTCCATTTTTGGATTTCCATCTTCCGAATTCCGTCTTCCGATTTCCGTTTTCCGATTTCCGTCTTCCGACTTCCGATTTCCGTTTTTGGATTTCCATTTGGATCTCCGTCTTCCGATTTCCGTCTTCCGATTTCCATCTTCCGATTTCCGTCTTCCGATTTCCATCTTCCGATTTCCGTCTTCCGATTTCCGTCTTCCGATTTCCGTCTTCCGATTTCCATCTTCCGATTTCCGTCTTCCGATTTCCGTTTTCCGATTTCCGTCTTCCGACTTCCGTCTTCCGACTTTCTTCTTCCGATTTCCGTCTTCCGACTTCAGTCTTCCGATTTCCGCCTTCCGGTTTCCGCCTTCCGATTTCCATCTTCCGATTTCCGTCTTCCGATTTCCGATTTCCATTTTTGGATTTCCATTTTTGGATTTCCGTCTTCCGATTTCCGTCTTCCGATTTCCGATTTCCATTTTTGGAATTCCGTCTTCCGATTTCCGATTTCCATTTTTGGATTTCCGTCTTCCGATTTCCGTCTTCCGATTTCCGTCTTCCCATTTCCGTTTTCCGATTTCCGTCTTCCGATTTCCGTCTTCCGATTTCCGTCTTCCGATTTCCGTCTTCCGATTTCCGTCTTCCGATTTCCGATTTCCATTTTCCGATTTCCGTCTTCCGATTTCCGTCTTCCGATTTCCGATTTCCATTTTTGGATCTCCGTCTTTCGATTTCCGTCTTCCGATTTCCGTCTTCCATTTTTGGATTGCCATTTTTGGATCTCCGTCTTTCGATTTCCGTCTTCCGATTTCCGTCTTCCGATTTCCGATTTCCATTTTTGGATTTCCGTCTTCCGATTTCCGATTTCCATTTTTGGATTTCCGTCTTCCGATTTCCGTCTTCCTATTTCCGTCTTCCGATTTCCGTCTTCCGATTTCCACCTTCCGATTTCCGTCTTCCGATTTCCGATTTCCATTTTTGGATTTCCGTATTCCGATTTCCGTCTTCCATTTTTGGATTACCATTTTTGGATTGCCATTTTTGGATTTCCGTCTTCCGATTTCCGATTTCCATTTTTGGATTTCCGTCTTCCGATTTCCGTCTTCCTATTTCCGTCTTCCGATTTCCGTCTTCCGATTTCCACCTTCCGATTTCCGTCTTCCGATTTCCGATTTCCATTTTTGGATTTCCGTATTCCGATTTCCGTCTTCCATTTTTGGATTGCCATTTTTTGATTTCCGTCTTCCGATTTCCGTCTTCCGATTTCCGTCTTCCGATTTCCGTCTTCCCATTTCCGATTTCCATTTTTGGATTTCCGTATTCCGATTTCCGTCTTCCATTTTTGGATTGCCATTTTTGGATTGCCATTTTTGGATTTCCGTCTTCCGATTTCCGTCTTCCGATTTCCGTCTTCCATTTTTGGATTGCCATTTTTGGATTTCCGTCTTCCGATTTCCGATTTCCATTTTTGGATTTCCGTCTTCCGATTTCCGTCTTCCTATTTCCGTCTTCCGATTTCCGTCTTCCGATTTCCGTCTTCCGATTTCCGATTTCCACTTTTGGATTTCCATTTTTGGATTTCCGTATTCCGATTTCCGTCTTCCATTTTTGGATTACCATTTTTGGATTTTCGTCTTCCGATTTCCGTCTTCCGATTTCCGTCTTCCTATTTCCGTCTTCCGATTTCCGTCTTCCGATTTCCGTCTTCCGATTTCCACCTTCCGATTTCCGTCTTCCGATTTCCGTCTTCCTATTTCCGTCTTCCGATTTCCGTCTTCCGATTTCCACCTTCCGATTTCCGTCTTCCGATTTCCGATTTCCATTTTTGGATTTCCGTATTCCGATTTCCGTCTTCCATTTTTGGATTACCATTTTTGGATTTTCGTCTTCCGATTTCCGTCTTCCATTTTTGGATTTCCATTTTTGGATTTCCATTTTCGGATTTCCGTCTTCCGATTTCCGTCTTCCGATTTCCGTCTTCCATTTTTGGATTGCCATTTTTGGATTTTCGTCTTCCGATTTCCGTCTTCCATTTTTGGATTGCCATTTTTGGATTGCCATTTTTGGATTTCCGTCTTCCGATTTCCGTCTTCCGATTTCCGTCTTCCATTTTTGGATTGCCATTTTTGGATTTCCGTCTTCCGATTTCCGATTTCCATTTTTGGATTTCCGTCTTCCGATTTCCGTCTTCCTATTTCCGTCTTCCGATTTCCGTCTTCCGATTTCCGTCTTCCGATTTCCGATTTCCACTTTTGGATTTCCATTTTTGGATTTCCGTATTCCGATTTCCGTCTTCCATTTTTGGATTACCATTTTTGGATTTTCGTCTTCCGATTTCCGATTTCCATTTTTGGATTTCCGTCTTCCGATTTCCGTCTTCCATTTTTGGATTGCCATTTTTGGATTTCCGTCTTCCGATTTCCGATTTCCATTTTTGGATTTCCGTCTTCCGATTTCCGTCTTCCTATTTCCGTCTTCCGATTTCCGTCTTCCTATTTCCGTCTTCCGATTTCCGTCTTCCTATTTCCACCTTCCGATTTCCGTCTTCCGATTTCCGATTTCCACTTTTGGATTTCCATTTTTGGATTTCCGTATTCCGATTTCCGTCTTCCATTTTTGGATTACCATTTTTGGATTTCCATTTTCGGATTTCCGTCTTCCGATTTCCGTCTTCCGATTTCCGTCTTCCTATTTCCGTCTTCCGATTTCCGTCTTCCTATTTCCACCTTCCGATTTCCGCCTTCCGATTTCCGTCTTCCATTTTTGGATTTCCATTTTCGGATTTCCGTCTTCCGATTCCCGTCTTCCGATTTCCGTCTTCCGATTTCCGATTTCCGTCTTCTGGAATCTGAAATAATGAAAAATTAAACCGATAAAAAGGAAATAAAGAGAGAGAGAGAGAAAAATAGAAAAGAAGAAGAAAACTGAAAATGAATGATTGATATGAGACTACCTACAGTACTCTCTTATATACCATTCGAAAAGGGGGCGGAGTCATATGAAGCTCCGCCCCTTTTTTGCGTGGGACAATGTGGAGATTTGAAGAGAGAATAATTGAGATTTAATCGTTTATTTATCAAATATGGTACATTAATGTGGAGATTCTCTTTGTTTTAATGTGAAGACATTTATTATATCTGATAGATTATTTGATTTTATGAAAAAGATAAGAGAATGGATATATTATAATTGCATGCAATTCAATTAGAGGTTCTATTACAGTTGGTCAATGTTTTGGAATTTAAACAAGCTGAATTATGGATATGGTTTGTCTTCCAAGATTGAAAAAAAAGCAGTTCCCATGAGAGCTATCAAGAAACTGTCAACTAACAAAATATAGCTCTTATTATGAACAATATTTCATTAGTTGACTCTTTTTTCCTTTTCTTAAATTGCAGGAATTAAAGATAAATTAAAAGAATCGCCCGACATCTCAAATTTCGTGCTTTCCAATTTCCAAAAAGTCAACAATGACATGTTATTCGAGTACTGTCAATTAACTTATCAAAAAAATGCTCCGATTCGATTCACCCAACTATTATCATTATATCAAGACATTTTAAAAACGAAAAAGGATATTGCTCATGTTACAGTACTCCTACAGCTTAATCAACCCGATATTGTGTGGAAGGAGATACTTAAAGGTGCTATTAATAATTATTAGCAATCATTTTAAATTACTCTAAAGCAAATTTTTAAAATTTCAGTCAAAATCTGAAAATCTTCAATTTTCCAAATATTGTCAATATGAAGCTTAAAATTTTGGATTTTTCATCTAGATGGAACTCGGAAGATGGAAATCGGAAGGCGGAAAACATAAAAATATATCGTTTCTAGGTCTAAAACACTAAAAATTGCAGGATTTATATAATTTCAATTTTTTCAATTTTTCAAAAAATTTCAAAATTTCAAAATTCAAACAAAATCATTGTTTTTTAGAAGTTTTTAACCCAAAAAATAATTTTTAGCCCTTATTCTCCACGTGGACTACAAAAAACCTGACTTACTTGGATTACAGACGAAGATCATATTGAGCAACAAGAACTCATGATTAGTGACTCGGATATTGTACTTTTTAAAAAAGTATTTTTTTTTTAATGATCAACAAAACAAAATTAACAAATATTAATATCATTTTCAGTGCGTTTGCTTTGACACTCGAATTCTACTTCAATTTGAAATCGGAAATAGAAGATACAAACTCGGATTTAAACAGAAGAAATTATTCCGATCGAAAGATATTAATTTATTTTTTTTGGCTTTTGATCTATAAATAAAAAATTAAAATTAAAATAGTTTTCATTTGTTTTATATCTTTTTCTAGGGATCGAATAGTCAGAAAGCAAACAAAAATTCAAATTGAAAGACAAACCATATCCATAATTCAGCTTGTTTAAATTCCAAAACATTGACCAACTGTAATAGAACCTCTAATTGAATTGCATGCAATTATAATATATCCTTTCTCTTATCTTTTTCATAAAATCAAATAATCTATCAGATATAATAAATGTCTTCACATTAAAACAAAGAGAATCTCCACATTAATGTACCATATTTGATAGATAAACGATTAAATCTCAATTATTCTCTCTTCAAATCTCCACATTGTCCCACGCAAAAAAGGGGCGGAGCTTAGATTAAGGGTCAAAGGGGGCGGAGCTTCATATGACTCCGCCCCCTTTTTGAATGGTATATAAGAGAGTACTGTAGGTAGTCTCATATCAATCATTCATTTTTAGTTTTCTTTTTTTTTTCTATTTTTCTTTCTCTCTCTCTCTTTATTTCCTTTTTATCGGTTTAAATTTCCCATTTTTCAGATTCCAGAAGACGGAAATCGGAAGACGGAAATCGGAAAATGGAAATCGGATGGCGGAAATCGGAAGACGGAAATCGGAAGACGGAAATCGGAAAATGGAAATCGGAAGACGGAAATCGGAAGACGGAAATCGGAAGACGGAAATCCAAAAATGGAAATCCAAAAATGGAAATCGGAAAACGGAAGACGGAAATCGGAAGACGGAAATCCAAAAATGGAAATCCAAAAATGGAAATCGGAAAACGGAAGACGGAAATCGGAAGACGGAAATCGGAAGACGGAAATCGGAAGACGGAAATCGGAAGACGGAAATCGGAAGACGGAAATCGGAAGACAGAAATCCAAAAATGGAAATCGGAAAACGGAAGACGGAAATCCAAAAATGGAAATCGGAAAACGGAAGACGGAAAACGGAAGACGGAAATCGGAAGACGGAAATCCGAAAATGGAAATCCAAAAATGGAAGACGGAAATCGGAAGGCGGAAATGGGAATACGGAAATCGGAAGACGGAAATCGGAAGACGGAAATCGGAAGACGGAAATCGGAAGACGGAAAACGGAAGACGGAAATCGGAAGACGGAAATCGGAAGACGGAAAACGGAAGACGGAAATCGGAAGACGGAAATCAAAAAATGGCAATCCAAAAATGGAAATCCAAAAATGGTAATCCAAAAATGGAAGACGGAAATCGGAATACGGAAATCCAAAAATGGAAATCGGAAAACGGAAGACGGAAAACGGAAGACGGAAATCGGAAGACGGAAATCGGAAGACGGAAATCGGAAGACGGAAATCGGAAGACGGAAATCGGAAGACAGAAATCGGAAGACGGAAATCGGAAGACGGAAATCGGAAGACGGAAATCGGAAGACGGAAATCGGAAGACGGAAATCGGAAGACGGAAATCGGAAGACGGAAATCGGAAGACGGAAATCCAAAAATGGAAATCCAAAAATGGAAATCGGAAAACGGAAGACGGAAATCGGAAGACGGAAATCGGAAGACGGAAATCGGAAGACGGAAAACGGAAGACGGAAATCGGAGAATGGAAATCCAAAAATGGAAATCCAAAAATGGAAATCGGAAAAGGGAAGACGGAAATCGGAAGACGGAAATCGGAAGACGGAAATCGGAAGACGGAAATCGGAAGACGGAAATCCAAAAATGGAAATCCAAAAATGGAAATCGGAAGACGGAAATCGGAAGACGGAAATCGGAAGACGGAAATCGGAAGACGGAAATCGGAAGACGGAAATCGGAAGACGGAAATCGGAAGACGGAAATCGGAAGATGGAAATCGGAAGACGGAAATCGGAAGACGGAAATCGGAAGACGGAAATCGGAAGACGGAAATCGGAAGACGGAAATCCAAACATGGAAATCCAAAAATGGAAATCGGAAAACGGAAGACGGAAAACGGAAGACGGAAATCGGAAGACGGAAATCGGAAGACGGAAAACGGAAGATGAAAATCGGAAGACGGAAATCGGAAGACGGAAATCGGAGGACGGAAATCGGAAGGCGGAAAAGGGAAGACGGAAATCGGAAGACGGAAATCGGAAGACGGAAATCGGAAGACGGAAATCGGAAGACGGAAATCGGAAGACGGAAATCCAAAAATGGAAATCCAAAAATGGAAATCGGAAAACGGAAGACGGAAATCGGAAGACGGAAATCGGAAGACGGAAATCGGAAGACGGAAATCGGAAGACGGAAATCGGAAGACGGAAATCCAAACATGGAAATCCAAAAATGGAAATCGGAAAACGGAAGACGGAAAACGGAAGACGGAAATCGGAAGACGGAAATCGGAAGACGGAAAACGGAAGATGAAAATCGGAAGACGGAAATCGGAAGACGGAAATCGGAGGACGGAAATCGGAAGGCGGAAAAGGGAAGACGGAAATCGGAAGACGGAAATCGGAAGACGGAAATCGGAAGACGGAAATCGGAAGACGGAAATCGGAAGACGGAAATCCAAAAATGGAAATCGGAAAATGGAAGACGGAAATCGGATGGCGGAAATCGGAAAATGGAAATCGGAAGACGGAAATCGGAAGACGGAAATCGGAAGACGGAAATCCAAAAATGGAAATCCAAAAATGGAAATCGGAAAACGGAAGACGGAAATCGGAAGACGGAAATCGGAAGACGGAAATCGGAAGACGGAAATCGGAAGACGGAAATCGGAAGATGAAAATCGGAAGACGGAAATCCAAAAATGGAAATCGGAAAACGGAAGACGGAAAACGGAAGACGGAAATCGGAAGACGGAAATCGGAAGACGGAAAACGGAAGATGAAAATCGGAAGACGGAAATCGGAAGACGGAAATCGGAGGACGGAAATCGGAAGGCGGAAAAGGGAAGACGGAAATCGGAAGACGGAAATCGGAAGACGGAAATCGGAAGACGGAAATCGGAAGACGGAAATCCAAACATGGAAATCCAAAAATGGAAATCGGAAAACGGAAGACGGAAAACGGAAGACGGAAATCGGAAGACGGAAATCGGAAGACGGAAAACGGAAGATGAAAATCGGAAGACGGAAATCGGAAGACGGAAATCGGAGGACGGAAATCGGAAGGCGGAAAAGGGAAGACGGAAATCGGAAGACGGAAATCGGAAGACGGAAATCGGAAGACGGAAATCGGAAGACGGAAATCGGAAGACGGAAATCGGAAGACGGAAATCGGAAAATGGAAATCGGAAGACGGAAATCGGAAATCGGAAAACGGAAATCGGAAGACAGAAATCGGAAAACGGAAATCGGAAGACGGAAATCGGAAGACGGAAATCGGAAGACGGAAATCGGAAAATGGAAATCGGAAATCGGAAGACGGAAATCCAAAAATGGCAATCCAAAAATGGAAATCGGAAATCGGAAGACAGAAATCGGAAGACGGAAATCGGAAAATGGAAATCGGAAGATGGAAACCGGAAGGCGGAAATCGGAAAAATGGAAATCCAAAAATGGAAATCGGAAATCGGAAGACGGAAATCGGAACACGGAAATCGGAAGACGGAAATCGGAACACGGAAATCGGAAGACGGAAATCGGAAAATGGAAATTGGAAGACGGAAATCGGAAATCGGAAGACGGAAATCGAAAGACGGAAATTGGAAGACGGAAATCGGAAAACGGAAATCGGAAAATGGAAATCGGATGGCGGATATCGGAAGACGGAAATCGGAAAACGGAAATCGGATGGCGGAAATCGGAAGACGGAAATCGGAAGACGGAAATCGGAACACGGAAATCGGAAGACGGAAATCGGAAAATGGAAATCGGAAGATGGAAACCGGAAGGCGGAAATCGGAAAAATGGAAATCCAAAAATGGAAATCGGAAATCGGAAGACGGAAATCGGAACACGGAAATCGGAAGACGGAAATCGGAAAATGGAAATTGGAAGACGGAAATCGGAAATCGGAAGACGGAAATCGGAAAACGGAAATTGGAAGACGGAAATCGGAAGACGGAAATCGGAAGACGGAAATTGGAAGACGGATATCGGAAGACGGAAATCGGAAAATGGAAATCGGATGGCGGAAATCGGAAGACGGAAATCGGAAGACGGAAATCGGAACACGGAAATCGGATGACGGAAATCGGAAAATGGAAATCGGAAGATGGAAACCGGAAGGCGGAAGACGGAAATCGGAAGATAGAAATCGGAAGACGGAAAAAAAAATTCAGCCATCTCTTTTCCGATTTTCATTTTTGGATTTCCATTCTTGGATTTCCATTTTCCGATTTTCGACTTCCGATTTCCGTCTTCCGATTTCCGTCTTCCGATTTCCGTCTTCTGATTTCCGATTTCCGTCTTCCGATTTCCATTTTCCGATTACCGTCTTCCGATTTCCGTTTTCTGATTTCCGATTTCCGTCTTCTGATTTCCGATTTCCGTCTTCCGATTTCCGTCTTCCGATTTCCATTTTTGGATTTCCATTTTCCGATTTTCGACTTCCGATTTCCGTCTTCCGATTTCCGTCTTCCGGCATTCTTCTTCCGATTTCCGTCTTCCGATTTCCGTCTTCCGATTTCCATCTTCCGATTTCCGATTTCCATTTTTGGATTTCCATTTTTGGATTTCCGTCTTCCGATTTCCGTCTTCCGATTTCCGTCTTCCGATTTCCGATTTCCATTTTTGGATTTCCGTCTTCCGATTTCCGTCTTCCGATTTCCGCCTTCCGATTTCTATTTTTGGATTTCCATCTTCCGAATTCCGTCTTCCGATTTCCGTTTTCCGATTTCCGTCTTCCCACTTCCGATTTCCGTTTTTGGATTTCCATTTGGATCTCCGTCTTCCGATTTCCGTCTTCCGATTTCCATTTTCCGATTTCCGTCTTCCGATTTCCATCTTCCGATTTCCGTCTTCCGATTTCCATCTTCCGATTTCCGTCTTCCGATTTCCGTTTTCCGATTTCCGTCTTCCGACTTCCGTCTTCCGACTTTCTTCTTTCGATTTCCGTCTTCCGATTACCGATTTCCACTTTTGGATTTCCATTTTTGGATTTCCGTCTTCCGATTTCCGTCTTCCGATTTCCGTCTTCCGATTTCCGATTTCCATTTTTGGATTTCCGTCTTCCGATTTCCGTCTTCCGATTTCCGCCTTCCGATTTCTATTTTTGGATTTCCATCTTCCGAATTCCGTCTTCCGATTTCCGTTTTCCGATTTCCGTCTTCCCACTTCCGATTTCCGTTTTTGGATTTCCATTTGGATCTCCGTCTTCCGATTTCCGTCTTCCGATTTCCATTTTCCGATTTCCGTCTTCCGATTTCCATTTTCCGATTTCCATTTTCCGATTTCCATCTTCCGATTTCCGCCTTCCGGTTTCCGCCTTCCGATTTCCATCTTCCGATTTCCGTCTTCCGATTACCGATTTCCACTTTTGGATTTCCATTTTTGGATTTCCGTCTTCCGATTTCCGTCTTCCGATTTCCGATTTCCATTTTTGGATTTCCGTCTTCCGATTCCCGTCTTCCGATTTCCATCTTCCGATTTCCGTCTTCCGATTTCCGATTTCCATTTTTGGATTTCCGTCTTCCGATTTCCGTCTTCCGATTTCCGTCTTCCGATTTCCGATTTCCATTTTTGGCTTTCCGTCTTCCGATTTCCGTCTTCCGATTTCCGTCTTCCGATTTCCGTCTTCCGATTTCCACCTTCCGATTTCCACCTTCCGATTTCCGTCTTCCGATTTCCGATTTCCATTTTTGGATTTCCGTCTTCCGATTTCCGTCTTCCGATTTCCGTCTTCCGATTTCCGTCTTCCGATTTCCGTCTTCCGATTTCCGTCTTCCGATTTCCGTCTTCCGATTTCCGTCTTCCGATTTCCGATTTCCATTTTTGGATTTCCGTCTTCCGATCTCCGTCTTCCGATTTCCGTCTTCCGATTTCCGTCTTCCGATTTCCGTCTTCCGATTTCCGTCTTCCGATTTCCGTCTTCCGATTTCCGTCTTCCGATTTCCGATTTCCATTTTCCGATTTCCGTCTTCCGATTTCCGTCTTCCGATTTCCGTCTTCCGATTTCCGTCTTCCGTCTTCCGATTTCCGTCTTCCGATTTCCGTCTTCCGATTTCCGTCTTCCGATTTCCGTCTTCCGATTTCCGATTTCCATTTTCCGATTTCCGTCTTCCGATTTCCGTCTTCCGATTTCCGTCTTCCGATTTCCGTCTTCCGATTTCCGTCTTCCGATTTCCGTCTTCCATTTTTGGATTGCCATTTTTGGATTTCCGTCTTCCGATTTCCGATTTCCATTTTTGGATTTCCGTCTTCCGATTTCCGTCTTCCTATTTCCGTCTTCCGATTTCCGTCTTCCGATTTCCACCTTCCGATTTCCGTCTTCCGATTTCCGATTTCCACTTTTGGATTACCATTTTTGGATTTCCGTCTTCCGATTTCCGTCTTCCATTTTTGGATTGCCATTTTTGGATATCCGTCTTCCGATTTCCGTCTTCCGATTTCCGTCTTCCGATTTCCGTCTTCCGATTTCCGTCTTCCGATTTCCGTCTTCCATTTTTGGATTGCCATTTTTGGATTGCCATTTTTGGATTTCCGTCTTCCGATTTCCGTCTTCCATTTTTGGATTGCCATTTTTGGATTTCCGTCTTCCGATTTCCGATTTCCATTTTTGGATTTCCGTCTTCCGATTTCCGTCTTCCTATTTCCGTCTTCCGATTTCCGTCTTCCGATTTCCACCTTCCGATTTCCGTCTTCCGATTTCCGATTTCCGATTTCCACTTTTGGATTACCATTTTTGGATTTCCGTCTTTCGATTTCCGTCTTCCATTTTTGGATTGCCATTTTTGGATATCCGTCTTCCGATTTCCGTCTTCCGATTTCCGTCTTCCGATTTCCGTCTTCCATTTTTGGATTGCCATTTTTGGATTGCCATTTTTGGATTTCCGTCTTCCGATTTCCGTCTTCCGATTTCCGTCTTCCGATTTCCGTCTTCCGATTTCCGTCTTCCCATTTCCGCCTTCCGATTTCCGTCTTCCATTTTTGGATTTCCATTTTTGGATTTCCATTTTTGGATTTCCATTTTTGGATTTCCGTCTTCCGATTCCCGTCTTCCGATTTCCGTCTTCCGAATTCCGATTTCCGTCTTCTGGAATCTGAAAAATGGGAAATTTAAACCGATAAAAAGGAAATAAAGAGAGAGAGAGAAAGAAAAATAGAAAAAAAAAAAGAAAACTAAAAATGAATGATTGATATGAGACTACCTACAGTACTCTCTTATATACCATTCAAAAAGGGGGCGGAGTCATATGAAGCTCCGCCCCCTTTGACCCTTAATCTAAGCTCCGCCCCTTTTTTGCGTGGGACAATGTGGAGATTTGAAGAGAGAATAATTGAGATTTAATCGTTTATTTATCAAATATGGTACATTAATGTGGAGATTCTCTTTGTTTTAATGTGAAGACATTTATTATATCTGATAGATTATTTGATTTTATGAAAAAGATAAGAGAATGGATATATTATAATTGCATGCAATTCAATTAGAGGTTCTATTACAGTTGGTCAATGTTTTGGAATTTAAACAAGCTGAATTATGGATATGGTTTGTCTTCCAAGATTGAAAAAAAAGCAGTTCCCATGAGAGCTATCAAGAAACTGTCAACTAACAAAATATAGCTCTTATTATGAACAATATTTCATTAGTTGACTCTTTTTTCCTTTTCTTAAATTGCAGGAATTAAAGATAAATTAAAAGAATCGCCCGACATCTCAAATTTCGTGCTTTCCAATTTCCAAAAAGTCAACAATGACATGTTATTCGAGTACTGTCAATTAACTTATCAAAAAAATGCTCCGATTCGATTCACCCAACTATTATCATTATATCAAGACATTTTAAAAACGAAAAAGGATATTGCTCATGTTACAGTACTCCTACAGCTTAATCAACCCGATATTGTGTGGAAGGAGATACTTAAAGGTGCTATTAATAATTATTAGCAATCATTTTAAATTACTCTAAAGCAAATTTTTAAAATTTCAGTCAAAATCTGAAAATCTTCAATTTTCCAAATATTGTCAATATGAAGCTTAAAATTTTGGATTTTTCATCTAGATGGAACTCGGAAGATGGAAATCGGAAGGCGGAAAACATAAAAATATATCGTTTCTAGGTCTAAAACACTAAAAATTGCAGGATTTATATAATTTCAATTTTTTCAATTTTTCAAAAAATTTCAAAATTTCAAAATTCAAACAAAATCATTGTTTTTTAGAAGTTTTTAACCCAAAAAATAATTTTTAGCCCTTATTCTCCACGTGGACTACAAAAAACCTGACTTACTTGGATTACAGACGAAGATCATATTGAGCAACAAGAACTCATGATTAGTGACTCGGATATTGTACTTTTTAAAAAAGTATTTTTTTTTTAATGATCAACAAAACAAAATTAACAAATATTAATATCATTTTCAGTGCGTTTGCTTTGACACTCGAATTCTACTTCAATTTGAAATCGGAAATAGAAGATACAAACTCGGATTTAAACAGAAGAAATTATTCCGATCGAAAGATATTAATTTATTTTTTTTGGCTTTTGATCTATAAATAAAAAATTAAAATTAAAATAGTTTTCATTTGTTTTATATCTTTTTCTAGGGATCGAATAGTCAGAAAGCAAACAAAAATTCAAATTGAAAGACAAACCATATCCATAATTCAGCTTGTTTAAATTCCAAAACATTGACCAACTGTAATAGAACCTCTAATTGAATTGCATGCAATTATAATATATCCATTCTCTTATCTTTTTCATAAAATCAAATAATCTATCAGATATAATAAATGTCTTCACATTAAAACAAAGAGAATCTCCACATTAATGTACCATATTTGATAGATAAACGATTAAATCTCAATTATTCTCTCTTCAAATCTCCACATTGTCCCACGCAAAAAAGGGGCGGAGCTTAGATTAAGGGTCAAAGGGGGCGGAGCTTCATATGACTCCGCCCCCTTTTTGAATGGTATATAAGAGAGTACTGTAGGTAGTCTCATATCAATCATTCATTTTTAGTTTTCTTTTTTTTTTCTATTTTTCTTTCTCTCTCTCTCTTTATTTCCTTTTTATCGGTTTAAATTTCCCATTTTTCAGATTCCAGAAGACGGAAATCGGAAGACGGAAATCGGAAAATGGAAAACGGAAATCGGAAGACGGAAATCGGAAGACGGAAATCCAAAAATGGAAATCGGAATACGGAAATCGGATGGCGGAAATCGGAAGACAAAAATCGGAAGACGGAAATCGGAAGACAAAAATCGGAAGACAAAAATCGGAAGACGGAAATCGGAATTCGAAAATCGGGAGACAGAAATGGGAAGACGGAAATCCAAAAATGGAAATCCAAAAATGGAAATCGGAATACGGAAATCGGATGGCGGAAATCGGAATACGGAAATCGGATGGCGGAAATCGGAAGATGGAAATCGGAAGACGGAAATCGGAAAATGGAAATCGGAAAATGGAAATCGGAAGACGGAAATCGAAAAATGGAAATCGGAAATCGGAAGACGGAAATCGGAAGATGGAAATCGGAAGACGGAAATCGAAAAATGGAAATCGGAAAACGGAAATCGAAAAATGGAAATCGGAATTCGAAAATCGGGAGACAGAAATGGGAAGACGGAAATCCAAAAATGGAAATCCAAAAATGGAAATCGGAAGACGGAAATCGGATGGCGGAAATCGGAATACGGAAATCGGATGGCGGAAATCGGAAGACGGAAATCGGAAGACGGAAATCGGAAAATGGAAATCGGAAAATGGAAATCGGAAGACGGAAATCGAAAAATGGAACTCGGAATTCGAAAATCGGGAGACAGAAATGGAAATCGGAAATCGGAAGATGGAAATCGAAAAATGGAAATCGGAAATCGGAAGACGGAAATCGGAAGATGGAAATCGGAAGACGGAAATCGAAAAATGGAAATCGGAAAACGGAAATCGGAAGACGGAAATCGGAAGACGGAAATCGGAAAATGGAAATCGGAAAATGGAAATCGGAAGACGGAAATCGAAAAATGGAAATCGGAATTCGAAAATCGGGAGACAGAAATGGGAAGACGGAAATCCAAAAATGGAAATCCAAAAATGGAAATCGGAAGACGGAAATCGGAAGACAAAAATCGGAAGACGGAATTCGGAATTCGAAAATCGGGAGACAGAAATGGGAAGACGGAAATCCAAAAATGGAAATCCAAAAATGGAAATCGGAATACGGAAATCGGATGGCGGAAATCGGAATACGGAAATCGGATGGCGGAAATCGGAAGACGGAAATCGGAAGACGGAAATCGGAAAATGGAAATCGGAAAATGGAAATCGGAAGACGGAAATCGAAAAATGGAACTCGGAATTCGAAAATCGGGAGACAGAAATGGAAATCGGAAATCGGAAGATGGAAATCGAAAAATGGAAATCGGAAATCGGAAGACGGAAATCGAAAAATGGAAATCGGAAAACGGAAATCGGAAGACGGAAATCGGAAGACGGAAATCGGAAGACGGAAATCGGAAGACGGAAATCGGAAGACGGAAATCGGAAGAGGGAAATCGGAAGACGGAAATCGGAAGACGGAAATCGGAAGATGGAAATCGGAAGATGGAAATCCAAAAATGGAAATCGGAAATTGGAAGTGGGAAATCGAAAAATGGAAATCGGAAATCGGAAGAGGGAAATCGGAAGACGGAAATCGGAAGACGGAAATCGGAAGACGGAAATCGGAAGAGGGAAATCGGAAGACGGAAATCCAAAAATGGAAATCGGAATTCGGAAGAGGGAAATCGGAAGACGGAAATCGGAAGACGGAAATCGGAAGACGGAAATCGGAAGACGGAAATCGGAAGACGGAAATCGAAAAATGGAAATCGGAAAACGGAAATCGGAAGACGGAAATCGGAAGACGGAAATCGGAAGACGGAAATCGGAAGACGGAAATCGGAAGACGGAAATCGGAAGACGGAATTCGGAAGACGGAATTCGGAAGACGGAAATCGGAAGACGGAAATCGGAAGACGGAATTCGGAAGACAAAAATCGGAAGACAAAAATCGGAAGACAAAAATCGGAAGACGGAAATCGGAAGACAAAAATCGGAAGACGGAAATCCAAAAATGGAAATCCAAAAATGGAAATCGGAAGACGGAAATCGGAAGACGGAAATCGAAAAATGGAAATCCAAAAATGGAAATCGGAAATCGGATGGCGGAAATCGGAATACGGAAATCGGATGGCGGAAATCGGAAGACGGAAATCGGAAGACGGAAATCGGAAAATGGAAATCGGAAGACGGAAATCGGAAGACGGAAATCGAAAAATGGAACTCGGAATTCGAAAATCGGGAGACAGAAATGGAAATCGGAAATCGGAAGATGGAAATCGAAAAATGGAAATCGGAAATCGGAAGACGGAAATCGGAAGACGGAAATCGGAAGACGGAAATCGAAAAATGGAAATCGGAAAACGGAAATCGGAAGACGGAAATCGGAAGACGGAAATCGGAAAATGGAAATCGGAAAATGGAAATCGGAAGACGGAAATCGAAAAATGGAAATCGGAATTCGAAAATCGGGAGACAGAAATGGGAAGACGGAAATCCAAAAATGGAAATCCAAAAATGGAAATCGGAAGACGGAAATCGGATGGCGGAAATCGGAATACGGAAATCGGATGGCGGAAATCGGAAGACGGAAATCGGAAGACGGAAATCGGAAAATGGAAATCGGAAGACGGAAATCGAAAAATGGAACTTGGAATTCGAAAATCGGGAGACAGAAATGGAAATCGGAAATCGGAAGATGGAAATCGAAAAATGGAAATCGGAAATCGGAAGACGGAAATCGGAAGATGGAAATCGGAAGACGGAAATCGAAAAATGGAAATCGGAAAACGGAAATCGGAAGACGGAAATCGGAAGACGGAAATCGGAAGACGGAAATCTTAAGACGGAAATCGGAAGACGGAAATCGGAAGAGGGAAATCGGAAGACGGAAATCGGAAGACGGAAATCGGAAGATGGAAATCGGAAGATGGAAATCCAAAAATGGAAATCGGAAATTGGAAGTAGGAAATCGAAAAATGGAAATCGGAAATCGGAAGAGGGAAATCGGAAGACGGAAATCGGAAGACGGAAATCGGAAGACGGAAATCGGAAGAGGGAAATCGGAAGACGGAAATCCAAAAATGGAAATCGGAATTCGGAAGAGGGAAATCGGAAGACGGAAATCGGAAGACGGAAATCGGAAGACGGAAATCGGAAGACGGAAATCGGAAGACGGAAATCGGAAGATGGAATTCGAAAAATGGAAATCCAAAAATGGAAATCGGAAATTGGAAGTGGGAAATCGGAAAATGGAAATCGAAAAATGGAAATCGGAAATCGGAAGACGGAAATCGGAAGAGGGAAATCGGAAAAGGGATGGCGGAAATCGGAAGACGGAAATCGGAAGACGGAAATCGGAAAATGGAAATCCAAAAATGGAAATCGGAAAATGGAAGACGGAAATCGGAAGGCGGAAATGGGAAGACGGAAATCGGAAGACGGAAATCGGAAGACGGAAATCGGAAGACGGAAATCCAAAAATGGCAATCCAAAAATGGAAGACGGAAATCGGAAAATGGAAATCCAAAAATGGAAGACGGAAATCGGATGGCGGAAATCGGAAAATGGAAATCGGAAAATGGAAGACGGAAATCGGATGGCGGAAATCGGAAAATGGAAATCGGAAGACGGAAATCGGAAGACGGAAATCGGAAGACGGAAATCGGAAGACGGAAATCCAAAAATGGAAGACGGAAATCGGAAGGCGGAAATCGGAAGACGGAAATCGGAAGACGGAGATCCAAAAACGGAAATCGGAAATCGGAAGACGGAAATCGGAAGACGGAAATCGGAAGACGGAAATCGGAAGACGGAAATCGGAAGACGGAAATCGGAAGACGAAAATCGGAAGACGGAAATCGGAAGACGGAAATCGGAAGACGGAAATCGGAAGACGGAAATCCAAAAATGGAAGACGGAAATCGGAAGACGGAAATCGGAAGACGGAAATCGGAAGACGGAAATCGGAAGACGGAAATCGGAAAATGGAAATCGGAAGACGGAAATCGGAAATCGGAAGACGGAAATCGGAAAATGGAAATCGGAAGATGGAAACCGGAAGGCGGAAATCGGAAAAATGGAAATCCAAAAATGGAAATCGGAAATCGGAAGACGGAAATCGGAACACGGAAATCGGAAGACGGAAATCGGAAAATGGAAATTGGAAGACGGAAATCGGAAATCGGAAGACGGAAATCGAAAGACGGAAATTGGAAGACGGAAATCGGAAATCGGAAAATGGAAATCGGATGGCGGATATCGGAAGACGGAAATCGGAAAACGGAAATCGGATGGCGGAAATCGGAAGACGGAAATCGGAAGACGGAAATCGGAACACGGAAATCGGAAGACGGAAATCGGAAAATGGAAATCGGAAGATGGAAACCGGAAGGCGGAAATCGGAAAAATGGAAATCCAAAAATGGAAATCGGAAATCGGAAGACGGAAATCGGAACACGGAAATCGGAAGACGGAAATCGGAAAATGGAAATTGGAAAACGGAAATCGGAAATCGGAAGACGGAAATCGGAAGACGGAAATTGGAAGACGGAAATCGGAAGACGGAAATCGGAAAATGGAAATCGGATGGCGGATATCGGAAGACGGAAATCGGAAGACGGAAATCGGAACACGGAAATCGGATGACGGAAATCGGAAAATGGAAATCGGAAGATGGAAACCGGAAGGCGGAAGACGGAAATCGGAAGATAGAAATCGGAAGACGGAAAAAAAAATTCAGCCATCTCTTTTCCGATTTTCGACTTCCGATTCCCGTCTTCCGATTTCCGTCTTCCGATTTCCGTTTTCTGATTTCCGATTTCCGTCTTCTGATTTCCGATTTCCGTCTTCCGATTTCCGTCTTCCGATTTCCATTTTTGGATTTCCATTTTCCGATTTTCGACTTCCGATTTCCGTCTTCCGGTTTCCGTCTTCCTATTTCGGGCTTCCGATTTCCGTCTTCCGGCATTCTTCTTCCGATTTCCGTCTTCCGATTTCCGTCTTCCGATTTCCGTCTTCCGATTTCCATCTTCCGATTTCCGATTTCCATTTTTGGATTTCCATTTTTGGATTTCCGTCTTCCGATTTCCGTCTTCCGATTTCCATCTTCCGATTTCCGTCTTCCGATTTCCATCTTCCGATTTCCGATTTCCATTTTTGGATTTCCGTCTTCCGATTTCCGTCTTCCGATTTCCGTCTTCCGATACCGTTTTCCGATTTCCGTCTTCCGACTTCCGTCTTCCGACTTCAGTCTTCCGATTTCCGCCTTCCGGTTTCCGCCTTTCGATTTCCATCTTCCGATTTCCGTCTTCCGATTACCGATTTCCACTTTTGGATTTCCATTTTTGGATTTCCGTCTTCCGATTTCCGTCTTCCGATTTCCGATTTCCATTTTTGGATTTCCGTCTTCCGATTCCCGTCTTCCGATTTCCATCTTCCGATTTCCGTCTTCCGATTTCCGATTTCCACTTTTGGATTTCCATTTTTGGATTTCCGTCTTCCGATTTCCGTCTTCCGATTTCCGATTTCCATTTTTGGATTTCCGTCTTCCGATTTCCGTCTTCCGATTTCCGTCTTCCGATTTCCGTCTTCCGATTTCCGATTTCCATTTTTGGCTTTCCGTCTTCCGATTTCCGTCTTCCGATTTCCGTCTTCCGATTTCCACCTTCCGATTTCCGTCTTCCGATTTCCGTCTTCCGATTTCCGATTTCCATTTTTGGATTTCCGTCTTCCGATTTCCGTCTTCCGATTTCCGTCTTCCGATTTCCGTCTTCCGATTTCCGTCTTCCGATTTCCGTCTTCCGATTTCCGTCTTCCGATTTCCGTCTTCCGATTTCCGTCTTCCGATTTCCGATTTCCATTTTTGGATCTCCGTCTTCCGATTTCCGTCTTCCGATTTCCGTCTTCCGATTTCCGTCTTCCGATTTCCGTCTTCCGATTTCCGTCTTCCGATTTCCGTCTTCCGATTTCCGTCTTCCGATTTCCGTCTTCCGATTTCCGTCTTCCGATTTCCGTCTTCCGATTTCCGTCTTCCGATTTCCGTCTTCCGATTTCCGTCTTCCGATTTCCGTCTTCCATTTTTGGATTGCCATTTTTGGATTTCCGTCTTCCGATTTCCGATTTCCATTTTTGGATTTCCGTCTTCCGATTTCCGTCTTCCTATTTCCGTCTTCCGATTTCCGTCTTCCGATTTCCACCTTCCGATTTCCGTCTTCCGATTTCCGATTTCCACTTTTGGATTACCATTTTTGGATTTCCGTCTTCCGATTTCCGTCTTCCGATTTCCGATTTCCACTTTTGGATTGCCATTTTTGGATATCCGTCTTCCGATTTCCGTCTTCCGATTTCCGTCTTCCGATTTCCGTCTTCCATTTTTGGATTGCCATTTTTGGATTTCCGTCTTCCGATTTCCGTCTTCCATTTTTGGATTGCCATTTTTGGATTTCCGTCTTCCGATTTCCGTCTTCCGATTTCCGTCTTCCGATTTCCGTCTTCCGATTTCCGTCTTCCCATTTCCGCCTTCCCATTTCCGTCTTCCATTTTTGGATTTCCATTTTTGGATTTCCGTCTTCCGATTTCCGTCTTCCGAATTCCGATTTCCGATTTCCGTCTTCTGGAATCTGAAAAATGGGAAATTTAAACCGATAAAAAGGAAATAAAGAGAGAGAGAGAGAAAAATAGAAAAAAAAAGAAAACTAAAAATGAATGATTGATATGAGACTACCTACAGTATTCTCTTATATACCATTTGAAAAGGGGGCGGAGTCATATGAAGCTCCGCCCCCTTTGACCCTTAATCTAAGCTCCGCCCCTTTTTTGCGTGGGACAATGTGGAGATTTGAAGAGAGAATAATTGAGATTTAATCGTTTATTTATCAAATATGGTACATTAATGTGGAGATTCTCTTTGTTTTAATGTGAAGACATTTATTATATCTGATAGATTATTTGATTTTATGAAAAAGATAAGAGAATGGATATATTATAATTGCATGCAATTCAATTAGAGGTTCTATTACAGTTGGTCAATGTTTTGGAATTTAAACAAGCTGAATTATGGATATGGTTTGTCTTCCAAGATTGAAAAAAAAGCAGTTCCCATGAGAGCTATCAAGAAACTGTCAACTAACAAAATATAGCTCTTATTATGAACAATATTTCATTAGTTGACTCTTTTTTCCTTTTCTTAAATTGCAGGAATTAAAGATAAATTAAAAGAATCGCCCGACATCTCAAATTTCGTGCTTTCCAATTTCCAAAAAGTCAACAATGACATGTTATTCGAGTACTGTCAATTAACTTATCAAAAAAATGCTCCGATTCGATTCACCCAACTATTATCATTATATCAAGACATTTTAAAAACGAAAAAGGATATTGTTACAGTACTCCTACAGCTTAATCAACCCGATATTGTGTGGAAGGAGATACTTAAAGGTGCTATTAATAATTATTAGCAATCATTTTAAATTACTCTAAAGCAAATTTTTAAAATTTCAGTCAAAATCTGAAAATCTTCAATTTTCCAAATATTGTCAATATGAAGCTTAAAATTTTGGATTTTTCATCTAGATGGAACTCGGAAGATGGAAATCGGAAGGCGGAAAACATAAAAATATATCGTTTCTAGGTCTAAAACACTAAAAATTGCAGGATTTATATAATTTCAATTTTTTCAATTTTTCAAAAAATTTCAAAATTTCAAAATTCAAACAAAATCATTGTTTTTTAGAAGTTTTTAACCCAAAAAATAATTTTTAGCCCTTATTCTCCACGTGGACTACAAAAAACCTGACTTACTTGGATTACAGACGAAGATCATATTGAGCAACAAGAACTCATGATTAGTGACTCGGATATTGTACTTTTTAAAAAAGTATTTTTTTTTTAATGATCAACAAAACAAAATTAACAAATATTAATATCATTTTCAGTGCGTTTGCTTTGACACTCGAATTCTACTTCAATTTGAAATCGGAAATAGAAGATACAAACTCGGATTTAAACAGAAGAAATTATTCCGATCGAAAGATATTAATTTATTTTTTTTGGCTTTTGATCTATAAATAAAAAATTAAAATTAAAATAGTTTTCATTTGTTTTATATCTTTTTCTAGGGATCGAATAGTCAGAAAGCAAACAAAAATTCAAATTGAAAGATAAACCATATCCATAATTCAGCTTGTCTAAATTCCAAAACATTGACCAACTGTAATAGAACCTCTAATTGAATTGCATGCAATTATAATATATCCATTCTCTTATCTTTTTCATAAAATCAAATAATCTATCAGATATAATAAATGTCTTCACATTAAAACAAAGAGAATCTCCACATTAATGTACCATATTTGATAGATAAACGATTAAATCTCAATTATTCTCTCTTCAAATCTCCACATTGTCCCACGCAAAAAAGGGGCGGAGCTTAGATTAAGGGTCAAAGGGGGCGGAGCTTCATATGACTCCGCCCCCTTTTTGAATGGTATATAAGAGAGTACTGTAGGTAGTCTCATATCAATCATTCATTTTTAGTTTTCTTTTTTTTTTCTATTTTTCTTTCTCTCTCTCTCTTTATTTCCTTTTTATCGGTTTGAATTTCCCATTTTTCAGATTCCAGAAGACGGAAATCGGAAGACGGAAATCGGAAGACGGAAATCGGAAGACGGAAATCGAAAGACGGAAATCGGAAGACGGAAATAGGAAGACGGAAATCGGAAGACGGAAATCGGAAGACGGAAATCCAAAAATGGAAATCGGAAGACGGAAGATGGAAATCGAAAGACGGAAATCGAAAGACGGAAATAGGAAGACGGAAATCGCAAGACGGAAATCGCAAGACGGAAATCCAAAAATGGAAATCGGAAGACGGAAGATGGAAATCGAAAGACGGAAATCGAAAGACGGAAATCGAAAGACGGAAATAGGAAGACGGAAATCGGAAGACGGAAATCGCAAGACGGAAATCGCAAGACGGAAATCGGAAGACGGAAATCGGAAGACGGAAATCGGAAGACGGAAATCGGAAGACGGAAATCCAAAAATGGAAATCCAAAAATGGAAATCCAAAAATGGAAATCCAAAAATGGAAATCGGAAGACGGAAATCGAAAGACGGAAATCGCAAGACGGAAATAGGAAGACGGAAATCGAAAGACGGAAATCGGAAGACGGAAATCGGAAGACGGAAATCGGAAGACGGAAATCGGAAGACGGAAATAGGAAGACGGAAATCGCAAGACGGAAATCGCAAGACGGAAATCGCAAGACGGAAATCGCAAGACGGAAATCGGAAGACGGAAATCGGAAGACGGAAATCGGAAGACGGAAATCCAAAAATGGAAATCCAAAAATGGAAATCCAAAAATGGAAATCCAAAAATGGAAATCGGAAGACGGAAATCGAAAGACGGAAATCGAAAGACGGAAATCGAAAGACGGAAATCGGAAGACGGAAATCGGAAGACGGAAATCGGAAGACGGAAATCGGAAGACGGAAATCGGAAGACGGAAATCGGAAGACGGAAATCGGAAGACGGAAATCGGAAGACGGAAATCGGAAGACGGAAATCGGAAGACGGAAATCGGAAGACGGAAATCGGGAGACGGAAATCCAAAAATGGAAATCCAAAAATGGAAATCGGAAGACGGAAATCGAAAGACGGAAATCGAAAGACGGAAATCGAAAGACGGAAATCGAAAGACGGAAATCGAAAGACGGAAATCGGAAGACGGAAATCGGAAGACGGAAATCGGAAGACGGAAATCGGAAGACGGAAATCGGAAGACGGAAATCGGAAGACGGAAATCGGAAGACGGAAATCGGGAGACGGAAATCCAAAAATGGAAATCCAAAAATGGAAATCGGAAGACGGAAATCGGAAGACGGAAATCGAAAGACGGAAATCGAAAGACGGAAATCGAAAGACGGAAATCGGAAGACGGAAATCGGAAGACGGAAATCGGAAGACGGAAATCGGAAGACGGAAATCGGAAGACGGAAATCGGAAGACGGAAATCGGAAGACGGAAATCCAAAAATGGAAATCCAAAAATGGAAATCCAAAAATGGAAATCCAAAAATGGAAATCCAAAAATGGAAATCCAAAAATGGAAATCGGAAGACGGAAATCGGAACACGGAAATCGGAAGACGGAAATCGGAAGACGGAAATAGGAAGACGGAAATCGGAAGACGGAAATCGGAAGACGGAAATCGGAAGACGGAAATCCAAAAATGGAAATCCAAAAATGGAAATCCAAAAATGGAAATCCAAAAATGGAAATCGGAAGACGGAAATCGGAAGACGAAAATCCAAAAATGGAAATCCAAAAATGGAAATCCAAAAATGGAAATCCAAAAATGGAAATCCAAAAATGGAAATCGAAAGACGGAAATCGAAAGACGGAAATCGAAAGACGGAAATCGAAAGACGGAAATCGAAAGACGGAAATCGGAAGACGGAAATCGGAAGACGGAAATCGGAAGACGGAAATCGGAAGACGGAAATCGGAAGACGGAAATCGGAAGACGGAAATCGGAAGACGGAAATCGGAAGACGGAAATCGGAAGACGGAAATCGGAAGACGGAAATCGGAAGACGGAAATCCAAAAATGGAAATCCAAAAATGGAAATCCAAAAATGGAAATCCAAAAATGGAAATCCAAAAATGGAAATCGGAAGACGGAAATCGGAACACGGAAATCGGAAGACGGAAATCGGAAGACGGAAATAGGAAGACGGAAATCGGAAGACGGAAATCGGAAGACGGAAATCCAAAAATGGAAATCCAAAAATGGAAATCCAAAAATGGAAATCGGAAGACGGAAATCGGAACACGGAAATCGGAACACGGAAATCGGAAGACGGAAATCGGAAGACGGAAATCGGAAGATGGAAATCGGAAGATGGAAATCGGAAGACGGAAATCCAAAAATGGAAATCCAAAAATGGAAATCCAAAAATGGAAATCCAAAAATGGAAATCGGAAGACGGAAATCGGAACACGGAAATCGGAAGACGGAAATCGGAAGACGGAAATCGGAAGACGGAAATCGGAAGACGGAAATCGGAAGACGGAAATCGGAAGACGGAAATCGGAAGACGGAAATCGGAAGACGGAAATCGGAAGACGGAAATCGGAAGACGGAAATCGGGAGACGGAAATCCAAAAATGGAAATCCAAAAATGGAAATCGGAAGACGGAAATCGAAAGACGGAAATCGAAAGACGGAAATCGAAAGACGGAAATCGAAAGACGGAAATCGGAAGACGGAAATCGGAAGACGGAAATCGGAAGACGGAAATCGGAAGACGGAAATCGGAAGACGGAAATCGGAAGACGGAAATCGGAAGACGGAAATCGGGAGACGGAAATCCAAAAATGGAAATCCAAAAATGGAAATCGGAAGACGGAAATCGGAAGACGGAAATCGAAAGACGGAAATCGAAAGACGGAAATCGAAAGACGGAAATCGAAAGACGGAAATCGGAAGACGGAAATCGGAAGACGGAAATCGGAAGACGGAAATCGGAAGACGGAAATCGGAAGACGGAAATCGGAAGACGGAAATCGGAAGACGGAAATCCAAAAATGGAAATCCAAAAATGGAAATCCAAAAATGGAAATCCAAAAATGGAAATCCAAAAATGGAAATCCAAAAATGGAAATCGGAAGACGGAAATCGGAACACGGAAATCGGAAGACGGAAATCGGAAGACGGAAATAGGAAGACGGAAATCGGAAGACGGAAATCGGAAGACGGAAATCGGAAGACGGAAATCCAAAAATGGAAATCCAAAAATGGAAATCCAAAAATGGAAATCCAAAAATGGAAATCGGAAGACGGAAATCGGAAGACGAAAATCCAAAAATGGAAATCCAAAAATGGAAATCCAAAAATGGAAATCCAAAAATGGAAATCCAAAAATGGAAATCGAAAGACGGAAATCGAAAGACGGAAATCGAAAGACGGAAATCGAAAGACGGAAATCGGAAGACGGAAATCGGAAGACGGAAATCGGAAGACGGAAATCGGAAGACGGAAATCGGAAGACGGAAATCCAAAAATGGAAATCCAAAAATGGAAATCCAAAAATGGAAATCCAAAAATGGAAATCCAAAAATGGAAATCGGAAGACGGAAATCGGAACACGGAAATCGGAAGACGGAAATCGGAAGACGGAAATAGGAAGACGGAAATCGGAAGACGGAAATCGGAAGACGGAAATCCAAAAATGGAAATCCAAAAATGGATATCCAAAAATGGAAATCGGAAGACGGAAATCGGAACACGGAAATCGGAAGATGGAAATCGGAAGACGGAAATCGGAAGACGGAAATCGGAAGACGGAAATCGGAAGATGGAAATCGGAAGACGGAAATCGGAAGACGGAAATCGGAAGACGGAAATCCAAAAATGGAAATCCAAAAATGGAAATCCAAAAATGGAAATCGGAAGACGGAAATCGGAAGACGGAAATCGGAACACGGAAATCGGAAGACGGAAATCGGAAGACGGAAATCGGAAGATGGAAATCGGAAGATGGAAATCGGAAGACGGAAATCCAAAAATGGAAATCCAAAAATGGAAATCCAAAAATGGAAATCCAAAAATGGAAATCGGAAGACGGAAATCGGAACACGGAAATCGGAAGACGGAAATCGGAAGACGGAAATAGGAAGACGGAAATCGGAAGACGGAAATCGGAAGACGGAAATCCAAAAATGGAAATCCAAAAATGGAAATCCAAAAATGGAAATCGGAAGACGGAAATCGGAACACGGAAATCGGAACACGGAAATCGGAAGACGGAAATCGGAAGACGGAAATAGGAAGACGGAAATCGGAAGACGGAAATCGGAAGACGGAAATCCAAAAATGGAAATCCAAAAATGGAAATCCAAAAATGGAAATCGGAAGACGGAAATCGGAAGACGGAAATCGGAAGATGGAAATCGGAAGACGGAAATCGGAAGACGGAAATCGGAAGACGGAAATCGGAAGATGGAAATCGGAAGACGGAAATCGGAAGACGGAAATCGGAAGACGGAAATCCAAAAATGGAAATCGGAAAACGGAAGACGGAAATCGGAAGACGGAAATCCAAAAATGGAACTCGGAAGATGGAAATCGGAAGACGGAAAACATAAAAATATATCGTTTCTAGGTCTAAAACACTAAAAATTGCAGGATTTATATAATTTCAATTTTTTCAATTTTTCAAAAAATTTCAAAATTTCAAAATTCAAACAAAATCATTGTTTTTTAGAAGTTTTTAACCCAAAAAATAATTTTTAGCCCTTATTCTCCACGTGGACTACAAAAAACCTGACTTACTTGGATTACAGACGAAGATCATATTGAGCAACAAGAACTCATGATTAGTGACTCGGATATTGTACTTTTTAAAAAAGTATTTTTTTTTAATGATCAACAAAACAAAATTAACAAATATTAATATCATTTTCAGTGCGTTTGCTTTGACACTCGAATTCTACTTCAATTTGAAATCGGAAATAGAAGATACAAACTCGGATTTAAACAGAAGAAATTATTCCGATCGAAAGATATTAATTTATTTTTTTTGGCTTTTGATCTATAAATAAAAAATTAAAATTAAAATAGTTTTCATTTGTTTTATATCTTTTTCTAGGGATCGAATAGTCAGAAAGCAAACAAAAATTCAAATTGAAAGATAAACCATATCCATAATTCAGCTTGTCTAAATTCCAAAACATTGACCAACTGTAATAGAACCTCTAATTGAATTGCATGCAATTATAATATATCCATTCTCTTATCTTTTTCATAAAATCAAATAATCTATCAGATATAATAAATGTCTTCACATTAAAACAAAGAGAATCTCCACATTAATGTACCATATTTGATAGATAAACGATTAAATCTCAATTATTCTCTCTTCAAATCTCCACATTGTCCCACGCAAAAAAGGGGCGGAGCTTAGATTAAGGGTCAAAGGGGGCGGAGCTTCATATGACTCCGCCCCCTTTTCAAATGGTATATAAGAGAGTACTGTAGGTAGTCTCATATCAATCATTCATTTTTAGTTTTCTTTTTTTTTTCTATTTTTCTTTCTCTCTCTCTCTTTATTTCCTTTTTATCGGTTTGAATTTCCCATTTTTCAGATTGCAGAAGACGGAAATCGGAAGACGGAAATCGGAAGACGGAAATCGAAAGACGGAAATCGGAAGACGGAAATAGGAAGACGGAAATCGGAAGACGGAAATCGGAAGACGGAAATCGGAAGACGGAAATCCAAAAATGGAAATCCAAAAATGGAAATCCAAAAATGGAAATCGGAAGACGGAAGATGGAAATCGAAAGACGGAAATCGAAATCGAAAGACGGAAATCGAAAGACGGAAATAGGAAGACGGAAATCGCAAGACGGAAATCGCAAGACGGAAATAGGAAGACGGAAATAGGAAGACGGAAATCGGAAGACGGAAATCGGAAGACGGAAATCGGAAGACGGAAATCCAAAAATGGAAATCCAAAAATGGAAATCGGAAGACGGAAATCGAAAGACGGAAATCGCAAGACGGAAATAGGAAGACGGAAATCGAAAGACGGAAATCGGAAGACGGAAATCGGAAGACGGAAATCGGAAGACGGAAATAGGAAGACGGAAATCGCAAGACGGAAATCGCAAGACGGAAATAGGAAGACGGAAATAGGAAGACGGAAATCGGAAGACGGAAATCGGAAGACGGAAATCGGAAGACGGAAATCCAAAAATGGAAATCCAAAAATGGAAATCGGAAGACGGAAGATGGAAATCGAAAGACGGAAATCGGAAGACGGAAATCGAAAGACGGAAATCGGAAGACGGAAATCGGAAGACGGAAATCGGAAGACGGAAATAGGAAGACGGAAATCGCAAGACGGAAATCGCAAGACGGAAATCGCAAGACGGAAATCGCAAGACGGAAATCGCAAGACGGAAATCGGAAGACGGAAATCGGAAGACGGAAATCGAAAGACGGAAATCCAAAAATGGAAATCCAAAAATGGAAATCGGAAGACGGAAATCGAAAGACGGAAATCCAAAAATGGAAATCCAAAAATGGAAATCGGAAGACGGAAATCGAAAGACGGAAATCGAAAGACGGAAATCGAAAGACGGAAATCGGAAGACGGAAATCGGAAGACGGAAATCGGAAGACGGAAATCGGAAGACGGAAATCGGAAGACGGAAATCGGAAGACGGAAATCGGAAGACGGAAATCGGAAGACGGAAATCGGAAGACGGAAATCGGAAGACGGAAATCGGGAGACGGAAATCCAAAAATGGAAATCCAAAAATGGAAATCGGAAGACGGAAGATGGAAATCGAAAGACGGAAATCGAAAGACGGAAATCGAAAGACGGAAATCGAAAGACGGAAATCGAAAGACGGAAATCGGAAGACGGAAATCGGAAGACGGAAATCGGAAGACGGAAATCGGAAGACGGAAATCGGAAGACGGAAATCGGAAGACGGAAATCGGAAGACGGAAATCCAAAAATGGAAATCCAAAAATGGAAATCGGAAGACGGAAATCGAAAGACGGAAATCGAAAGACGGAAATCGAAAGACGGAAATCGAAAGACGGAAATCGAAAGACGGAAATCGAAAGACGGAAATCGGAAGACGGAAATCGGAAGACGGAAATCGGAAGACGGAAATCGAAAGACGGAAATCGGAAGACGGAAATCGGAAGACGGAAATCGGAAGACGGAAATCGGAAGACGGAAATCGGAAGACGGAAATCGGAAGACGGAAATCCAAAAATGGAAATCCAAAAATGGAAATCCAAAAATGGAAATCCAAAAATGGAAATCGGAAGACGGAAGATGGAAATCGAAAGACGGAAATCGAAAGACGGAAATCGAAAGACGGAAATCGGAAGACGGAAATCGGAACACGGAAATCGGAACACGGAAATCGGAAGACGGAAATCGGAAGACGGAAATCGGATGGCGGAAATCGGATGGCGGAAATCGCAAGACGGAAATCGCAAGACGGAAATCGCAAGACGGAAATCGGAAGACGGAAATCGGAAGACGGAAATCGAAAGACGGAAATCCAAAAATGGAAATCCAAAAATGGAAATCCAAAAATGGAAATCCAAAAATGGAAATCGGAAGACGGAAATCGGAACACGGAAATCGGAACACGGAAATCGGAAGACGGAAATCGGAAGACGGAAATCGGATGGCGGAAATCGGATGGCGGAAATCGGAAGACGGAAATCGCAAGACGGAAATCGCAAGACGGAAATCGAAAGACGGAAATCGAAAGACGGAAATCGAAAGACGGAAATCGAAAGACGGAAATCGAAAGACGGAAATCGGAAGACGGAAATCGGAAGACGGAAATCGGAAGACGGAAATCGGAAGACGGAAATCGGAAGACGGAAATCGGAAGACGGAAATCGGAAGACGGAAATCGGAAGACGGAAATCGGAAGACGGAAATCGGAAGACGGAAATCCAAAAATGGAAATCCAAAAATGGAAATCCAAAAATGGAAATCCAAAAATGGAAATCGGAAGACGGAAATCGGAAGACGGAAATCGGAAGACGGAAATCCAAAAATGGAAATCCAAAAATGGAAATCCAAAAATGGAAATCCAAAAATGGAAATCGGAAGACGGAAATCGGAAGACGGAAATCGGAAGACGGAAATCGGAAGACGGAAATCGGAAGACGGAAATCCAAAAATGGAAATCCAAAAATGGAAATCCAAAAATGGAAATCCAAAAATGGAAATCGGAAGACGGAAGATGGAAATCGAAAGACGGAAATCGAAAGACGGAAATCGAAAGACGGAAATCGGAAGACGGAAATCGGAACACGGAAATCGGAACACGGAAATCGGAAGACGGAAATCGGAAGACGGAAATCGGATGGCGGAAATCGGATGGCGGAAATCGCAAGACGGAAATCGCAAGACGGAAATCGCAAGACGGAAATCGGAAGACGGAAATCGGAAGACGGAAATCGAAAGACGGAAATCCAAAAATGGAAATCCAAAAATGGAAATCCAAAAATGGAAATCCAAAAATGGAAATCGGAAGACGGAAATCGGAACACGGAAATCGGAACACGGAAATCGGAAGACGGAAATCGGAAGACGGAAATCGGATGGCGGAAATCGGATGGCGGAAATCGGAAGACGGAAATCGCAAGACGGAAATCGCAAGACGGAAATCGAAAGACGGAAATCGAAAGACGGAAATCGAAAGACGGAAATCGAAAGACGGAAATCGAAAGACGGAAATCGGAAGACGGAAATCGGAAGACGGAAATCGGAAGACGGAAATCGGAAGACGGAAATCGGAAGACGGAAATCGGAAGACGGAAATCGGAAGACGGAAATCGGAAGACGGAAATCGGAAGACGGAAATCGGAAGACGGAAATCCAAAAATGGAAATCCAAAAATGGAAATCCAAAAATGGAAATCCAAAAATGGAAATCGGAAGACGGAAATCGGAAGACGGAAATCGGAAGACGGAAATCCAAAAATGGAAATCCAAAAATGGAAATCCAAAAATGGAAATCCAAAAATGGAAATCGGAAGACGGAAATCGGAAGACGGAAATCGGAAGACGGAAATCGGAAGACGGAAATCCAAAAATGGAAATCCAAAAATGGAAATCCAAAAATGGAAATCCAAAAATGGAAATCGGAAGACGGAAGATGGAAATCGAAAGACGGAAATCGAAAGACGGAAATCGAAAGACGGAAATCGAAAGACGGAAATCGAAAGACGGAAATCGGAAGACGGAAATCGGAAGACGGAAATCGGAAGACGGAAATCGGAAGACGGAAATCGGAAGACGGAAATCGGAAGACGGAAATCGGAAGACGGAAATCGGAAGACGGAAATCGGAAGACGGAAATCGGAAGACGGAAATCGGAAGACGGAAATCCAAAAATGGAAATCCAAAAATGGAAATCCAAAAATGGAAATCCAAAAATGGAAATCGGAAGACGGAAATCGGAACACGGAAATCGGAACACGGAAATCGGAAGACGGAAATCGGAAGACGGAAATCGGATGGCGGAAATCGGATGGCGGAAATCGGAAGACGGAAATCCAAAAATGGAAATCCAAAAATGGAAATCGGAAGACGGAAATCGGAAGACGGAAATCGGAAGATGGAAATCGGAAGACGGAAATCGGAAGACGGAAATCGGAAGACGGAAATCGGAAGATGGAAATCGGAAGACGGAAATCGGAAGACGGAAATCGGAAGACGGAAATCGGAAGACGGAAATCGGAAGACGGAAATCCAAAAATGGAAATCGGAAAACGGAAGACGGAAATCGGAAGACGGAAATCCAAAAATGGAAATCGGAAGATGGAAATCGGAAGACGGAAATCGGAAGACGGAAATCGGAAAATGGAAATCCAAAAATGGAAATCCAAAAATGGAAATCCAAAAATGGAAATCGGAAACGGGAAGACGGAAATCGGAAGACGGAAATCGGAAGACGGAAATCGGAAGACGGAAATCGGAAGACGGAAATCGGAAAACGGAAATCGGAAGACGGAAATCCAAAAATGGAAATCCAAAAATGGAAATCGGAAGACGGAAATCGGAAGACGGAAATCGGAAGACGGAAATCGGAAGACGGAAATCGGAAGACGGAAATCGGAAAACGGAAATCGGAAGATGGAAATCGGAAGACGGAAATCGGAAGACGGAAATCGGAAGACGGAAATCGGAAGACGGAAATCGGAAGACAGAAATCCAAAAATGGAATTCGGAAAACGGAAGACGGAAATCGGAAGACGGAAATCCAAAAATGGAAATCCAAAAATGGAAATCGGAAAACGGAAGACGGAAATCGGAAGACGGAAATCGGAAGACGGAAATCGGAAGACGGAAATCCAAAAATGGAAATCCAAAAATGGAAATCCAAAAATGGAAATCGGAAAAGGGAAGACGGAAATCGGAAGACGGAAATCGGAAGACGGAAATCGGAAGACGGAAATCGGAAGACGGAAATCCAAAAATGGAAATCCAAAAATGGAAATCGGAAAACGGAAGACGGAAATCGGAAGACGGAAATCGGAAGACGGAAATCGGAAGACGGAAATCGGAAGACGGAAATCGGAAGACGGAATACGGAAGACGGAAATCGGAAGACGGAAATCCAAAAATGGAAATCCAAAAACGGAAGACGGAAATCGGAAGACGGAAATCGGAAGACGGAAATCGGAAGACGGAAATCGGAAGACGGAAATCGGAAGACGGAAATCCAAAAATGGAAATCGGAAACGGGAAGACGGAAAACGGAAGACGGAAATCGGAAGACGGAAATCGGAAGACGGAAATCGGAAGACGGAAATCCAAAAATGGAAATCCAAAAATGGAAATCGGAAAACGGAAGACGGAAATCGGAAGACGGAAATCGGAAGACGGAAATCGGAAGACGGAAATCCAAAAATGGAAATCCAAAAACGGAAGACGGAAATCGGAAGACGGAAATCGGAAGACGGAAATCGGAAGACGGAAATCGGAAGACGGAAATCCAAAAATGGAAATCGGAAACGGGAAGACGGAAAACGGAAGACGGAAATCGGAAGACGGAAAACGGAAGACGGAAATCGGAAGACGGAAATCCAAAAATGGAAATCCAAAAATGGAAATCGGAAAACGGAAGACGGAAATCGGAAGACGGAAATCGGAAGACGGAAATCCAAAAATGGAAATCCAAAAATGGAAATCCAAAAATGGAAATCGGAAAAGGGAAGACGGAAATCGGAAGACGGAAATCGGAAGACGGAAATCGGAAGACGGAAATCGGAAGACGGAAATCCAAAAATGGAAATCCAAAAATGGAAATCGGAAAACGGAAGACGGAAATCGGAAGACGGAAATCGGAAGACGGAAATCGGAAGACGGAAATCGGAAGACGGAAATCGGAAGACGGAAATCGGAAGACGGAAATCGGAAGACGGAAATCGGAAGACGGAAATCCAAAAATGGAAATCCAAAAACGGAAGACGGAAATCGGAAGACGGAAATCGGAAGACGGAAATCGGAAGACGGAAATCGGAAGACGGAAATCGGAAGACGGAAATCCAAAAATGGAAATCGGAAACGGGAAGACGGAAAACGGAAGACGGAAATCCAAAAATGGAAATCGGAAACGGGAAGACGGAAATCGGAAGACGGAAATCGGAAGACGGAAATCCAAAAATGGAAATCCAAAAATGGAAATCCAAAAATGGAAATCGGAAAAGGGAAGACGGAAATCGGAAGACGGAAATCGGAAGACGGAAATCGGAAGACGGAAATCGGAAGACGGAAATCGGAAAACGGAAATCGGAAGATGGAAATCGGAAGACGGAAATCGGAAAATGGAAATCCAAAAATGGAAATCCAAAAATGGAAATCCAAAAATGGAAATCGGAAACGGGAAGACGGAAATCGGAAGACGGAAATCGGAAGACGGAAATCGGAAGACGGAAATCGGAAGACGGAAATCGGAAAACGGAAATCGGAAGACGGAAATCCAAAAATGGAAATCCAAAAATGGAAATCGGAAGACGGAAATCGGAAGACGGAAATCGGAAGACGGAAATCGGAAGACGGAAATCGGAAGACGGAAATCGGAAAACGGAAATCGGAAGATGTAAATCGGAAGACGGAAATCGGAAGACGGAAATCGGAAGACGGAAATCGGAAGACGGAAATCGGAAGACAGAAATCCAAAAATGGAATTCGGAAAACGGAAGATGGAAATCGGAAGACGGAAATCGGAAGACGGAAATCGGAAGACGGAAATCGGAAGACGGAAATCGGAAGACAGAAATCCAAAAATGGAATTCGGAAAACGGAAGACGGAAATCGGAAGACGGAAATCGGAAGACGGAAATCGGAAGACGGAAATCCAAAAATGGAAATCCAAAAATGGAAATCCAAAAATGGAAATCGGAAGACGGAAATCGGAAGACAGAAATCCAAAAATGGAAATCGGAAAACGGAAGACGGAAATCGGAAGACGGAAATCGGAAGACGGAAATCGGAAGACGGAAATCCAAAAATGGAAATCCAAAAATGGAAATCCAAAAATGGAAATCGGAAAAGGGAAGACGGAAATCGGAAGACGGAAATCGGAAGACGGAAATCGGAAGACGGAAATCGGAAGACGGAAATCGGAAGACGGAAATCCAAAAATGGAAATCCAAAAATGGAAATCGGAAAACGGAAGACGGAAATCGGAAGACGGAAATCGGAAGACGGAAATCGGAAGACGGAAATCGGAAGACGGAAATCGGAAGACGGAAATCGGAAGACGGAAATCGGAAGACGGAAATCCAAAAATGGAAATCCAAAAACGGAAGACGGAAATCGGAAGACGGAAATCGGAAGACGGAAATCGGAAGACGGAAATCGGAAGACGGAAATCGGAAGACGGAAATCCAAAAATGGAAATCGGAAACGGGAAGACGGAAAACGGAAGACGGAAATCCAAAAATGGAAATCGGAAACGGGAAGACGGAAATCGGAAGACGGAAATCGGAAGACGGAAATCCAAAAATGGAAATCCAAAAATGGAAATCCAAAAATGGAAATCGGAAAAGGGAAGACGGAAATCGGAAGACGGAAATCGGAAGACGGAAATCGGAAGACGGAAATCGGAAGACGGAAATCGGAAAACGGAAATCGGAAGATGGAAATCGGAAGACGGAAATCGGAAGACGGAAATCGGAAGACGGAAATCGGAAGACGGAAATCGGAAGACAGAAATCCAAAAATGGAATTCGGAAAACGGAAGACGGAAATCGGAAGACGGAAATCCAAAAATGGAAATCCAAAAATGGAAATCGGAAAACGGAAGACGGAAATCGGAAGACGGAAATCGGAAGACGGAAATCCAAAAATGGAAATCCAAAAATGGAAATCCAAAAATGGAAATCGGAAAAGGGAAGACGGAAATCGGAAGACGGAAATCGGAAGACGGAAATCGGAAGACGGAAATCGGAAGACGGAAATCCAAAAATGGAAATCCAAAAATGGAAATCCAAAAATGGAAATCGGAAAACGGAAGACGGAAATCGGAAGACGGAAATCGGAAGACGGAAATCGGAAGACGGAAATCGGAAGACGGAAATCGGAAGACGGAAATCGGAAGACGGAAATCGGAAGACGGAAATCCAAAAATGGAAATCCAAAAACGGAAGACGGAAATCGGAAGACGGAAATCGGAAGACGGAAATCGGAAGACGGAAATCGGAAGACGGAAATCGGAAGACGGAAATCCAAAAATGGAAATCGGAAAACGGAAGACGGAAATCGGAAGACGGAAATCGGAAGACGGAAATCGGAAGACGGAAATCGGAAGACGGAAATCCAAAAATGGAAATCGGAAAACGGAAGACGGAAATCGGATGGCAGATATCGGAAGACGGAAATCGGAAAACGGAAATCGGATGGCGGAAATCGGAAGACGGAAATCGGATGACGGAAATCGGAAAATGGAAATCGGAAGACGGAAAAAAAATTCAGCCATCTCTTTTCCGATTTTCATTTTTGGATTTCCATTCTTGGATTTCCATTTTCCGATTTTCGACTTCCGATTTCCGTCTTCCGATTTCCGTCTTCCGATTTCCGTCTTCTGATTTCCGATTTCCGTCTTCCGATTTCCATTTTCCGATTACCGTCTCCCGATTTCCATTTTCTGATCAAAAATGGAAATCCAAAAATGGAAATCGGAAGACGGAAATCGAAAGACGGAAATCGAAAGACGGAAATCGAAAGACGGAAATCGGAAGACGGAAATCGGAAGACGGAAATCGGAAGACGGAAATCGGAAGACGGAAATCGGAAGACGGAAATCGGAAGACGGAAATCGGAAGACGGAAATCGGAAGACGGAAATCGGAAGACGGAAATCGGAAGACGGAAATCGGGAGACGGAAATCCAAAAATGGAAATCCAAAAATGGAAATCGGAAGACGGAAGATGGAAATCGAAAGACGGAAATCGAAAGACGGAAATCGAAAGACGGAAATCGAAAGACGGAAATCGAAAGACGGAAATCGGAAGACGGAAATCGGAAGACGGAAATCGGAAGACGGAAATTGGAAGACGGAAATCGGAAGACGGAAATCGGAAGACGGAAATCGGAAGACGGAAATCCAAAAATGGAAATCCAAAAATGGAAATCGGAAGACGGAAGATGGAAATCGAAAGACGGAAATCGAAAGACGGAAATCGAAAGACGGAAATCGAAAGACGGAAATCGAAAGACGGAAATCGGAAGACGGAAATCGGAAGACGGAAATCGGAAGACGGAAATCGGAAGACGGAAATCGGAAGACGGAAATCGGAAGACGGAAATCGGAAGACGGAAATCGGAAGACGGAAATCGGAAGACGGAAATCGGAAGACGGAAATCCAAAAATGGAAATCCAAAAATGGAAATCCAAAAATGGAAATCCAAAAATGGAAATCGGAAGACGGAAATCGGAAGACGGAAATCGGAAGACGGAAATCCAAAAATGGAAATCCAAAAATGGAAATCCAAAAATGGAAATCCAAAAATGGAAATCGGAAGACGGAAGATGGAAATCGAAAGACGGAAATCGAAAGACGGAAATCGAAAGACGGAAATCGAAAGACGGAAATCGAAAGACGGAAATCGGAAGACGGAAATCGGAAGACGGAAATCGGAAGACGGAAATCGGAAGACGGAAATCGGAAGACGGAAATCGGAAGACGGAAATCGGAAGACGGAAATCCAAAAATGGAAATCCAAAAATGGAAATCCAAAAATGGAAATCCAAAAATGGAAATCGGAAGACGGAAATCGGAACACGGAAATCGGAACACGGAAATCGGAAGACGGAAATCGGAAGACGGAAATCGGATGGCGGAAATCGGATGGCGGAAATCGGAAGACGGAAATCCAAAAATGGAAATCCAAAAATGGAAATCGGAAGACGGAAATCGGAAGACGGAAATCGGAAGATGGAAATCGGAAGACGGAAATCGGAAGACGGAAATCGGAAGACGGAAATCGGAAGATGGAAATCGGAAGACGGAAATCGGAAGACGGAAATCGGAAGACGGAAATCGGAAGACGGAAATCGGAAGACGGAAATCCAAAAATGGAAATCGGAAAACGGAAGACGGAAATCGGAAGACGGAAATCCAAAAATGGAAATCGGAAGATGGAAATCGGAAGACGGAAATCGGAAGACGGAAATCGGAGAATGGAAATCCAAAAATGGAAATCCAAAAATGGAAATCCAAAAATGGAAATCGGAAACGGGAAGACGGAAATCGGAAGACGGAAATCGGAAGACGGAAATCGGAAGACGGAAATCGGAAGACGGAAATCGGAAAACGGAAATCGGAAGACGGAAATCCAAAAATGGAAATCCAAAAATGGAAATCGGAAGACGGAAATCGGAAGACGGAAATCGGAAGACGGAAATCGGAAGACGGAAATCGGAAGACGGAAATCGGAAAACGGAAATCGGAAGATGGAAATCGGAAGACGGAAATCGGAAGACGGAAATCGGAAGACGGAAATCGGAAGACGGAAATCGGAAGACAGAAATCCAAAAATGGAATTCGGAAAACGGAAGACGGAAATCGGAAGACGGAAATCCAAAAATGGAAATCCAAAAATGGAAATCGGAAAACGGAAGACGGAAAACGGAAAATGGAAATCCAAAAATGGAAATCCAAAAATGGAAATCGGAAAAGGGAAGACGGAAATCGGAAGACGGAAATCGGAAGACGGAAATCGGAAGACGGAAATCGGAAGACGGAAATCCAAAAATGGAAATCCAAAAATGGAAATCGGAAAACGGAAGACGGAAATCGGAAGACGGAAATCGGAAGACGGAAATCGGAAGACGGAAATCGGAAGACGGAAATCGGAAGACGGAAATCGGAAGACGGAAATCGGAAGACGGAAATCCAAAAATGGAAATCCAAAAACGGAAGACGGAAATCGGAAGACGGAAATCGGAAGACGGAAATCGGAAGACGGAAATCGGAAGACGGAAATCCAAAAATGGAAATCGGAAAACGGAAGACGGAAATCGGAAGACGGAAATCGGAAGACGGAAATCGGAAGACGGAAATCGGAAGACGGAAATCCAAAAATGGAAATCGGAAAACGGAAGACGGAAATCGGATGGCAGATATCGGAAGACGGAAATCGGAAAACGGAAATCGGATGGCGGAAATCGGAAGACGGAAATCGGAAGACGGAAATCGGAAGACGGAAATCGGATGACGGAAATCGGAAAATGGAAATCGGAAGACGGAAAAAAAATTCAGCCATCTCTTTTCCGATTTTCGACTTCCGATTTCCGTCTTCCGATTTCCGTCTTCCGATTTCCGTCTTCTGATTTCCGATTTCCGTCTTCCGATTTCCATTTTCCGATTACCGTCTCCCGATTTCCATTTTCTGATTTTCGACTTCCGATTTCCGTCTTCCGGTTTCCGTCTTCCGATTTCGGGCTTCCGATTTCCGTCTTCCGGCATTCTTCTTCCGATTTCCGTCTTCCGATTTCCGTCTTCCGATTTCCATCTTCCGATTTCCGTCTTCCGATTTCCGATTTCCATTTTTGGATTTCCATTTTTGGATTTCCGTCTTCCGATTTCCGTCTTCCGATTTCCGTCTTCCGATTTCCGTCTTCCGATTTCCGTCTTCCGATTTCCGTCTTCCGATTTCCGTCTTCTGATTTCCGATTTCCATTTTCCGATTACCATCTTCCGATTTCCGTTTTCTGATTTTCGACTTCCGATTTCCGTCTTCCGGTTTCCGTCTTCCTATTTCGGGCTTCCGATTTCCGTCTTCCGGCATTCTTCTTCCGATTTCCGTCTTCCGATTTCCGTCTTCCGATTTCCATCTTCCGATTTCCGTCTTCCGATTTCCGATTTCCATTTTTGGAGTTCCATTTTTGGATTTCCGTCTTCCGATTTCCGTCTTCCGATTTCCGTCTTCCGATTTCCGATTTCCATTTTTGGATTTCCGTCTTCCGATTTCCGTCTTCCGATTTCCGTCTTCCGATTTCCGCCTTCCGATTTCCATTTTTGGATTTCCATCTTCCGAATTCCGTCTTCCGATTTCCGTTTTCCGATTTCCGTCTTCCGACTTCCGTCTTCCGACTTTCTTCTTTCGATTTCCGTCTTCCGACTTCAGTCTTCCGATTTCCGCCTTCCGGTTTCCGCCTTCCGATTTCCGCCTTCCGGTTTCCGCCTTCCGGTTTCCATCTTTGGATTTCCATCTTCCGAATTCCGTCTTCCGATACCGTTTTCCGATTTCCGTCTTCCGACTTCCGTCTTCCGACTTTCTTCTTCCGATTTCCGTCTTCCGACTTCAGTCTTCCGATTTCCGCCTTCCGGTTTCCGCCTTCCGATTTCCATCTTCCGATTTCCGTCTTCCGATTTCCGATTTCCATTTTTGGAATTCCGTCTTCCGATTTCCGATTTCCATTTTTGGATTTCCGTCTTCCGATTTCCGTCTTCCGATTTCCGTCTTCCGATTTCCGTTTTCCGATTTCCGTCTTCCGATTTCCGTCTTCCGATTTCCGTCTTCCGATTTCCGTCTTCCGATTTCCGTCTTCCGATTTCCGATTTCCATTTTCCGATTTCCGTCTTCCGATTTCCGTCTTCCGATTTCCGATTTCCATTTTTGGATCTCCGTCTTCCGATTTCCGATTTCCATTTTTGGATTGCCATTTTTGGATTTCCGTCTTCCGATTTCCGTCTTCCGATTTCCGTTTTCCGATTTCCGTCTTCCGATTTCCGTCTTCCGATTTCCGTCTTCCGATTTCCGTCTTCCGATTTCCGTCTTCCGATTTCCGATTTCCATTTTCCGATTTCCGTCTTCCGATTTCCGTCTTCCGATTTCCGATTTCCATTTTTGGATCTCCGTCTTCCGATTTCCGTCTTCCGATTTCCGTCTTCCATTTTTGGATTGCCATTTTTGGATTTCCGTCTTCCGATTTCCGATTTCCATTTTTGGATTTCCGTCTTCCGATTTCCGTCTTCCGATTTCCGTCTTCCGATTTCCACCTTCCGATTTCCGTCTTCCGATTTCCGTCTTCCATTTTTGGATTACCATTTTTGGATTTTCGTCTTCCGATTTCCGTCTTCCATTTTTGGATTGCCATTTTTTGATTTCCGTCTTCCGATTTCCGTCTTCCGATTTCCGTCTTCCGATTTCCGTCTTCCCATTTCCGCCTTCCGATTTCCGTCTTCCATTTTTGGATTTCCATTTTTGGATTTCCATTTTCGGATTTCCGTCTTCCGATTTCCGTCTTCCGATTTCCGTCTTCCATTTTTGGATTGCCATTTTTGGATTTTCGTCTTCCGATTTCCGCCTTCCGATTTCCGTCTTCCATTTTTGGATTGCCATTTTTGGATTGCCATTTTTGGATTTCCGTCTTCCGATTTCCGTCTTCCGATTTCCGTCTTCCATTTTTGGGTTGCCATTTTTGGATTTCCGTCTTCCGATTTCCGATTTCCATTTTTGGATTTCCGTCTTCCGATTTCCGTCTTCCTATTTCCGTCTTCCGATTTCCGTCTTCCGATTTCCGTCTTCCGATTTCCGATTTCCACTTTTGGATTTCCATTTTTGGATTTCCATCTTCCGAATTCCGTCTTCCGATTTCCGTTTTCCGATTTCCGTCTTCCGACTTCCGATTTCCGTTTTTGGATTTCCATTTGGATCTCCGTCTTCCGATTTCCGTCTTCCGATTTCCATCTTCCGATTTCCGTCTTCCGATTTCCATCTTCCGATTTCCGTCTTCCGATTTCCGTCTTCCGATTTCCGTCTTCCGATTTCCATCTTCCGATTTCCGTCTTCCGATTTCCGTTTTCCGATTTCCGTCTTCCGACTTCCGTCTTCCGACTTTCTTCTTCCGATTTCCGTCTTCCGACTTCAGTCTTCCGATTTCCGCCTTCCGGTTTCCGCCTTCCGATTTCCATCTTCCGATTTCCGTCTTCCGATTACCGATTTCCACTTTTGGATTTCCATTTTTGGATTTCCGTCTTCCGATTTCCGTCTTCCGATTTCCGATTTCCATTTTTGGAATTCCGTCTTCCGATTTCCGATTTCCATTTTTGGATTTCCGTCTTCCGATTTCCGTCTTCCGATTTCCGTCTTCCCATTTCCGTTTTCCGATTTCCGTCTTCCGATTTCCGTCTTCCGATTTCCGTCTTCCGATTTCCGTCTTCCGATTTCCGTCTTCCGATTTCCGATTTCCATTTTCCGATTTCCGTCTTCCGATTTCCGTCTTCCGATTTCCGATTTCCATTTTTGGATCTCCGTCTTTCGATTTCCGTCTTCCGATTTCCGTCTTCCATTTTTGGATTGCCATTTTTGGATTTCCGTCTTCCGATTTCCGATTTCCATTTTTGGATTTCCGTCTTCCGATTTCCGATTTCCATTTTTGGATTTCCGTCTTCCGATTTCCGTCTTCCTATTTCCGTCTTCCGATTTCCGTCTTCCGATTTCCACCTTCCGATTTCCGTCTTCCGATTTCCGATTTCCATTTTTGGATTTCCGTATTCCGATTTCCGTCTTCCATTTTTGGATTACCATTTTTGGATTTTCGTCTTCCGATTTCCGTCTTCCATTTTTGGATTGCCATTTTTTGATTTCCGTCTTCCGATTTCCGTCTTCCGATTTCCGTCTTCCGATTTCCGTCTTCCCATTTCCGATTTCCATTTTTGGATTTCCGTATTCCGATTTCCGTCTTCCATTTTTGGATTTCCGTCTTCCGATTTCCGTCTTCCGATTTCCGTCTTCCATTTTTGGATTGCCATTTTTGGATTTCCGTCTTCCGATTTCCGATTTCCATTTTTGGATTTCCGTCTTCCGATTTCCGTCTTCCTATTTCCGTCTTCCGATTTCCGTCTTCCGATTTCCGTCTTCCGATTTCCGATTTCCACTTTTGGATTTCCATTTTTGGATTTCCGTATTCCGATTTCCGTCTTCCATTTTTGGATTACCATTTTTGGATTTTCGTCTTCCGATTTCCGTCTTCCTATTTCCGTCTTCCTATTTCCGTCTTCCGATTTCCGTCTTCCGATTTCCACCTTCCGATTTCCGTCTTCCGATTTCCGTCTTCCTATTTCCGTCTTCCGATTTCCGTCTTCCGATTTCCACCTTCCGATTTCCGTCTTCCGATTTCCGATTTCCATTTTTGGATTTCCGTATTCCGATTTCCGTCTTCCATTTTTGGATTTCCATTTTTGGATTTCCATTTTCGGATTTCCGTCTTCCGATTTCCGTCTTCCGATTTCCGTCTTCCATTTTTGGATTACCATTTTTGGATTTTCGTCTTCCGATTTCCGTCTTCCATTTTTGGATTTCCATTTTTGGATTTCCATTTTCGGATTTCCGTCTTCCGATTTCCGTCTTCCGATTTCCGTCTTCCATTTTTGGATTGCCATTTTTGGATTTTCGTCTTCCGATTTCCGTCTTCCATTTTTGGATTGCCATTTTTGGATTGCCATTTTTGGATTTCCGTCTTCCGATTTCCGTCTTCCGATTTCCGTCTTCCATTTTTGGATTGCCATTTTTGGATTTCCGTCTTCCGATTTCCGATTTCCATTTTTGGATTTCCGTCTTCCGATTTCCGTCTTCCTATTTCCGTCTTCCGATTTCCGTCTTCCGATTTCCGTCTTCCGATTTCCGATTTCCACTTTTGGATTTCCATTTTTGGATTTCCGTATTCCGATTTCCGTCTTCCATTTTTGGATTACCATTTTTGGATTTTCGTCTTCCGATTTCCGATTTCCATTTTTGGATTTCCGTCTTCCGATTTCCGTCTTCCATTTTTGGATTGCCATTTTTGGATTGCCATTTTTGGATTGCCATTTTTGGATTTCCGTCTTCCGATTTCCGATTTCCATTTTTGGATTTCCGTCTTCCGATTTCCGTCTTCCTATTTCCGTCTTCCGATTTCCGTCTTCCGATTTCCGTCTTCCGATTTCCGATTTCCACTTTTGGATTTCCATTTTTGGATTTCCGTCTTCCGATTTCCGTCTTCCATTTTTGGATTGCCATTTTTGGATTTCCGTCTTCCGATTTCCGATTTCCATTTTTGGATTTCCGTCTTCCGATTTCCGTCTTCCATTTTTGGATTGCCATTTTTGGATTGCCATTTTTGGATTTCCATTTTTGGATTTCCGTATTCCGATTTCCGTCTTCCATTTTTGGATTGCCATTTTTGGATTTTCGTCTTCCGATTTCCGATTTCCATTTTTGTATTTCCGTCTTCCGATTTCCGTCTTCCATTTTTGGATTGCCATTTTTGGATTTCCGTCTTCCGATTTCCGTCTTCCATTTTTGGATTGCCATTTTTGGATTTCCGTCTTCCGATTTCCGATTTCCATTTTTGGATTTCCGTCTTCCGATTTCCGTCTTCCTATTTCCGTCTTCCGATTTCCGTCTTCCTATTTCCGTCTTCCGATTTCCGTCTTCCTATTTCCACCTTCCGATTTCCGTCTTCCGATTTCCGATTTCCACTTTTGGATTTCCATTTTTGGATTTCCGTCTTCCGATTTCCGTCTTCCGATTTCCGTCTTCCTATTTCCGTCTTCCGATTTCCGTCTTCCTATTTCCACCTTCCGATTTCCGCCTTCCGATTTCCGTCTTCCATTTTTGGATTTCCATTTTCGGATTTCCGTCTTCCGATTCCCGTCTTCCGATTTCCGTCTTCCGATTTCCGATTTCCGTCTTCTGGAATCTGAAATAATGAAAAATTAAACCGATAAAAAGGAAATAAAGAGAGAGAGAGAGAAAAATAGAAAAGAAGAAGAAAACTGAAAATGAATGATTGATATGAGACTACCTACAGTACTCTCTTATATACCATTCGAAAAGGGGGCGGAGTCATATGAAGCTCCGCCCCTTTTTTGCGTGGGACAATGTGGAGATTTGAAGAGAGAATAATTGAGATTTAATCGTTTATTTATCAAATATGGTACATTAATGTGGAGATTCTCTTTGTTTTAATGTGAAGACATTTATTATATCTGATAGATTATTTGATTTTATGAAAAAGATAAGAGAATGGATATATTATAATTGCATGCAATTCAATTAGAGGTTCTATTACAGTTGGTCAATGTTTTGGAATTTAAACAAGCTGAATTATGGATATGGTTTGTCTTCCAAGATTGAAAAAAAAGCAGTTCCCATGAGAGCTATCAAGAAACTGTCAACTAACAAAATATAGCTCTTATTATGAACAATATTTCATTAGTTGACTCTTTTTTCCTTTTCTTAAATTGCAGGAATTAAAGATAAATTAAAAGAATCGCCCGACATCTCAAATTTCGTGCTTTCCAATTTCCAAAAAGTCAACAATGACATGTTATTCGAGTACTGTCAATTAACTTATCAAAAAAATGCTCCGATTCGATTCACCCAACTATTATCATTATATCAAGACATTTTAAAAACGAAAAAGGATATTGCTCATGTTACAGTACTCCTACAGCTTAATCAACCCGATATTGTGTGGAAGGAGATACTTAAAGGTGCTATTAATAATTATTAGCAATCATTTTAAATTACTCTAAAGCAAATTTTTAAAATTTCAGTCAAAATCTGAAAATCTTCAATTTTCCAAATATTGTCAATATGAAGCTTAAAATTTTGGATTTTTCATCTAGATGGAACTCGGAAGATGGAAATCGGAAGGCGGAAAACATAAAAATATATCGTTTCTAGGTCTAAAAAACTAAAATTGCAGGATTTATATAATTTCAATTTTTTCAATTTTTCAAAAAATTTCAAAATTTCAAAATTCAAACAAAATCATTGTTTTTTAGAAGTTTTTAACCCAAAAAATAATTTTTAGCCCTTATTCTCCACGTGGACTACAAAAAACCTGACTTACTTGGATTACAGACGAAGATCATATTGAGCAACAAGAACTCATGATTAGTGACTCGGATATTGTACTTTTTAAAAAAGTATTTTTTTTTTAATGATCAACAAAACAAAATTAACAAATATTAATATCATTTTCAGTGCGTTTGCTTTGACACTCGAATTCTACTTCAATTTGAAATCGGAAATAGAAGATACAAACTCGGATTTAAACAGAAGAAATTATTCCGATCGAAAGATATTAATTTATTTTTTTTGGCTTTTGATCTATAAATAAAAAATTAAAATTAAAATAGTTTTCATTTGTTTTATATCTTTTTCTAGGGATCGAATAGTCAGAAAGCAAACAAAAATTCAAATTGAAAGATAAACCATATCCATAATTCAGCTTGTTTAAATTCCAAAACATTGACCAACTGTAATAGAACCTCTAATTGAATTGCATGCAATTATAATATATCCATTCTCTTATCTTTTTCATAAAATCAAATAATCTATCAGATATAATAAATGTCTTCACATTAAAACAAAAAGAATCTCCACATTAATGTACCATATTTGATAGATAAACGATTAAATCTCAATTATTCTCTCTTCAAATCTCCACATTGTCCCCCGCAAAAAAGGGGCGGAGCTTAGATTAAGGGTCAAAGGGGGCGGAGCTTCATATGACTCCGCCCCCTTTTTGAATGGTATATAAGAGAGTACTGTAGGTAGTCTCATATCAATCATTCATTTTTAGTTTTCTTTTTTTTTTCTATTTTTCTTTCTCTCTCTCTCTTTATTTCCTTTTTATCGGTTTAAATTTCCCATTTTTCAGATTCCAGAAGACGGAAATCGGAAGACGGAAATCGGAAAATGGAAATCGGATGGCGGAAATCGGAAGACGGAAATCGGAAAATGGAAATCGGAAGACGGAAATCGGAAGACGGAAATCGGAAGACGGAAATCCAAAAATGGAAATCCAAAAATGGAAATCGGAAAACGGAAGACGGAAATCGGAAGACGGAAATCCAAAAATGGAAATCCAAAAATGGAAATCGGAAAACGGAAGACGGAAATCGGAAGACGGAAATCGGAAGACGGAAATCGGAAGACGGAAATCGGAAGACGGAAATCGGAAGACAGAAATCCAAAAATGGAAATCGGAAAACGGAAGACGGAAATCCAAAAATGGAAATCGGAAAACGGAAGACGGAAAACGGAAGACGGAAATCGGAAGACGGAAATCCGAAAATGGAAATCCAAAAATGGAAGACGGAAATCGGAAGGCGGAAATGGGAATACGGAAATCGGAAGACGGAAATCGGAAGACGGAAATCGGAAGACGGAAATCGGAAGACGGAAAACGGAAGACGGAAATCGGAAGACGGAAATCAAAAAATGGCAATCCAAAAATGGAAATCCAAAAATGGTAATCCAAAAATGGAAGACGGAAATCGGAATACGGAAATCCAAAAATGGAAATCGGAAAACGGAAGACGGAAAACGGAAGACGGAAATCGGAAGACGGAAATCGGAAGACGGAAATCGGAAGACGGAAATCGGAAGACGGAAATCGGAAGACGGAAATCGGAAGACAGAAATCGGAAGACGGAAATCGGAAGACGGAAATCGGAAGACGGAAATCGGAAGACGGAAATCGGAAGACGGAAATCGGAAGACGGAAATCGGAAGACGGAAATCCAAAAATGGAAATCCAAAAATGGAAATCGGAAAACGGAAGACGGAAATCGGAAGACGGAAATCGGAAGACGGAAATCGGAAGACGGAAAACGGAAGACGGAAATCGGAGAATGGAAATCCAAAAATGGAAATCCAAAAATGGAAATCGGAAAAGGGAAGACGGAAATCGGAAGACGGAAATCGGAAGACGGAAATCGGAAGACGGAAATCGGAAGACGGAAATCCAAAAATGGAAATCCAAAAATGGAAATCGGAAGACGGAAATCGGAAGACGGAAATCGGAAGACGGAAATCGGAAGACGGAAATCGGAAGACGGAAATCGGAAGACGGAAATCGGAAGACGGAAATCGGAAGATGGAAATCGGAAGACGGAAATCGGAAGACGGAAATCGGAAGACGGAAATCGGAAGACGGAAATCGGAAGACGGAAATCCAAACATGGAAATCCAAAAATGGAAATCGGAAAACGGAAGACGGAAAACGGAAGACGGAAATCGGAAGACGGAAATCGGAAGACGGAAAACGGAAGATGAAAATCGGAAGACGGAAATCGGAAGACGGAAATCGGAGGACGGAAATCGGAAGGCGGAAAAGGGAAGACGGAAATCGGAAGACGGAAATCGGAAGACGGAAATCGGAAGACGGAAATCGGAAGACGGAAATCGGAAGACGGAAATCCAAAAATGGAAATCCAAAAATGGAAATCGGAAAACGGAAGACGGAAATCGGAAGACGGAAATCGGAAGACGGAAATCGGAAGACGGAAATCGGAAGACGGAAATCGGAAGACGGAAATCCAAACATGGAAATCCAAAAATGGAAATCGGAAAACGGAAGACGGAAAACGGAAGACGGAAATCGGAAGACGGAAATCGGAAGACGGAAATCGGAAGACGGAAAACGGAAGATGAAAATCGGAAGACGGAAATCGGAAGACGGAAATCGGAGGACGGAAATCGGAAGGCGGAAAAGGGAAGACGGAAATCGGAAGACGGAAATCGGAAGACGGAAATCGGAAGACGGAAATCGGAAGACGGAAATCGGAAGACGGAAATCCAAAAATGGAAATCGGAAAATGGAAGACGGAAATCGGATGGCGGAAATCGGAAAATGGAAATCGGAAGACGGAAATCGGAAGACGGAAATCGGAAGACGGAAATCCAAAAATGGAAATCCAAAAATGGAAATCGGAAAACGGAAGACGGAAATCGGAAGACGGAAATCGGAAGACGGAAATCGGAAGACGGAAATCGGAAGACGGAAATCGGAAGATGAAAATCGGAAGACGGAAATCCAAAAATGGAAATCGGAAAACGGAAGACGGAAAACGGAAGACGGAAATCGGAAGACGGAAATCGGAAGACGGAAAACGGAAGATGAAAATCGGAAGACGGAAATCGGAAGACGGAAATCGGAGGACGGAAATCGGAAGACGGAAAACGGAAGATGAAAATCGGAAGACGGAAATCGGAAGACGGAAATCGGAAGACGGAAATCGGAAGACGGAAATCGGAAGACGGAAATCGGAAGATGGAAATCGGAAGACGGAAATCGGAAGACGGAAATCGGAAGACGGAAATCGGAAGACGGAAATCGGAAGACGGAAATCGGAAGACGGAAATCCAAACATGGAAATCCAAAAATGGAAATCGGAAAACGGAAGACGGAAAACGGAAGACGGAAATCGGAAGACGGAAATCGGAAGACGGAAAACGGAAGATGAAAATCGGAAGACGGAAATCGGAAGACGGAAATCGGAGGACGGAAATCGGAAGGCGGAAAAGGGAAGACGGAAATCGGAAGACGGAAATCGGAAGACGGAAATCGGAAGACGGAAATCGGAAGACGGAAATCGGAAGACGGAAATCCAAAAATGGAAATCCAAAAATGGAAATCGGAAAACGGAAGACGGAAATCGGAAGACGGAAATCGGAAGACGGAAATCGGAAGACGGAAATCGGAAGACGGAAATCGGAAGACGGAAATCCAAACATGGAAATCCAAAAATGGAAATCGGAAAACGGAAGACGGAAAACGGAAGACGGAAATCGGAAGACGGAAATCGGAAGACGGAAAACGGAAGATGAAAATCGGAAGACGGAAATCGGAAGACGGAAATCGGAGGACGGAAATCGGAAGGCGGAAAAGGGAAGACGGAAATCGGAAGACGGAAATCGGAAGACGGAAATCGGAAGACGGAAATCGGAAGACGGAAATCGGAAGACGGAAATCCAAAAATGGAAATCGGAAAATGGAAGACGGAAATCGGATGGCGGAAATCGGAAAATGGAAATCGGAAGACGGAAATCGGAAGACGGAAATCGGAAGACGGAAATCCAAAAATGGAAATCCAAAAATGGAAATCGGAAAACGGAAGACGGAAATCGGAAGACGGAAATCGGAAGACGGAAATCGGAAGACGGAAATCGGAAGATGAAAATCGGAAGACGGAAATCCAAAAATGGAAATCGGAAAACGGAAGACGGAAAACGGAAGACGGAAATCGGAAGACGGAAATCGGAAGACGGAAAACGGAAGATGAAAATCGGAAGACGGAAATCGGAAGACGGAAATCGGAAGACGGAAATCGGAGGACGGAAATCGGAAGGCGGAAAAGGGAAGACGGAAATCGGAAGACGGAAATCGGAAGACGGAAATCGGAAGACGGAAATCGGAAGACGGAAATCCAAACATGGAAATCCAAAAATGGAAATCGGAAAACGGAAGACGGAAAACGGAAGACGGAAATCGGAAGACGGAAATCGGAAGACGGAAAACGGAAGATGAAAATCGGAAGACGGAAATCGGAAGACGGAAATCGGAGGACGGAAATCGGAAGGCGGAAAAGGGAAGACGGAAATCGGAAGACGGAAATCGGAAGACGGAAATCGGAAGACGGAAATCGGAAGACGGAAATCGGAAGACGGAAATCGGAAGACGGAAATCGGAAAATGGAAATCGGAAGACGGAAATCGGAAATCGGAAAACGGAAATCGGAAGACAGAAATCGGAAAACGGAAATCGGAAGACGGAAATCGGAAGACGGAAATCGGAAGACGGAAATCGGAAAATGGAAATCGGAAATCGGAAGACGGAAATCCAAAAATGGCAATCCAAAAATGGAAATCGGAAATCGGAAGACGGAAATCGGAACACGGAAATCGGAAGACGGAAATCGGAACACGGAAATCGGAAGACGGAAATCGGAAAATGGAAATTGGAAGACGGAAATCGGAAATCGGAAGACGGAAATCGAAAGACGGAAATTGGAAGACGGAAATCGGAAAACGGAAATCGGAAAATGGAAATCGGATGGCGGATATCGGAAGACGGAAATCGGAAAACGGAAATCGGATGGCGGAAATCGGAAGACGGAAATCGGAAGACGGAAATCGGAACACGGAAATCGGAAGACGGAAATCGGAAAATGGAAATCGGAAGATGGAAACCGGAAGGCGGAAATCGGAAAAATGGAAATCCAAAAATGGAAATCGGAAATCGGAAGACGGAAATCGGAACACGGAAATCGGAAGACGGAAATCGGAAAATGGAAATTGGAAGACGGAAATCGGAAATCGGAAGACGGAAATCGGAAGACGGAAATTGGAAGACGGAAATCGGAAGACGGAAATCGGAAAATGGAAATCGGATGGCGGATATCGGAAGACGGAAATCGGAAAATGGAAATCGGATGGCGGAAATCGGAAGACGGAAATCGGAAGACGGAAATCGGAACACGGAAATCGGATGACGGAAATCGGAAAATGGAAATCGGAAGATGGAAACCGGAAGGCGGAAGACGGAAATCGGAAGATAGAAATCGGAAGACGGAAATCGGAAGACGGAAATCGGAACACGGAAATCGGAAGACGGAAATCGGAAAATGGAAATTGGAAGACGGAAATCGGAAATCGGAAGACGGAAATCGGAAGACGGAAATTGGAAGACGGAAATCGGAAGACGGAAATCGGAAAATGGAAATCGGATGGCGGATATCGGAAGACGGAAATCGGAAAATGGAAATCGGATGGCGGAAATCGGAAGACGGAAATCGGAAGACGGAAATCGGAACACGGAAATCGGATGACGGAAATCGGAAAATGGAAATCGGAAGATGGAAACCGGAAGGCGGAAGACGGAAATCGGAAGATAGAAATCGGAAGACGGAAAAAAAAATTCAGCCATCTCTTTTCCGATTTTCATTTTTGGATTTCCATTCTTGGATTTCCATTTTCCGATTTTCGACTTCCGATTTTCGACTTCCGATTTCCGTCTTCCGGTTTCCGTCTTCCGATTTCCGTCTTCTGATTTCCGATTTCCGTCTTCCGATTTCCGTTTTCTGATTTCCGATTTCCGTCTTCTGATTTCCGATTTCCGTCTTCCGATTTCCGTCTTCCGATTTCCATTTTTGGATTTCCATTTTCCGATTTTCGACTTCCGATTTCCGTCTTCCGGTTTCCGTCTTCCTATTTCGGGCTTCCGATTTCCGTCTTCCGGCATTCTTCTTCCGATTTCCGTCTTCCGATTTCCGTCTTCCGATTTCCATCTTCCGATTTCCGATTTCCATTTTTGGATTTCCATTTTTGGATTTCCGTCTTCCGATTTCCGTCTTCCGATTTCCGTCTTCCGATTTCCGATTTCCATTTTTGGATTTCCGTCTTCCGATTTCCGTCTTCCGATTTCCGTCTTCCGATTTCCGCCTTCCGATTTCCATTTTTGGATTTCCATCTTCCGAATTCCGTCTTCCGATTTCCGTTTTCCGATTTCCGTCTTCCGACTTCCGATTTCCGTTTTTGGATTTCCATTTGGATCTCCGTCTTCCGATTTCCGTCTTCCGATTTCCATTTTCCGATTTCCGTCTTCCGATTTCCATCTTCCGATTTCCGTCTTCCGATTTCCATCTTCCGATTTCCGTCTTCCGATTTCCGTTTTCCGATTTCCGTCTTCCGACTTCCGTCTTCCGACTTTCTTCTTTCGATTTCCGTCTTCCGACTTCAGTCTTCCGATTTCCGCCTTCCGGTTTCCGCCTTCCGATTTCCATCTTCCGATTTCCGCCTTCCGGTTTCCGCCTTTCGGTTTCCATCTTTGGATTTCCATCTTCCGAATTCCGTCTTCCGATACCGTTTTCCGATTTCCGTCTTCCGACTTCCGTCTTCCGACTTCAGTCTTCCGATTTCCGCCTTCCGGTTTCCGCCTTCCGATTTCCATCTTCCGATTTCCGTCTTCCGATTACCGATTTCCACTTTTGGATTTCCATTTTTGGATTTCCGTCTTCCGATTTCCGTCTTCCGATTTCCGATTTCCATTTTTGGATTTCCGTCTTCCGATTCCCGTCTTCCGATTTCCATCTTCCGATTTCCGTCTTCCGATTTCCGATTTCCATTTTTGGATTTCCGTCTTCCGATTTCCGTCTTCCGATTTCCGTCTTCCGATTTCCGTCTTCCGATTTCCGATTTCCATTTTTGGCTTTCCGTCTTCCGATTTCCGTCTTCCGATTTCCGTCTTCCGATTTCCACCTTCCGATTTCCACCTTCCGATTTCCGTCTTCCGATTTCCGTCTTCCGATTTCCGATTTCCATTTTTGGATTTCCGTCTTCCGATTTCCGTCTTCCGATTTCCGTCTTCCGATTTCCGTCTTCCGATTTCCGTCTTCCGATTTCCGATTTCCATTTTTGGATCTCCGTCTTCCGATTTCCGTCTTCCGATTTCCGTCTTCCGATTTCCGTCTTCCGATTTCCGTCTTCCGATTTCCGTCTTCCGATTTCCGTCTTCCGATTTCCGATTTCCATTTTCCGATTTCCGTCTTCCGATTTCCGTCTTCCGATTTCCGTCTTCCGATTTCCGTCTTCCGATTTCCGTCTTCCGATTTCCGTCTTCCGATTTCCGTCTTCCGATTTCCGTCTTCCATTTTTGGATTGCCATTTTTGGATTTCCGTCTTCCGATTTCCGATTTCCATTTTTGGATTTCCGTCTTCCGATTTCCGTCTTCCTATTTCCGTCTTCCGATTTCCGTCTTCCGATTTCCACCTTCCGATTTCCGTCTTCCGATTTCCGATTTCCACTTTTGGATTACCATTTTTGGATTTCCGTCTTCCGATTTCCGTCTTCCATTTTTGGATTGCCATTTTTGGATTTCCGTCTTCCGATTTCCGTCTTCCGATTTCCGTCTTCCGATTTCCGTCTTCCGATTTCCGTCTTCCATTTTTGGATTGCCATTTTTGGATTTCCGTCTTCCGATTTCCGTCTTCCATTTTTGGATTGCCATTTTTGGATTTCCGTCTTCCGATTTCCGTCTTCCGATTTCCGTCTTCCGATTTCCGTCTTCCGATTTCCGTCTTCCGATTTCCGTCTTCCGATTTCCGTCTTCCCATTTCCGCCTTCCCATTTCCGTCTTCCATTTTTGGATTTCCGTCTTCCGATTTCCGTCTTCCATTTTTGGATTGCCATTTTTGGATTTCCGTCTTCCGATTTCCGTCTTCCGATTTCCGTCTTCCGATTTCCGTCTTCCGATTTCCGTCTTCCGATTTCCGTCTTCCCATTTCCGCCTTCCCATTTCCGTCTTCCATTTTTGGATTTCCATTTTTGGATTTCCATTTTTGGATTTCCGTCTTCCGATTTCCGTCTTCCGAATTCCGATTTCCGATTTCCGTCTTCTGGAATCTGAAATAATGAAAAGTTAAACCGATAAAAAGGAAATAAAGAGAGAGAGAGAGAAAAATAGAAAAAAAAAAGAAAACTAAAAATGAATGATTGATATGAGACTACCTACAGTACTCTCTTATATACCATTCAAAAAGGGGGCGGAGTCATATGAAGCTCCGCCCCCTTTGACCCTTAATCTAAGCTCCGCCCCTTTTTTGCGTGGGACAATGTGGAGATTTGAAGAGAGAATAATTGAGATTTAATCGTTTATTTATCAAATATGGTACATTAATGTGGAGATTCTCTTTGTTTTAATGTGAAGACATTTATTATATCTGATAGATTATTTGATTTTATGAAAAAGATAAGAGAATGGATATATTATAATTGCATGCAATTCAATTAGAGGTTCTATTACAGTTGGTCAATGTTTTGGAATTTAAACAAGCTGAATTATGGATATGGTTTGTCTTCCAAGATTGAAAAGCCCTAAACTGTCTCATTTGGAAGTAGGCATGGAAAAATTAGAAATTGAAAAACTCATAAATGGATTGGGAGCCATAAAAGTGACACACGAAGAGCCAGTCCAATTGGTTTTGTAAGTCCAAGAAGATATTTCAATTTCCTTAATCGAGGACGTTTTCAGGGGGACAGATGAATCATACGAGATTACCAATAGATGGGATATCACGAGAAACGATGGAAGAACGATGTCGATTGGAGAATCCTGGAAAACTTTGCATTTTTATGTTTGGCCCGAGCATGAATAATTCGTTTTGATCTAGAATATCTCGGTTACCATTGCAAATTTTGAAAAGGTGTCAACTAATCAAATGTTGTTCATGATAAGGGCTACATTTTATTAGTTGACACTTTTCCAAAAAAATCAATGCTAATCGAGATAAATATTGTTAAATGGGAGGTTTCTTTTTTTTAATCTTTTCTTTTTGTATTTTTTCAATTAAATAAAAAGTCTCATTGTATTTTCATAATGAATTCATTTTTTTAGGGAGAGAGAGAGAGAGCGCAGAAAAATAAAGTAACCTATTCATGATCATACTCTTTTTGAAGGTCTCGAGGAGTCTTTTAATGTAGTTTAGTTAATTCAGCGAGTGTCATCCCATCATTCTTCTTTCTCCATTCGATATAACCTGTTTCATATAATCGTCTTCATCGATATCACATCTTTCACTGTCTGCGTCTCTCCCACTATCTTTCTTTCTTATTTTCTTATTTTTATTCAACTTTCCCCCCAAATGGATATTAAACCAATTCTTTACTATGCTGCTGAGGGCACCGCGGTAATTTCTATGATCATTAATTTTCATCAATTTTCAATTCTAGAGCGAATTCGAGCACCAAGTAAAACAAATCGAGAAGCGCAACTTCGATAGATCCCGCTCCGGAACCATCGACGACGGATTCGATAAGCTATGGGACACCACCGATGAGAAGGGGAGAAATTGTCTGTTCCACGCTGCAATTACAGACAATCTCAAGAATTTCTTGCTCATTTTAAAGTCTGCATTCATAGGCATTTTTTTCTGAATTTTTAAAATGTTGTTCTTCTTAGAAAGCGAAAAAACTTCAAGGAGGATCCGCTAGCCGTTGTCGATAATAACAGGGCTACAGTACTTCATTGGGCTACTCAGTATAACTGTGTTAAGGTAAACCATGGGCGGGACTCACATTACAAAAATGTTTTTCACAGATTGTCAAGGAAATAATTCAAATATTCGAGAAAAGTGAGAATGCGGTGGATCGACGAGTCTTGCATGAGTTGATTTTGGCGAAGGATTTCGAGTTGGTCACTCCGTTGCATATTGCTGCGACTAAACTGGATACCAAGATTTTGAAGGTGGGGAAAGAGACTACAAACTACAAAAACTACAAACTACACTTCCAGATGTTCATCGACTGCCTTCGAACCTATCATCCGATGAGTGAACTCTATCAAATTGTGTTGGATAAAAGACAACGATCGCCGATTCATTATGCAGCTTGTAAAGTGAATCTCGAGGCGATTCGAATTCTTTTGGGTGGGTTCTTTAACGCTGCTTAGCTATCTTCAACGCTGCTCAGCCTCAACCCTCATTTCCAGACCCAAACGGCCCGAACCTGGGCTTCCCTGTCGATCAACGCGACAAAACCGGAATCATCCCATTGATGTGTGCCGTGGGTGTCAATCTTCCCCAATCCCTTCCCGTCATCCGATTGCTCATCAAAAAGAAGCCCGTCTCGAAAATGCGTCAGAATAAAGACGGAATGACGGCGTTGCATATCGCCGTAGCTGCGAGGAATCTCGATGCAGTTCAACTTTTAGTCCAATTGGAATGCTCTGTGGATTTGGTGGATAATGAGCAGAGGACGCCGTTGCATTATGCAGCTGAGCATGCGTATCCGGAGATTGTCAAGTATTTGTTGAGTCAGGGTGGGTTTTTCCTTTTTTTGGATTCGGGAAGCCAAGGCGGTTCGGAAAAGTATAAATAAGCCATATTTTGGAAAAGTCAAAATTTTCTTTTTGGGTCATGCATTTTCTACCGTAACCCTTTCAATTTTGAGTTTCAAAGCTCGGGACCCAGTTCATTGGAATCAGGAGGTCATTCCGGTTCAGAAAAATATAATCATGATATATTTTCAAAAAATTGAAAATTGGGTCTTGAAATATCGGTTTTTGTAGTCCTCGTGGACAATTTTTCAAAATTTTTTGAAACCTAGCTTTGTTTATACTTTTCTGAACCGGGAAGACGAGCTGATTCCAATGGTACCGATTCCGGAAGTTAAAACTCAAAATTGACCGAGTTATGGTAGAAAATGTATTTCCGTGGTGAGACCCAATTTTCAATTTTTGAAAATATATCATGATTATACTTTTCTGAACCGGCTTGACCTCATGAATCCGAAAAACATGGTCCCATAATTCCTAGGTGCTCGTAACTCAACCCGCGACATCATCGGCGCCACACCCGCCCACTACGCCGCCCAATTCTCCGTCGACTGTCTCAAGATCATTTTCGAGGAGTCAAAAATTACCGAAGTGAATGATAATGAGAATCGAAGCTGCTTGATGTGGGCGGTTTGTTCGGGTAATGTGGATGTTATCAATTATTTGATTCAACGAGAAGACGCGCCGAAGAGAGCCGCCTGTGATAAGCACGGGTATACGGCGTTGCATTTGGCGGCGATGGTTGGTAATGAGCAAGTTTGCAAGATTCTGATTAATCAGGTGAGTTGTTGGGAAGAGAGGCTATGCAGCGTTGGAAATAGCTAAGCAGCGTTGAAGTCGGCGACTCTTGAACGCTGCGTAGTGCTAAGAAGCGTTGAAGTCGGCGACTCTTGAACGCTGCGTAGGGCTAAGCAGCGTTGAAAAGGCGACCACAGCAGCTAAGCAGCGTTGAAGTCGGCGACTCTTGAACGCTGCGTAGTGCTAAGCAGCGTTGAAGTCGGCGACTCTTGAACGCTGCGTAGCGCTAAGCAGCGTTGAAGTCGGCGACCTTTGAACGCTGCGTAGCGCTAAGCAGCGTTGAAGTCGGCGACTCTTGAACGCTGCGTAGGGCTAAGCAGCGTTGAAGTCGGCGACCCTTGAACGCTGCGTAGGGCTAAGCAGCGTTGAAGTCGGCGACTCTTGAACGCTGCGTAGCGCTAAGCAGCGTTGAAGTCGGCGACTCTTGAACGCTGCGTAGGGCTAAGCAGCGTTGAAGTCGGCGACACTTGAACGGTACGTAGCGCTAAGCAGCGTTCAACCTTCTTTTCTCCAGGGTTGGTCCCTTTCCGAACGAGACAACCACTCGAACACTGCTCTCCACCTAGCTTCCGGTCGTGGTCACACCGACGTCCTCCGCTGCCTTGTCTCCTGCGGTGCTAATATGAATGACGTGGATGAGATCGGAAGAACGCCCATCTTTTGGGCTTGTATGGGCGGTCAATCGCATACTCTTCATTGCATGATTCAAGAGCTTAGCTTCGAGTGGCGGACATCCGGACCAACAGACACCCGTCCGGTGACCGATAACTTCCAGAGGACCGCTCTACACGCCGCCGCCAATGCTGGATCCTCTGCTTGTATTAATGTTTTATTAAACGTGAGTAAACGCGCTCTATTGATAATCCCAGAAAATTTCAGATCGAGCAAGAAGACAATTTCCTCTCGGCTCCTCTAGTCGGATGGTTGGATATCAACGGAGAGACCGCTCTTCACGAAGCGTGTCTCGCCGGCAAATTCGATTGTGTGCTGTCCCTTCTAAAAGGGGGAAGCGGGATAAACGCGTTTGGGAGGCTTGGAAGAACCCCGTTGGATTGTGCAATGAATCCTGGGGAAGGGACACCGAATAAGATAATTATAGATCATTTGAGGTCGGAGAACGCTTTGACACATAAGGAATTGAGGAACGCGGCGGCTACGGTGGTGCAGAGATGGTGGAGGCCTATTTATAGAGTGTTGAGGATGAGGAAGGAGCTGATTCAGGGATAATTGATTTTTTAATTGTTGAAGAATGAGTATCATAAGAAAAAGAACCGAATTAAAAAATAAAATACATTAATTTATCACATGAGCAACATCGTTCCCTCTTCCACATATTCTCGAACCGATTCGAACGGAATCAGATGACACGACGACTTCTCCATATCCAGAATCACTTCTCCCGTCAGATCCTTCCAATCGGGCACTGCCACGTTGCCGACGTCATCGCCAACAACCTTCGCGTAGACCATATCGTTTTGATGATCCGAGTGTGGCACCGGGATCTTTTTGAAGCCGGCTGGCATTGATTCTGAAAAAAAAATATTTATTCAGTGGATTCACGCGGCATCGAACCTAGAATAGTCTTCTCAAAGAGCTCCGCTTCGGCGTTGGCGTACTCCTGCGCGAATTTGAGTTCCGATTCGGAGAGCAGCTCGCTTTTCTGCTCTTCTGCTCGCGAATTGTGCTCGTTGATCGCCTCGTTCGGGTTGGACTCGATTTTGCGGAGACGGCATCTGGAAGTTAAGCAGCGTTGAAGTCGACCGCTCTTCAACGCTGCGTAGTGCTAAGCAGCGTTGAAGTCGGCGACTCTTGAACGCTGCGTAGGGCTAAGCAGCGTTGAAGTCGGCGACTCTTGAACGCTGCGTAGTGCTAAGCAGCGTTGAAGTCGGCGACTCTTGAACGCTGCGTAGTGCTAAGCAGCGTTGAAGTCGGCGACTCTTGAACGCTGCGTAGTGCTAAGCAGCGTTGAAGTCGGCGACTCTTGAACGCTGCGTAGTGCTAAGCAGCGTTGAAGTCGGCGACTCTTGAACGCTGCGTAGTGCTAAGCAGCGTTGAAGTCGGCGACTCTTGAACGCTGCGTAGGGCTAAGCAGCGTTGAAACCCTCTCATTTTAAACGTTTTTGTCTCCAACTAACCTCACATAATCCGACGTCAAAAAACTGATCCTCTGCAACTCCATCCGATGCACCGAAATCCTCAATTGCACCTTATCCACCTGCCGAGCGATATTCTCCTCCATCCCCTGAATCTGATCGAGAAGCACGTCGACAAGCTCCATCTGAGTTGGCAGGAGACACGGCGAACAGAGCTCATTCTGCCACGCGATTGTCATCTTTCGAAGAACCTCTTCTGGAGTGACCATCTCATCGAAATCCTCCTCAATGTCTAGTGTTGGATCCGTCATTCTGGAAAGAGGTGATCTTAAAATCTGAAAATCCTCTGGAAAAAGAGAGACACGTGGAAAAACCTATTGAATCAAAATAAAGAATTCAATCAAAATCTTCCGAACTTCATAAAAACAAAAAAGAATGAGACTTAACATATTTCGAGGATAAATTCAAATACTGAAGAGAGGGAAGAGGGGAAGATTATTCTTATGAAAAAAAAGAATAGTACAAGACGAAGGGAAGAAAAAAGAAAGGAAATTAAGTGTGAATAGAGATGAAAGGAAATAAATTAGGTTAAATACCAGCCGATACACTCATTTCTTCAGGGGAAAGGGAGTCAGATCATTTCAGAAGAGGGGGGTAAATAGGGGTGGAAAAGTGATAAAACATACAGATAAGAGGGGGGAAGAATTATATATATTCAAATAAATTATTCCTGTTTCGGCTCTCCTCCTTCCTCATGAGGCTGGTGTGGAGGTCCCATTGGTCCGCCCTGCGGTGGTGGATATTGTCCGTGCGGTGGTGGCATCTGACCGTACTGTTGTGGTGGTCCCGGATATGGATGACCTGGAAAAACAATTTTTATTATATACAGAGCAAGATCTAAACAAGATTACCTTGCTGCGGTGGATAACCATATGGCGTGCGCCCTTGTGGTGGTCCCGGATACGGTTGCCCTTGATACGGTGGCCGTTGTTGTGGTGGATAACCGGCTCCCGGGTGTGGAGCATACTGTGGCTGTCCTTGTGGCGGATAGTATTGTTGTCCCGGTCCGGGTTGTCCTGGATAGTGTCCCTGTGGTGGCGGGTATCCCGGATATCCTTGTTGTTGTGGTGGTTGCGAGTAGCGTGCCTGTGGTGGATATCCTCCCGGTTGTCCTGGTTGTTGTTGCTGTTGTTGTTGCGGGGGCTGTTGTCCTGGTTGTGGATATCCTTGTGGTGGTCCTCCTGGATATCCTTGTGGTGGCTGTTGGCTTGGTGGAGCTTGTTGTGGTGGTTGTTGTTGTTGCTGTTGAGGTGGAGCCATTTGTTGTTGTTGTGGTGGAGCCTGTTGTTGAAGTTGTTGTTGTGGTGGCATTTGCATTGGCGGTTGGACTGGAGCCGCTTGTTGAGGTGGCATCTGAGCAGCCGGTGGTGGAGCATGAACCGATGGAGCACGTGGCTCCGACGTATCCATCTTCTCCGGTATCGCCTCTTGAGCGCTGATTTGCACTTGCGGCGTTGGTTGTGGTGGTCCGGTGACCTCGAATCCTGGTGGCAAACCGGCTGGCAAAGTTCCAGCGCTAGTCATTCGAGTATGAGCCTCATGCTTGGCACGATTCTCCAGATACTTCAACTGATCCATATGGAACGCTTGACGCTCCAGTATCAGCTGATGACGTTGATACTCCAACGACTCGCGTTCCTTGTCCATAATCTGTTCCAGCTCGTCGAAATGGCGAAGCTTCATCTCCAATTTCTTCATTTGAGTCTCCACGAGTTGAGCCACCAGCGACTTGATTCTTCTCTCCTCGATTTGAGCCAGGTGCTTGGCCTTAACAGCCGCAGCGGCAAGACAAGCGGCAGCGGCCGCCTGAACTCCCTTATCAATATCCGTTTTAGCTTGCTCAGTGGATGGAACGCCTTCTGAAGAGGTCGGCTTCTCGGAAGTATCCATCTTCTCATCACCATCAGCAGAAGTGCCCTCTCCATCGTCAGCCGGCTTCAGACCACTTTTCGTCAATCCAATGGATCCATCGACTTGTCCTGTCTTCTCAGCCATCGCCGCCACGTTTTTCTCGTGAGCTTCTGATACGAGAGGTGGAATCTCTTCCTTGAGCTTCGAAAACTCCTCCATAGCAGCCTTGGTGGCAGCCGCGGCGACTTGTGGATCAACTACTGAAGCCAAAAAGGCTACAGTAGACATCACAGGGTTCCCAGTCTGCGAGAATGGAACTGGCTGGAAGGCCAGCGGTCCCAACACCTCCTTCGCTCCTCGAAGACCATTTTCCAACGCGGTGCCGTTCTCAGTCAGATATGGATCCTGGATTGGCAGTTGCAAGAATTTCAGGACGCATTCGTGTTGGGTACGAGTGCCGACATGATCGCAGACTTTGTTCCAGTCATCCTTGAACATTTCCAGGGCTTCCAGAAGGAGACACGTCTCTTGATCAGTCCAATCACGTCCTGGATTCGCTCCTTTTGTCTGAAAATCAAGGAAATCAAAAATATCAGGGATTTCTCATCACTTACTCTCATAGCCATCGCCTGCTTCTGATATTGATCAGTTTTAAGTCCCGGCTCCGAAATCGAATCAATCTCCGTCTTAATCTCCTCTTTAACAGCAGCTTCTCCAGCAGCTGCAGCCGCATGCGGTGGATTCACCGGATGTATTCCAGTCGGAGTATCCGCCAGGACCATAAAATGAGAAGTTGGTGGCGGGGCGACTGGAGCCGGTCTTGCATCCGAATCCACCTGGTAATTAAGCAATCCCCATTGCTCCAGGAACGAGTGCAACCTCACGATCGAGCAAACATCGCCAGCCAAATTCCTACGACAAGCCGTAGCGGAGACGTATTCAAATGGGTTTAATCGATAAGTATCAATCATAAAATTACGATAAGCCACGTAAACATCGGGTGTTTTACTCTTGTTCTTCCCATTGAAAAACTCGGGCATCGCGCGCTTCTCGATTTGATGAATCGCGTTGTAGTCGAACCAAGCGGCATAGGACGGCACCACAATATAATGCGTTTGCTCCATAACGTTTCCCTCGCTGTGCTGGGGCTTATCGATGGCTTGAACGCCCTCCTCGTCGAGATCCGTCAGCTTTTGACCTTTCGGAGCGGTGAATTCCGCGTCTTTTTCTTTTCCTGAAAGTGAAAAATTGATTGAAAGCCGAGAAATTTCGTGTTTTACCTTTAGGAATATCAATTTTGACGGCTGGGCCGCTTCTACTATCATCATCGTCGCCGGTCATCGAGATGTCGCCGTCGTCGTCGTCGCGTCGCCTCTTCGACGCTCCCTTCTTCATCGCGGAACTTTTCGACGAAATTTTGCTGTAAAAATGGGGAAATTAGGTTAAAATAAAGAAAAATCAATTTTTTATCAGAGAAAGTGAAATTTTCACAGTTTTAAACACAAAAAACCCGATTTTTAACCTAATTTCACCCAAAAAAACAAGAAAACCCCAAAAAAATCGACAAAAAGGGTCCCTGAACGCCCGCGTAATTCAAAAAAGGCGGTTGTGTGCCGAGAGAGTATTCGGCGATGGAGGCAAGGCGAGACAACGAGAGAGTGTGTGGAAATGAGAGACGGTGAGGGGGAAAAGAGGTCAGAGGCGAAAATGGAACATCTGCTCGGTTTTTGGAGCTGGATTCGATGGAATTTCGGTGGAGAAATTGGTTTTTGATGGGATTTTAATATTTTCATTCATATTTCGAGATTAAAATTGAAAAAAGGAACATTTGATGAATTCCATAAAAAATCGATTTTTCACCAGTTTTTTCTGCAAAATTTAATTTAAAAAACTGCATTTTTGCTTTTAAAACTGCAAAAACACTGAATTGTCGAAAAGTAAATGAAAAAAACTGAAAAGCCAATCAAAAACATATTCTCCCGCCAAAAATCGGTGACCGAGAGAAAAACTAGTCCCTGATGAGGAAATGACAATTTCGAATAGGTAAAAAGCGATTTTTCGCAATTTTTAACAAGAAAAAGCAATAAAATGAATAATAAATTAAAAATCTTATTGATATATATGAAATATGTGCAAATTTTGAAAGATTGGCGATAAAAACGAGATCCAAAGACATTGAAATTACATTTGAACATTAACAAAAAGAGAAATCTAACAATCTCTTAAATAAGAGAGCAACGCGTCGATTTTCTTGCACAGAGTCGTTCCATAGAGCTTCGAGTAGCTCAGACGCTTCCATTCATGCTCTTCCGGCTTCGCAGTAGCATCATTGACTACAAATCGTCTCACAGAAATCTGTGGATCCGCTCCAACATGGAAAACGAATAAGACGGATCTGGTGGCAGCTTGATTACAGAGCACAATGTTCGGAGCAGGATTTCCCTTCTCATCGAGAGCATGGACGTTGGCATACATCACTTGAAACGGTGTCATCCATTGATTTCGTGAAATGATGGAGACCATGGTGACTGAATAGCAGCAGACGACGTATTGACACGCGTAGAGGACACGGGCGGCGTCTCGATCGCATTTCAGTCGAACTCCTTCTTTCGTCTCGATTTCAACGCCTTCACACGAGACGTGGGCGAAGAATACGCTTCGAACTCTGAGAAAAACAAGGATTACTGTATTTCCGAAGCTAAATTGCTACTTACGTTCCCATATACTGTTCATAATCCTTGGAAGTCATGTTGAACATCATCGTCGACGTTTCTCTTCCACAATGAAGCCATTTATATTGGATTGTTGGGTCGAGATTCGGTCGGCAAATTCTCTCGGCCACATCGGTCATCATATTGGTAAGCGCCCGATGAGAAGCCACGTTGAGCATTCTATCCAAAATAGATCTTGGACGGACGGCACGATCCGCGATTTCCTTTGTGTCGTAGGCTTGACATCCTCTGAGATCCAGAGATTCTGGGAGATGGGTGACTGGCATCGAGCAGAAGAATTGAGGACGGACGAATTTGGTGCATTGGAATCCGATGATCATTTCGCGGAGAACTCGATTCAGATAGATATCCCCTTCCTCCTTGATCTCGCCGGTTTCAAATGGATACCATTGCAACTCGAAGCGGAGCATCCATTCATCGAATAAACGAATCAGAAGAACGTTATCGCGGATGACGGATGAAGTGTTACGGAGTTGGATGGCTTCTTTACAGAGATTGTTGAAAGTATCCCTTAAGATCAATGTATTCTGTGCCCATTTCAGTGAATCCTTCCAGTGTAACTCCTTGATCTTCTCCGCATCCACTTCTTTATAGGAGTACGAGTATTTCGTGCTTTGCGGATCACGTAACAATTCTCCCGAATCAACATCATCTCGAACAATGCTCACACAGAGCATGCTCCTTCTCGCGAGATCCTTTGGAACGGAAACTTCAATGATCGATAGATTAGACGTCTCAAATTTGCTGCATAGTGTTCTTCTAGAAATGTCGAAGAGATGCGGGGTGTCGTATTTCCAGCCGAAGATGTGATAGGAGAGATCACCGTAGATGTAGTCGCCGGTTTTACGGACACGCCAGATTTCACGCATTTCGCGGAGTTCTCTGGAAAAATAATTGGTTTCGGGAGGAGGGGAAGCTAAGCAGCGTTGAAGTCGGCGACTCTTGAACGCTGCGTAGGGCTAAGCAGCGTTGAAAAGGCGACCACAGCAGCTAAGCAGCGTTAAAGTCGGCGACTCTTGAACGCTGCGTAGCGCTAAGCAGCGTTGAAGCCGGCGACACTTGAACGCTGCGTAGGGCTAAGCAGCGTTGAAGTCGGCGACCCTTGAACGCTGCGTAACGCTAAGCAGCGTTGAAGTCGGCGGCTCTTGAACGCTGCGTAGTGGTAAGCAGCGTTGAAGTCGGCGACCCTTGAACGCTGCGTAACGCTAAGCAGCGTTGAAGTCGGCGGCTCTTGAACGCTGCGTAGTGGTAAGCAGCGTTGAAGTCGGCGACTCTTGAACGCTGCGTAGGGCTAAGCAGCGTTGAAGTCGGCGACTCTTCAACGCTGCGTAGTGCTAAGCAGCGTTGAAGTCGGCGACTCTTCAACGCTGCGTAGTGCTAAGCAGCGTTGAAAAGCCGCCACAGCAAGGCTAAGCAGCGTTGAAACTCACTCGAAGAACTTTGTCCTTTGCAAATGCGCAATATATTCCACCGACAACCCCAAATTCGACATGGCTCTCTGACGTTGCTTCTGCGCGATATCCAACACTTGCACCGCCTCCTGAAGAGCTCGCCGCTTCCATATCCATTGTGTTCCTCGATTCGTGTTAATGTATTCTGCGGTTGGTTCTTGGACTGTAATCGGATCGAGAACGGTTAAAGCTTTCATGTAATCCGTGTTTTTCATCACACACATATCGTCAAGAAGGATGTTGAGCTGGTTGAGGGATTCACTGGAAATTATTGATTTTTTATGGGGACTTTTCAAGCTCTTACTGTAAATATTTCGCCACAGAACTCCAAGGACCCGATTCAGGAGTCACCAGCTCCACATTCGTCCCGTGCTTCCCGACACTCGCCAATCGTTCGTCCTCATCCTCTTCCGGCTCCACTTTCGCGTTCTCATACGGCGATTTCGAGCCGACCAACTTCATCCATTCCACTTTCCGTGCCAACTTTCCGACGTGATCGGTGAACGTCTCCGGTTGAAGGTACCGCTCGACACCGTCGAATCCGATTTCCTGGATCTTCCAATCGTCGTTCGCCTCGAGCACCAATTCGATTCCTTTTCGTTTGGCGAGAAGTTTCGGATCCGTGGGTCCTTGTTCCACCTCCATTGGAATCACCTCCTCCTCTTGTGGTGTTGATGGACCTTCGCTATTCGATTCCATCTGAAATCGGATTGAATCGGCAAAATTCGAGTGGACGATTTGAAGAGAAATAACTAAAGGCTAGGTAACCTATGTGCTATGATGAGTGCGGAGTGCAGATTGATTTTTTATTAAACTGAACAGAGAAAAAATCAGGATGCACGTGGAACCGAGCTGAGTGTGCGCAGAGTGAATTGGCGACAACAACCCGCATCGAGGTATGTACAATTGAAAAGGGGCCGGGAAGAAAACTGGAAAAATGAGACAATCAATGGGAAGAGGTAAAGAGCAACAGGGGACGAAAACGGGGGTCTTTAAATTGAGTATCTGCGAAAACAAAGTGGATAAACTGGGGGAAGGAAGAAGAAAGGAAGAAAAAAAGAAAAAACAAGGTCAACAAATTGTAAAAATGAAGCAGAAGAGAAGGAAATTAATGCATGGTGTACTTGTTATCCTCTTCAAGTGATGTCACTTCTCCATCGAATTTGAATGAAATTCCAATGTCCAAATCACGCTCGTTGGACTTGTTTGGAGCCATTACGAACTTTCCGGTGATCTTCTCGCCCGTCTTCACTGTGAGATAGTCCTGAAAAAATGGATTTTAATTTAATATTCTTCTAAAAATTAGATTACCTTGCAGTAGAATACTGTCTGTTTCCAGTGAGTGTATTGGACATCTGGTCCAGTGGAGAATCCGGTTCTCTTGTGACACTTGGAGAACTCAACAGTGAAGAACGTGACGAAGGCTTGGATGTAGTCGTTGCGCTTGCATTTCAGCTCGAAATCCGCTTCGAAAGTCAAATCCTCAATCTTGACGGTGTAGAGATCGACCTCCTTGATCGAGCAGTTGTTGGTGGCGACTTGAGCGTTATCCACAACGTCGACGAGTGGCTCCGAGATGGCGACGTTCTTGATGGCGGACATGTTGAATCCATACACCGAATCCCACCACATAATCTTGTCCTCCTTGTATTGTCGATCCTCAATGGCGCAGATGTAGAGCTTAGCCTTGTCTGGGAACAAGAGTCCTCCCTCGGCAAGCCATCTATCACGAGCGACAAGAACAGTGTTGAGCATGGACTCGTAGAAGAGACAGTAGCCCATCCACTCGGATATGATAATATCGACCTTCTCGATACCGTCTGGCAACTCGGTGACGTCTTCAACCTTGGCTTGAATGACAGTGATGATGTGGTCCAGGTTATTGTCCTTGATGATTTGTCGGGAGGTCAATGCCATGTTGGAGAATTCCATCTAAAAAATAACTAATGAGAAACCTATTGATCAATTAAAAAAACAACTTACAGCAAAAACCTTCTTGGCTCCAGATCTAGCGGCGAACATCGAGAGAATTCCTGTTCCGGATCCAACGTCCATCACAACCTTATCCTTGAACAAATGTTGATTGTGGTAGATGGAGTTGCGATAAGTCGTCGTGCGGACCTCGTCCTTGAGCATCTCCTCGTGGATTCCGAAGTGAGCGTACGAGTCAAAGTAGTAGTCTCTGCTTGTCATCTCCTTCTTTGGCTGCTCGGCAGAGGATCCGTTAGTCTCGTTGCTCATGGTTGTACCTGAAATTGATAAATAATCAGAATAGAATAAAGAGGAAAAGGAAACGAAGCAATTGAGTGAGAGATCGCTAATTATATAACGAAAAATTGATTTTTAACATTTTCCTTGTTTTAAGACAGTTTTCAGCGATTTTTAGAGAATTTCAAAAGAATTTTAATGCCAGAAATTGAATAAAATCGTCCTAAAAATTAAATTAATACAAAAAAACCCTGAAATTTCGACAGAAAATGCTTAAAAATCAACGGAAAATGATAGAAAACCGATTTCAAATCGACACCTAAAATTTTTCGCGCGGCGAGACCCGCTCCGATAAATGCATGCGCCTTTAACCGTGTGTCGATTTACGGGCCACTATGACGTGTAGATTTTCAATTATTTCCAGACTTTAAGCTCAAATTTGGGGATTTTAAAGATTTTTTTTTAAATAGAAATAATTAAAGTGTTTGTTTTCAGCAAAAAAAAATGAGTGACGACTTGCCGATCGATATTCACAGCAGTAAATTACTGGGTAAGTATTTTTTTCTAATTTTTTTAATTTTTAAAGTAAAAAATGAATATTTCCAGACTGGCTAGTCTCCAGACGTCACTGCAACAAAGATTGGCAGAAAAGTGTGCTGGAAATCCGTGAAAAAATCAAACATGCCATCCTCGACATGCCAGAATCCCCCAAAATCGTCGAACTTCTTCAGGGAGCATGTAATTCATCAAAACTCGATGAAATCTCAGCTAAATTGAACTAATTTTCAGATATAAACTATTTCCATTGCTGTCAAATCATCGAAATCCTTCGAGAAACCGAAAAAGACACTAAAAACTTCCTCGGTTTCTATTCGTCGCAAAGAATGAAGGATTGGCAGGAAATTGAGAAAATGTACAAAAAAGACAACGTTTATTTGGCTGAAGCTGCTCAAACTCTTCAACGTCTCGCTCAATACGAAATTCCCGGTTTAAAGAAGCAAATCACGAAAAGCGATCAGGCGGTGACGGATTCTCTTAAGAAATTCTCGGATTATGGGAAACAAGCCGACGAATCGAAGAAACAATTCGAAAAAGAGATTCAGAGAATGGGAATTAAAGGAGTCAGTTTAAGAGCGGAACTTCTCAATTTGGCCGCTGATCTTCCAGCATTTTTCGAGGAAACTGCAAAGGAGATTCAGAATCTTTCCCCTGCGAGAGAATATTTTATCGCATTCCGCGATTATATGCATCAAGGCGCTGCTCCGACATTTCCAATATTACCGATTCTTGCGTTGATTTGTGAAAGAGGAGTGGAAGTGACAACCTACGAATGGAAGTATAATCAGAAGCCGGATAGAGTAGAGAAACCGAATTTCGAGTTACTCCTAAAAGATTCCAAGGATTCCGATGAAATCGATTTTGGAGACGAGATCGATTTCGGTGAGGATGATGGTGGCATCGATTTCGGGGATGAGGTGGTGATTGACGTCGTCGCCGATGATTCTGGAGCAGTCGGAGAGAAGGTAGCCAGTGGACAAGACGCTTTGAACCTTCTTGAGAATTCGGAAGCCCAGAAAGCGGTGAAAATGGAGTTGACAGAGCTTCTAGCGTTTTTAACAATGCGATTGGACGATGAGACCCGGGAAACCAAGGCGGATGTGTTGATTCGTGGAATCGAGAAACGACCGGATGAGGTGGCACGAGTGACGGATAAGAATATGAAGGCGTGGATTAAGGAGATCGAGAGGGTGTTGAAAGAGTTTCAGAATCCACAGAAAATCCATTTGTTCAAAATTCGAGGATGTCCACAGTGAGTTTAAACCCTGCTTTTTCAGCTTATCCTCTATTCTTCTAGATACGTGGAACAAGTCGTGGAGGAGCTTGAAAAGAAGCATGACCTGGAGCAAAGATATAAAAGACTTCAATCCCTGATGACTGATAATCAAGAGACCGCCCGTGTGGCTGTCTCCAAGGCAAATGAGGAGCTGAAGAGAGTCGTGGAGAGTACGAGAGTCCTTCAGAAGCAAATTGAATCAGAAGTTTCGAAGAAATATAATGGACGAAGAGTGAATCTGATGGGTGGAATTAATCAAGCTCTCGCTGGAATCTAATTTTTCTTTTTTTTTTCTTTTTCTCGTTTGCTCCCAATGTGATTATTGCCCAACTAAGTCAGAATTAATTTATTTATTTTTTAAATCCTATGTTTTGTGCCACTAGATCAATTCCATTTCAAAATAGCCAGAAAAATTGTGATCAAATGACTCAGCTCCTCTCAACTATTTCAACTAACCTATTTGTCTATTTGTGTATAGAAGAGAGAGTTGAGTAAACTGTAGAGTCAACATTCACCCGAAATTTTCACGTCTTTTTATTAGTTTTTACTTCTTTTTTTTCTCTTTGCGCGGCAATTTTCTTGCCAATGTGGAGATAAACAATTTACCCATTGGGGGGGGAGGACGGGGTCACAAAATGACATAAGGATTCTTTGAGTTGACTTTGAACTTTTTTGAAAGGAATAAAAAGTCAACTCGAGAAAAAATCCAGTTAACTATAGATGGGATAAAGGGGCGTGGCAATTGGGTATTTAGGATTTTAAGAGAAGAAAATTTAGAGAAGTGCGTAGGCGGCGGCTCCGACCAACGACAAGATGGCGGTGGATTTGCCGACAGAGTTGAAGAAGACTTGGTTGCCGGCTTGGTCGAATTGTCTTCCCGATTGGGTCGTTCCGTACATGGCTTGGCTGGTGTAGCGTGGAGTCGTCGTTTGGCCGAATTGGGTCTGACCGAATTGGTTTTGGGTTTGACCGAATTGGTTGTAGCCTCGGGTTGTGGTTTGGTATTGATTGCTGCAAAATTTGGGGTTTAGTTAGCTGGAGAAGCGTTGGAAAACAGCGAAGTCGGGTTCAACGCTGCTTAGCTAACCAACCATGCTAAGCAGCGTTGAAGATAGTGGTGTTTTAACGCTGCTTAGCCCTACGCAGCGTTCAATAGTCGCCGACTTCAACGCTGCTTTTATTAGCCCTACGCAGCGTTCAATAGTCGCCGACTTCAACGCTGCTTAGCGCTACGCAGCGTTCAAGAGTCGCCGGCTTCAACGCTGCTTAGCCCTACGCAGCGTTCAAGAGTCGCCGACTTCAACGCTGCTTAGCCCTACGCAGCGTTCAAGAGTCGCCGACTTCAACGCTGCTTAGCCTACGCAGCGTTCAAGAGTCGCCATCTTCAACGCTGCTTAGCCCTACGCAGCGTTCAAGAGTCGCCGACTTCAACGCTGCTTAGCTACGCAGCGTTCAAGAGTCGCCATCTTCAACGCTGCTTAGCCTACGCAGCGTTCAAGGATTGCCGACTTCAACGCTGCTTAGCAAGCGTTCAAAAGGTGGTGTTCTAACGCAGCTTAGCTAGCTTAACATATATATTTTTTTTAAACTCACTTATAATACTGCTGATTATTTGGCTGTTGTTGTTGTTGTTGATAATATTGGGCGGAGACGCAAGCGACGAGAAGGGCGACGACGACGAACGATTGCATATTTAACTGGGCGCTGAAAAAAAAAAAGAAAAATGACTTAAATCAAAAAAATTTAAAAAAAAAAGTAAAAATGTACTAAAAATGAGTCTAACAACTCTTTTTAAACAAGAAAAAATCCCAAAAAAAGTTTTCTTGAGCTTTGAGGTATGATCGTTAAGAAAACGAAGGAAACACAAAAAACAAGTGAAGTGAGTTCCCAAATAACTCGTGGCTTCATTAAATACCTTCTGGTTGCGAGTGAGAGAAATAGTACAAACAAACAGTGGCCACGCCCACTCTTTACTGTTTACCACTCTCATCGAAATCCACTTTGCTTACCTTGCTCCTTCCAAAATGCCAACGAGAGAGAGAGAGCACAACGACTATCAGTCGAAATCAAATAGAAGTTGAGGTAAATGGAATTTAGGAAAAGGGAAAAAAATGGTTTAGTTTTGATTCTGATCTATTTTGTGGTCTCTGCTCTTTTATTACGGGTGCCCTTCTATTAAAGGTGTATTTTTTTAGTCTTTCTAGGAATTTGTGTATAGTTTGGTTAAGGCTTGTAAAATTGTAAAAAAAAAAGTACAAAGGTCGGTAGAGCAGGAATGTGGGTGGTAAGTTGAAGTGTAGACAAAGGTTGAACGCTGCTTAGCGAGTGGAAAGAAGAATGTAGGAGGCTAAGCAGCGTTGAAGAATGTATGCCAATAGCTAAGCAGCGTTCAAGGAGGCTAAGCAGCGTTGAAGGTTGGTGGTCGGCAGGCTAAGCAGCGTTGAAGATTGGTGGTCGGCAGGCTAAGCAGCGTTGAAGATTGGTGGTCGGCAGGCTAAGCAGCGTTGAAGATTCAACGGAGTGGTCGTCTTCAACGCTGCTTAGCCAAATCTACATATTTTGATTAGCATCCTGCCCAATTCTATTTCCGACAGTCTGTCTTGAACAAGTTTTTCTCTTTCTTGTCTAATCAAATGGAGCACTTGTTCTATCTGCTCAATGTCACATTTTGTTTGCGCTCGCTTTTTTTTTCTCTTATCTCTCTGCCAACCTAAATAATTATCAAGTAAAAAGACAAATAATTATTATCGAGGGTAGATGTCTACATGCGCGAGAACTTATGTAAACATAAATTTTTTTATATAGTTCATTTTGAAAAAAAAAAGAAATTAGGATCCTCCACGTAGGGCCAAAACCAAATGGATAACGGATCCACCAATGACCTTATAATCGGCGGCTGACTTCTCGTCATTCAACTGTTTCCCGGAGAAGATTAGACGTTGTTGAGCTGGTGGAATACCCTCTTTTCTTCGACCTGTGGTTTAATTAATTTCAAATTTTTTCTTAGCTCAAACTCACTTTCTCCTTAATCCTTTCCACTTTATCAGATGGCTCAATGTCCAATTCGACTTCTTTTCCGGTTAGTGTATTGACGCGGATGAGCATTTTTCGAAAATCGATACAATGGGGGTTGTCTAGGGAGACGGGAAGGATGAGAAGGAGATTGATAGAAAAGGACAAGGGAGCGCAGGTGCATAATGGAGGGAAAATGGGATTTTTTGAAAAATATATATTTTTTGGAAAATTTCCAGAAAAACTGAAATTATCTGAAACTCATTTTCAGACTGTAACATAGCTATATTCGGATTCTCCATGAAAAATCCGAAGTTTTGAGCCCCATATTGGCTAGGTTTTGAAAAAATTGTTTTTTGGCCTAATTGCCTAAAATCTAAGCTTAGGCTCAAAAAAAATTATTCCAAATTACAAAAAACTTTTTTTTCTCTCTTCCCGAAAAAAAAAAGAATCAGTTAATCATAGCAGTCGCCGGATGACTTTCAATCATACACCAATCGACTCCTCTCTTAATCTTCACATATCCATTCTCCCCCCAATCGGTGTTCCACGAGTTACGAACCAGCCAGTAAGGCACATTGTCGTCTGAAGTACCGTAACCGACAATTGCTAAGGAATGATATTCCGGTTTCATTTGATAGCAATCTTCGGATTGAAGGACTCCCGATTGGTACCATTCAAAGTGTTCTCCTACTCGGAAGTCTAAATATAGCTGATTAAGCTTGAAGAATGATTTGAGGACTTACAAACAGCAGTTGGGATATGATTATAATACATATTCTCGATGATATCCTCCTCCGCATAATCCGGATCAAACCTGTACACTTGCATAGTCTCCGCCCCAATTACAGTATCCTTCTCATCAGCAACACAATTTCCAGTGGTATTCGCCCGGAACTCTTCATACGGATAGGAAAACGAGCTAGACTGACCATTACGATGCACAAATTTCAGTCCGGTACCCGGATCGCCTCCGACACATCCCGGAGTGTCTCCCGAATCGGCACAATCACAAATCTCTTGATCCGAAAGACTACGGTAGATTTTCGAGTGAAGGGCTTGCGCCGCTTCGGTGATGGCAGTGGTGGCGAACGCCCAACAGCAGCCGCAGCGTTCTGAATAAATTATTTGGTTAGTTGAAAGCCTAGCTGCTAACCTTGATCCTTAACTGCCCCTATAATAGGGCTACCGTTGATATAAACATCTCTCAAATCAAATGAATCCGGGATATCTCGTTTGTGGCGTTGGTGACGTGGATGACGGGGTTTGTAGAGTGGAAGATCGGTGTGATTGCGTGGGTGAACCTTTGAAAGCCTTGCATGCCTCTCTTCCTTCGGCATATCCGCAAACTTATTCAACCCGAACGTCACATTCCTCCCATCCCTCCTCGCCGCCTCATTCAACTCTCTTATCCGCTGATGATTCCTAGCGAAATGGCCTAATCGTCTAGTTTTCTCCTCAGGATTACGGTAGTGACGTTTATGATGCGTTTGGAATTTTTCGAAGTTTGAGAGGACTTCTTGAGAGTGTTGGGCGTCGGATAAGGGGAGGAGGAATAGGGATAGAAGGGGGAATAGTATCATGATTTTTTATTTTTGTAGAGATAGCTTCCGGGTTTTTATATAGATTTTTAGGTGAAGGCTATTAAAATTTTATGCTTACGCAGGTCAGAAAGTTCATATTAACAGTTGCTGTTTCGATGAAACATCAATTTCAATTTCAGATCAAAGTTGGCAAAGAGACGCAGACACTCTATACCTCTTCGTCTCTTCTCTCTCAGCTTAGCAGCTCAAGCTAGTGAGCGATCATAAATAAAGGTCACTTCAATAAAAGTAAACTTTTTAGAAACCTTTCAACACTTTTTTTAAATGCAACTTTATTAAATAGAGAAAAAAAAACAGATATTGATTAATGCTCTGGCCAAACATAACAAATCAAACTTTTCCAGTATTCTCCAATCGACATCTTTCTCCCATCGTTTCTCGTGATATCCCATCTATTGGTAATCTCATAAGATTCATCTGTCCCCCTGAAAACGTTCTCGATTAAGGAAATTAAAAAATCTTCTTGGACTTACAAAACCAATCGGACTGGCTCTTCACGTGTCACTTTTGTAGCTGATAATCCACTTGTTATCATTTCAATATCTAATTTTTCCAAACATACTTCCAAATGAGCCAGTTTCGGATTGCCACCGTTCATCCAGCTTTTCAAGAATTGATTCAACTCCACATTTGTCAAGTTGGGAATACAGATACTCTGACAATCCGATTGGATTAAATCGTCGACAGTGAGCCATGAAAACAACATCTTATTTCTCGTCAATAGAGGATTCATTGATGGATCATAACGAGGACCGATACCTATCTTTTCGGTGGCTCGACACTTATTCCAAACATAGCGAAAATCGTCTTTAACCCCGGCAGCTGAATCCACAATGAGTTGTATACTTTGTACGGATTCCTGACGACTCATCACCCAATCGATAGCAATTCGTGCATCTGATCTTTTATCCTCCTCCATAAGGGTGATATACAATCTATAGATTGGAATATTAAAGATGTCACTCAAATAGGAAACGAGTTTTTGAGTTCCCGATAAGCGATTTTCAAAGTACATATTGTAAATCTCATTTCCTACCGTCGAGACGGGCACCTTCTCTCCATCAATCGTCCAATATTCTATATTTTCAGGAATCTTAGATAGATCTTTTACAAAAATCATAATTCTCCGTATGATCCTCACTTCATAACGCGTTCCAAATACCATTAATAAAAGTGGTTTTTCCGAGGGAACTCGACGTTGATACTTCACCAGATTCTTAGCTCTTTTCGAGCAAAATCCTAGTTTCGTTCTGCAACATTTTGCTAGTTAAATAAAAAGAAAATATAAAAAAGAAAAAACTTACGCATCATTTTGATTCACTTGTTTCAATACGCATCGGACTGCGACGGATGGTAGACGAAGAAGGGGAAACGACATGGTTGTGTGGAGTCAAAGAGTAGAGTGAGGTGTGCGCAATCTCCAACTGTTCATTTGACCCCTCTCTCTCTCTCTCTCTCTCTCTCTCTCTCTCTCTCTCTCTTTCTTTCTTTCTCAATCCAATCGTGGTGAGACCCATTGATATCGATCTATCCATCTAAGACCAGATGTAAATGAGATTGATGCCTTATTCTATCCTTAACATCATCAAAACACACAAAAAAAGATTTTTATTACCAAAAAAACAACGATATTTATTTCGGCTCGCATTGATTTTTTCGAAAAAGTGTCAACTAATAAAATGTAGCCTTTATCATGAACAACATTAGTTGACACATTTTCAAAATTCGCAATGGGAACCGAATTATTCATGCTCGGGCCAAACATAAAAATACAAAGTTTTCCAGGATTCTACAATCGACATCATCCTCCCATCGTTTCTCGTGATATCCCAACTTTCGGTAGCCTTGTCTCTTTTCTTTGGTACCCTGAAAGTGCTCTCGATTAAGAAGGAAATCAAAATAATTTTTTAAAAACTTACATAAGCAATGGCTTCACATGAATCACTTTTGTGGCTCCTAATCCATTTATGAGTTTTTCAATGTCTAATTTTTCCATGCCTACTTCCAAATGAGCCAGTTTAGGGTTGCCACCGGTCATCCAATTCTTCAAGAATTGATTCCATTCCAATTCTTTCAAATTGGTTTCACCGAAATTGATTGAACGGCAATCCCATCGGATTAAGTCGTCGACAGTGAGCCATTCAACTAACTCGCCATTTTCTAATGGAAGATAAGATAGATCAAAATTCTTGTATGCATGAACATCCATTCGGAGCTTTCCGGTGGCTTGCCACTTATTCAAAACATGACGAATATCGTCTTTAATAGACTCGGTGACCTTCGCAATGACGTATATATTTTGAACGGAATCCTGACGACTCATCACCCAATCTATAGCGATTCGTGCGTTCTTCGCTTCATCTTCCTTGAAAAGTAACATTTCCAATCTATGAACTTGGATTTTGAAGATGTCACTCATATAGGAAATGAGTTTTTGAGTTCCTAGAAGTCGATTTTCAAAATACATATAATAATAACTCTCCTCTTTTTTGACAACTGGCACCTTCTCTCCATCAATCGCCCAATAATCGATATTTTGAGGTGCTTTGGATAGATCTTCTACATAAATCATAATTTCCAGTTTGATCAACCCCCGGCTTTCATTTTTCATATTCTTGACATCTACATGATAACAATCTCCAAAGCTCATACTTAAATCAAGCTTTTCCCAAGCAACCCGCCTTTCATATTTCACAAGATTCCTAGCTCTTTTCGAGCAAAATCCTAGTTTTATTCTGAAATTTTTTTTTTAATTGAAGATCAAAAAAAGAAAAGACTTACGCTTCCTGTTCATCCACTTGGTTTAAGACGTATCGGGCTGCAACGGATGGGAGATGGAGGAGGGGAAACGACATGGTTGTGGAGTCGAAGAGTAGAATGAGGTGTTCGCACTGTTCATCCTCTCTCTCTCTCTCTCTTTCTCTCTTTCTCTAATCCAATCGTGGTGAGACCCGTCGATCGTTGATGGTGTGAGAGCAGATGTGAATGGTGTCTCATTCTATCCTCACTCGGAACCCACCTGAGGTCAACTTGAGCTTTCTTAATGGCAAGTACATGGTTCGATAGCTAAAAATAGGAGCTTTTAGAATATGCATTCAAATTTTTTTTTAATTTTCAGATTTTTTTGCCTGAAAATTGAAAAAGTGTGGAAAGTGTTAAAGAAATTCAAATCGCTCACGAAATTTGACTTTTTTTTTAATTCTCAAGTTTTAAAATTTTCAGAAAAATTTGAATGCATATTCTAAAAGCTCCTATTTTTAGCTATCGAACCATGTACTTGCCATTAAGAAAGCTCAATTTGACCCCAGGTGGATTCCTAGTCAGACTACAGGGAGTGATGGGTTCTTTAATAATGTTCTTGACCAACACATACAAAACATTACATCACATTTATTCAAGTAACTTGCAATCATCAAATAGTTTAAAAAAATAAATTTAATTATTGATATCGAATTAAAATTAAAAAAAAAATATTAATTCTCCGGCCAAACATAAAAATGTAAACTGTTCCACGATTCTACAATCGACATCTTCCTCCCATCGTTTCTCGTGATATCCCAACTATTGGTAATCTCATAAGATTCATCTGGTCCCCTGAAAACGTCCTCGATTAAGGAAATTAAAATATCTTCTTGGACTTACAAAACCAATTGGATTGGCTCATCACGAATCACTCTTGTGGCACCTAATCCATTTATTACTATATCAGTCAATTCTGTATCCATTGTCAGGCGCAAAAAAGACAGTTTCGGATTGCCTTCACCGTTCTTCCAACTCTTCAAGAAGTGATTCCAAAAAATTTGTGGTATGTTGGTTTCACCCAAAATAATTTTGGGGCAATCCCAACGGATTAAATCGACGATAGAGAGCCAATCAAATAAGTCGTCGTCTTCTGATTCCGTTGGTAAATCTGGATTTTTTCGAACATAGATTTCCATCCGTTCGGTGCCTCGACACTTATTTAAAGCGTATTGAATATCGTCCTTAACCTCGGCAGCTAAATTCGCACAAAGTTGTATACTTTGTACGGATTCCTGACGACTCATCACCCAATCGATAGCAATTCGTGGATCTACCTCTTGAACTTGAGTAAGCATTATCGACAATCCATAGATTGGAATATTCAATATATCAGTCAAATAGGAAACGAGGTTTTGAGTTCCCGATAGCCGATTTTCAAAGTACATCTTATAAGTAATCTCATTTTCTTTGAAAACAGCCACCTTCTCTCCATCAATTGTCCAATAATCTATGTTTTCCGGAACCGTAGATAGATCTTCTATTGAAATTATAATTTCCCGTATAACCGTCACTTCATAACACGTTCCAAATCGCATGACTAAATGTGGCTTTTCCAAAGGAACTTCACGTTGATGTTTCACCAGTTCCTTAACTATTTTTGAGCAAAGTCCTAGTTTCATTCTGCAACATTTTGCTATTATAAGAAAGAAAATAGCAAAAAAGACTAACGCATCAATTTGTTCCACATGTTTCAATACATATTTGACTGCATTGGATGGTAGACGAAGAAAGGGAAACGACATGGTTGTGTGTGCGGTCTAAAGATAGAATGGGACACCATTCTCATCTACATCTGCTCTCACGCCATCGGAAATCGATGGCAATAGGTCTCGCCACGATTGGATTGGAGAGAGAGAAAGAGAGGAAAGGTCAAGCGGAAAGGGCGAGATTGCGCACACCCCATTCTATTTTTCCCGTTCTTCGTCTCACTGACCAATGAATTCAAATTCCAAAATACAAATAAGATTTTTATTATGTAAAAAAAAACAAAAAAAACAATTGTTTCTTTCTTGATGGAGAAAAGGTGCCTGTTGTCAAACAAAATGAAACTTTTTACAAGATGTACTTTGAAAATCGACTATCGGGAACCCAAAAACTCGTTTCCTATTTGAGTGACATCTTTAATATTCCAATCTATGGGTTGTCGATAATGCTTACTCAAGTTCAAGAGGTAGATCCACGAATTGCTATCGATTGGGTGATGAGTCGTCAGGAATCCGTACAAAGTATAGAACTCACTGCGAATTTAGCTGCCGGGGTGAAGGACGATATTCAATATGCTTTAAATAAGTGTCGAGCCACCGAACAGATGGAATTCTTTGTCTATGGCCGACATTACGGACTTTCTAATCTTTCTGAAGAAATTTCTTAAGAAAATGCAAAAAAAGATATCAACTGAACGCAATTTTACAATACAAAACAAACAATGAGATTATGCATGCTCCGGCCAAACATAAAAATGCGAAATGCTGGAGAGCGGTCGAGAATTGACAATTGACATTTTCCTCCCATCGTTTCTCGTGATATCCCAACTGTCGCGAATCTTGTATGATTGATCTGGCCCCCTGAAAATGTTCTCGATTAAGGAAATTAAAATATCTTCTTGGACTTACAAAACCAATCGGACTGGCTCTTCACGTGTCACTTTTGTAGCTGATAATCCACTTGTTATCATTTCAATATCTAATTTTTCCAAACATACTTCCAAATGAGCCAGTTTCGGATTGCCACCGTTCATCCAGTTTTTTAAGAATTGATTCACCTGCATCTCTCCCAATTTTGTGTTATATAAAATGATTTTAGGACAATCACACCGGATTAAATCGTCGACAGTGAGCCATTTAACTAACTCTCCGTCTCCTAATTTATGCTGCGTTGGTAGATTAGAAAGTCCGTAATGTCGGCCATAGACAAAGAATTCCATCTGTTCGGTGGCTCGACACTTATTTAAAACATATTGAATATCGTCCTTAACCCCGGCAGCTAAATCCGCAGTGAGTTCTATACTTTGTACGGATTCCTGACGACCCATCACCCAATCGATAGCAATTCGTGGATCTACTTCTTGAACTTGAGTAAGCATTATCGACAACTCATAGATTGGAATATTCAATATATCAGTCAAATAGGAAACGAGGTTTTGAGTTCCCGATAGCCGATTTTCAAAGTACATCTTAAAAACCCTCTCATTTTGTTTGAAAACAGGCACCTTCTCTCCATCAATCGTCCAATAATCTATATTTTCCGGAATCTTAGATAGATCTTCTACAGAAATCGTAATTTTATATATGACCGTCACATGATAAAACTTTCCGATCCCCATTAATAAACGTGGTTTTTCAAAGGGAACTCGTCGTTCATATTTCACCAGATTCTTAGCCCTTTTCGAACAGAATCCTATTTTCATTCTGAAATCATTTTTTCTATCAAAGACCGAAAAGAAAAAAAGACTTACGCATCATTTTGATCCACTTGTTTCAAGACGCATCGGACTGCGACGGATGGTAGACGAAGAAGGGGAAACGACATGGTTGTGTGGAGTCGAAGAGTAGAATGAGGTGTTTTGAACTGTCCACCCAGCCCCCCTATCTCTCTCATTCTCTTTCTCTCTTTCTCTAACCCAATCGTGGTGAGACCCATCGATATCGTTCTGTGATGGTGTGAGAGCAGATGTAGATGAGAATGGCGTCTCCTTCTATCCTTAGACCAAACACAACCATGGAGGGATGGGTTCTTTAATAATTTTCTTGACCAAAACATACAAAACATATCATCACATTTATTCAAGTAATTTGCAAAATTCTGCGAATGCAAAGTTGTTGAATTAGGTTTCTTTTATACCCCCAAAAATTTTCAGAATGATCGGAAACTTGAGAGCCGAGCTCCAGACCCCTGAAAATGGTCAGAATGGTGTATCTATTTAGGCCTAAAGAATGGTAACTTTTTAGAACCGTGCCCTTATAATGAAGGATACGGAACTCTCCCGAAATCCATCTAACATGCTTACTGGGCTTCGATAGTGTTCACGTACATTGACACCAACAAATTCATTAATAAAAAAATATCAACAGGCTTTTTATTATTAAAAAAATACAATAAGAAACAACAACAAGCAACAAGGAAAAAAAAAGAAACCTCTCATTTAACGATATTTATCTCGGTTTGCATTAATTTTTTTGGAAAAGTGTCAACTAGTGAAATGTAGCCCGTATCATGAACAACATTTGATTAGTTGACAGTTTTTCAAAATTCCCAATGGGAACCGAGATATTATTAGTCAAAGTTAGGCGACAGATTCAGATAAAAAGATTTTATGGTGCATTAATGCTCCGGCCAAACATAAAAATGCAAATTGTTCCGGGATTCTACAATCGACATCTTCCTCCCATCGTTTCTCTTGATATCCCAACTGTCGCGAATCTGGTATTTTTCATCTGGCCCCCTGGAAATGTTCTCGATTAAGGAAATTAAAAAATCTTCTTGGACTTACAAAACCAATCGGACTGGCTCTTCACGTGTCACTTTTGTGGCTGATAATCCATTTGTTAGGACTTCAATATCTAAATGTTCTATAAGTACTTCCAAATGAGCCAGTTTCGGATTGCCACCGTTCATCCAGTTTTTCAAGAACTGATTTATGTCTACATTTGTCAAGCTGGGCACACGAATACTGATAGTACGACAATCCGACTGGATTAAATCATCGACAGACAGCCATGGAACCAATATCTTATTTCTCGTAAATAGAGGATTCATTGGTAGATGAGAACAGACATCGATACTGATCCGTTCGGTTGCTGGACACTTATTTAAAGCATATTGAATATCGTCCTTAACGCCGGCAGCTAAATCCGCAGTGAGTTCTATACTTTGTACGGATTCCTGACGACTCATCACCCAATCGATAGCAATTCGTGGATCTACTTCTTGAACTTGAGTAAGCATTATCGATAACTCATAGATTGGAATATTCAATATATCAGTCAAATAGGAAACGAGGTTTTGAGTTCCCGATAGTCGATTTTCAAAGTACATCTTAAAAACCCTCTCATTTTGTTTGAAAACAGGCACCTTCTCTCCATCAATCGTCCAATGATCTATATTTTCCGGAATCTTAGATAGGTCTTCTACAGAAATCGTAATTTTATATAGGACCGTCACATGATAAAACGTTCCGAACCCCATGACTAAAAGTGGTTTTTCAGAGGGAACTCGTCGTTCATATTTCACCAGATTCTTAGCTCTTTTGGAGCAAAGTCCTATTTTCATTCTGAAATTATGTTTTTATTAAAGACCAAAAAGAAAAAAAAAGACTTACGCATCCTTTTGATCCACTTGTTTCAAAACGCATCGGACTGCAACGGATGGTAGACGGAGAAGGGGAAACGACATGGTTGTGTGCGGTCTAAGGATAGAATGAGACACCATTTTCATCTACATCTGCTCTCACACCATCATAGATTGATATCGATGGGTCTCACCACGATTGGATTAGAGAAAGAGGTGAGAGAGAAAACGAGGGAGAGAAAGAGAGAGAATCCGAATCTCGCTTTTTTATTTCAGTTAGTATTAGAGATATCAAAAAGTGGTCAACTAACAAAATACGCAATTTTTTATCCTTAGCAATTTTATAGCTGACCATTTTTAGATAGCTCTACTACGAAACGAATTGTGTAGGTTTTAATAGACCACTAGCTTTTTCTTCTCTTAAAATTTGGTATTTTAAATGTGCTTATTATGTTAGTAGTGGAGAAAGAAAAAAGTGTTCAACTAGCAAATTGTAGCACTTGTTATGAAAAACATTTCATTAGTTGACAATTCTTTGATAGCTCTTACGAGAACTGAGTTATGCCTACTCGAAAAAGACAATAATTCTATAAGTGAATCCATCTTGCACATTGACACCGATAAATTTATTAATAAAAAAAATATCAACAGGCTTTTTATTATTAAAAAAAAACAATAAGCAACAGCAACAAGCAACAAGGAAAAAAAGACACCTCTCATTTAACAATATTTATCTCGGTTAGCATTGATTTTTTCGAAAAAGTGTTAACTAATAAAATGTAGCCTTTATCATGAACAACATTTGATTAGTTGACAGCTTTCCAAAATTCCCAATGGGAACCGAGATATTCTTGGTCAAAGTTAAACAAATTATTCATGCTCCGGCCAAACATAAAAATGCGAAATGCTGGAGAGCGGTCGAGAATTGACAATTGACATTTTCCTCCCATCGTTTCTCGTGATATCCCAACTGTCGCGAATCTTGTATGATTGATCTGGCCCCCTGAAAATGTTCTCGATTAAGGAAATTAAAATATCTTCTTGGACTTACAAAACCAATCGGACTGGCTCTTCACGTGTCACTTTTGTAGCTGATAATCCACTTGTTATCATTTCAATATCTAATTTTTCCAAACATACTTCCAAATGAGCCAGTTTCGGATTGCCACCGTTCATCCAGTTTTTCAAGAATTGATTCACCTGCATCTCTCCCAATTTTGTGTTATATAAAATGATTTTAGGACAATCACACCGGATTAAATCGTCGGCAGTGAGCCATTTAACTAACTCTCCGTCTCCTAATTTATGCTGCGTTGGTAGCTTAGAAAGTCCGTAATGTCGGCCATAGACAAAGAATTCCATCCGTTTGGCGGCTCGACACTTATTTAAAGCATATTGAATATCGTCCTTAACCCCGGTAGCTAAATCCGCAGTGAGTTCTATACTTTGTACGGATTCCTGACGACTCATCACCCAATCGATAGCAATTCGTGGATCTACTTCTTGAACTTGAGTAAGCATTATCGATAACTCATAGATTGGAATATTCAATATATCAGTCAAATAGGAAATGAGTTTTTGAGTTCCCGATAGTCGATTTTCAAAGTACATTTCAAAAACCCTCTCATTTTGTTTGAAAACAGGCACCTTCTCTCCATCAATCGTCCAATGATCTATATTTTCCGGAATCTTAGATAGGTCTTCTACAGAAATCGTAATTTTATATAGGACCGTCACATGATAAAACGTTCCGATCCCCATTAATAAACGTGGTTTTTCAGAAGGAACTCGTCGTTCATATTTCACCAGATTCTTAGCTCTTTTGGAGCAAAGTCCTATTTTCATTCTGAAATTATGTTTTTATTAAAGACCAAAAAGAAAAAAAAAGACTTACGCATCCTTTTGATCCACTTGTTTCAAAACGCATCGGACTGCAACGGATGGTAGACGGAGAAGGGGAAACGACATGGTTGTGTGCTGTCTAAGGATAGAATGAGACGACATTCTCATCTACATCTGCTCTCACACCATCATAGATCGATAGAGATGGGTCTCACCACGATTGGATTAGAGAAAGAGGTGAGAGAGAAAACGAGGGAGAGAGAGAGAGAGAGAGAGAGAGAGAGAGAGAGAGAGAGAATCCGAATCTCGCTTTTTTACAGTACTATTTCCAGGTTTTTAGATTTTTCAAAAAAAGAAATGTTTAATCCCCATTTCCCTTCCACTATTCATTTTCGCTTTCCATTATCCTGAACAGTTTTCTTTTATTTCACCCACCCCTTCTCATCCTCCCTGTCTCCCTAAACAACCCCCATTTATATTGTTTCTCCAAAAATGCTCATCCGCGTCAAAACACTAACCGGAAAAGAAGTCGAATTGGACATTCAGACATCTGATAATGTGGAAAGGATTGAAAAAAAATTGAGTTTGATTTTTAAAAAATTTAAATAAAAATTAAATTAAGGTCGAAGATTCTATCAGCCCAACAACGGCTAGTCTTCTCGGGAATATAGTTGAACGACGAGACGTCTGCCGCCGACTTTCTTTTTCAATACGCTTTCAAACGTTACTGTAGTTAGTATTAGAGATATCAAAAAATGGCAAACTAAAAAAATACGCAATTTTTTATTCTTAGCAATTTCTCAGTTGGAATAGCGTTCAAAAGCTGTGAAAGCTCCGATCAGCTTTCAGAAGCGGTAAGAACAGCGACTGAAAGTTGTGAGCTATGAAAACTGCGAGAAGAAGTTGTATTTATTGCGTGCGGAAGATGTGAGATTTACAAAGTGCTGGCGAAAGTTGGGAGGTCCACCAAAGGTACCGGAGAAAGTTGTGGCGGTTTACCCAGTTATGTAGGTTTTAATAGACCACTAGCTTTTTCCTCTCTAAAAGGTTGGTATTTTAAATGTGCTTATTATTGGTGTTAGTAGTGGAGATAGAAAAAAGTGTTCAACTAGTAAATTGTAGCTCTTGTTATGAAAAACATTTCATTAGTTGACACTTCTTTGATACCTCTTACGAGAACTGAGTTATGCCTATTTGAAAAATGCAATAATGCTATAAGTGAATCCATCTACCATGCTTACTGGGCTTGGATATTGTTCACGCACATTGACACCAATAAATTCATTAATAAAAAATAGCAACAGGTTTTTTATTACTTAAAAAAAACAATAAGCAACAACAACAAGCAACAAGGAAAAAAGAAACCTCTCATTTAACAATCTTTATCTCGGTTTGCATTGATTTTTTCAAAAAAGTGTTAACTAATGAAATGTAGCCCTTATCATGAACAAAATTTGATTAGTTGACACCTTTTCAAAATTCACAATGGGAACCGAGATATTCTTGGTCAAAGTTCGGCGAATTATTCATGCACCGGCAAAACATAAAAATTCAAAAAGCTGGAGAGCGATCGAGAATCGACAATCGACATCTTCCTCCCATCGTTTCTCGTGATATCCCAACTGTCGCGAATCTGGTATTTTTCATCTGGCCCCCTGAAAACGTTCTCGATTAAGGGAATGAAAATATCTTCTTGGACTTACAAAACAATATGGACTGGCTCTTCATGTGTCACTTTTGTGGCTCCTAATCCATTTGTTATCATTTCAATATCTAATTGTTCTATAAGCAGTTCCAAATGGACCAGTTTCGGATTGCCACCGTTCATCCAACTCTTCAAGAACTGCCTTATGTCTACATTTGTAAAGCTGGGCCCACGAATACTGATAGTACGACAATCCGACTGGATTAAATCGTCAAAAGTTAGCAATTGAACTAACTCTTTATTTGTTGATTGAATTTGCAGTGATGGATTAAAATAGTCGTTTACACAGACACAGAGCCATTCGGTGGCTTTACCCTTATTTAAAGCATAGTGAATCATTTCCTTAAGCCTCATATCGATATCCGCAAAGAGCTGTATTTTGGTTACGTCTTTCTGACGACTCATCACCCAATCGATAGCAATTCGAGGATCTACTTCTTGAACTTGAGTGAAAACTATCGACAATCCATAGATTGGAATATTAAAGATGTCACTCAAATAGGAAACGAGTTTTTGGGTTCCCGATAGTCGATTTTCAAAGTATATCTTGTAGGTAATCTCATTTTCTTTGGAGACGGACACCTTCTCTCCATCAATTGCCCAATAATCTGCGTTTTCAGGTGCCTTGGATAGATCTTCTACATAAATCATAATTTCCCGTATAACAGTCACTTCATAACATGTTCCAAACCTCATGACTAAAAGTGGCTTTTCCAAAGGAACTTCACGTTCATATTTCACCAGATTCTTAGCTCTTTTCGAGCAAAGTCCTAGTTTCATTCTGCAATTTATTTTTATTAAAGACCGAAAAGAAAAAAAAAGACTTACGCATCATTTTGACCCACTTGTTTTAAGACGCATCGGACTGCAACGGATGGTAGACGAAGAAGGGGAAACGACATGGTTGTGTGTGGCCTATGGATAGAATGGGACACCATTCTCATCTATATCTGCTCTCAAACCATCATAGATCGATATCAATGGGTCTCACCACGATTGGGTTAGAGAAAGAGGGTGAGAGAGGAAAGGTCAAGTGGACAGGGCGAGATTGCGCATACCCCATTCTATCCATTTCGGTTGCTGTTCTTCGTCTCGGATTGCTTACAAACCTCAGTGTTTCACTGATCAATGAATTTAAATTCCAAAATACAAATAAGATTTTTATTATGTAAAAAAAAAAACAAAAAAAAAAACAAGAAAATGCAAAAAAATATATCGACTGAATTCTACAATACAAAACAAACAATGACATTATGCATGCTCCCGCCAAACATAAAAAATCAAATAGCCGTGAGAATCAGCAATCGACATCTTCCTCCCATCGTTTCTCGTGATATCCCAACTGTCGCCGATCTCGTGTGGTTCACCCTTCTCCCTGAAAGTGTTCTCGATTAAGTAAATTAAAATATCTTCTTGTTCTTACAAAATAAATTCTACTGGTTCTTCACGGGTCACTTTTGTAGCTGATAATACATCTGTCAGTCTTTCAAAATGTATTGTTTCCATTATCAGGGTCAAAAGAGCCACTAGACAAGCAAGGATTAAAGGCGCAAGCAGTTAGATGACGCGTAGGTCCCAAACGGAACACAGAACCCACCTTCCACGATTTCTGATCTCCTCGAATGACCTTCCCTGGGCTTGAAGCTGATTTGCGGCACCGCGGCGGAGAGCGTGGTGCGACGCGTCTATTCCAACCTCCGAGAATCTCCTCTTGACGACACCTGAAATAGCGCTGGGTGACTACTTGTTTCCATTGTGAACATTCGTGAAGATATAGTCGGATTGGTCTTGTCGGCGTGAAGTTGTTACGTGATTAACCAAAATTAAAATTCCAACAACACAAATCGAAGCCGACAGAGTTAAAATTAACAAAATAATATTATTTGTTGACTAGAAACAGTTATAATTCTATCCGGACCAAGCATTTTGAACTTCCAAATACTTTTCGTCGATTTTGACACTTTCCGCGATTAGAGCGCATATTGAGGTCTCATACCGGGTTAATACAATCATTTTTTCAACATATTTAAGTAGAATGAGCAAGTTTATGTTTTTATGAATTAAAATCAGAATTCAATTCTCATAATATGAGCAATTTTTATTATGAGCAAGTTTATGTTTTTATGAATTACAATCAGAATTCAAACGAAATTAGACGAAGTTTTGGAATAAAAAACATGGGAAGAAATTTTGGAATCTTTACTATTAACATTCACCAAATTCTGTGTGTGTGTGTCTGTGTGTTTGTCGCCAGCTCTAGCTCTTTTCCTACTGGACCAATTTTAATAAGACTTAGTCTCTAAATGGTTAGGAAAAAATTACAGAGAGCCATCTGAAAAACACTTTTTTCTAAATACTTTTAAACAGTACTTTATATTTTACGAATAATAGTATGCTTTACGATTTTTAATTTATTTCTGTAATTACATGGTCCCAAAATCAGAAGTGGATTTTTGAAAATCTCGGAATTCGAAACTCGGAAGTGGAAGTGAAAAAAAGCCCGGAACACGGAAACGGAAATCGAAAATCGGAATCTTTTTTCTGAACATACCTACCGAGATCTGTAGTCTAGATTCCTCTGAAAATCCATAATCTAGTCTCCCTCTACGTCACCCCCCTCTCCTAATTGCACATTGATCACTGGTGTCACATATGACTTTTCGACACCTAATCCAATTCCCCTATCCAAAATGACTTCTCAGAATTCCCAAAACACTCTCTCCCTCCAAAATGTCCGACTATTTTGACGATAGTTATCCAGAAGAAACTCGAACTTTCCTCAACAATTTTCTTGATAGCAGTACGAGACTAGCCCGACTTTTTTCCGATGTTCAAATTGTGATCAGTGTTTTTGGAGTGATTTTAAACCTATTTCATATTTTTATATTGTCAAGAAGGTCTATGAGATATCACGCTACTAATATTTTGATAATTGGGATAGCTATAAGTGATTTTATATTTTTGAGTTATTATGTTGATGGAAAGAGCTATGAGCTGCTAACAACAATTGATCCAAGAGAATGGTAACTTTTTAGAAACTGTGCCCTTATAAAAGAGGTTACAGTACTCCCCCAAAATCAATGTACCGTGCTTACTGGGCTTGGATAGTGTTCATTCTCAAAGACGCATTCCGCCGAGTCTCCGCATGGCTTGGAGTCTTCCTTGCCCTCATCAGATTCTTAGTTTTAAAATATGGAACAAGCATCAGAATTCGGGTGTTGATGTTGACGTCGACGAGTTGGAAATTGTTTTTTAGCGCTTTCTTTTTTAGTTTGGTGATAACAGCGTTGAATCAAGGGAGATATATTATTGTGGAGTATCCCAGATGGAGGCCTGGAGAAATGTGAGTTAACTCGGGATCGGTTAGAGATGGAAAGAAGTTGTCAACTAATAAAATGTAGGTCTTGTTATAAGCAATATTTTATTAGTTGACAGTTTTTTGATAGCTCTTATGGGAGTCGAGATATAGAGTTTTGAAAATCGCCAAAAAAAAATTATCGAAAAAAAAATTTTTGAATGATTTTTTCAAAATGGCATAACTCGGTTCCCATGAGAGCTATCAAAAAGTGTTTAACTAACAAAATGTAGCCCTTATTATGAGCAATATTTCATTAATTGACAATTTTTTGATAGCTCTTATGGGAACCGAGATATAGAGTTTTGATAATCGCCAAAAAAAATTTTCAAAAAAACTTTTTTTAAAAAGTTTTTTTTAAAAATGGTATAACTCGTTTACTATAAAAGCTACCTAAAAGTTAGCAACTAATAAAATGTAGCCCTTATTATGAGCAATATTTCATTAGTTGACAACTTTCTTCTAGCTCTACTAGAAATCGAGATATACCAATTTAAAAACCAAAATCCAAAAAATTAGGCTACAAATTTCCAGGTGCACAATGTACCCACCAAACACCACCTACCCTTGGTTCGAGCTAGTCCAAAATCCAATTTTCCAAGACTTTAACAATCAAATCTCCTCCAAATACCTCCTAATCGACGCGTTTTTCAAAATCACTCCCCCCAATATTCTATTTATTTCTCTCGATTGGCTTAGTCCATCAATTAAAAAAAGCGAGGGATGGTCGGAAGATTTTAATGAGAAAAGAGGAGGAGCATGAAATGATCCATGTCACTCATCTCGTTATCTGTATGACAATTGGCTATTTTTTGGCGGAAACACCGGCGGCGATTTCGAATTTTATTCTGAGCTTTATTATTGAAGGCGATTTTGGGATGATGTGAGTGTGCCGGAAGTGTGCCGTTTCAAAATTTTTTTCTCCAGATTCCTCCTAAACAACATCACAATTCTCCTTATCAACTTTCTGATCATCAACTCATCCATTCACTGTTTCTACTGCTTTTTCTTATCTTCTCAATATCGGAATACGGTAGCCGAAGTATTTGGATGCAGAGAATCAAGGACCGGTGTAGCCAATTCAAGGAATTTAAGCACTTCTAATTGAATTCTTTTTTTTTTTGAAAAAAAATTTGAAAAAAAATTGTTTTTTGTTGGTTTGCCACTGGATTAGCAACGAAAAAAACACACATCGGAAGTCGATTATTTTCGTCTGTTTTTATGACAACAATGAGAAAAATCTCTTTTGAATTTTCTCATTCAGGACCCCCTTTTTTTTCACACGCTTCGAGGTGGGCTTGATTTTCTAGTAGTAGTAGTTTTTTCCTGCTAGAAGCTAGCCTGAGCTAGCCTAAACTAGCCTAAACTAGCCTAAACTAGCCTAAGCTAGTCTAAACTAGCCTAAACTAGCCTTAACTAGGCTAAACTAGCCTAAACTAGCCTAAACTAGCCTAAACTAGCCTAAACTAACCTAAACTAGCCTAAACTAGCCTAAGCTAGTTGCAAAAAATTGAAAAAAAAATCCTACGGATAATTTAAAATGAGCAATTTCCCTATAAGAAGAATTGAATAGGAAAAGTGCAACTTTTTTCCTTTTTTTCTTTTTTTTCTTGTCTTCTTCTACTTTCCTTTTTCTTTTCTTTTTCCCCCAATTGATATTCCTTTTTCTCTTCTTTTTCTTTTTCTTCTTCTGAATAAATTTCCGGAAGGATATATGTTAATTAGAAGATGAGGGGAGACGAATAGACAACTAGTAGCTCACTGGAAAAATGAACGGTGCTAAAGAAAAAAAATTTTTTTTTCCAAATTTTCAGATTTTTTGATATGAATCGATAGAGAAAGTTAAGCTGAGTATTTTTGTCTCTTGCACCATTTTTCCATTTCTTTTGGTTCGCGAGATATGGGGGTTTAAAGTTTAAGGGAGTGGGTGAGAGAGGCAGACACTCAGCTTGTCTGCGTCTCTCTCTCACTTCTAGAGAATCTAGAGATGTTTTCACACACAATATGTATATTTACACAGAATTAACAGTCCGGAACCACATGGTGACGATGATAGGCGGGATGTTTGTCTCGTTTCGTATCGCATCTAATTTCCTTTTTTTTGTTATTATACTTGAGGTTAAGCAGCGTTGAAAATAAGCTAAGCAGCGTTCCAAAAAAAAATCTCTTTCTCTCAATTTCTCCCCAGGATTAATTTATGAATTCGCGTAGTATTTCGTATCCGGACACACACACCTGAATAATATACTCCATATTTTCAACCCGCCGGGTTTTTTTTCTCCTCCTCCCTTTGCTATTGCTATTTTCGAACGCTGTGAGGTGTCCATTGGAAAATAATTTCAAGTGTTTTTTTATTTACTCTCGTTTCAACAAACCCGGAGGGCTAGAGAAAATGAATTTTTCCTCTAGGCACCTTCTTGCTCATCTTATTTTCCGTGTCTAATGAGCCAATTGAATGTGTATTGAAAGAGGGTTGTAACATTAGATTTTCTTGACATGTCATAACCAGGTTTTTCTTTTTTTTTCGTTTTTCTTGGCAAATGGGATATTGGCTGAGTTTGACAGCGATTATCTTGGTTCGCGTGGGAGCTGGCAAAAAATAGTTAACTAATGAAATATTGCTCTTGAAAAGGGCTATATTTTGTTAGTTGAAAGTTTTTTGATAGCTCTTAAGGCTAGCGAGATAGGAGAGATAGGAGAGTGCAGACAACTAGGCGTTGGGGTTTCTCTGCGTCTCTCTTTCTCTCCAGGCTTTATTTGAGCGGTTGTAACTCGGTTACGGTAGGAGCTAGAAAAAAGTTGTCAACTAAGAAAATATTGGTCTTACTATAAGCAATATTTCATTAGTTGACAACTTTTTTGTAGCTCTTATGGGAACCGAGAAAAAAAATTTTGAAAAAAAAATTTTTTTTTTTTGAAAAATTGATTTTTTAATCATTTTTTTCAAATCGCTATATCTCTGTATCCATGAGAGCTCCAAAAAAGTTGTCAACCAACAAAATAAAGCCCTTACCAGGAGCAACATTTCATTAGTTGACATTTTCCCCCTAGCTATTATAACAACCGAGTTACACTCGCTCAAAACCCTAAACTCCTTTTAATTTGAAAACTTCGCTCCTCCCATTAAGTGTGAAACATTGCACATCATAAATAATATCGAAAAATAATTGGTGGCAGCAATTATTTTTATATATCTATACATCTAACTTCTCCTTCCTTCCCTTTGCCATTTAATTGCGTTAAACATTGCCCTCCTGCCTCCTCTATTATATTTTCCAATTCCACATTCAAATGAAATTAACTTCTTGTTGCTCTTGGGGGTGTAGAAAATGCTTTTGTTTCCCCTTCTAGTCTTATCCACAAAAATTTTCAAAAAAAAAAAAAAAAAAAAAAATTTTTTGTCAGACCCCAACTCTAACCACATATTATTCCGCTCGCCTTCATTTTTCTCATTAATTAAAACTTTTTACCTCGCTAACCTTCGACTTTCCGCTTCGTTTGACATTTTGTTTCAGTATATAGTTGGGGGGGGGGGGGGAAGGAGGCTCCGCCTTGATCACATGACTTTCGTCATCAGGTTTTTCTAGCTTAGCTAGCTTAGGCTAGGCTAATAGCTATTTTAAACTATCTTAGACTATTTTTGGTTGCTTAGACTAGCCACTTCTTAGGTTAGTCATGACTAAAAAAAAAATCAAAAAATTTTTTTTCGAATTTTTGAGATTTTTTGATATGAATCGATAGAGAATGTTAAGCTGAGTATTTTTGTCTCTTGAACCATTTTTCCATCTCTTCTGGTTCGCGAGATACTCGTGTTCAAAGTTTGGAGGGAGCCAGAGAGGCAGACACTCTGCTTGTCTGCGTCTCCCCCTCTCTTCACTTCTAGAGAAGCTAGAGACGCAGAGAAGAAGAAAAAACTATTTTTCCCTCTCCCAACACCCCCTTAGAACTCGAAAACCCGGTCGGCATTTCATCAAAAGAGCTCATTTCTCACATTTTGTTACCTACTTTATCACCTCATTCAACTAGGGGGAGACTTGAAAAGGGGGGTGCATTAGGCGGCGGAGAGCATGTTTTCATCAGATTGGCTGTTTTTGAGATGGGCTAAGCTAGTTTACACTAGCCTAAACAGCCTAAACTAGCCTAAACTAGCCTAAACTAGCCTAAACTAGCCCAAACTAGCCTAAACTAGCCTCCCCCCCCCTAAGCTAGCCTAAACAAGCCTAAACTAGCTTAAACTAGCCTAAACTATCCTGAACAGCCTAAACTAGCCTAAACTAGCTTAAACTAGCCTAAACTAGCATAAACTAGACTAGCATAGCCTAAACTAGCATAAACTAGCCTACACTAGCCTAAGCTAGCCTAAACTAGCCTAAACTAGCCTAACCAAGTTCCCACCCTCTCACCTTTCGCCTTGTCGGCTCTCTGACCCCAAACACACACACAAACACTGTTATAATTGGTTGTGCAAATAGGACCTGTTACGTAATGTTTATATTGGATATCTAGCTCCGCCCAGGGTCATTCTTTTTTTTTTTGGGGCTAGGTGTGGGGCACATGTGCCTGGTTGAGATAAGATAATATTGGTTAGATAGCAGGTTTTTATCAATTCCGGCACGTGTCTTTTTTCTTGTTTGATTGTCCGAGAGGACTACAAAATAATTTTTTTTTGGAATTTCGAATTTTTTAAAAATATGTATTTTTCCAAAATTGTCCACGAGGAGTACAAAAAAAAATTATTTGCACTATATTTTCTCAGCCGAACCCATAAAAAGTGGTCCCCCCGCCGTAACCAGGACGCACCCTTTTGCCCCCCTTAAGAAGTTATGTCACAAAAAGTCTATGTCAATACTATATATATATCTCTCTCTCTCTCTCTCTCTCTCTCTCTCTCTCTCTCTCTCTCTCTCTCAGTTACCGATGTCACTTTGAATATAACCGATTTTATAATGATGAGGTAGTTGGTGCTCCGTAAAAAGTATAATTTTGTGAGACCTTGCTCAGTGTATATTGAGAGCAGGTGAAACAGAAATCACATTTTCTTTTCGTCGGCCTTAACCTTGTTTTATGTCGGGGCGCGATTTTTTTTCCATTTTGTTTTGTTTTTGATTAGCTTTTTCGGTGTTGGGTGAGTAGTTTCAACGCTTCTTAGCTTCTCTCTCTCTCTCTCTCATTTCAAAAAAAACAAAATGATGAGGAGAAATATCTCTTTTTCACCGAATTTTTAATAATTTCGCCTCTTTTTTTTTTGGCTTATTATACTTTTCATTACTTTTTTTTTCCAAGGATTTCATTTTTCAGAATGAGGATCAATTATGGTTTAGCATTTTCAATTCTCTACACCATCGCGCCGGTTCAATGTATTTTGAAGTGTTTGTCAGGTAAAAATTAAAAAAAAGCAAAAAAATTTTTTTTTTTCAAATTTCCATATTTTTTGATATGAATCGATAGAGAATGTTAAGCTGAGTATATTTGTCTCTTGCGCCATTTTTCCATTTCTTTTGGTTCGCGAGATATGGGGGTTTGAAGTTTGGAGGGGAGACGCAGACAAGCAGAGTGTCTGCGTCTCCACCTCTCTCACTTTTAGAGAAACTAGAGAAGCTAGAGACGCAGAGAAGCTAGAAATGCAGCTTAACTAGCTTAAACTATTCTTAGCAAGCACATTGTTCCAGGTCACTCCCAATACGCCACCCAATGCACATCCCAATCCTACTGTGTCTCAATCACCTCCAAAAACGGTCCCGTCCAACGATCCTGTGATGGAAACTCGATTTCACAAATCTCACTCTGCTCAATGTACGCTATGCACGGAATCCCTAGAACCATCTCCACGGACTACTCGAGTTTCCCGATTTCTCTTGGTGGACCGAATTCTCAAGGTATGGGTTTTTGGAAGTGATTTATCTTGGTTTGGAGGGTAGATAGGAAAAAGTTACCAACTAGGAAATTGTAGAGCTTGTTATGAGCAATATTTTGTTAGTTGAAAGTTTTTGGATAGCTCTTATGGGAGCTGAGATATAAAATTTTGAAAAAAAAAAAGGAAAAAAAATTTTTTTGAAATAAATTTTTTCTTGATTTTTTAAAGTTGCTATATCTCGGCTCTCATGAGAGCTACAAAATAGTTGTCAACTAAGAAAATATAGCTCTTATCATGAAAAATGTTTCATTAGTTGACATTTTTTTCCTAGCTCTTATGGCAGCTGAGATATAAAAGTTTGAAAAAATTCAAAAAAAAAATTTTTTTTTGAAATAAGTTTTTTATTATCTTTTTAAAGTTGCTATATCTCGGCTCTCATAAGAGCTACAAAATAGTTGTCAACTAAGAAAATATAGCTCTTATCATGAAAAATGTTTCATTAGTTGAAAGTTTTTTGATAGCTCTGATGGGAACGGAGATATAACATTTTGAAAAAAAGTGCAAAAAAAAAACATTTTTTTTGAAACAAATTTTTTTACGGATTTTTCAAAATTGCTATATCTCGGCTCCCATAAGAGCTATCAAAAAGTTGTCAACTGACAAAATGTAGCTCTTAACACGGAAAATATTTCATTAGTTGACACTTTTCCGCTAGCTCTTTTGGGAACTGAGTTATACTCGATTTAAAACTTGAACTATAAAAATCATCAAAATCAATATTTTCAAAAAATTCAAAATCGCTTCTAGAGCCAATTTCCACTCTAAATTCCTCTATTTCAGCTGCCCCACTTCCCAAATCCTCCTCCCGCAGCTCTCGTCGCGCTCCAATGCAAATGTGTTTCAACGCTGGCGACCTCGGCGATGTCTGCTGCTGTAACACGGATTACTGTAACTCGTCTCGTCTTCAAAAATACATTCTTGTCATCCTCATCCCAATTGTGATGCTCTTTAAATAAGGGATTTTGATTTTTTTGAAAATTTTTTTTCAAAAAAAAAAAAAAAAAATCAAAATTTCCATATATCGCTAAAATGTGATAATTTATGGGTATCTGTGAATCAAAATGTACTTTTTTTTTAATTTTTCATTTTCAAATCATTTTTAAACAATAAATCATCAAAAACCACCAAAAAATCTAGGAGATTGTCAATGTAGCACATTTATAGAGGGTGACGTTGACCAACTGCGGAGCATACTTGACTGCACATGCGTATTGAGCCTTGCTCATGTTCTGGAATCAGCAGGTTTGAAAAAATCGTCTCAAAAATAGTAGATTCGGAATCAGAAGGTTAAGCCGGTTCAGAAAAGTATAATCATGACCTATTTTGAAAAAAGTCAAAATTTTTTTATTTTTGGTGCATCTCGAAAAATCACATTTTCTACCGTAACCTGGTCAATTTCGATTTCCACGTCTTGAGACCTAATTTTTTGAAATCAGAAGGCCAAGCCGGTTCAGAAAAGTATAAACAAGGCCAGGTTTGAAAAATTTTGAAAATCGGTCAATTTTGTACTCCTCGTGGACAATTTTTCAAAAAATTTTCGAAACCTATCCTTGTTTATACTTTTCTGAACCGGAATGAGCTCCTGATTCTGAATTTCCTGGTTTCAGAACGTAAAAATCGAAATTCGGAGGGTTACGGTAGAAAAATGAGGTTTAGAGGGGCCAAAAATCCAAAAAATTCAACTTTTCTGGAATACAGGCATTATTATAGTTTTCTGAACGGGAATAAACTGCTGAATCTGAAAATAATAGTTTCGAATTTTGAAATTGAATTTTGGCAGTTTTTTGGAATATTTTAAAGTTTCAAAACAAAAAAAAATCTAGTTTTGTTACTTTAAGCCAGATTATCTCGGTTCCCATAAGAGCTATCAAAAAAGTGTCAACTAATGAAATGTTGCTTATAATAAGTGCTACAAATTGTTAGTTGACAACTTTTTTCTATCTTTGATGGGAACTGAGATATAGGAGTTTTTAAAATACCTTAAAAATCATTTTTTCAAAAAAAAAATTGTTGACTTTTTTTTTCAAAATTTTATATCTCGGTTACTGTAAGAGCTATCAAAAAGTTGTCAACTAATAAAATGTTGCTCATAACAAGGGCTACAAAGTGTTAGTTGACAACTTTTTCCTAGCTCCCCTATGAACCAAGTTATAACCGTTTCAAAGCCCTACCTGCTTAACAAACTTGGTGCAAACTTTATTAACATAAGCCTTAGTGATCGCAGCCTTAGCCAAAGTATAGAATTTCTGGAGACACGCTTCCTGACCAGTTCCAGCAGCTTTACAAGTCTTAATCTTCTTTACACACTGAAAAAAGCCAGTTTAACATGGAAATGGGTTGTTTCTACCTTATTAGTGAGCGTTTTAGTCAGTTTAACCAATGGAGTGGCCCATTCCTCAGCCAAAGTGATAATATCATCAGGATTAAGGCAGCTGTTGACTGGAAATTTTAGATTTAGAAAAAAAAGGAAAATTTGAAGAAAAACAAAAAAAAAACAAAGGAAAAACTCACTGCTAGTGTATAAGCTCAGAGCTGTCAACGCTTTAGAGCCGGAATTGTTGATGATGCAGTTCTTAGCAACTGGAAATTGGAAATTAAAGGAAATTAGGATATCTTGGAAGGGGCTGACTAGCTGAATCGAATGGTATCAAATTCGAGCGGTTTGGTAAAAAATGAGCTGGGTTACGATAGATAGCAACCTTTTTTTTGAGGTTCTAAGGGTTTAGTCCGGTGGATTTTGAATTTTACTGTCTTAAACTGTTATTTTCGGAATCAGGAGCTCATTCCGGTTCAGAAAAGTATAAACAAGGGCAGGTTTCAAAAAATTTCGAAAAATTGTCCGAGAGGACTACAAAAATAGACCTTTTTCAAAATTTTTCAAATCTAGTCATGATTATATGATTCTGAACCGGAATAAGCTCCTGATCACAAATATAACAATTTCAGAGTGTAAAATCTAAATTTGACCAAGTTACGGTCGGAAACGTATCTAAATCATATTGAATTTCCACTGTTTCTCGGTCATTTTTGGTTCAAACTTTCTGAAACCTGGTTTTTTGGAATCAGGAGGTTAAGACGGTTCAAAAAAGTATAAACAAGGCTAGGTTTGGAAGAAGTTGAAAATCGGTCATTTTTGTAGTCCTCGTGGACAATTTTCCAAAATTTTTCAAACCTAGGCTTGTTTATACTTTTCTGAACCGGGATAAGCTCCTGATTTCAAAAAATTAGATGTGAAGTCGCGAAACTCAAAATTGATCGAATTACGGTAGAAAATGTGATTCCAGGGTGGGACCCAAAAATCCAAAATTTTTGATTTTCCAAACCTAGGCTTAATTATACTTTTCTGAACCGGAAAGACCTCCTAAATCCAAAAAAATCAATTTCAAACTTCAAATCTCGAAATTAACCGGGTTACTATAAAAAATACCTTCTTACCTGAAATCATAGCAGTCGTATTAGTAGGAGTAGCATAAAACTGTGGATCAGCACAAGCGAAAATAGTGTTTAGCTCCGAAGCAGTGTAAAACGTAACACCCAAAGTTTTGACACATTTCGTCGCCAATGCTTGACGATTATCAGTGCACAGACAGTTTTGGACGAGGAGGATTACGGTAACTATGAGGAATTTCATGATTTTCCCTTGAAATTGGTTTAGCTCACTTTATATAGAGTTTCTAATGGTTATAAAGATCCCGATCATAGCCACGCCCCTTTTTAGCGGATTACTGTATAATCCGCTGAGAATAATTGAACTTTTTTTGGAATCTTTTTAGTTTCTGATGTTGGGAATGATGAATGAAACAAATATCGGGTTCAGAGTGAGCAGAGATCTAGGCTGAGCTAAGCTAAGCTAGGCTAAGCCTGGGCTAAGCTACGCTAAGTCTGGGCTAAGCTAGGCTAAGCTAGGCTAAGCTAGGGCTAAGCTAGGCTAAGCCTGGGCTAAGCTAGGCTAAGCCTTGGCTAAGCTAGGGCTAAGCTAGGCTAAGCTAGGGCTAAGCTAGGCCAAGCAAGGCTAAGCTAGGCTTAGCTAGGCTAAGCTAGGGCTAAGCTACGCTAAGCTAGGCTAAGCCTGGGCTAAGCTAGGCTAAGCCTGGGCTAAGCTAGGCTAAGCCTGGGCTAAGCTAGGCTAAGCCTTGGCTAAGCTAGGGCTAAGCTAGGCTAAGCTAGGGCTAAGCTAGGCCAAGCAAGGCTAAGCTAGGCTTAGCTAGGCTAAGCTAGGGCTAAGCTAGGCTTAGCTAGGCTAAGCTAGGCTTAGCTAAGCTAAGCCTGGGCTAAGCTAGGCTATTTTAAGCCTAATTTAAGCTTAGCAACACTTAAAAAATCCAATTTTTCACAAAATCTTTATTTTAAAAAAACCCGAATCAACAAAAACTTTTCTCAAAAAACAATTGACTATGAAATTAACGACTTTTTCTAAAAATTGAACCCGAAATTCTCTTTTTTACAGCTATTTTTTCAGCTAAAATTGCTCAGAATAACATGAAAAATAGAACAGAAATCAATAAAAATAATCCGGAAGATTTTGGAAGTGACGAATTGCATAGGTCCCCACCGCAGCAGCAAATGTAGCCGAGATTAGGGATAGTGTCACAGGTTTCGACGATACGGTAGGTTTGACAGATTGAGGAGACGCCCGTGCCGTCACAGTAGCGGACCTGGAAGATGTTAGCTGTTTTTTTTGTTTTGGAAGTGGAAAATTTAGATTTGCGGTTTTTTTTTTGGGTTAGCTAATTTGAGAGGGGTATAACTCGGTTCCCATAAGAGCTATCAAAAAAGTGCCAACTAACAAAATATTGCTCATAACAAAGGCTACATTTTGTTAGTTGACAAATTTTTTCTAGCTCTAATGGGAACCGAGTTATACCTACACTAACACAGGTACCAAGGCGCTTGTCCATATTACTCGGTGGGTTCCAGCCAAATTTCCAGATTTCAACGATTTTCTTTCGACTTTTCTCATTGAAAAAGACTAAACCCTATCAATTCATAGTTTTACCATTATTTTCAAACTTTTTTGACATTTTCCAACATATTTTATTTATCTTTCTCTCAAGAGAGTCAAAATCATAAAATAATCCCCCACTACACTTGAGAAAATGATTGATGAGGTGACAATTTCACATCTTAGAATTCATACATCCAAAAGGAGATTTCAAGGACTTTTGAATAAAATGAGGACACACAAAAAACTGGGGAATATATAATATAACCGATAATTAGTGGGTGAGGGAGGTGTTCCGCGAAAAGTATACAAAAAAGGGTAGAAGGCAATTATCTATATATAGGGGGAGAATACCGCAAAACTGTGAAGTCAAGGGCAGGTGAAATTGTGATTCTAAGAATTTGGACCTTGGAAAGGCTGGGAGACTTGAAAAAGGCGACTAGGAACCTAAAATACCAACTATCATTTTGGTATCCGTATTAAAGTAGGTATAACTCGGTTCCTATAAGAGCTAGAAAAAAGTTGTCAACTAATGAAATGTAGCCCTTATTAAGACCAATTTTTCATTAGTTGACACTTTTTTGATAGCTCTTATAGGAACTGAGATATTGAAGTTTTAAAAATTAATCAAAAAAAATTTTTGAAAAAAAATTTTCTAAAGAGATTTTTTCAAAATTTCTATATCTCGCTTGCCTTAAGAGCTAGAAAAAAGTTGTCAACTAAAAAAATGTAGCCCTTATTATCAGCAATATTTTGTTAGTTGACACTTTTTTGATAACTCTTATGGAAACTGAGTTATAGCCCTTTAAATAATGCAAACTTAAAAAAAAACGGTTCCTTGGGCTATCTAAGGTTAAAAAATCTAATTTTCCACTTAAAGTTAGTTAAAACTCAATATTTCTCTTAGTATTATTCAAATTTTAGGAAACTTCCACGTTTTTCTACAACCCTCTATTTACCCATTCCCAACTACGCAACATCCCTCGCCCCGATTCAAAATACCCATCGAACCATGACTAATCTCCCCTCTCCTCCCAATCGAAAAGAGTGTTTTGTTGTCAAAACAGTTTCTCTTCTACAGTTTCTCTTCTACAGTGTAGAATCTACACACATTACAAATACAAAACGCAATAAAAACGTACGGTATCCAAACCAAGTGTCTGCTTAATACACGACATTGACGGACAATTGATCACTTGTAATTGCGACCCGGAGTAGCACTCGATGGCATTGGTCTCGGCGGGCATTTGGAGGAGAAGGATGAGGAGAAAAAGGAGGAATCGCGATATCATTGCTGAAAATTGGATGGAATTAGGGGAAATAGGGTGAAAAATTGGTTTAAACCAGAGAGAGTCCGAGAAGACAAAGTTTTTTTTGGTTATAGGACCTCGTAGCTTTTTAAGGAGGTATAACTTGGTTCCCATAAGAGCTAGAAAAAAGTTGTCAACTAATAAAATGTTGCTTATAATAAGAGCTATATTTTGTTAGTTGACAACTTTTTGATAGCTTTTATGGGAACCGAGTTATGAAAGTTTTAAAAAAGAGAAAAAAAAATTTTTTTAAGAAATTTTTTTTTTTCAAAATTTTATAACTTTTTTCCCATAAAAGCTATTGAAAAGTTGTCAACTAACAAAATATTGCTTTTAACATGAGCTATATTTTCTTAATTGACAACTTTTTTCTAGCTCTTAAGGGAACCAATTTACAGCCATTTCAAACCCTCCTAACAAAATACAAGAAAAAAAAATCAAGATCAAAAAGCAAAAAACAAATTCGACAAAAAAAAAACATTCCAAGTATAAAAAATAGCGTATTTTTCAACACTAGAAATTTGATTCCGTTTCATTTTTCTATTTTCACGCTCTAACTTTCTTCTCCAATGTAAACAACTACTTTGGAAAAAAAAATAGGCGGAGGAGAGGGAGCTGGGTGAGAATTTATATATATATATATAAGTTTTTGAAGAAACAGCTGCTCTTTTGAACTGGATTTTAGAAAAAAAAAGTGAGTCGTGGGAGAATTTTAGTGGGAGTTTAAAGAAAAATTTCTAAAAATAAAGATTTTAGGTGGATTTTTAGGTCAAAAGCACGAAAAATAGGCTTAAAAAATAGTTGGAGGTGTTTGAACTAGTATAACTCGATTCCTAGAAGAGCTAGGAAAAAAGTGTCAACTAATGGAATATTGCTCATAATAGAAGCTACATTTTTTTAGTTAACAACTTTTTTCTAGCTTTTATAGTAACCAAGATACAGGAGTTTTGAAAAAAAAATCAAAAAAATCATTTTTTCAAAAAAAAATTGTCGGGTTTTTTTTTCAAAATTTTCTATCTCGATTACTGTAAGAGCTATCAAAAAGTTGTTAACTAATGAAATATTGCTCATAATAGAAGCTACATTTTTTTAGTTAACAACTTTTTTCTAGCTTTTATGGGAACCGAGTTATACCGCTTTAAAAAGAGCATACCAAAAAAATGACTTAAACCCCATGAAACTTTCAATCCAAATCCCAAATTCTTATCCTTAACCAAAAAAGAATAAAAATAGTTCAAGTTGCTTTTCTCCAACAAGCTCCGCCCCTTTTCCTTTCAAAAGCCATCCCTTTCCTTCCCGAGAAAAAGAAGAGACACATCCAGAATAGAATACTTAAGTAGGGGGGAGACACACATAAAAGTTGAAGAACTTTTCAAGAAACAGGATCCACCAAAGAGAGAAAACACTTCAGAATTTTCATTGGAATTGCGAAAGGGAGGGCTTCCACATCATCATCATCAAAAAGTCATATAATGGTAAGGGGGAGTACTATATAGTAGGTGGTGGTTAGGTGTGTGAATTATTTAGGAGGGGGGGGGGAAACTTTTAGGGACAAATTGGATTGAGGAAAGGGGGAGGGGAAGGTTTTTTGGATGGAGAAAGGGTGTTTAGCTAAGCTTAGCTAGCTAGGAAGCTGCTTAGCTAGCCTAAACAAGGCTGAAGGCTATGAGGTTGCTTAGCTTAGTTTAGCTAGCTAAGGCGCTGCTTAGCTTAGCTAAGATAGCTAGGGCGCAACTTGGGAAGCTAAAGGGCTGTTTAGCCTAGCTATCTTCCCCCAACTAAAAAAAGGGGCGTGACTTCTGAAAAGCTAGCGAAAAAGAAAAATTGCTCATCATTCGAATTGAAAAAACAGGAAACAAGTCGGTTAGAGCCCCGATGTTGTTTCCGGAAACCCTCCGGATCTGGGGTTAGGGGGGCATTAGGAAAATGAAATAGGGAGGGTGGGGATAAATCCACACAGCTCTCTCTCCCTTCTAAATGAAAGAAATAATAGGACAGATGCTTATCTTGTTATGACACCTCAAGGAATTAGGGGGGAGGCTAAAGGGGAGGGCTCAGTCTAGCATAGCCTAAACTATGTTAAAGGCTTGTTTAGCTAGGTTGAACGCTGCTAAACTAGCTTAAATGATGGTAAAGGCTTGAAGCTGCTTAGCTACGCAGCTTCGCTTAGCTTCAAGGCTCCTTAGCTAGCCTTAACTATACTAAAGGCTTGAAGCTGCTTAGCTTAGCTTCTATCCTAGCCCTACGCAACTTCCCCATCCTCTCCGCATCAAAAAGTAGTTCTTCTCGAGAAAGAAGTGAAAAGAACGGAAGTAGGACGAAAATTGGTGGACAATAGGATGACAGATTGAGGGAGGGATGAGGGAAGAGCAAAAAGAAGGAGGAGGACACCTCCTCATTCAATGAGTGTACAGATGGTTGAATAGAGAGAGTACAATGGAATTTTGGGTGAGGGAAAGGAAGGGTAGGGGGTTTCCAAGTTGCTTAGCTTCCCTTGAAGCTGCTTAGTCTATCCTTGACGCTGCTTCGCTAGCTTGAAGCTGCTTAGCCTATTCTAAACGCTGCTTAGCTCAGTCTCTACGCTGCTTAGCTTTGCTTAACGCTGCTTAGTTTCCCTTAAAGCTGCTTAGCTTAGCCTGCCCTTCCCCTACCTTGACCAACCAAAATGAAGCAATAGTCATTTGTCGTCTCCTCCTCCACGTCAAAGTTGAGACACATCAACACAAAGGGGTGTAATTGCAAGGTCTCTCATTAATAACGAATTCCTTTCTGAGGTAACCGTTTTTGGAATAAAGATTCGAAAAAAATAGATGAAATAGGATGGGATAAGGGTAAAGAGGAGAAAAGAGTCCAGAAAAGGCATAAAAAAAGAGAAAAATAGTCTAGAACGCTTATCTAAGCCCAAAAAGCCCGAAAATTCAGTATAAATTTAGAAAAATGACCTAGAACCCTTTTTTAGGTCCTAAACCTTAAGTATGCCAACTATAGGTTAAAATTAACCGAAAAATCCAGATAAAATAGTCTAAGCAATAAATTTAGACCTAAAAAACCAAAAAAGACCAAAAATTATGGTCTAGGAACGTTCGAATACCTCTCAAAGTGAGAAAAACTGTCCAGATGCAATATTTAGGTTCAAAAACCAAAAAAATCCAGAAAAAATGGTCCAGGACAAATAGCTAAGCCCAAATGTTCAGATAACTGTGAAAAAATGGAACTAGATACCCTATCTAGTTCGAAAATTCAAAAAAAAATTGGGAAAATGGTCTAGGTACCTGTTCTAGGTCCTAAAAATTAAAAAATTCCGGAAAAAATTATCCAGGCATCTTATCTAGGTTGAAAATACCCAAAAAATCCAGAAAAAGTGTTCTAGGACTCTTTTCTAGATCTAAAAACCCCCAAAACCCTCAAAAAACTGATCAGAATAACTAATCTAGGTAAAAAAAACCCAAAAAATAGTAAAAAATGGTCTAGGTGAAGTATATAGGTCAAAAACCCCCTAAAAATTGGAAAAAATGATTTGGGATATTTTTCTAAGCTCAAATATCTTAAAAACTGAAAAAAAGCTAGTCTAGGCACCTTATCTAGGTCAAAAACCCCCTAAAAATGAGAAAAATGAACTTGACCCCCCTAACCAGTATCAAAACGATACAAATAACCTACCTACCACTTACCAAGGAACTATATACCAATTCAAAAGGAAAACGAAGAGGTAAAACCCAAAACTCGTCTCATAAATAACCCTTTCCCTCCTTCGTCCCTCCCTTCCCTCCGATTAATCCGCCCATGTACCGGAAACAGTCCCCCCTCCTACCAGCCGAAAGAGAGGGTCTTGTATATGTTCAAAGGGTTGAAGGGAATAGTCGACCTTCCGAAATACACAAATGTTATTGTTAGGGGTGGTAATTTGAGACATCCTTAGGTGTAGTTGTGGGGGGTCCCTTAGGCAATTATGAATCGAGCGTCTAATCCTATAAGTCATTGTCGATTCCCTTAAATTGGACAGGTGTATGAGAGGGGGGAAGGGGAAGGAAATTGGGTCGAGAGAGCATATGTTTTCTAAATTGATTCCCCGAGATTTTTGACCTAGATGCGATTTTCTAAAATGGCAAGGGGTTTAGGCCTTTTTTCATTTCTAAATCGGGTTTTTAAGGGGAAAATGGTCCTAGAAGTTTGAAAAAAGGTATAGAATGGGTTTTATAGCTTAAAAATGGTTCTGGAACTTGAAAACGACAAGTAAATAAAAATTTGTTTTTTTTAACCGACGGTTAAAATTTGTTTTTTTAAACCGACGGTTTTTAACGACGATTTTTAGAATCAGGGCAAAAAAGTTTTTTGTAAAATTAGAAACATTTTGAAAAGGCAACCATCTGGAACGGGTTAATAATGACCTCGAAATGGGGAGAGGCTAAGCAGAGTTTAGGCTAGTTTAGGTTAGTTTAGGCTAGTTTAGGCTAGTTTAGGCTAGTTTAGGCTAGTTTAGGCTAGTTTAGGCTGCTTTAGGCTAGTTTAGGCTAGTTTAGGCTAGTTTAGGCTAGTTTAGGCTAGTTTAAGCTAGTTTAGGCTAGTTTAGGCTAGTTTAGGCTAGTTTAGGCTAGTTTAGGCTAGTTTAGGCTAGTTTAGGCTAGTTTAGGCTAGTTTAGGCTAGTTTAGGCTAGTTTAGGCTAGTTTAGGCTAGTTTAGGCTAGCCTCGGCTAGTTAAGGCTAGTTTAGGCTAGTTTAGGCTAGTTTAGGCTAGTTTAGGCTAGTTTAGGCTAGTTTAGGCTAGTTTAGGCTAGTTTAGGCTAGTTTAAGCTAGTTTAGGCTAGCCTCGGCTAGTTAAGGCTAGCTGAGTTTAGGCTATCTGAGTTTAGGCTAACTAAGCAGCGCCTAAACAATCCGTACATACCTATAGCCGATAGAAAATGAAAAGTGAGTGTGTCGGTGACTAAAGTGGTAATAGTCAACCGCTTTCCGAAAATAACCAGTTTTCTTGGTTATTACCGCCGATGACTAGATATATGTAATAAATTCTATTTTATTTATGAAAAAAAAAAGAAAATCCGCTTAAGAGACCGTTTGTTCATAGCTAAGCCTATTTTGGAACTGCCCCCACTGTGCCGTAAGCTTGCCGATGATAGATTAGTCATTAGCACGTCATACTGTGCCGTAAGCTTGCCATAGCGTGCCATAACCGTGCCATAACCGTGCCTCACACATCCGGTTGCTCATAATATTTGTTTTCCCCCTCATATGATCTTATGAATAGGCGAGAAAATAAACAATCGCATTTTTATCATTAGCAAATAATATCAAGCTTATTTTCCAATATTTTTTGTTCTCTTCCTATGCCAAAATGATTTTTCTCCTTATTTTTCTGATAGCCGGATCCCAAGGCTGGGGTGATAATTGTAAGTCTCTAAGCATGCCCTTCTAATAGAGGATTTCAGGGAATTGGGGACCACAGCAACCGGCACAAGTGCCCAATAATAATCTAGCGATTGGGTATCCAACGGCCTATGGGTTGTATGCTGGAAGAGGGAATGGAGGATATCATGGAGGTGGTGGACCGGTAAGCTAGCCTAAACTAGCCTAAACTAGCCTAAACTAGCCTAAACTAGCCTAAGCTAGCCTAAACTAGCCTAAACTAGCCTGAACTAGCCTAAACTAGCCTAAACTAGCCTAAACTAGCCTAAGCTAGCCAAAGCTAGCCTAAACTAGCATAAACTAGCCAAAGCTAGCCAAAGCTAGCCTAAACTAGCCTAAACTAGCCTAAACTAGCCTAAACTAGCCTAAACTAGCCTAAGCTAGCCTAAACTAGCCTGAACTAGCCTAAACTAGCCTTAACTAGCCTAAACTAGCCTAAACTAGCTTAAACTAGCTTAAACTAGCCTAAACTAGCCTAAACTAGCCTAAACTAGCCTAAACTATCCTAAACTAGCCGAAACTAGCCTAAACTAGCCTAAACTAGCCTAAAATAGCATAAACTAGCTTAAACTAGCCTAAACTATCCTAAACTAGCCTAAGCTAACCTAAAATAGCCTAAACTAGCCTAAACTATTCCAGCCCAACGCCGGCGCGGGCTTCGGAAGCCCACTCCGCTGTCTGAACGGTGGCGCCCACATTGGTCAGTGTCGTCTGGATCAAGACTCGATTTGTATAGCTCTTGGTGGCACCTGCACCCATGGTGCCTGCTGTACGACCCCTTTTGTTAGTATGCTGGGTGTAGTCACTAGTACAGAAGCTCCAGGAGAGATTGAAGGGGAGACGATGAGAAAGACGAAGAAAAAGAAGAAGGTGACGACTACGGAAGCTCCTGGGGATGAGGATACTGTAGGATTTTAGAAATTGAAAAAACCTTTTTTTTTTTGAAAAATTAAAAAAAAAAATTCCAGATGACGTCATCAGAGCTAGAAGAGTGGAATCGACTAGTGGAACGTTCTCGAATGACTACAGAGCCCCCGATAGAGGATCTAGCTACAGTAACCCCGTACATAGAGGAAAATGAAGATAGAAAATGCTCATCAGGCCTGAGAAGTGTCGGTCCGTGTTCCGAAGATTCCGATTGTCCAACTCTTCATCAATGTGAAAAAGAACAATGTTGTTACTTGCTTTTATAAGAATTTTCAAGAAAAAAAAATTTATTTTTATTAATTTAACATTTTTTCTTCCTCCACACACAAAAAAAAATCAATATTTATCTGGAAAAGTCTGGATTGGATAAGCTGGACGTGGGCGCTTTGAATCGGCGCTTGCCGTATGCACAAATAGTTTTTCCAATGGCACTTTTTGCTCGGGCTCCTTGAGTACCTCTACTGGCAGCTTTTCCGGCTCACAGATCTGGAAGGAAGAGTTTTCAGAGGAAATGGAGGTCAGATTCGGGTTCCCCGTGGCAAATTACCCCTGGGTACCAATTTTGGGGATCCTAGCTGAAAGTGTCGTAAGATGGGGTGTTTGGTACGCAACGGTGATTGCGGACAATACCCAAAATTTTACGACACTTTGAGCTAGGAAGCTGAAAAATGGTACACCGGGGTTATTTCACATGGGGAATCCAAATCTGATGTCAGAATTTAGGAAAAATGATTTTCAAGTACCGAATCTAATTTCGCTAATTCAAAATCAAAATTTCTGAATTCTGATTCCAGATTCGGATTCCTTATGCTAAGTTACCCCTGGGTACTAATTTTCAGGGCCCTAGCTCAAAATGTCGTAAGATATTGGGTATTGTCCGCAATCAGCGAAAAGTGTCTGCGTACCAAACACCATATCTTACGACATTTTGTGCTAGGCTTCTGAAAATTGGTACACCGGGATTATTTTACACGGGGAATCCAAATCTGAAGTCAGAATTTTGAAAAAATGATTTTAAAGTACCAAATCTCATTTCACTATTTCAAAATCAAAAATTTTGAATTCTGATTCCAGATTCGGATTCCTCATGCTAAGTTACCCCTCTACACCATTTTTCAGCCCTCTAGCGCAAAATGTCGTAATCTATGGTGTTTGGTACGCAATCACTTTTCCGTGGTTGCGGACAATACCCAAGATCTTACGACATTTTGAGCTAAGAAGCTAAAAATTGGTACACTGGGGTAATTTAGCATGAGGAATCCGAATCTGGAGCCGGAAGTCAAAATTTTTGAGTTTTAACCACTCTACCATCTAAATCCTACCGTACCTTAACCGGCTGAGTAATTCCCGGAGCGACAGGTGCAGCTAACTGACTCATTTGAATTTTTCGTTGAAATCGACGATATTTGCACCTGTTAATATATAGAAAATTAATCAAAAATAACTTGAGCCAGCTGAAAATCCCCCTAGGATTACGGTAACTTACCCACACATGATTGTGTCACGATAGGAGGGAAGGATGATGAAGGTGAAGAGGAGTACTGTAGGTCCAAAGAAGAAATTCCAGGTGCGGGTGGCCATTTCGTTGCTCAGAATAGCGTAGTCGTTGGACATGTCGAGAAAGAAAGCCAGCGAGACGAAGCAGTCTAGGAACATTTTTTTTATAGAATTTTGACTTCAGATTCGGATTCCTCATGCTAAAATACCCCTGTGTACCAATTTTCAGAGCCCTAGCTCAAAGTGTCGTAAGATGTGGTGTTTCGTCCGCAAACACTTTTTGGTGATTGCGGACAATACCCAAGATCTTACGACACTTTGAGCTAACGAGCTGTAAATTGGTGTACCGGGGTAATTTGACATGAGGAATCCGAATCTGAAGTCAGAATTTAGAAATTTTGAGTTTAAAGTACTCATTCGAGCTTCACTAGTTCAAAATCAGATTTTTGAAATTCTGACTTCAGATTTGGATTCCTCGTGGCTAATTACCCCGGTGTAGGAATTTTTAGCTCTCTAGCTCAAAGTGTCGTAAGATCTTCGGTATTGTCCGCAATCACCGAAAAGTGTTTGCGGACCAAACACCATATTTTACGACACTTTGAGCTAACGAGCTGAAATTTCGCGCTCGGGGGTACTTTGGCATGGGGAATCCGAATCTGAACTCAGAAACTCACAAAAACAGGGATAGATCGAGATTGGCGCAAAAATAGAGTACAACATTGCCCAACCAAGACGACTTCTCGCATCATAAATCACCGGATCCAACATATCCATAGCGATTTGTTGCTTAGCACAACAAGCAAACGTCATACAACCCATTCCGATGAAAATGAACATGAAAAGGAGGGAAATGATGATTAGGGCGAGGATAGCGACGAGGGATGGAGCAGCGTAGGTTGGTTTGTAGAACATGTTGAAAACGGCGGATAGGGGGAAGGAGATGATGAGGATGAGGAGGAATGGGATCCTGGAATGGAGTATAACTCGGTTAGGATTGGAGATACAAGGATATGGTGAACTAATGAATTGTAGCTCTTGTCATGGGAAATAATTTGTTAGTTAAAAGTTTTTTGATAGCTCTTATGGGTTTCGAGATATAGGACTTTGAAAAAACTACTAAAATTGAAAAAGTCAAAAAAGCCGATTTCAGTGGTTTTTTGGAACTTTCATATCTCAGCTGGTTTGAGAGCTATCAAAAAACTGTCAACTAACAAAATGTAGCCCTTATAACGAGCAATATTTTGTTAGTTACAAGTTTTTTGATAGCTCTTATGGGTTTCGAGATATAGCAATTCTAAAAAAGTCACCAAAAAAATCATATTTCAAAAAAATTTTTTTTTGCACTTTGTTCAAACTCCTAGATCTCGGCTACCTTACAGCTATCAAAAAACTGTCAACTAACAAAACATAGCTCTTATCATCAGCAATATATCACTAGTTTACAATTTTTCTCTAGCTCCCCTCCTAACCAAGTTATAGCAATTTAAAGTGGCTTACCAAGTACAAAACCCGTAATTCTGCTTTCTAGACGTCCCCATTCTCATGGCCATAAACAACAAAAATGGTAATCCCATTACCAACGTCATCTGTGCCGTTGTCACACTAGTAGCATATGCCATATCAATCAACCATGATTTTTCAATGTCTCTGGGGAAAAGAAGGTCCCAAACGTAGGTAGCAATCTTCATAACAGTGGAAATGGATAAGGGAACTGCTACAGAAGACATATAAGCCTCAGTGAAATCCCTTTGAATCCAAATGTTACAAAACCAGAGAGCCCCTAATAAAAGGACTTCGATGAGATGAAAAAAGCATCCGAAGAAAGTCCGGTAGAGCACGTTTTCAACGTAATAGAATATGGGATAGTCACATTCGATGGTCACTAGTCGTCCCCTGGACACGTTATAACAAAAGGAGGCATTGTAGGAATTACCCGGGCTTAGCAGACCATCCAGCATCGCTGTGAGCCTAGGAAGTGAAGCTAAGCTAAAAAAAATGGGGAGAAGTGGACACGAGATCTCTATGGAAACTACCGTAATCCTTTAGAATCACCTGGCTTAATAGCAGCTGAAAATTTCATATTTTGTTGCTGATCACGTAAATGAGAAAACATTGAAAAATTGAAGAAAGCAGGTGGAATTTAAAGGATTACTGTAGTTTTTATAGCCTAGTTTAGGCTAGTTTAGGCTAGTTTGGGCTAGTTTAGGCTAGTTTAGGCTAGTTTAAACTAGTTTAGGCTAGTTTAGGCTAGTTTAGGCTAGTTTAAACTAGTTTAGGCTAGTTTAGGCTAGCTTAGGTTAGTTTAGGCAAGCTTAGGCACGTTTAGGCTAGTTTAGGCTAGTTTAGGCTAGTTTAGGCTAGTTTAGACTACAGGGTGGCTCATAAGTATTGAGACTTTTTGCTTTTGAGTATATCAGTTTTCAATGACTAGAAACATGGAAATTCCTCATACTCTTCGCTGTTTTTTGAAGATTTAGGTAGTACAGAAATATTCAATAACACTAAACTTTATGATTTTTCATCAACTCGGAGTTATACAAGCTCCAAACTGCAAGAATTTCCTGATACCATTTTTGGTGCGCCGGAGGTTTGTTGCCTCGTGAACATACGATAATACTTTTTGATTGACACATTTTAAAATCGGTATATCTATCAATTATGTTTGTCAACTGGTCCCTTAAGATGTTCCAAGCGTCACTTGGCAATTTTTATTATCGGCCTTGGTGTGGGTATTTCTGATGTCAAAAAGACCGGATTTGTCGATATTCATGTGCGTAGTGGAAAATTCGGCAGAAATCGCAACCTCCATTACTTTTTTAGGTTCTTGGGCGTTTAAGAACTGTTTCTAATAACATTTCCACCTGTGTGGAATCATGACCTTGCCTCACGGATCAAATATCACTAAAAGTCGGTTTCGCGTAAATTTGGGTGGATGTGGAGTCAGGAAGAGGAGACAAAATTGTGAACCGAAAAAAAATCCTATGACATTGACGCTTATAATTCTTTAAGATAAAGGTACTGACTGCCTCCAATTTAAATTTCAAGTCATAGTAAAAATTTCTGCTCAAGTTACGATACTAAGTTGGCGTTTACTACCCCCGGCGCACCGAAGAATTTTTCAGAGCACGTCTAGGGACGTGGAACAAAGTGGAAAAATCAAACATCAAACTATTTCGTGCAAACCTGTTCTATAAGTGCCTGGGTAATCGAAAATAAGTCTGGTTAGATTCTGGTAATTCCCTGCTTTGAAATATTTCAATAAACAAAAGTCTCAATACTTATGAGCCACCCTGTAGTTTAGGATAGTTTAAGCTAGTTTAGGCTAGTTTAGGCTAGATTAGGCTAGATTAGGCTAGTTTAGGCTAGTTTAGGCTAGTTTAGGCTAGTTTAGGCTAGTTTAGGCTAGTTTAGGCTAGCGCTGCCTAACCCATCGTGCTCCCCAAAATCACTCATCATGCCACCTTCTCACCTGTTGGTAAACCACTAAAAAAAGCTCATAAATCCCCCCAATGAGAGGTGATTATCTTCTCCTTCTCCTCTTTTCTCTCTCTCTCTCTCTCTCTCTCTCTCTCTCTCTCAGCTTTCTTCTTCCTCATTCTTTTCTCGTTACTGAAAATTCCTTTATTTTTTCTTTAGCTTTTCCTTCTTCTCCCACCGAAAAAACCTATACCCTCCGGCAATTTTTTTCTCTTCTGAAGACCCCAATTGGCTTGTTAAATCTTCCGTAGAAGGGGTAGGAGGAGGGGAAAAAGTAAAATCCGTTTTTTTTTTTGGGAGGAAGAAAATGTAATCCAATTTTCGATTGGACTTGGATGTCTTGTGTTTTTGGCCATGGGCCAGACTACCTTTTTTTTCTTAAAACGATGCTTTTTTTGGGGGAGGTTTTGGATCTTGTTTTAGGATTGTTGGGTTAAGCCGGGATTTAAGCCAGGCTACAGTTAAAACTGGAATTTTTTCAATAAAATTTCAGGAAAAAACAAAAAAAAATTTTTTTTTTGAAATTTTTTTGAAAAATTTTTTTTAGGTAAGCCTAAGTCATTTTCAGCTTTTCCTACACTAATTTGAGTCATTTTCAGCATATTTTCAGTCTAAATTATTAAATCAGGTTTTCGGGATTCTAGTCAACTTTTGGATATTTTTAGGCTTGTCTAAGCCTAATTTAAGCTTTTTTAGGCCTATTTCTAACATATTTTAAGTCTAATTTAAGCCTAATTCAGGCCTATTCTAAGTCTTTTTTAAGCTTATTTCAAGTCTATTTCGGCCTATTTTAAGCCTATTTTAAGCCTATTTTAAGCCCATTTCAGCCTATTTTGAGCCTAATCTAAGCCTATTTTAGCTTAATTTAAACCTATTTTAAGCCTATTCAAGCCTAATTTAAGCCTTTTGTTAGGACTATAAAAGCCTATTTCAAGCCTATTTCGTGCCTATTTTAAGCTTATTTTAGCCTATTTGAAGCCTAATTCAGGCCTAATTTAAGCCTAAGTTAGCCTAATTTAAGCCTATTCTAAGCCTATTTCAGCTTATTTTCAGCTTAAAAAAGCCAAAATCAAGCCTATTTTAAGCCACTTTAGGCCTATTCAAAGCCCAAATTAGGCCTAATTTAAGCCTATTTTAAGCCTATTTTAAGCATACTTTAAACCTATTTTAAGAATATTTTAAGAATATTTTAAGCCTAATTTCAGCATTTTTAGGCCTATTTTAAGCCTATTTTAAGCCTATTTTAGCCTATTTTTAGCCTATTTCAGACTAATTCAGGCTTTTTAGACCTAATTTAAGTCTATTCTAAGCCTATTAAAAGCCTAGACTTCCTAAAGCCATTCCCAAAATCAGCTGTGACCCATATCTACGTCGGAATACCCAAAAAGGGACATGTTGTCTCTTGTCAAGAAAAATTGGAAGCTCCTCTTATCCACCATTAATAAATAATCAACAAACTCCATGCTCCTCTCTCATCGTCTTTCTCATTTCCCTTTTTCTCATAAGCCGTTCCAAATGTGCTGTATTCGACTGTTTCAGACATCTGGCACAATTCTAGCTCAGTTGAACGAGTATCGTGAGACATTGTATATTATCTTTGGAATCACTTGCCTCGTTTCATGGCTTTGTTTCAATTTATGGGCGTTACGGTGAGTTCAAGGGGGTATAACTCGGTTAGGAGGGGAGATAGGGAAAAGTTGTTAACTGATGAAATGTAGAGCTTGTTATGAACAATATTTTGTTAGTTGACAATTTTTTGATAACTCTTAAGGGAACCGAGATATAAGAATTTGAAAAATTCAAAAAAAAAATTTTTTTTGAAATTTAATTTTTTCAAACTCTCATATCTCGGCTCCCATGAGAGCTATCACAAAACTGTTAACTAATGAAATATTGCCCATAATTAGGCCTATATTTTGTTAGTTAACAACTTTTCCCTAGCTCCTACCCTAACCAAGTTATACCAATTTAAATAAAGCTTCCAGTGAATTCTTCTGCCCCACAATATTTTCTTCTGCCAATTCCACTACTACACATCGTCATCCGGAAGATCGCTTAACGCGAGTCAAAATGCAATACATATCCAGGTAAGCTTACTTTAAGCCTGTTTTGAGCTAAAGTTCTTAGCTATGAAGCTTTTAGTGCCACTTTTTGATAGCTGGTGGGATATGGTTTTTGAAACTGGTATAACTCAGCTATCGTTAGAGATATCAAAAAGTGGTTAACTGATGAAATGTTAAGCATAAAAAGTTCTACATTTTGTTAGTTGACAACTTTTTTCTATCTCTGATAGCAACTGAGATATGACAATTTTAAAAAATCACTTTTTTTCAACTTTGTCAATTTTCTCAATTTCGATGATTTCTAAAAACTCCTATATCTCGGTTCCCATTAAAGCTATCAAAAAACTTCCAACTAACAAAATTTTCCTCTCAACAAGACCTACATTTCCCTAATTGACCATTTCTCTCTATCTCCTAAACCAACAAAGTTACACCCTTATTCCAGTGGCCGCCTTCTAACCAACCTCCAGTCGACCTCCTCTCATCGTCGAGCTTCTCTAGACCCTCAAAATTTGGAAGTGTTTGTGGTGTAATGTAATAGATAGATTAATTAACAAATAAATCCTTTTTTTTCAATTTTTTTCAACAAAAAAAAAGAAATTAGTCGGATCGTCGCCAGAAGAGTTGAGTCGGCGCCTGGTAGAACGGTTGAAGATAGGTTTTGCGTTGGTAGAATGCAGATGGACCGTTTGATGGGAAATTTCTGGAAATAGCAGATTCTAGACCTATTTTAGGCTAGTTTAGGCTAGTTTAGGCAAGTTTAGGCTAGCTTAGGCTAGTTTAGGATAGTTTAGGATAGTTTAGGCTAGCTTAGGCTAGTTTAGGATAGTTTAAGATAGTTTAGGATAGTTTAGGCTAGTCTAAACTAGTTTAGGCTAGTTTAAGCTAGTTTAGGCTAGTTTAAACTAGTTTAGGCTAGTTTAAACTAGTTTAGGCTAGTTTAAACTAGTTTAGGCTAGTTTAAGCTAGTTTATGCAAGCTTAGGTTGGTTTAGGTTAGCTAGGCTAGTTTAGGCTAGTTTAGGCTAGTTTAGGCTAATTTAGGCTAGTTTAGGCTAGTTTAAACTAGTTTAGGCTAGTTAAGGCTAGTTAAGGCTAGTTTAGACTAGTTTAGGCTAGTTTAAACTAGTTTAGGCTAGTTTAAGCTAGTTTAGGCTAATTTAGGCTAGTTTAGGATAGTTTAGGATAGTTTAGGCTAGTCTAAACTAGTTTAGGCTAGTTTAAGCTAGTTTAGGCTAGTTTAAGCTAGTTTAGGCTAGTTTAAGCTAGTTTATGCAAGCTTAGGTTGGTTTAGGTTAGTTAGGCTAGTTTAGGCTAGTTTAGGCTAGTTTAGGCTAGTTTAGGCTAATTTAGGCTAGTTTAGGCTAGTTTAGGATAGTTTAGGCTAGTTTAGGCTAGTTTAGGCTAGTTTAGGCTAGTTTAAGCTAGTTTAGGCCTAATCCAAGCCCAGACTCACTTCGGCTCATCCATCATATCAAAAACGCGTTGTCCTTGACCAATCACGAATAGAGCCAACAAAACGACAATGAGCAATTTGAACATGATGACGTGGGGGCGATTTTTGAGGATTTCAAAAGGAAAAATGGCTTTGGATGAAAGCTGTCGAAAATGGGAACAATGGAGGTGAAAAGGGACGGAAAACTAAGAAAAAAGTGGGCGTGGCTTATTTTCTTTTGTTAGTAGGTGTGTGTGGGGGGCTCAATTTGGTTGATGAATTCCGGAAAAGTGGTTTTGGTTCAATGGATATAATAAAAAACAAGGGAAGGAGCCAAAAATCAGCTCTTGGCACGGATTCGGCACACTTTTTTTCAAAAGAAAAATCATTTATTTACAAAAATATTCAAAAAAGTTCCAAAATCCAATCCATCACATCAGTAAGACACGAGGAGGCCTCGGTGATTTCGTTGTGCATGTTTAGCATCGCGTGGAACCCGTTTTTGAGATTTATTAGCTTAGTTGGGACTCCAGCGTTCTGGAATGAGAGATTTAGCCTTTATTTTAATAAAAAATGATAAATTTTGACGAGATCTAGACATGGAAAACACTTAGAAAGCTACTGATTAAGGTTGAACAAAGTTATAGAGCTTTGAAAAAGTCAAGGTTAGAAAAACACCTATAACTCTGTCTAAACTAAACCAATAGCTTCCAAAATAAGTTCATTGTGTAGATCTCGTCGAGAGCTATCATTTTCACTCCTTGATCGTCAAAAAAGCTCAATTTTAAAGGGAGTTATAGTCCGGCCCGTTTTAAGGCCCCCGTGCCACTCCCTAAAGGCTACTAAGGTTCCGTAGGCATGGCGCAGTGGCTAACAGCTTTTTTCAATAATATTTTACCCACTGGTTCGACTTTTTTTGACAATTTTTCTCTTTTTTTTTCAATTTTCCTACCTTAAGCCTATCCGCATAAATCATCCCCTCATCCCGCAACGTATCATATTCACAAGTGACTATCAAACTCCTTGGTAATCCTTCTAAATTCTGTCTCATCAACGGCGAAAAATCCGGATTGAAAATAATCGGGTCCAGAAGGTCTTGAGCTTCTTTGCTTTCGATAATATCCCATCTATCAGGCACTTTCGATAGATTATAGAGATGGGTTTCTTCAATGATCGAGCGATGAGCCAGGACCTGAAAATATAGCTTTGAAATTGGTCTGAAAAGCATTGAAATAGACCTAAAAGCCCTGAAATAAGCCCAAAAAACCCTAAAATAGACCTAAAAAGCCTTAAAATAGGCCTAAAAGTCCTTAGATAGGCCTAACAGGCCTTAAAATAGCCCCTAAAAGCTTAAACTAGCCTAAACTAGCTTAAACTAGCCTAAACTAGTCTAAACTAGTCTAAACTAGCCTAAACTAGCCTAAACTAGCCAAAACTAGCCTAAACTAGCCTAAACTAGTCTAAACTAGCCTAAACTAGCCTAAACTAGCCTAAACTAGCCTAAAAACCTTAACCTACCTCATCAACCACATTTCTATGCTCCGGCTTAATATGACCATTTGTAATGACACTTGGGACCAGCCGCTTCGCCTGCTCAATAGGAATTCCCGCATATAACATATAGTAGAAGGCCACGGATCGAGGATCTGCAATTTTTTGGCTTAAACTAGGCTTGAACTAGCCTAAAATAGGCCTAAAATGGCCTAATAGGCTTAAGCTAGTTAGGCTAGGCTTAAGCAACTTACCCACAAACGCAAATCCATCGAGACGCTTATGAAAATATCTATAAGACACCATTTGTAGATCCACTAACTGTAGCAAGGGGTACAGTAGGACCTGGGCGGCTAACCTTGGCTCCGCCCCTTTTTCCAGACGCCTTTGGGCGATTACGGTAGCTAGATTACCGCCGGCGGAGTCACCGATGATGACGACTTTGTTAGGATCGATTCCGAATTCGGAGGGGCCGTTTTGGAAGAGATAGTCGACAGCTTTTTCGCAATCAAGGAGATTATTAGGGAAGATGGTCTCGGGGGATAAGCGATAGTCGATGGAGACTACGAAAGTGTTCATTCTGGAATTTAGATGGGTTTAGGCTATTCTAGAGAAAACTGCATTTTTCAAATAGGTTTAACTCGGTTCTCATTATAGTTAGAAAAAAGTTGTCAACTAACGAAATATTGCTCATGATAAGGGCTATATTTTGTTAGTTGACAACTTTTTTCTAGCTCCCCTCCTAACCGAGTTATAGCGTTTTGAAAAAATTACTTAAAAAAAATTTTTTTTTTTGCATTTTTTAAAACTCTTATATCTCGGCTCCCATAACAGCTATCAAAAAACTGTCAACTAACAAAATGGTGGTCCTGATAAGGGCTACATTTTCTTAGTTGACAACTTTTTTCTTGCTCCCACCATAACCGAGTTATAGCATTTTGAAAAAATCACTGAAAAAAAAAATTTTTTCAAAAAAAATTTTTTTTTTGCATTTTTTAAAACTCTTATATCTCGGCTCCCATAACAGCTATCAAAAAACTGTCAACTAACAAAATATTGCTCATAACAAGGGCTACATTTCATTAGTTGACACTTTTCCCCCATCTCTAACGGCAACCAAGAAAAACTCACTCCTTCGCCATCCTCTTCGTCAGCCCACTATACATCTCAACACTTCCAATCGCAAATCCCCCTCCATGAATAAAAATCACAGCTCCCCCAGTTGCATTTTTTTCCATTTGTGGCTCATAGGTTCTCACATGAACTCCATTCCACGTAGCATCCTTCACAAGTACAGTATTCCCATCAAATATGCTATAAGGGCCCATAATCTTGGCTAGGGAGTTTAGGGATAGTCTAGTCCACCAAATTTGATTTTCCGGAGTTGAGAAGAGATATCGGGCCTGAAAACTGGTTTTAGGTTGGTCTAGAGGGCCTAGAAAGGCCTAAAAGGGCCTAAACTAGCCTAAACTAGCCTATACTAGCCTAAACTAGCCTAAACTAGCCTAAACTAGCCTAAACTAACCTAAACTAGCTTGAACTAGCCTAAACTAGCCTAAACTGGCCTAAACTTGCCTAAACTAGCCTAAACTAGCCTAAACTAGCCTAAACTAGCCTAAACTAGCCTAAACTAGCTTAAACTAGGCCTGAAGCCGACTCACCGGATAAAAATAAACGAGCCTTATCACCGGCTCAAAAAGATGCAAAATAAGCCGATCCACTCCGGATTTCTCACAAAATCCGGGTGGAAGAGGCTTGTGAAGTACCAAAAGAAGCGATAAAGTGAGAATAAACGTGGCGAAGATCACTCTACCAGGCGTTGATAACGGTTTTGTCATGGCTGCAATTTTTTTGGATTTTTTTTTATTAATTTTGGAAATTGGTATATCTCGGTTAGGAGTGGAGCTATCGAAAAGTTGTCAACTAATGGATTGTAGCTTTTATTATGAGCAATATTTCATTAGTTGACACTTTTTTGATAGCTCTCATGGTAGCCGAGTTATACCTATTTGAAAAATGCGGTGAAAAAAAATCTTGAAAAAAATTTTTTTTTTTTTTGAAATAAAAATTCCAATAAATTTCGAAAATGATGAGAAAGAGTTGAGTAGAACAATCTAGACTAGAGTACACGTGTGTACATATAAACAGTTGATAAGAAATGCTACTGATAACTGAAATATATAGGGGGTGTGTATAAGGAAACATGTTTATGAAGAGGGTCATGGGGAGAGCTAACGGCTCAAAAAACAAGGTAATAGAGCTGAAAAAATGCTGAAAATAAAGAAAAATTGGGCTGGAATCATTCTAAATTATTTGAAAAAAAATTGCAAAAAAAATTTTTTTTGAAAAACTTTTTTTAAGTGATTTTTTAAAACTCTTATATCTCAGCTCCCGTTAGAGCTACAAAAAAGTTGTCAACTAATAAAATGTAGTCCTTAATATAAGCAATATTTCATTATCACAAAAACCATGAAAAACATGAAAAAATCTTCTAAAACTCGAATTTAGCTCTCTAAATCACAAAAAATCGCTTAATTAGAGGTATTAAAATGAGAAAATCCATTTTTCAAATAAAAAAACTAGTTTTCATTGTGATTCAAGACGAAAATTAACACTTTTTTTATCAGAAAATGTACCTTTACCTTGTTGTTTTTCGATTTTTTTGCGATTTTTTTTTTTGAAGAAAACCGGTCTTGTTATCAGTGTTCTTTGTACTTGTCAAAGTCATTTTTCATGGGTTAAAGCGGGAATTTAGGAGGTTTTTTGGAAATTTCTAGTAGTTTAAAGGGAAATTGGAGGTTTAAGCTGGTTTTTAGGTCAATAACTTCGTTTTTAGAATAGAAAATAACATTTATTAAATAATTTCAAAAAAAAAATTTTCTCAAGATTTTTTTAATCACTGCATTTTAAAACCTTTATAACTCGATTTTCATAACAGCTATCAAAAAAGTGTCAACTAACAAAATATTGCTCTTAATAAGTGCTACATTTCATTAGTTAACAACTTTTTTCTAGCTCCTCTCCTAACCGAGTTAAAGCAACTTGAAAAATCGCGTTTAAAATTTTTTCAAAAAATTTTTTTTCCATTTTTTTTTCAAATTTTTATAACTCCGTTCCCATAAGAGCTATCAAAAAAGTGTCAACTAATGAAATATTGCTCATATTAAGAGCTACATTTTTTTAGTTGACAACTTTTTTCTAGCTCTCCTAGAAACAGAGTTATCCCGCTTTTAAGCCAATTACCTATTCAATTCGTTCCAAAAGTCTTGGTACTGGTTACACTTGTCTTTGGTTTCCCTTTCCTTAATCCAATTAATTTCCAGAATGCATTTCGATATTGAGAAGATAAAAAAAAACAGAAAAATATATTGATGGAGGAGTTGATGAATAGAAATGTCATTAGGAAAACGGTGAGGTTGTTGATGATGATTCTGGAATTTTAGTTTGTAGTCTAAGCTAAGACGTGCCGCCCCGTGCCGCTAATCAACTCACTGCTCCTCCAACTCTCCAAAAAACCAAAACGAATAATAAAACTCGGCGGAAGCATACGGTGTCTCGGCCACAAAAAACGCCACCATCATCGCCAAAATCACCGAATCTCCCCCACCATCCTCATCTTTCCTCACCAAAACCCTCCGTTCCTCCCTCATTTTTCTCATCCCCAAGACCAAAAAAATCGCTAAAAATGGATATAAAATCGGTGGAATTATTTTGAGAATTCCATCAAAAAATAGATAGAAAATGGCAATTTTTGATTGAAATTTCGAGAAAATCGGGTTGGGAATGAGTTCGTAGGTGGGGAAGGAGGTGTTGGAGGAGTGGGCGGGGCAGCTGAAAATAGGCTTAAAATAGTCTTAAAAATGCTTAAAGTGGCTTAAATTAGGCTAATACAGGCCTAAAATAGGTCTAAAATAGGCTTAGATTAGGCTTATAATAGGCTTGAAATAGGCTCAAAATAAGCTCAAAATAGGCTAATTTAAGCTTAAAATGGCTTTAAAAAACCTGAAATCGGCCTACAACAGACTAAAATAGGCCTAAATTAGGCTCAGAAAAGGCTTAAAATAGGCTTTAAAAGGCCTAAAATGGATTAAAATAGACTTAAAATAGGCTTAAATAGGCCTAAAATAGGCTTAAAATGGCTTAAATTATGCCTAAAAAAGCTTAAAATAGGCCAAGAATAGGCTTAAATTAGGCTTAGATTAGGCTAAATTAGACTTAAAATACGCTAAAATAGGCCAGAAAAGGCTTAAAATAGGCTTAAAATAGGCCAAAAATAGGCTTAAATTAGGCTTAGATTAGGCTAAATTAGACTTAAAATACGCTAAAATGGGCCAGAAAAGGCTTAAAATAGGCTTAAAATAGGCCAAAAATAAGCTTAAAATAGGCCTAAAATAGGCTTAAATAGGCCAAAAATAGGCTTAAATTAGGCTTAGATTAGGCTAAATTAGACTTAAAATACGCTAAAATGGGCCAGAAAAGGCTTAAAATAGGCTTAAAATATGCCTAAAAAGCTTAAAATAGGCCGAAAATAGGCCTAAAAAGCTTAAAATAGGCTTAAAAAAGCTCAAAATAACTAAAAATAGATCAAAAACCTACCTATCCCCGGGAACCCATTCCCCAGTATCCGTGACCCAATATCTCCCTTGATTCACAGTTGTCACCATTAAACTTAGCAATGCCCCTCCCATTATCATCTTCCAACTTGTCCAGGGCTTCATCAGAGACTGAATTCTTGGTGACATTGGAAATTTGATGACAAGGAGTCGAAGAAGGGCTAGGAGGAGTCCTAGCCATCCGGAGAGACGTCGGGAGGTTTCACGGAGGATGGTGAGGAGCCAGGTGAAGAGGAGAGAGGGGAGGGAGGAAGGGGGGATGCTGGAAGAGCGATTTGGAGGGTACAGTAACCAAGAAGCTTAGTACAGTAGCTACAGTAATCTCTATAGTTAATATAGTACCCTTTGAGCTTACTACAGTATCTACAGTACCCTATTCTTTTCCCACAGCATCCTACAGTATCCTAAAGTTAGCTACAGCACCTACAGTACCTACAGTAACCCTACCATTCTCTCTCCACTCCTTCCTTGCTCATCGCATCCAACCACCAATCAATCGTCCATAACAAATAAAAAATATCACTAATCCCAATCCCAACTATCAAAATATTAGCGGAAGACACCCTCATAGATTTCTGACATAAAATTAGAATATGAAACAGATTTAAGACGACTCCAATTATACTAATATAGAATTGTGATTGGCTGGAAGTGGAAGCCAATTGGGAAGTGATTTCTAGAAGAGTCATGTCTGGAAATGACTGAAAATTTGGGAAGAAAATGGGGAAAACAATAAAAAAAATGAGATTATTTAACAGGTGGAAATCCGTTGTGTTTTGGTTTTTTTTTTTTGAGTTAGCAGCTTTATTTGACTAGCCTATTTTGAAAATAAAAACGATAAGTATTTAAAAATAGCCATATCTCGCTTGCCTTACGAGCTATCAAAAAAGTGTCAACAAACAAAATGTAGCCATTATTATGAACAATATTTTGTTAGTTGACATTTTTTTAATAGCTCTCATGGGAATCGTGTTATAAAATTTTGAAAAATGCAACAAAAAAAAATTGTTTTTTGAAAATTGTTTTTTTCAATTTTTTTAAACTCTCATATCTCGGTTCCCATAAGAGCTATCAAAAAAGTGTCAACTAAGAAAATGTAGCCCTTATTGTGAGCAATATTTTATTAGTTGACACTTTTTTGATAGCTCTTATGGGAACCGAGTTATACAATTTTGAAAAAAAAAATGCAAAAAAAAATTTTTTTTTTAATTTTTTTTCAATTTTTTCAGACTCTCATATTTCGGTTCCCATAAGAGCTATCAAAAAAGTGTCAACTAACAAAATATAGCCCTTAATATGAGCAATATTTCATTAGTTAACCATTTTTTGATTCCTACACTCCTAACCGAGATATGACAATTTGAAAAAAAATTGTTTAAAAAAAATACCCCTTTGAATATAAAAAAAATCCAAAAATAACATTTATTCAAAAAAAAGGAGTGTCATGCTTTCTCTTAATTCAAGTTCATACAAATACAGTAACCCGTCATTTTGAAAAAAAAAACAATAAAAAAGGCGTTATAAATAAGGGGGCGGGGCTTGGAGCAAAAAAAAAGGTGAGATAACAAGTGGGCGTGGCTTAAACAGTTCAGTAAAAAAGGGGTGATTTGAAGGGGGTGGCCTAAAAAAGGGGCGGAGCTTAAAAGGGGCGTGGCCTAAAAAGGGAGAAAAGAAAAAAAACTGATTTAGAGTGTTTGAAAAACAACGAGATAAAAAGTGGGTTGAAGGGGCGTGGCTTAAAAGGGGCGTGGCTTAGAGTGAACAGTGAGATTTTTTAAAAGTGGGCGTGGTTAGTTAAGCATTAGTATGTGGGCGTGGTTAGTTAAGCATTAGTAAGCCTATAGTTTCTCACTGAACCTAGAAAGAGTACTAGAGTACATAGTAGGCGTCCCAACCCGACTCATGGGTTTCTTGGGACTTCTAAACGAGCCAAGTGGAATTTTCGAGCGTTGAAAATTGGATTTACTAGAAAATTGTAAAGGACTTCCGAAATCGGGAATGGTCCCGAAATCCAGAGAGGTTAGGGATGATTGGCTGCCGAACGAACGGAGATCTAGGTTGGAAATGGCGTTTTTCACTTGGAGCTTTTTCATGATTAAGTCGTTTGAGGAGGGCATTCGTTGGATGGGCATGTTGAGGACTGGGCGCGGCGCGCTCACCATTCGGATTTTTTCTTTTAGTCTGGAAAAAACTTTTTTTTTTTTGAGATTTTTTTTTTCCATTTCACTAGTTCAAAATCAAAATTAAAAAATTCTGACTTCAAATTCGGATTCCTCATGATAAGTTACCCCTGTGTACAATTTTTCAGTAGCCTAGCTCAAAGTGTCGTAAGATGTGGTGTTTGGTCCGCAGACACTTTTAGGGGACAGACACTTTTAGGGGATTGCGGACCAAACAGCACATCTTACGACACTTTGAGCAAGGCTTCTGAAAAATCGGACACAGGGGTAACTTAGCATGAGGAATTTGAATCTGAAGTTAGAATTTCAAAAAAGTGATTTTGAACTAGTGAAATGAGATTCGGTAGTTTAAACTCAAAATTTCTCAATTCCGACTTCAGATTTGGATTCCCCATGCGTAGTTACCCCTGTACCCCAATTTTCAGCCTTCTAGCTCAAAGTGTCGTAAGATCTTGGGTATTGTCCGCAATCACCGTTGCGTACAAAACACCATATCTTACGACACTTTGAGCTTGGAAGCTAAAAATTGGTACCCCGGGGTAATCGGCCACGCTGAACTCGAATCTGATACTCACTTCGCCAAATAAATATTCCTATCTCGACAAACAATAAAATCAGTTCGGACAATTCCCTCCTCAGCCATCTCTAATTCATCTTCAAGTTCCTCAAACTCTGCTAATTCCTCTTCTTCTCGGATAGCGTAAGCAATATGATCCAATTTCAAATCGTTCTCCAATTCTTCTTCAACTTTTCCAACTTTCTCCTCGATATCTTCCAAATGACTCGATTCAAAAAAGCTATGAGAAGTGTCGATTTGAAGGTTTGGGGATCTGAATTAGGGAAAATAGAGGTTGTTTTAGGATTCTACGTGGCAAATTACCCCTATACCCAAATTTTCAGCTCTCTAGCTCAAAGTGTCGTAAGATCTTGGGTATTGTCCGCAACCACCGAAAAGTGTTTGCGGACCGAACACCATATTTAACGACACTTTGAGCTAGGGAGCTAAAAATTTGTTCCCAGGGGTAATTTAGCATGGGTAATCTGAATCTGAAGTCAGAATTTCAAAAAATTGATTTTGAACTAGTCAAATGAGATTCGGTATTTCAAAATCAAAATTTCCAAATTCTGACTTCAGATTCGGATTCCCCATGCTTAATTACCCCTATGCCAAAATTTTCAGCTCTCTAGCTCAAAGTGTCGTAAAATCTTGGGTATTGTCCGCAATCACCGAAAAGTGTTTGCGGACCAAACACCACATTTTACGACACTTTGCGCTAGGCTTATGAAAATTGGCACAACGGGGTAATTTATTATAAGGAATCTGAATCTGATATTGGTTTCTTCTAAAAACGACCGTGACCTACCGTGGCCGACTCTTTGTATTCAGGTCCTCACTGGAACTTCTACTAACATATCCGATATCGGTGTCAGATGAATCATTACTTTCCTTGCTATACTTTCCATGCTTAAACTGTACTAAAGCTTCATAAAGAGATCCATCCAACCTCTTTTTCTGATTCTTCCCCGACTTCGCTGGGTTTGTGGGGTCCTGAAGTGAAAATCATGGGAAATGAAGTTCATTTTCGTGATCAGCGTGGTCGATAACCCCCGAGTACCGAATTTCAGGAGCCTAGCTCAAAGTGTCGTAAAATCTTGGGTATTGTCCGCAACCACCTAAAAGTGTCTGCGGACCAAACACCACATCTTACGACACTTTGAGCTAGCGAGCTGAAAATTGGTACACCTACATAATCGACCACGCTGAATCCGACTCCACCCTTCAAACCAACCTGGGCCACCTGCATCATCGTCTTCACTCCTTGCACCGTGTTCACCAGCTCTCCATAATTAAACAAAGAAATCGGTGTGCTCCCAAATCGTTCACAAATCTCCACGAGGCTTTCATATACCTTATTATCAGTCCCTAGGCTCCATTTAATCTCATGAAGATCACTTATATATTTTAATCCAAGCAATATCTCATCCGCATCTATTGATGACGTCATCCATCTGTCTCGGAGCAACGTGGAGAATGTTTTGAAATTCTGGAGGTCGATGGGCGGAGCCAAGGATTTCAGAGTGTCTGGATCGAATTTCAGCCATAAATAATTGATTCCAGTTAACTCGAAAACATCGTTCCTCGTGGCAAGACACAATGAATACATGCTTATTTTAGAGCCACCGGATATTATAGATAGTGACGTCATCGATAAAATGAACGTGGCGATGACGTGGCACTCTTCAGATGCTTGTATCCCTGAAGTGTTCACAAGGGTCCCAAGAGCAGTCACATGAATGGTCTCGGCTAGAATTGGACTGCAATTAGCGATAGCCCAGGCGGTCAACCTGACTAAGCGACAGTTCTCCACATAACAAGAACTATTAATCCATTTGGAGTCCACGTGGATCTCTTTGATTTGTTGCCAATTTCCCTTGAGAGTTGTGGATCTTTTGCAGAAAATTGAAAGCTTTTCCATGTTGTACAAGTCGAGTTTAGAGTGGATATTGGTGGAGTGGATGGTTAGGGTGGTGGAGTCGTCGCCTGGAAATTGAGTTTTGGACTTTGAAAATGCGAAATTCGGATTCAGGAGGTTGAGACGGTTCAGAAAAGTATAAACAAGACTAGGTTTCAAAAAATTCATTTTTGGCTGTGTAGTCCTGGAGGACAAAAATTAAAAACTACCGTAACTCGGTCAATTTTGGCCCAATCGCCCTGAAAACTGTACTACCGTAATCAAGGCATCAAGACGGTTCAGAAAAGTATAAACAAGCCTGGGTTTCGGAAATTTTGAAAATTTTGGTTTCGGGTCCCATGAAAAAAATACATTTTCAACTGTAACTCGGCTAATTTTGAGTTTTAAGCTTCGGGAGCGAAATCATTGGAATCAGGAGGTCAAGCCGGTTCAGAAAAGTATAAACAAGCCTAGGTTCCAAAAAAAGTCATTTTTGGCTGTGTAGTCCTCGAGGACAAAAATTAAAAACTACCGTAACTTGGTCAATTTTGGTCCAATCGCTCTGAAAACTTAACTACCGTAATCAGGGCGTCAGGACGATCAAAATGAGATTAATCATGACATATTTTGAAATTTTTGAAATTTTTTTGTTTTGGGTCCCACCACGAAATTCACATTTTTCACCATAACTCGGCTAGTTTTGAGTTTCAAGTTATGAAATTGATACCATTGGAATCAGGAGGTTAGGCCGGTTCAGAAAAGTATAGTTATGACTATTTTTGAAAAAAAAAATTCCTACCTTGAACATGTCCAGACGCTGTCAACGAATCACAATTCAGGCTCAAAATCCGGCAACTCTCCACCTCAACACTATAAATACTCAATTCTCCACACTCCACACACATCTTCTCCACATTTCGAATTTTCTCGTTTTGCAATGAAATACTCTCTCTGGCGAATAGTTCGACGTATTTGAAATTGCCAAGTTGTCCTTTAACCACCATTTTTGTCGATTCACAAGCCAATTCGCTATGGAGTGATGATCCAAGAATATTACCATTGAGGCGGACAACTCCTTCACGAGATTTGATGAATAGCTTCTTTTCCAGGAATATTGTTCCTGTAAATTTGGGGTTTAGGGGGGTTCAAACTCAAAATTTCAGAAATCTGATTTCAGATTCGGATTCTCCATGCTCAGTTATCCCAGTACCCCATTTTTCAGCTCGATAGCTCAAAGTGTCGTAAGATTCGGTGTTTGGTCCGTAGACACTTCGACGTGATTGCGGACTATACTCAAGATTTTACGACACTTCGAGCTAGAGATCTGAAAATTGGTGCACAGGAGTAACTTATCATGAGGAATCCGAATCTAAAGTCAGAAATTAGAAATTTTGATTTGGAAATAGTGAAATGAGATTCGGTAGTTTAAAATCAAAATTTCAAAATTCCAACTTTAGATTCGGATTCCCCGTGTTAAGTTACCCCTGGGTACCAATTTTCAGCTCTCTAGCTCAAAGTGTCGTAAAATGTAATGTTTGGCCCGTAGACACTTTGAGGTGTTTGCGGACAACACCCAAGGTTGTACGACACATTAAGCTAGCGATCTGAAAATTGGTGGCAAGGGGTAATTCAGCATGGGAAAGCCGAATCTGAAGTCAGAATTTTGAAATTTTGATTTTGAAATAGTGAAATGAATTTCGGTATCTTAGAATCAAAATTTCTGAAATCTGATTTTAGATTCGGATTCCCCATGCTAAATTATCCCTGTCCATGATTTTTCAGCTTGGTAGCTCAAAGTGTCGTAAATTCTTGGGTATTGGCCGCAATCACCTTACGTACCAAACACCACATTTTACGACACTTTGAGCTAGAGAGCTGAAAATTGGTACACCTATGTAATCGACCACGCTGATCCCAAAAATACCTTCAATATTCAAGTCTTCTGTCACAATAGTGGTGATATCCTCTCCTTCACAAGCCTCCAACCTCAGAATATTCTCATTAAGAACTTCAAACGAGCTACATTGTATTTCATCAATTCTAACCACTGAATACATTTCAAAAGAGATCGAAGCGTCCGGTAGGACCATATAAGTTGACTCGAGATTTCCTGATCCGATTATAGTGACTGTCTTAACATTCCCAGCAAATCTAAGACGATTACAAAGGACATTTCCATCGAAAAGCACTTGAACATGATCAGAATTCGAAGTCACCAGAATAGTATTAGCAATGATTGTGGAATTTTGATAGACCGCGAAAGTGGCTTGACCCCCAGTCCCCTCGCTTCCAATAAGTATCTCCAAACGATCCAACTGCATATTACAACCGATTCCGACGGATTGTTGAGCTGCACAGCCAACTGAGAGCTCCTTGGACTCATCGATGACGTCACTAGAAATCAGAAGATCTGATTTGGCGGAGAAAACGAGTCGTTTGTCGATAGAGAGGTTTTGGATGTTTCGGATTGCCACGTTGAGACGGTTGGCGCATAAGTCGACGGTTTTTTTGGCCTGAAATGGTGATTTTTGGATTTGGGAGGCCGAGAGCTTTGAAATGAGCCCCATATTGACTAGGTTTGAAGGAAAAATTAATTTGAGCCGCGTTGCGTGTCGCGTCGCGGTCGAAATTTTTTTTTGCTCCAAACCTAGGCAATATGGGGCTCATTTTGAAGCTCTTAACCTCCGGAATACGAATTTGATAGTTTGGAAGTCTAATTTGACCTTTTGAGAAGAGAAAAAAAATGGAAAAAAACTCAATTTTTACTGGGAACCCTAGAATCTCAATTTAGAATCAATTTTAAGCTTCAAAATTGATATTTTTGGATTCAGGAGGTCAAGAGCTTTAAAATGAGCCCCATATTGGCTAGGTTTGGAGCAAAAAATTTTTTGAGCCGCGTTGCGTGTCGCGTCGCGGTCCAAAAACTAAACTGGTCCAAACCTAGGCAATGTGGGGCTCATTTTGAAGTTCTCGACCTAAGGAATCCAAATCCTTCACTATTATCTCTTCAAAACCAATTCTTAGAAAAATTACCTTAATAGATCCCCCAAGCCTTGTCCATTCCTTGGACACAGCTAACAATTTCATGGAATTCTTCGACTCAATTAGTCCATCATCATTATTAAAATTTCTCAGCTTAATATCCATCGATTCAACAGCATAAATCCTATTAGTGTTCTCCAGAATACCATCTCCAACTATTTCCAAATGATCCGACGCCAGAATTCCATTATTCAGAAGTAGTTCTCCTATATGAATGAATAGAATTTTGACATGATTCTGCTTGTTTTCCACGTTTGATAACCGTCCTTCATGCACAAAAACTGGAGCCAGAATATTCACTTCTTGTCCAGAGAACCTTATTTGCCCTCGATGGACGAAAGTCGTCGCACAGATCACCGCCTCACATTTCACACTTTTTTCTTCGGCCATCGATAGGATTAGGCTCTCTTTTTCAGTGTAAAGAGCTCCGCAATTGAGTAAAACGTTGAATTCCTGGTTTTTGTAAGACTCGATTCCGTTTAGCCTGAAAACCAAGGGTTTAGGGGTTGATAATAGGAATTCTGAGTTTAGATCTCAGCTTCAATTTTGATATTTTAAGATTCAGGAGGTTGAGAGCTTTGAAATGAGCCCCATATTGTCTAGGTTTGGAGTAGTTTGGTTTTTGGACCGCGACGCGACACGCGACGCAGCTAAAAATAATTTTTGCTTCAAACCTAGCCAATATGGGGCTCATTTCAAAGCTCTTGACCTCAGGAATCAGAAAATATCAATTTTGAAGCTTGAAACTGATTCTAAATTGAGATTCCAGATGTTCAGTAAAAATTGAGCTTTTTTTTCGGCTCAAAGGCCGACTTAGACTTTAAAACTAGCTAATTCGTATTCCTGAGGTCAAGAGCTTTGAAATGAGCCCCATATGGCCTAGGTTTGGAGTAGCTTAATTTTCGGGCCGCGACGCGACACGCAACGCGGCTGAAAATAATTTTTTCTCCAAACCTAGCAAATATGGGGCTCATTTTGAAGCTCTGGACCTCAGGAATACGAATTAGATGGTTTGGAAGTCTAATATACCCTTTCGAGCCAAAAAAAAAATGAAAAAATGCTCGTTTTTTACTGAAAACCTAGAATCTCAATTTAAAATTAGTTTCAAGCTTCAATTGTGATATTTTTAGATGCCTGAGGTCAAGAGCTTTGAAATGAGCCCCATATTGGCTGGGTTCGGAGCAAAATTTTTTTTCAATTTTTTGACCGCGACGCGACACGCAACGCACCTAAAAAAATTTTTTACTCCAAACCTAGCCAATATGGGGCTCATTTCAAAGCTCTCAACTTCCTAACCCCAAATTTAAAGTCACCTACCGTACTACAGCACTCTCCATGACATGAACCGACGCAAATGGGGCTACTACAGCGGCGGCGGTCAAGTTGCATGCCAAAACCACTCCGGGACCAACTGGCTCTCTTAAATTCTCCTCAGCCACTTCTAAATTCCCATTGACAGTTAAACTCCCGGCGACAATGTCCACTTGTCCCTTAAGGGTGACCAGGGATTGACCGACATATGGAATAGACACCTGCATTTCATTGCATCGAATCAGACCATCAAAGCTACAGATTTTCAGAGATTTAAGGAGGATTTCACTTGAGACAAGACGGCCGCCAAAGTTTTCTGAGCTATCTTCATGGAGGACCAGGTTCATGGAGTACTTCACGAAGATCGTGCCGTCTTCTGATTGCTCGATGGATCCTGAAAGTGTCTGGGTTGAGTTTGGGGGGTTGAGATTATGGTTCTTGAATTTTTGAGGTTGAGAGCTTCAAAATGAGCCCCATATTGGCTAGGTTTGGAGCAAAAAAATATTTTTTTATTTTTTAGCCGCGTTGCGTGTCGCGTCGCGGCTCCTTATCCGAACCTAGGCAATATGGGGCTCAAATCAAAGTTCTTAACCACTGAAATACGAATTGGATAGTTTGGAAGTCTAATATACCCTTTTGAACCGAAAAAAGGAAAAAAAAATGTTTGGTTTTCTTTTCTTTTTTTTTTGAACAATCTAGGATCTCAATTAAAAATCAGTTTCAAGCTTAGAACTTATCATTTTCAGATTCCTGAGCTCGCTAGCTTCAATTTGAGCCCCATATTGCTTAGGTTCCAAACAAAATCTTTTTCGACCGCGACGCAACACGCAACGCACCTAAAATTAATTTTTGCTCGGAACCTAGCCAATATGAGGCTCATTTCAAAGCTCTCAACCTCAGGAATCTAAAAATATCAATTTTGAAGCTTACGAATCATTCCAAATTGAGATTTTAGGTTATTCAACAAAACCCGACGGTTTTTTTTCCTTTTTTCGGTTCAAAAGGCTAAATTAAGCTTCCAAACTACCTAATTCGTATTCCTGAGGTAAAGAGCTTCGAAATGAGCCCCATATTGGCTAGGTTAGGAGTAAAACTCTATTTTGGACGCGTTGCGTGTCGCGTCGCGGCTCAAAAACCAAACTACTTCAAACCTAGCCAATATGGGGCTCATTTCAAAGCTCTCAGCCTCCTAAACCTGAATCCGCTACTCCCAAAACCTTACCCGTTATCATTTTCAAATTCTTCTCCACCTGCCACAATGCATCATTCTTAAAACATCCAGTAGTCACATCGGCTGATCCAACCACCATCATTTTCCCGGTACAAGTAGTTATCAACTCGTTTCTCACATAAATCGATAAATCGGTGACCGTAATCGATCCACCAATAGTACAGTAACCCTTAAAGGTCAATCGGAACACGTGGATCTCCATTCTCGAATTCCCAAAAAAGTGGGCGGAGTCTTGAAGTACCATATCCAATTTTTCGGTAACATGACAAAAACCGGAGAAATGAAGGCAAAGAGCGGAGACGCTCATTGATTCCTCGATGAAAATTTTTGAGTTTTGGAGTACTGTAATCTGAGATGACACGTGGATCCAGGCGGATGTGAATTGCCACGTGGAATCGATTTCCGAGGCACCATGACATTCTAATTCAAGTTTTTCAGATTCAAGATACGATCCTTCTTTAAACAGGGCGTTCCCTTGGGTCTCAATGACAAGACTCTCACCAGCACACCACATTCCATCACACTCAAATCTGAAAATTAAGACTTGAAATAGCGATTTTTAAATTCCGGGGGTCAAGAGCTTTAAAATGAGCCCCATATTGGCTAGGTTTGGAGCAAAAAAAGTTTTGGATGCGTTGCGTGTCGCGTCGCGGTCGAAAATATTTTTAGCTTCAAACCAGGGCAATATGGGGCGCATTTCAAAGCTCTTGACTTCAGAAATACGAATTAGATAGTTTGGAAGACTAATTTACAATTTTGGGCCGAAAAAAAGAAAAAAAGATGCTCAGTTTTTTACTGAAAAACCTAGAATCTCAATTAAAAATGAGTCTCAAGCTTCAATTTTGATATTTTCAGATTCCGGAGGTCAAGAGCTTCAAAATGAGCTCCATATTGGCTAGGTTTAGAGCTAAATTTATTTTTAGGTGCGTTGCGTGTCGCGTCGCGGCCTAAAAACTAAACTAGTCTAAACCTAAGCAATATGGGGCTCAAATCGAAGCTCTTGACCTCAGGAATACGAATTAGGTAGTTTGGAAGTCTAATTCGGCCTTTTGAGCCGGAAAAAGCTCAATTTTTACTGAAAACCTAGAATCTCAATTTAGAATGAGTTTCAAGCTTCAAATTCGATATTTTTGGATTCCTGAGGTTAAGAGCTTTGAAATGAGCCCCATATTGGTTAGGTTTGGAACGAAAAATATTTTCGACCGCGACGCGACACGCAACGCATCCAAAATAATTTTTTCTTCAAACCTAGGCAATATGGGGCTCATTTCGCAGCTCTTCCCTTCCTAAACCCAAATTTCCCACTTACCTAACACATCCAACCCTTACAAACAGTTCAAACGACAAAATCGCCTCGTTAGTGGTATAAATATTGTTATCCGAGTGCAATTGCATAGTCCTTGTTTTGGTCTGTCCATGAAAATAGATATGTTGCTTCGCTTCCAGTTCAACCCAAGTGCTACTCCAAATCGAATCCTTTTCGACGGTTGCACTGCCTCCAACCTTGATTTTTAAGGTTTTGGCGGAGAATTGAGCGAGATCCTCGCAGTTTCTACTTATTTTAGCCTATAAAAGTGGGATTGAGGGGTTTGTTGAGCTCGCGAAGCAACTAACCTTAATCGAATTGGCTTGAATCGTTCCCCTTCTCCATTCATGTGCTACAAACAAGGCGTTGATCAGAGTAATCCGTTCTCTCACTGAATTCATCTTTGACTTTTCTCGAGCCTCCTTGTACTCAGCTATTGCAGATTGCTTCAATGTCAACTTCTTTGATCTTCGCCTCCCTACAGTATCATTCAAATCAATGCCTTTTTCGATCATATTAGCGACAACCGACGCGTTTTGAGATTGAATTGCTGAGTGCATTGTACTGGATGATGGGGTTGAGATACTGTTCTCAGCGACTTTTCTAAGCTTCTTCAAAGCGTTGTAGCCTCTTCCAGCGCTGTCCAAGGAGCCATCTGATAAGCTCATGTGGCTTCCGAAGATTTCCAGGAGAATTTGATCCTTAGCAAGGATTTTTCCATAATTGGCAAGGTCCCCAGCGATAGTTAATTGGAGGTTTTGAGCCATCACATTTTTAAATGCCCCTACTGATCCATCAACCCCGATATGAACCAGATTACAAGAGAAATCAACTTTCATGATCTCCCCGGGTTCCTGGTCCCGGGGGAATATTCGTCCATCATTTTGGAGTTTTCTACAGATTGCTTTGAAATCATCGGTGCTTAGAAGGGCTTCCGTGGAGATTACGATGTTTTGAGAGTGGATGTTTAGGGAGCCGGTGCATGTGATTTTGGCGTAGATGTGCATTGTACCTGGAAGATTGCGGGGGTACTGTAGATAGGGGTTACTGTAGGCTGAGCTAGAAAGGGTTACTGTAGCTAATATCGGCATTTTTTAATTGTTACTGTAGTAAAGAGGGATTACTGTAGCTAGAAAAGGTAAACTATCGTTCCAAAGATTACTGTAGTTAAAGCGAGTTTTGTAGCTGCTAGGATTACTGTAGACTAGAAGGGTACTGTAGTTGTAGAAAGTATTGTAGCTTAGGGATTACTGTAGTTTTGGGATTACTGTAGTTTTGGGATTACTGTAGTTTTTTTTTGGCTTCCAGATTACTGTAGCTTAGGGATTACTCTATTTCACGAATCTAGACCCCCGTAAGCCCCATTTTTAAACAAAAATACTCACCAACAGTGCTCTCAAAAGTGAGATTATGTCCCTTTAATATACCACACACCTCCAAATTGGATCCAGCTATTGTCAACTGAAAAAGGCTTATTTTAGGCTTTTTTCAGGCTTAAAATCCCAATTTCAAACCCCAAAAATCATCCCAACTCACATCAGGAACCTTCGTATTCACTTCCTTGACCGTCGTTTTTATCTCCTTCTCATGCATTAGATTCGAGGCGAATACGACGAATTCGGGTTTTCTTTCTAGCTGAAAAAATGTTTTTTTGTTTTTTTTTTGAAATTCAAGACTTACATTATGTTGCATGGAAATTTTATATTGTTGCTGCATCCTTTGCAGCTTAACCATGTAGCCATTTGACACGTTTTGTTGAATTGGTTGGTAGTTTACGGTGGTGTCCAGGGGGACGTGGATCTGAAGTTGTAAGGGTAATAGGGGGTTTTTGAAGGGATTTAGATAGTTTTTGGGGGAAAAAATTTTTTGAAAAAATTTTGAAAAAAAAATTCAAAAAAAAAAATTTTTTTTTAATTTTTTCAAAAAAAAAATTTTTTCCCCAATTCAAACCAAACCCCTAAAATTACCTGTACTGAATGTGTAGAACTGTTAAAAACCACCGACGGACGTTGTCCTCGGTCTATTCGTATTGTAAGCCGATCATTTGTCGACATCCTTATCTGCAAGCCTTTCCTTATTTTTTCTCCACAAAAATCCTCTTATACTTCGCAAAAATGGGTAAATAGGTGACAGGAAACTAATAAAAAATGGTGTGAACAAAATGGCTTTTTATGTTGCCGACACATAGAGATAAGGAGGGAAGAATAAATAAGTTTGGAAACTGGATAGGTGGTATTTCCCAAATACTATTGGGTTAATTGTTCTGGTCTATTTTATATATAAAAATAAAGATTTTTCATAGTTTTTTAATGAAAAATTCAATAAAAAAACGGTATTTTTGGTCTGGATAGCTTAAACTAAGGATTACTGTACTTTTTGGGTGGATAAGTCACATCAGATCATGTTTCTCCATGTCCAAGGCCAAATCCTCTCTCAATTCGTAAAACGGAGAAAAAAATTAGCGTAATTCAGAGATGTGTAAATAGATCATTATCTTTTTTTTGGAAATTTATCTCTTGGTAGAAGGAAACCTCTATTATAAAGGCACTCATCTATTTTTGACTATGTAAACCCTAACTTGTTGTACTTAAGTCCACTTAATCCCCCCCCTGGTAGTTTGGTACAAATAGAAAGAAAAAGTGTGGGTAAATATTGAAAGAGATGTGTTTATTAACTAATAAAAGGGAAAAGAACAAAAGAATCAGAAATTATATTTGAATAGTGGTAATTTAAGGAAAAACGAAGAATAATTTGATTTTGGTAGGTTTTGAAGCTTTATAACTCGGTTACTGTAGGAGCTAGAGGAAAATGGTCAACTAATAAAATATTGTTCATATTAAGGGCTATATTTTGTTAGTTGACAACTTTTTTCTAGCTATTTCGGGAATCGAGATATAAGAGTTTAAAAAAACTTCGTAAAAATAATTTTTCAAAAAAAAAAATTTTTTTTCTATTTTTTTCAAAGCTTTATATCTCGATTACCGTCAGAGCTATCAAAAAAGTGTCAATTAATGAAATGTTGCCCATAATAAGCGCTATATTTTGTTAGTTGACAACTTTCTTGTAGCTATTCTACAAATCGAGATATTACGGTTTTAGCTAGACGGTTCACAGCAAAGCTGCTTAGACAGGTTCAACGCTGCTCAGCTATATTCCACGCACCTTAGCTCGTCTCTAACATTGCTATGACCTAATAAAACACAAAAGGCGCCAAATTTGCGTCATTCAAAAAAAAAAGGAGATTCAAATCTCAAAAAGACCCGCCAAAACCTCTGGGGGCTATCTCGATGAAAATGGATTACTCATTGTAAACGACCTCGAGATGGAAAAAGACAGGTGTTAGTAACAGAAGAGGGGAACAGAACAAAAATTTAGCAATGTTTTTGAGAGAGAAAATGGGAGAGATAGAACAAAAAAGTGATTGGTCAGTCACTATTTGGTCAGTGAGAGAAAGAGAGAGAGAGAGAGAGAGAGAGAGAGAGAGAGAGAAAAGAGGAGAGAATGGGTAATAAAGTGTGGAAATGAGCAAGAAAGGTCATTGGAAATTTGAATATTCATATATAGTTTACCTAGATTTGTAGTCCTCGAGGACAAGAGACTTGGTGGAGTTTCTAGCTAAAAATGATATCCATATTTAAAAGCGGTTTATCTCGGTTAGGGGTGGAGCTATCAAAAAATGGTTAACTAGTGAAATGTAGCTCTTATTATGAGCAACATTTCATTAGTTGACACTTTTTTGATAGGTCTTATGGGAACCGAGATATAGCGGTTTAAGAAAAAAAAAACAAAAATTTTCAGAAAAAAAAATTTTTTTTTGAATTTTTTTTTTAAATTTTTATATCTCAGTTTTTATTAAAGCTATCAAAAAATTATCAACTAATGAAGTATTGCTCATAATAATGGCTACATTTTCTTAGTTGACAACTTTTTTCTATCTCCAGTAGGAGCCGAGTTATAAGCGTTGTAGCAAGCCAATTAGCTAAAAAATAATAATAACGAGCTTCCACCAAGAAAATATATATATATATAATATTGGAAGAAAATGATGAAATCATGTCACTTGTTGTTCTCTCCTTCTTTCTCTCTCTCTCTTTTCAAAATGTATAGAGCAGACATTGGTTGTAATGATTTCAAAAAGAGATTGACAAGGATTTTTGGAAGAGGCTCCCCCCGGTTGAGTTGTGGGTGATATTATGATGATCATGGAAGAGCAAAAGATGATATCTATATAGATGTGGTTTTGGAGGTGGATGGGATGAGCAAGCTTAGTCATAAGAAAAATTTTTTTGAATTTCCTCCAAAACTTGTCCAAAAACTGTCCAGAATTAGGAGATTTGAAAAAAAAAGGTTCCCAAGAAAGATGGATGAATGTAGAATACCCCCCGGTGGTTTCCCTTTATACCCCCCCTATTTTTTCTCATCTATTTTTGACAAACTAGAGGTCATTGCGATTTCCGACAAGGTGTCATTGATATCAAGAAGAAAACTGCGAAAAGTTATTGTAAGATTGATAGGAGATTGTGTTTTGGATGACGGATGGTGTCTAATTCTGCTAGAGAGAACAATAAAAGGGATAGGGGAGAGGACGAAAAACTAATTAATTATAGTAATGATGGATTCGGGGTCAGCAGACGGTGGAAGCCTGAGTTTCGTTGAGGATGGCTAAGCAGCGTTGAAGTCAGCAACTAGGGTCCTTGTTCAAACCGCTATATCTCGGTTAGGAAAGAAGCTATCAAAAAGTTGTCAACTAATGAAATATTGCCCTTACAATAAGCTATATTTTGTTAGTTGACCATTTCTTTCTAGCTCTTATGGCAACCGAGATATAAAATTTTGAAAAAAAATCCAAAAAAATTTTTTTTGAAAAAATGATTTTTACTAGATTTTTTAAAACTCTTATATCTCGGTTCCCATAAGAGTTAGAAAAAAGTTGTCAACTAACAAAATATAGCTTTTATTAAGATCTACATTTCATTAGTTGACCATTTTCTTCTAGCTTTTATGAGAACCGAGTTAAACCGCTTTAAAAACTGCATACCTAACTTTTTTGCTATCTTACTAAATTTGGGTCCATGACCTCATTTTTGGAGCTCTTCTAACCCAAATTTGCAAGCCTACTTTCAATTTTTCAGGCTCCAAAACCCAAAAATCTAACCCAAATCTACCAAAAAATGACCAGTGTAAACAGAGCAGTTTAGTTGGGGGGAGTGGAAACAAAACGGAAATCGAATTGGGGGTCCTCTGTCGATTCACACAAAAAAAAACTTTTAGAGCGCAAAAAGATACACAATTGCACACACACACATCTGGCTAATCGAATTGGAAGATGGAGGGAAAAGAATGGGAAGAAGAAGAAAAAGATACACGATAGGGGCCAAGGGGGAGAAATTGAGGAGGGGAGGAGGAGGGCAATGAAATATGAGGTGGTGAAGTGACCATATGGCTAGATGATTCTTCGTTTTGAACGCTTTTTGAAGTTGCTCAGCTATCTTTGAAGTTGCTTAACTATCTTTGAAGTTGCTTAACTATCTTTGAAGTTGCTTAACTATCTTAGACGCTGCTTAGCTATCTTTGAAGTTGCTTAACTATCTTTGGAGTTGCTTAACTATCTTTGAAGTTGCTTAGCTATCTTTGAAGTTGCTTAGCTATCTTTGAAGTTGCTTACCTAACTTTGAAGTTGCTTATCTATCTTTGAAGTTGCTTAACTATCTTTGAAGTTGCTTAGCTATCTTTGAAGTTGCTTAGCTATCTTTGAAGTTGCTTACCTAACTTTGAAGTTGCTTATCTATCTTTGAAGTTGCTTAACTATCTTTGAAGTTGCTTAGCTATCTTTGAAGTTGCTTAGCTATCTTTGAAGTTGCTTAGCTACCTTAACCATAGCTTAGGAACGCTATCCACCTGCCCAAAACTATCTCCACCTATATAAAACGGAAATCACACACGCACAGTCTCAAAACGAATATACCGCGATGGTGGCGATTCAAAAGTGAGATAGAATGAGAAAAAGAGGGAAAGACAGGGAGTCTTATGCAAATTCCCATTTCTCCGTTTCCCCCCCATCAATTGTTTTGTCACGGTATATTTATGAGTGATGTGAGTGTTTTCGTGAGGGTCAGAGATCAGTGATAAGATGGAGCTAGGAAATTGGTAAAAAAAAGTGATTAGCTAGGAAAAATGTGGCAAAGCAATATTTTGTTAGTTAAAATTTTTGATAGCTCTTTGAAAAAAATTTTGAAAAAAAAAATCAAAAAAAAATTTTTTTTGACAAATTTTTTTTAGTGATTTTTGAAAACTCCTATATCTCAGTTCCCAGAATAGATATCAAAAAGTTGTCAACTAACAAAATATAGCCCTTATTATGAGCAACATTTCATTAGTTGACCATTCTCCTCTATCTCTTAAAACAACAAAGTTACACCAATTCAAAGTCAACTAATCCTTTGAAACTGACTTCGAAAAACATCAAATGTGTTCCAAAATCGAAAAGAGATTAAAAATGAAAACTAGTTTTAGACTAAGTGAGAAAAACGATTTGTAGTAGATTGGGTTGTGACTAGGTAAGCAGCGTTCAAAGTCTGTACTATAAACCGCCCGAAAACATACGACATTAAATTACATAATGGTTTTGCGCCCTCTCTATCCGCTTCAATTGGTTTCCATTTTCTAATTTCCATCGTTATTCTAGTTTCTATGATTCGCGTTAATACGGTTTTAAACGTTGAAAAAAGAATGGGTGCCCTTCTAAAAGAGGTTTCAAATACTTACCGTAATCTCGCAGACTGGAAACAAATGTGCAGTATTTAATGATAATGTAGACATTTTTTCGTTCTGGAATTGATTTTTTTTTTCTTTATTTTTTAGGTTTTTCAAAAAGAAGAAAAAGCTAAAGAAAAACAACAAGATCAGGTGGTTAAGTTGAAAGTTGAACAAAAAAGAAAGAGATTGAGAGAGAGAGAGAGAGAGAGAAAGAGAACATATTAGAAGCTGAAGAAGAAAGAAGTCATAAATAGAGAACGAGGTGTTTGTTTGGGAGAAAAAAAAGAGAGAGAGAGAGAACAGTCTGACGAAGAGAAGTGACAAATGAGTAACATTTTTTTTGGTTTTTTTGGTTTTGGACAGTTTTTGGACAAGTTTTGGACAAGTGGTAGAGACTATTTCTAGGGGTATTTTTGGCTTATAGATAAAATTTTGAAAAAAAAAATTTGGACAGTTTTTGGACAAGTTTTGGACAATTTTTTGAAAATTCCAAAATTGGTTTCTAGTGATTTCTAGGTAGTTTTAAAGCTATTTTAAGCAATTTCAAGGCATTTTTAAGTCCAAAAACAGTATTTTTTTTGGTTTTGGACAGTTTTTGGACAAGTTTTGGACAAGTACTTTTTTCGAATTTTAGATTATTTTCTATAGATTTTAAGGCTTTCTTAGTTGTTTTAAGTGCTAAAATAGATTTTGAAAAAATTTTGAAAAACATTTTTTGGACAGTTTTTGGACAATTTTTGGACAATTTTTTTTAATACCAATATTGGTTTCTAGAGATTTCCAAGGGATTTTCAAGCTACTCAGTGTCATTTTGGCTTTTTCTTTTCAAAAAAAAAAGGTTTTTTTGTTTTGGACAGTTTTTGGACAAATTTTGGACAATCCTTAAAAATGGCTGGAACTTTTTTTTTAACAGCTGTTAGTAATGTAATAGAAAAAAATAAAAAAAGTAAAGAGTTTTTGATATCAAATGACAAAAAGATGGGGGGAGAAAGTAAAGAAGAAATGTGTTATTGTTAAAAGAGAAAGGAGTCGAAAAAGTGTAGACACTTCAAAAAGGACAAAGAGGAACGGAAAATGAGAAAAAAAAAGAAAAAAAATGTGTCCAAAACTCGCCAGAAGATTTTTGTAGGCCCTAAAACAATTTAAAATCCATAAAATCCATCAAAAATCACCCAAGCCCTTTAAAAACCGTACCTACCACTTGACCAAAACTTGTCCAAAAACTGTCCAAAAAACATTTTCCAAAAAAATTCCAGAAATAAAAAGAAACGGTTTCTAAGAAGAAAAACACATTATCATCATTTTTTATCACCTTCAGTTGAAGGAAACTGTCAATTTTGCAAAGCGCATTATCAATCAACACACCTACCCCCTCTCTCCAAAGTCAAACAGTATGATTGCGGAAGCTACACATTCCTTATTTCATAACACATTTTTTATTGAATTAAACTACAGTTTCAGCCTGATTTTATCTGAAAATTCTGAAAAAAAAAACAAAAAAAATCAAGGATTTCCAAGAAAAACGTGTCTTTGAAAAGTCACCCTCAGTTTTTCCATCATAACTTTCTTAAAATCAAAGCTATCAAAAAATCATCAACTAACAAAATATTCAGCATAAAAATCTCTACATTTTCTTAGTTGACAACTTTTTTTTAGCGCTAAAGGTTGGCGAGATAAACGGGAAAGTGTTCGGGAAGAGGGGGGCACACCTTGTGTAAGCAATGAAAACACAGGGAGCAGTGGGTTAGAGATAAGGGAGGAAAGTGTGTCTTGGAGGGTATGTGGGATAGAAAAAAATGGGAAAAAAATGGAAAAATGAAGTTAAAGGTGATGAAATGGCCTTGGCGTCTAGACTAGTTGGTTTGAACGCTGCTTCGCTATCTTCAGCGCTGCTTAGCTATTTTTGAAGTTGCTTAGCTATCTTTGAAGTTGCTTAACTATCTTTGAAGTTGCTTAACTATCTTAGACGCTGCTTAGCTATCTTTGAAGTTGCTTAACTATCTTTGGAGTTGCTTAGCTATCTTTGGAGTTGCTTAGCTATCTTTGAAGTTGCTTAACTATCTTTGAAGTTGCTTACCTATCTTTGAAGTTGCTTACCTATCTTTGAAGTTGCTTAACTATCTTTGAAGTTGCTTAACTATCTTCAACGCTACTTAGCTAAAAGGACAGCCAAAAGTATGACGAAATCTCCTATAGTCTTGTAATAGATAGGATATCACTAGCTAAGAACCTCCTCACCATAAGAACCGGTTCCTCCCATGTCATCAGAACTGTTCATTTTCCAAGATGGGCGGTCATTTATTGTTTTCTTAGAGAAGAGATGAAGAAGATAGAAGGATCAAAGTCTAGAGACCTTTTCTTGCAAACTTGGTCGCTTTGAATGCTGCGATTTTATATATATTTATTTTGAAACCGTTGTATCTTGGTTACCGTAATAGCTATAGAGAAAGTGTCAACTAATAAAATATAGCTTATGACAAGGGCTATATTTTATTAGTTGACAACTTTTTGATAACTCTTATGGGAACCGAGATATTGTATTTTGAAAAAATCTCTCAAAATTCAACTTTTCAAAAAAAAATTTTTTTTGCATTTTTTCAAAACTTTATATCTCAGTTCCCATAAGAGGTATCAAAAAAGTGTCAACTAATGAAATATAGCTTATGACAAGGGCTACATTTTGTTAGTTAACAACTTTTTTCTAGCTATTATGGGAACCGAGATATACCTATTTGAAAAATGTAGTGAAAAAAGTTTGAAATGAATTCTCCCAAATCTTTTATTTCTCTCCTCTTTCAATTCAAAATATTAACAAAATTAAAAATTTCACAAAATGATCTCTTAAAAGCACTCATGAAGTTCCATGACATCTCCAACCAACTCTTGAAACATCATCTCAGATCCGCAATTTTCGGCAATCTCGAGTTTCAAGCAATCTCGATACATCTCGAACATCTTGCACACCTCATAATTCTCGAGTTCTTCTGTGCTCAAAAGGGGGCGGAGACATGGGGCGTAGCCAAGGTAGAAGCGGGTTTGGAGCTGGAAATGAGTTGGGATTAGGTCTACAGTAATCCAGTTGTATCAGAAATGAAATTTTCTAACGTAACTCGACTATATTTGAGTTTTAGCCCTTGAAATTGGTACCATTGAAATAAGCAGACCAAGCCGGTTCAGAAAAGTATAAACAAGCCTAGGTTCCAAAAAATTCATTTTTGGCTGTGTAGTCCTCGAGGACAAAAATTAAGAACTACCGTAACTCGGTCAATTTTGGTCCAATCACCCTGAAAACTTAATTACCGTAATCAGGGCGTCAAGATGATCAAATCGAGTATAATCATAACATATTTTGAAATTTTCGATTTTTTTTTTGGTTTTTGGGTCTCAACACGAAACCCCATTTTCTACCGTAACCAGGCCAAAATTAGGTATGAATTTCAAATTTTCAGAATCAGCGCGCTAAGCCGGTTTAGCTGACCTTCTTCAAACATCCATTATACTTATTCCCGGCTTGATCAAAAACCGCACATGACGTCTTCACAAACTTATATTCGAGGCTTATTGTCTTGCATTTAATGGGTTCGATGCATTCCTAGAAACAAAAATTTAAAATAAAATTCTGAAAAAAAGGGGAAAATGGGTTACCAAGACAGTGACACAAGTCGTGGATAAGTTAATGAAGCGATCCGGATTAGCATATCCTTGACCGAGTTTTTCGAAATCCATTGATAGTTCTTCGATTTTCTGGAGTTTAGCAGGTTTAAATGTTGCTAAGGAAGCTTAGCTATCTTGAACGCTGCTTAGCTAAGCTTAAACTCACCGGCGCACATTTCAAGCCTCTAACTTGATCCATTCTCGAGCATCCAGTCACAGTTTGCTCCGACTGCCCGATAATCACAAAAATACTCAAATAGATCAGAGCCACAATGAACACCATAAAGGCGCTACAAATACACATGGCACAGGTAATACCCAACAACATGTTGCTACATTTTTGACGCATTTTTCTTTTTTCGATCTGGATGAAAAATCCGAAATAGAAATGAGCAATTTCAGAAGAAACTTGATGGTTTTTATGCGGAGGAAAATGAGATAGGGTAATTAAATTCAAAAGCGCATCCAATTAAAATTAATGATGGTTAGTCAGAGAAAAAGGAAATACGTAAGAAACGGGAGAATTTTGCACATTGGTGAAAAGAAAAGGCTGAAAATAATGAGAGAAAGCTGGAATTTATTAAAGGCGAGAGGTGACGGTGGCGGCGGTTTGTTCGGCTCGTTTGCAGGCTCCGTAGAGGAAGGTTTTTGAGATCTGAAATTTAGTAGGTTTAAGGAAATAGCGTTTAAGATCCTTGAACGCTGTGTAGGGCTAAGCAGCGTTGAAGGAGGCTAAGCAGCGCTGAAAGAAGCTAAGCAGCGTTGAAGTCGGCGACTCTTGAACGCTGCGTAGGGCTAAGCAGCGTTGAAGTCGGCGACCCTTGAACGCTGTGTAGGGCTAAGCAGCGTTGAAGGAGGCTAAGCAGCGCTGAAAGAAGCTAAGCAGCGTTGAAGTCGGCGACCCTTGAACGCTGCGTAGCGCTAAGCAGCGTTGAAGTCGGCAACTCTTGAACGCTGCGTAGTGCTGAGCAGCGTTGAAGACGGCGACTCTTGAACGCTGCGTAGCGCTAAGCAGCGTTGAAGTGGTTGACCCTTGAACGCTGCGTAGCGCTAAGCAGCGTTGGAGGAGGCTAAGCAGCGTTCAAAATAGCTAAGCAGCGTTGAAGTCGGCTTAGCTAGCTACTTAGCCACTAACCTTCCCAAAACTCTTCAACATCTCAAACCCGCATTCCTCTTGAATCTCCTTCTCAATACACTTCTGATTCTCCACCCATCCTTCACACTTCTCCTGTTGAAACAAGAATTTCAAACAATCCACATTTCTCTCCTGGGCCTTCTTTTTCAAATTGGCGGCACATGTGCCAAACTCGTCTTTGATGAACGCGTAGATATCACAACTTTTTGCGGATTTCAGGAAATCTAGTTTGTAGCTGAAACACTTGACGTCTGACATGCAGCGCTGAAAAAAACTATGCATGGGCGTTTGGAGTTACTTAGCCTACCGTAGTATCGCCACACATATTAATAAGCTTCTGGATTTGCTCAGAACCTTGATCATCAAATCTTGGCTCGAATTGCAACGTGGCATTAGCCAAGGAAGCGATCATCGGAGCACACTTCTGCGCAGCTACCAAATCCTTTCCCTCGCATTCATTGATAGCAGTGAATAGGGCGAGGAAGGTGACGTAGAGGGTGCCACCGAAGATTATAAAGCAGATCATACCAGAGCAGAGGACACAACACAGAAACGTGCCGATCCATGCGCACACGTTCATTGCCATTGTCTGGAAAATTGGACCTCAAGAAACAAGGAAGCTCCCCGGGGTCAAGAAGTGCTTAGTTTAACAAAAAAAAGCGCGAAAAAAAACGGATAGAAAAATCGAAAAAAGAAGAAGAGAAAAGGAGACGAGTTGAGGAGGAAGAAGGAAATGAAACGGAACTGCTCTTTTTTTAGTGCTCCAAGCTCCGCCCACTTTTCGGAACGACTAAATGGGGGATTTGGGGAGAAGAGGGGATGGGAGGAGGGATGATGTTAAAATGAGATGGTTTGGAGGGTGAGCGCTTGCTAAATTTAACTCTGTTCAGCTTTGAACGCTGCTTAGCGCTACGCAGCGTTCAAGAGTTGCCGACTTCAACGCTGCTTAGCTATTTTGAACGCTGCTTAGCCTCCTTCAACGCTGCTTAGCTATTTTGAACGCTGCTTAGCCTCCTTCAACGCTGCTTAGCCCTACGCAGCGTTCAAAAGTCGCCGACTTCAACGCTGCTTAGCGCTACGCAGCGTTCAAGGGTCGCCGACTGCAACGCTGCTTAGCTATTTTGAACGCTGCTTAGCCTCCTTCAACGCTGCTTAGCCTTACGCAGCGTTCAAGGGTCGCCGACTGCAACGCTGCTTAGCCTCCTTCAACGCTGCTTAGCCCTACGCAGCGTTCAAGAGTCGCCGACTTCAACGCTGCTTAGCTATTTTGAACGCTGCTTAGCCTCCTTCAACGCTGCTTAGCCCTACGCAGCGTTCAAAAGTCGCCGACTTCAACGCTGCTTAGCGCTACGCAGCGTTCAAGGGTCGCCGACTGCAACGCTGCTTAGCTATTTTGAACGCTGCTTAGCCTCCTTCAACGCTGCTTAGCCCTACGCAGCGTTCAAGAGTCGCCGACTTCAACGCTGCTTAGCTATCTTCAACGCTGCTTAACCTACCCTCAACACTGTTTAGCTTCCTCCCAAATCCAACCCATCTAATGAAGAATGCCTCTCCTCCTCCCTCTTCCCCAGTTTCTCCACTAAAAAAGAGCACAAAGGGTTTATGGTGTCCGTCCGGTGAAAAAGGACTCTCCATTGGAAACAGCATGCTAAATGAGGAGACGCAGCAAGAAGGGAGGGAAGAAGATAAATGACATTTGGAACTGGAGAAAAGAAAAGGAATGAAGATGGGTTTTTTTTGAAGAAAGGAATCTTAGACTAAAAAAGATGGGTTAACATTTATTGAAAAAATTCAAAATTTCAAAAAAAAATTCAAAAAAAAATTAAATCCGGGATCTCAACTTCTTAATAATCGGTGCCAGGTACTTGTCAAAAGCATCAGGGACATCTTTCTGATTCAAGTGGCTATGCTTCGTCCATTCCATCAATCCAGCATAGACATTTCCATCACGGCGGCCCAAAACTGACTTGAGCTCGATCTCGTGGATGGCGAAGGCGTCGACAATGGAGACAGCGTCAGGGCGGATTGTGGACATGGCGCTGGAAGAACGATGATAGAACGCTGCGTAGCGCTAAGCAGCGTTGAAGAAGGCTAAGCAGCGTTCAAAATAGCTTAGCAGCGTTGAAGTCGACGACTCTTGAACGCTGGGTAAGGCTAAGCAGCGTTCTGGCTAGCTAAAACTCACTCCCATATCCCCTCCTTCAACTCGTCAATCTGCTGTCCACTCATATACCCATTCTCCATAAAATTCCCCTTATTCGACACTTGCAGATCAAAGATATAAAGCTTGGCCAAAGTCCTCAAAATGGGTTTAAGGTCATCCGGAGCACTGGCTATCTTGCTTAGCAGAATTCGAACGATGTAGAGACGGACGTGCCACTTTAATAGGAGATTATTCTAGAAGAAAGGGAAAGGCTTACTCTGGACGCCTTGCTGAGCTCAACGGAGCATCGATTCCACGCGTCCTCTTTTGGCATGGTGTCACTAACGATTTTTAGCTTGTTGACGGCTTGAAGGACGGCTTTTCGAGTAACATGCTCGAAATCCTGGACGATTTGATGATCGTTATAGGTTTTGTGACTGCTTAAGCCAGATTGATGAGCTAGAGGTTTGGCATGAAGATAGGCACAGATACCGGAAGAGACTGGAGTGGAGACTGCTTTGGTTAGGTATCTGGAATACATATTTTCAGTGATAGCTGGGTAAATTTTGTGTTTTAGACATTGAAATTGGTACCATTGGAATCAGGGGGTTAAGCCGGTTCAGAAAAGTATAATCTTAACCTATTTTGAAAATTTGAAAAAAATATTAAGTTTTTGGGTCACACCACAAAAATACATTTTCTACCGTAACTTGGCTAATTTTGAGTTTCAACGTTCGAAATTGGCACCATTGGAATCAGGAGGTTAAGCCCGTTCAGAAAAGTATAAACAAGGCTAGGTTCCAAAATATTCCTTTTTGGCTGTGTAGTCCTCGAGGACAAAAATTAAAAACTACCGTAACTCGGTCAATTTTGGTCCAATCGCCCTGAAAACTTCATTATCGTAATCAGGGCGTCAAGAACATCAATATGAGTTTAATCATGACCTATTTTGAAATTTTGAAAATTTTAGGTTTTTGGGTCCCACCACGAAAATATATTTTCTACCGTAACTCGGCCAATTTTGGGTTTTATCCTTTGAAATGGGTACTATTGGAATCAGGAGGTTAAGCCGGTTCAGAAAAGTATAATCATGACTAGATTTTGAAAATAAATAATTTTCAGTCTATTTTCAGTATTTTCAAACAAATCATAAAATTTGATGAAAATGAGAAAATCCAAATTCCTGGGACTAAACTCACTTGGCCACTTGCAACAACAAAACCAAATTATCGCCTTCATAAGTACAACTTCCACACGAGAAAGCCGACAGTTCTGGAATTCCAGATGCATGTGAGTATCCATGTCCTCCACACGCCAATCGACACTGCTCAATTCCTTGTTGCACTTCGAAAGTTACCAGGGCCTTGAGGCCACTTGACAAGGCATGGATATCCGGTAGCTGGGATGCTTCACCCTTTTTCAGTTGTTTTGATACCTCCTAAATCCTTAATTTGGGATATTGGACTTCTGGAAAAAAGCTTACTCTGAAGATAACTTGAAGTTCGTCTCCAGCAATTCTAAAAGCTATCGCCTTAGCCATAAATGGAAAAATACGGTATTGTTGGGTTTGGTAATCCAGAATCTTCACTTCTCCCTTCCCTGGAATTGGTTCTCCTTGCCTGCGGATCGAAGAATATCTTGTCGCGATAGTGACAGCGTTAGCTAGATGATTAGCAATATCTCTAACCATCATAGACCTTACGAACACCATTCCACCGTAAGCCAGCTTAGAGTGAGGTGGTTTGACGTAGGTTCCATCGGGCAGGACCTGAATTTGAGCGCTGTAGCTTAACCATGGCATAGCGCAGACTTACCTTTGAGTGTCTCATCAGCATATTCTCTCTGGGAATTCGAAATTGGTTAAACAAAAGGTACCCGTTGTCAGATCCGCTTAGGCTTAGCTTCGGGCCAATATCTCCCAGCCGAATGTTATCCAAGGACTTGTGAGTCACCGAATCTCTAATCTGAACCCAAAATGGGTGAGGTCCTTCGCATTTTCCATTTGTCCAAAGGTTCGCGACAATTATAGCATGATTACAGAACTTGCCAAGACTTCCAGGCCACCATTTCGCTCCAGATATCGTTGGAGTATTTAAAATGAACTCCTGGGTTTTCGGATCATAGGTAGCAGTGGTTTCAAGCTTCGATAGATTTGTTCCATGACCCATTTCAGTTTGCGCATAGGTTCCCATCACTGTTCCAGATAGAGCTAATGGGAGCCAAGTTGCAAGTTGTTCCGGGGAGGCTTGGGAGTTGAGGACGGGAAGAAACATGAGATAGTGGAGGGAGAAAGGCATCGAGTCACGGACATGCACCATTCTGGAATAGAAGTTGATAAGCAAGCTTAGCCTAGCTTAGCCTTGGCTTAGCCTAGCTTAGCCTAGCTTAGCCAAGGCTTAGCCTAGCTTAGCCTAGCTTAGCCTAGCTTAGCCAAGGCTTAGCCTAGCTTGGCCAAGGCTTAGCCTAGCTTAGCCAAGCTTAGCCTAGCTTAGCCTAGCTTAGCCTAGCTTAGCCTAGCTTAGCCAAGGCTTAGCCTAGCTTAGCCCCGGCTTAGCCTAGCTTAGACAAGGCTTAGCCTAGCTTAGCCAAGCTTAGCCAAGCTTAGCCTAGCTTAGCCTAACTTAGCCTAGCTTAGCCAAGGCTTAGCCAAGGCTTAGCCTAGCTTAGCCTAGCTTAGCCTAGCTTAGCCTAGCTTAGCCTAACTTAGCCTAGCTTAGCCAAGGCTTAGCCTAGCTTAGCCTAGCTTAGCCGAAGCATCACTCACTGCAAGAAATAGGTGGTCTTCTCGATATCATTCAAATCGATCATCTTGTTAAACTTAGCCATCCCCGCTAGTTTCCTTATCGAATTATCAATCAACTCTTCGCGAGACATGAACGGAGTTGGACGGGTGTCACGAAGCTCCTTATGATCTTCCAGATACTTCTCCACTTCCCGACGAGCCTGTAGCCTTTTCTTCCCGCCGTGGTAGAACTCAGTGAGCCTGTCCACATCGAAGCTGGCCCTTAGCCTCTCTTCAGTGATATCCGGGTTGTCTCCCTCGCGGACGTAGCGATTCATTCTGGAAGTTTTTTTTTAATTCGGGGGAAAAATGGTGAGGAGAAGAGAAGGGGGTACCTAGGAGCGGCTAGCTGACAATTGCAGGGAAGGCCCACTTCGGAGGGGCAGAATTCCGGGCAGTCCGGTTGGTAGGGGCACGGCATGGCACGCTGGAATGAACTAGCTAAGCAGCGTTGAAAATAGCTAAGCAGCGTTGAAAGCGTTCAAAAAACTCCTATTCCTCCCTCTCCGACCCCTTACTTATATACTCACCATCCTCGACTTTGTTCCCATTCCACTTTTTTCTCGAGTTTTTTCAATACTTAATTACTACTGATAAGCGACTACACTGCCAGCGGGACCTATTTTCTTATCACACCTGTCAAAATGAATAGAAAAAATGGCGAAAAAAAGTGTGTAGTTGAAACAGAACTTTTTTTGGCTCCGGTTCTGTTAGCTAATGATAAGGGGACGCCTAAAAAGTGACATTAACGGTGGAAGGAGCAGAAAAAGTGCCATTAAAATTGTATAGTTTTATATGTCAGAAGGCTTATAGTTGTTGAATTACTGTAGCTAGGGGGGTTACTGTAGCCTAGCTGATTTTTGGAACCTAGTTTTGTTAGGCCACGCCCCTTTTCTCTCTTTTCCCTCTTTTTACTTATTTATACACCTTAATCCGGATATCCTGAAAACCTGGTCACCTGGAAAACGCCTCCCCTCTCATACCTTTATTTTCCCCCTTTTCCCCAGTCATGACCTCTTCTGCCAAGGAGCCGCGTTCTTCTACTACCCAACTGACTATTCCAACTATCACCACCTCACAAAGCACCCCGCAGACGCCCAGGGAGCAGAGGAAGAAGAAAATATTGTTTAAATGTGCCTTGACGAACACTATATCCGATGTGTTGACGAATCGAGAGGGATGGGCGCAGACGCAGTGAGTTAGGGAGCTAGGGAAGTGGCGTGGAAGCTTAGTAAGCAGCTTTAAATCTAGTCAAGCAGCTTCAAAGCTAGCTAAGCAGCTTCAAATCTAGCTAAGCAGCTTTAGCTAGCTAAGCAGCTTTGAAGCTGGCTCAACCGAGTTGTAGTTAGCTAAGCTGCATTTAGATCGGTTGCGCTATCTCAATGGCTCTTCAGGAGCTACTTAGCTATCTCTAGCGCTGCTGAGCTCCTTCCAACAAGTTCCAAAATCCTTCCAGAGGCGATGACTGGCAATTCTTCTGGGTGACCCGCGAATGGATGACCACATGCTACGACAAACACAAGTTCTCCGAGAAACAACTCATCTGTCATTTCCGCAACGATTTCGAGCTAACCCGAAAGGATTTCCTCATTAAAAACTACAAAAAAGCTAGAAAAGCTAAAGAAAAATCGGGTGTCGATGTAGCCCAAGAATTCAATTTCATCCCTTCCAGCTATGTTCTCCCAGCGGAATATCATCTTTTTGTGGAGGAATTTAGGAAATATCCTACTGATACTATTTGGATAATGAAGCCGGTTGCCGGGGCTCAAGGCAAAGGGATTTTCCTGTTTCGAAAGCTGAAACATGTTCAGGAATGGAAGAAAAAGGATTCTAGTGGGTCGGAAGCTCTTCCATATGTGGTACAGAGCTATGTGTTCAATCCGTATCTTATTGGTGGAAAGAAGTTTGATGTGAGGATTTATGTCTTGGTTACGTCGGTGAGGGCTTAGCACATCTAAATTAGCAGCGTTTAAAGGTACAGGGGGTTTCAGTTTCGTCCAATGAATGCGTGGGTGCATCGGGAAGGCTTCGCGAGATTTTCACATTCGAGATATTCCACGGATAGTGTTGATGATGCATGTAAGTTAGGTTAAACTAGCAAAGTAGCGTACATAGCTAGCTTCCAGTCGTCCATCTAACCAACGTGGCCGTCGCCAAAACCGCTGCCGACTACGACCCAGAGCGAGGGCTGAAGTGGAGCCTTCCCAAGCTATTCCGCTTCTTTAAATCCATACATGGCCAATCGAAAGTGTCCAAGGCCATGAATGACCTAGCAAAAGTTATAATAGAAAGTTTAAAAAGTGTTCAGAACCTTATAATACAGGTAACCCCCTATTATAAGGGCATTAGAAAACGGTTTTTTGTTAAGGATTCTCATTGCTTCGAACTCTATGGCTATGATATTTTGTTCGATGAAAACTTGAAGCCTTGGCTTTTGGAGGTTGGTTTTATTATCTCGAAGGGAAATCTTTTTCACGGCCAATTGGTTTTTGATTATTTTCATTATTTGTGGAGATCTCAATGGGAGATAAAGATGATTTAGGTGAACGCAAGCCCATCGCTCACCGCCTCATCACAAGAGGATTTCGAGTTGAAGTATCGGGTGCTAAATCATATGATTGATGTGTTGGATGTGGAGAAAAAGTAAGTGAGCTAGAAGAATGGCGAAGCAGCGTCTTAAATATTTCCAGATTGCTCGGCAACGAAAATGAGATTGGAGGCTTCGATATCCTCGTCAGAAACAATAAGCCAGTTGAAATCTGCAAGGTCCCAAGTCACAATCAACCGTTTTTCGCTGCTCAGCTGAATTTAAGATTAGGTATGTGATTCGTCATCCTCGGGGAGGGGAGGGGGCCATTAAAAGCGCATTAAAATCGAGATCACAGCTGTCTGGAATTTTATCACCCCACCTTTTTCATGATCAGCTGTTAAGCAGAGGGAAGGGGGAGTTCTGGAAGTGTACTTTTAGTGGGAAGTTTGAAGTAGCGTCCGAAGTGGCGTTCAAACCCCGTCATTTTACCTCATCCCTCGATCATCCAATTATTACACCATCTCATCGTTTTTTCATTTTTCCAGGTGACTACGTGGAACCCACACCGATGCCGTAATGATCATTTTCGCTTTTGAATTGGGCTAGAGTCGCCTACCCACTCGTTAATGGATCTTGATTTTTTTTTTTGAGATGAAGAGAAAAAGTTAATAAAAAATTATTTTTTTTTTTGATTTTGGTTTTTTTGTTTGAAAGAAGCAGCGTTCAAGACAGCTAAGCAGCGTTGAAAATAGCTAAGCAGCGTTGAAGAAGGCTACGCAGCGTTCAAAATAGCTAAGCAGCGTTGAAGTCGGCAACTCTTGAACGCTGCTTAGCCTACCCAGCGTTCAAAGGTCTTCGTCTTCAACGCTGCTTAGCACTACGCAGCGTTCAAACTTCACCTCAAATAACCTCCTGAAAGTTCTTCTCCATCTGACCTCTTTCCATTTTCTTTTCCTCATCTCCCCCCTTAATCACCCCCAACAAATCATTCTTTTCCACACCTTTTGTCCTCCCCTCTCCCCTCTAGAATCCAAGGGGCGTGGCCTATATTCTCGGATACCCTCTTTCTCTCTTGAGGACTCCAGAGGGCTCATTTGTGAGATGAGATGAGCCATTTCTTCCTCCGAGTCTTCCTTTTGGTCTCTCTCTTTTTGTAATTTAATGAAAACACTTTTTTTTTCTTTTTTTTTTTATATGTATAATGTCTTTTTTTCTTGCAAATGACATGTAGACTCTTTTGTGGTTTAGATAACTTTGTCAGCTAGTTTCATATATTTTATATTGAGAAATTTGAAAATTTTTGATTTTTAGAATTTCGGGTCTCACCACGAAAATACATTTTCTACCGTAACTCGCCTAGTTTTGAGTTTTAGCTTCCGAAATTGATACCGTTCAAATCAGCGTGTCTTTCCGGTTCAGAAAAGTATAAACAAGCGTAGGTTCCAATAATTTCAAAAACCTCCTTTTCTGTGTACTCCTCGTGGACAATTTTGGTTTTTTTTTTAATTTCCAAATCAATTTTTCAAAATCTTACTGTATTTTCCAATGCCTTAACCCCCAAAACTAATTACTTCCAGCTTCTATGCGTCGAATACTTCTGCTATCATTCCTGCTCCTCCCCTATCCAATTCACTCAACACACACCACCGAATCCTATGTGGATAGTAGTGAGGAGGCGCCAAACGTGCTTTTGAATCATGTAAGCATCTTATTTGAAAATTATTTTAAAAAAAATAGAAAAACAATTATATTTTAGCTAAATGGAATAGACGAGGAGGATCTACAAGAAGTCAACGAAACGCAGCCGTTATTCGTTCCAGGTACACTTGGGGAGGAAAAAAAAATTAATAGTCAGCTGGGGACCCATAAATTATCATAATGTTGCCACTTTTTGCCTCTAGGGGGGAAGGAATCGACTTTTATTCTTTTCGACCAAACCTCAGTCAGATGAGAAGCAGGAAAAAAACGAATTTCGGGTGATTACGTCGTCGTTGATCATTCAATTTTCGGTTGAATTAGATAGGAAGGAGGGAGAGGCACTAATATACCAAATTGACCTCCCTTTGTGGTGGGGAGCAAAACAGAGGAAAGGCTGGGAAGAAGCTAAGCAGCGTTGAAGCCGGCAACTTTTGAACGCTGCGTAGTGCTAAGCAGCGTTGAAGTCGGCGACTCTTGAACGCTGCTTAGTGCTAAGCAGCGTTGAAGGAGGCTAAGCAGCGTTGAAGGAGGCTAAGCAGCGTTGAAGTCGGCGACTCTTGAACGCTGCGTAGGGCTAAGCAGCGTTGAAGTCGGCGACCCTTGAACGCTGCGTAGGGCTAAGCAGCGTTGAAGTCGGCGACCCTTGAACGCTGCGTAGGGCTAAGCAGCGTTGAAGTCGGCGACTCTTGAACGCTGCGTAGGGCTAAGCAGCGTTGAATTAGGCGACTCTTGAACGCTGCGTAGGCTAAGCAGCGTTGAAGGAGGCTAAGCAGCGTTCAAAATAGCTAAGCAGCGTTCAACCAATCCTGCAACACCCTTCTTCTTTTTTCTATGTTTTTTCTCCCCATCACCTCATTTCAAGCGGATCAGAATTCTATCTATCCCAATGTGTGTGCAACTTTTCCATTGCGCTAAAAGATGTGGCTCTCTCTGTGTGTGTCACAAATCAAAACCGGTTAATGGGCCTCTTTTTTTTGACGTAGGAGAGTGAGGAAGATGAGGATGATGATGGGGGTGAAATGGGATGAGGTGTGACGAAGAAGAGTTGTGTATTGGATGGAAGGAGGAGGGGAATGGGGTTCCTGGAAACGTTGGAGGGGTCAGGGGCTAACCAAAATGATTTCTATTTCAGGATCCTCAAAACGCTTAACCGAATATCTTTTATCAAAACACAACCTTAACGCCCCACCCGATGGATTACTGTACGTGGAATATGAATTAGAACTAGTTCATATCCTGGGAATCGACGAGTTGAAACAAACAATGACAGTTTTGATCTATGTAGACGAGCATTGGATCGATCCTAGTCTCACTTGGGATCCAGCCCTATTCGGCGGGATTTCGAAGACATGGGTCCCATTGGACAAGATTTGGGTGCCGGATATTATCGTTTTTAATATGTGAGTCGGGTGAGCGTAGCCAATCCCCCCTTTTCAATCATAATTTTGCCTATGAGCAACACATATAATTAGGGGTGTCACAACATGTGTTTGTCAAAGCAACCAGTGCTCATTAAACCTAGGGGGAAAGCTAATCCAGTGGGGGGCCGTCTTCTAACCTTCTTCCCCATTTTCTCCCACATTCAAAAACCAGAGGGCGGCTTCTTCAAGAAGCCCGTCCAATCGTCTAAAGGGTGAAATCTAACAGGTTGGCACACGAGGATCTTCTCTCCGCGGTTCGTGCTCCGGCAAGGATTTATAGTAATGGAACGGTGGTGGCTAGTCATCCGGCAGTGCATACTGTCTCTTGTGAGATTAATATTAGACATTTTCCATTGGATGATCAAAGATGTGCTATTGAGGTAGGTTAAGAGCTTAGGAAATCCCTAATCTGAATTTTTCTTTCTAGATTGCTTCCTGGGCTTACGGTCATGAAAAAATCCGGCTCCATGCTCACACAGACCATTCTTTAGAACACTATAAAAGAAATGAAGAATGGCATTTACTCAATCTAAACGTGTCAGAAGAAAAATATGAGCACGAGGGAATTCAGGTGTCAGAAGTGAAATTTGAGATTTCTGTTAAACGACGACCACTTTTTTATATGGTTACCTTGACATTCCCCAGTTATATTATGTGTGCAATTTCTGTGGTTGGGTTATTCGCCAGGTTCTCTACTACCGGGGAGAGGGAGGAGAGATTCACACTTGGAGTCACTGCGATTCTTACAATGGCAGTTTTATCGTTGGTTGTCAGTGAGAAGGTTCCGCATAGTTCCACTCATGTGCCTTTGTTGGGTATGTCTTTGAAAAAGTTCTATAGCTTGGTTAGGATTAAAAACTTCGAAACGTTGTCAACTAACAAAATGTAGATCTTATTATAAGTAATATTTGGTTAGTTGATTACTTTTTGATATCTCTAATGGCAATCGAGTTATAAGCGTTTAAAGCAAAGAAGGCGGTAGGCTGTCTCTACTAAACTTTGAAGGCTCATAACTCACGTGCCGTTAGAGATATCAAAAAGTGATCAACTAACAAAATATGTAGTTTTTTATGCTGAACAACTTCCCAGTTGTCTATTTTTTGGTATCTTTCAAAATAACAGAGTTATTGGCATTTTACTAGACCTCACATTATGACAATACCTCTTTTTAAACCCGTTGTAACTTCACTATCTTTAAAGCTACCAAAAAACCGTCAACTAACAAATTGCTCAGTATAAAAAGCTCTATATACATTTCCAGTCGCCTACTTCCTCTTCAACATGGTCATCGTCTCAATTGCCGCAATGACAACGGGAATTGTCATGAAGGTCCATCGGCTGGGGAGATATGGAGATGAGCCACACGAATTCTGGATGAAGCTTTTCTTTCTCAGACCCATTTTTAGGAATTCTAATGTAAGATTTCTTTGAAAAACCTAATTTTTTTTATGAATTTTGCAGAGAAGAACATATCGAATGAATCCGGAGGAGCCAACCCAAGTGATTCTGGTTTCGGAGACTCGAAATGGCGAGATGCAGACGAAGAAGGCGTCGGAATTAAATGGAATTGCGGTTAAGGAGGTTATGGTGAGTGATAAGAAGGAAATTCGGGGTGTATATAGGATTTTTTTAGTTGTCATCTCGTCTGGAAGCGTTGGAAGAGTACATTCGGAAGATGGTGCATAGATGTGAATCTATTAAGGTAGGTGGGATTAGTTTCAGTTTAGAAAATAGCTAAGTCGCCTCAAAGCCCGAAGTAAAGTTTCAACGCTGCTTAGCTGTTTTCAACGCTGCTTAGCACTACGCAGCGTTGAGGAGTCGCCGACTTCAACGCTGCTTAGCCCTACGCAGCGTTCAAGAGTCGCCGACTTCAACGCTGCTTAGCTCTACGCAGCGTTCAAGAGTCGCCGACTTCAACGCTGCTTAGCCCTACGCAGCGTTCAAGGCTCGCCGACTTCAACGCTGCTTAGCCCTACGCAGCGTTCAAGAGTCGCCGACTTCAACGCTGCTTAGAACTACGCAGCGTTCAAGGGTCGCCGACTTCAACGCTGCTTAGCCCTACGCAGCGTTCAAGGGTCGCCGACTTCAACGCTGCTTAGCCCTACGCAGCGTTCAAGAGTCGCCGACTTCAACGCTGCTTAGAACTACGCAGCGTTCAAGGGTCGCCGACTTCAACGCTGCTTAGCCTACGCAGCGTTCAAAAGTCGCCGACTTCAACGCTGCTTAGCCCTACGCAGCGTTCAAGGGTCGCCGACTTCAACGCTGCTTAGCACTACGCAGCGTTCAAAAGTCGCCGACTTCAACGCTGCTTAGCCCTACGCAGCGTTCAAGGGTCGCCGACTTCAACGCTGCTTAGCCTACGCAGCGTTCAAAAGTCGCCGACTTCAACGCTGCTTAGCCCTACGCAGCGTTCAAGGGTCGCCGACTTCAACGCTGCTTAGCCTACGCAGCGTTCAAAAGTCGCCGACTTCAACGCTGCTTAGCCCTACGCAGCGTTCAAGAGTCGCCGACTTCAACGCTGCTTAGCTTTCTTCACCTCTAATACTAGTGCATGCCCTTCAATTAAAACCTCCTCCTCCCCATGCCTCATCATAAACCCTCCTTGTATCTCAAACATCTCAAAAACCAATGTACACGACACGTCGTGTTAACTGCTGCTTCCGGACTTTTTCATGTCTTGCGACGTTTTTTATTGCGTTCACGCTTTGTTTCTTCTTCTTCTTTCTCTCTCTCCCTCTTTCTCCCTCTCTCTCATTTTCTGTGCAAATCGAAAGAAAAAGAGCAGCAACAACTGTGCCCATAAATTGTTCAATGTGTCTCTCTTTCTTTCTTTCTTTGCTTCTGTGTGTGTGTGTTAAAATGAAAATGAAGAAGAAGATACCTTTGCTTTTAAGAATATCCGGGGGTCTCTTTTTTGACGCAAGTGGTCATTGGTCGCGGGGATTAAGGGGTCTCGTTGCTCAAATTAATTTTAGGGGGAAAGAGCAAAAGATGAGGGGTCATTTTGAGGGCAAGGGGATTTAAGCTAGCTGTAACTCGGTTGTTTTGAGAGATAGGGGGAAATAGTTAACTGGAGAGTTGTTCAGCATGAAAAAATGAGTATTTTGTTAGTTGACACCTTTTTGATAGCTTTAAAGATAAGCTAGATATAAGGGTTTGAAGTTAGGCTGTGAGAGAGGCAGAGAACGCGATCGGCCAGACTTAAAAGGCTTATAACTCAGTTCCTGTTAGAGATATCAGAAAGGTGTCAATTAACAAAATGTGCAGTTTTTTATGCTGATTACTTTTCCAGTTGATCACTTTTTGCTATCTCTAAAATCAACAAAGTTATTCCAGTTTTTCTCAATCGCTTATTCAATTACTGAAACCGCTATAACTCGGTTGCCATCAAAGCTATGAAAAAATAATCAACTAACAAATTGTTCAGCTTAAAAAGCTCTATATTTTGTTAGTTGATCACTTTCACCTATCTCCTACCCCAACCAAGATAATCCAATTTTCAGTGGGAACTCGACGAGATCGACGCGGCGGAGAACATCGAAACGGTCCGCCGTCGCTCGACAAACGGATACGTTCGAATCTCGGAACGTTTGGATATTGTATTCATGTTTTTTTTCTTGACAACAGTCACCATTCCAGTCGCTGTACTCTTTTATTTGTCTTAATTTAATTTCCCCTTTTTTTCTATGAATTTCTTGCCTTCTAGGGCCCTAAAACACCTTCAAACGGGTATGATAGATGCGATTTCCTTTCCTTTTCTCTCTATGAATTCAGTTATTTTGGTTGTTTTCCATGTTTATTTGGCGATTTTTTTTGTATATAAAAAATGAAAAATAAATAAATATTTTTGTTCGAAAAATTATTGCTTGTAGGGTTGATAGACTCCGCCTCCGGCTCCATCCGCGACTCGTTTTGGGCAGGGGCAATACTAAAAGAATTGAAATTTATATTTTAAGAATCAGGATGTTAAGACGGTTCAGATGATTATAATCATGATTATTTTCTATTAATTTTGAAATTTTAGGTATTTTGGGTCCCACCACGAAAATACATTTCCTACCGTAACTCGGCTACTTTTGAGTTTTAAGCTGTGAAATTGGTACCATTGGAATCAGAAGGTTAAGCTGGTTCAGAAAAGTATAAACAAGCCTAGGTTTCGAAATTTTGAAATTTTGGAGTTTTTGGGTCCCACCACGAAAATATATTTTCTACCGTAACTCGGTCAATTTTTAGTTTTAGGTTTCGAAATTGCTACCATTCGAATCAGCGCGTCTTTCCGGTTCAGAAAAGTATAAACAAGGCTAAACTCCAATAATTTCAAAAACCTCCTTTTCTGTGTACTCCTCGTGGACAATTTTGGATTTTCTCGAAAAATCGGTTTTTTCGAAAAAAAAATCATATTTTTGGAATGAGGAAGGCAAGACGGTTTGGAAAACTATAATCTTAACTAATTTCTATTAAATTTGAAATTTCGAATTTTTTGGGTCTCACCACGAAAATGTATTTTCTACCCTAACTCGGTCAATTCTCAAAATCAGGGCTTGGGACCAAGTTTTTCAGAATCAGCGTGTTAAGACGGTTCGAATGAGTATAGTCATGACATATTTCAAAATTTAAAAAAAAATCCAAACATTCCAAAAATCCACTCACCAACGCATCCTGCCCATTGGGCCCAATGACTCCAACCTCCCCTTGCTCCCCAGTCGGTCCCACTCTCCCAGGTTGTCCTTGAATCCCAATAGGTCCAACTGGTCCATCGACTCCCAATCCTCCCCGATTCCCTTTCTCTCCCTCCATTCCAGCCGCTCCAATCGGTCCCGGCTCTCCTTTCGGCCCCCGGACCCCTTTCTCTCGTACCGTATCCATTCCACGTCGTCCAAGAGTTCCCACTGGTCCAGGAGGTCCCGGAGGCCCACATGGTCCCAGCTCTCCATTGTGTCCCGGTGCCCCATTATTTCCAGGTGTGCCAGCGGCTCCATTCTGTCCCCTTTGTCCCCTTGGACCAAGTTTACCCGGTGCACCAGGTGGTCCCATCTCTCCAGCAGGGCAATATTGACATCCGGGGTCTTGGTACATTGTTTGGATGTCTCCCGTATTTTGTCCCATTTTTCCGGGCGGTCCGGAGTCGCCGGGGGCTCCGTCGAGGCCTGGTGAGCCTTTAGGACCCGGTGGGCCGGCTGGGCAATTATTGTTCTCCAGGTTACAGTCTAAAATGGGGTAATAGTAGTGAAGAAGCTTAGCTAAGACTCACTGCACTCCGGAGAAATGGACGGCGCATGTGCCTCCACTCCCAACGAAGGTGGCAACGCATAAGAATCGGCTACCTTCTCATAATAGCTCTGGCGCTTGGACCTATCCATGGGAATATTCTTCTCCGTCGCCAAACTCCTCAAATCATTCCACGTGGCGTCTCGCAACACCTAAATAGCCTCTTAAACTACAAACTACACTTTTATACCAAGGCCTACCGTAACCTCTTGAACCTGCACATCAAACTCTTGCCAGACTTGATCCAACTCGTTTTTGGTTTGCAAGACGAATAGCCCAGCGGAGAGGAAGACGAGGAAAGAGGTTCCGATGACCAATGTCTCGGAGGATATCATTTTGTGATGAGGGATGGTTTGGAAGGGGAGGGGTTTTATATGGATATGTAAATTGGTATCCCGGGGTGTTGGTCCGGTTGGGAGGAGAGAGGTGGAGGGGTGGAATAGATTATGGAAATCAGGAGGAGGAATTTGTCGGGTTGAAACTGGATTGGGTGGGGATTTTTGGTTTTTTAGGTCAGGATTAGGGGTTCTAGGCCATCTAGACCAGGATTAAGGTTCCTATGCCAGGATTAGGGTTCCTAGGCCATCTAGTCTAGGCTTCTGGGTTTCTAGGTCAGGATACGAGTTTCTAGACAACAATTAGGGTTCCTAGGCCATCTAGACCCAGGCTTTGGATTCCTAGGCCAGGATAAAGTTTTCTAGGCCATGATTGAGGGGTCCTAGGCCATCTAGTCCAGCTATTTGGTTCCCTAGGCCAAGATTAGGGTTTCTAAGCCATCTAGACTCTGATTTTCGATTCCTAGGCCACCATATGAGCTGTTAGGCCATCTAGATCAAGATTTGGATTCCTAGGCCATTTTATCAGTTTCTAGGCCACTTACGTGATCTCCTTTATCAAAAAATTTGCTCTCGCTGGTTATAACACAAATATTTATTCAACTTGTTCAATCCTTCAGATCACCCACTTTTTTGAACTATTTCACACTTTGATCCGATTTTTGGACACTCAATTTCTATTTTTTTTTGAATTGAAAAATCCGTTCTTTGCACTTCCCCATTTTTTATAATCTGACCACAGATTTCACACTCTTTTTTTGACACCTATCTATACCGCCCACGCGATCTCTATTGATACTATATATCCCTTCGCCCATTGTTATTAGAGAACTTTTGAAAGAGAGGATGGGGGGGTCAGATAGATCAAAAGGGGGTGGTTTTTGGGGTTTAGGTTATTGTGATGGTAATTTAGAATTCTATTGATAATATGGTAATTTTTATTTTTGGGTTAGCCAATGAGGATTACTGTAGTTTCTCCCCTAAATCAAAAAATTCCAAAAAAAAAATTCCAGACAGAACTTTGATGCCGAAAATGTGCCGCACTAATCCTCAGTGCCCTATGCCCTTTTTGACGTAATCATTTTTTGATAAGAGGGAAAAAAAAGCCTTTATAAGTTTTTAGTATGACATTTGTCACATTCTGACCGCAATGATTTTCTTGAAATTTGTACTCCTCTCGGACAATATTTCTGCACTTTTGAACTCGTATGAACATCTGCGCGGTTAGTAGTCGACAGATGTGGCCGAGCCACGCCCCCTTTTCAGGTCACATGAGTCTTCTGATTTGTTCTTTTCGCATTCGTTCAGCTAGACTGGTCGGGGGCTCTGTGTACTCCTCTCGGACAATTTAGATCAAAGCGATCAGACCGGTAAGCTGATTATCCCTAGGTAGGATTTTGGAACGCTGGTTTTAGATTTTTGGACTTGAAGATGGCTAAGCAGCGTTGAACCAAGGCCTAGTGCTTAGGAAGTTGCTTAGCTATCCTAGCCTAACCCTAGGGGGGATAGGCCCCGCCCCCTTTTTTCTTCTGAGAGCTTCTGACCTTCTGGTCGCCAAGGTACCCCTCTCCTCCCCCCATTTCTCCTCATTTCCCTCCTCCTTCCGTTTTTCGTTTTTCGTTATTTTTTCACATGCATCTCCTCTCCCCCTCTCGCTCCTATTTTTTTCAATATCCCTCACCACTCTCCACCATTTCCGTGGTCCCTAACTCCTTCTCGGCCGCCCTCTGCGTCTCGCCACGTTTTTCCTTTTTTTTTTCTTTTAGGAGAGAGAGAGAGAGGGAGGGAACGGATTTTTGAAAAAAATGGAATTTAAAAAGGTTTGAATAATTTTAATTTTTTTAATGTTTTTTTGAATTTTCTAGAAATTTCTAAATTTTTAGGTAGAAATCCATGGTTTCTTTATCATTTTTTTTTTCTTATTAAAAAATTGTTATGTCTGCAAAACGATTTTTCTTCAATTTATCATTTTTTTTATCTCGCTTCCTCGTTCCTTTCTTTTCCAGTTCCTTGTAGTTGGTTATTTAAGTCGGGAGATAAGCTCGCCGTAAATCTACTTGAGAAAAATCTAGAAAAAAAAATTTGTTTGAAAATAATTTTGGCCTAAAATATTCAAAAATCTTAATAATTCTAGAAATTTTCAATTATAAAAAAAAATTGTTTTTTTTTCCGAAAAATTAAAAAAAAATTTAGACACCAATGATCACCTATTTCTATAAAAATGAAGCCATTTTCATGATTTTTCGAAAAAAAATTTTCTATGACTTCATTTAGTAAGTCCTAAAACTTCTAGGATTACTGTAGTTCTAAGCCCCGCCCTTTTTTCTTCAAAAATTTAATTTCTTCTTTCGAAACCCACTTGAACAATTTCCAGTGGCTAATTTGAAATTTTGACACTTGAAACTTTTTTTTCAATTTTTTTTCTTTTTTCTGAAACTTAATTTTCGACCTGTCTTCTTCTTCTTCTTGGTATATAAAACTTTTCAATTTTTCCAAAAAAATCAAAAAACAATTTTCCAGAAAGATGGGCGTCTATGTGACCATCTTTCTCTACGCCCTAACCACATCCGTCTTCTTTCCCGTATTTCAATCATTGATTTTTTATAAGGTGAGTTTTATTCAACAAATATATTTAACCTAATAAAGTATCCAGGCTTGCATATCACTCTCCAACCACACCGACTCTGAAATCATTTGCCAATCGCGTGAAGCAGCGGCCCGTGACGAGTCCGTCCACACTCTCGCCAATTTCATTCTTTTGACTTCGTAAGTTTGGTTGTCATGACGTAGACGAGGGGGCTCGTGTGCATATACATTATGTCAGCTGATTTTGGGGGAGGGGAAGAAGCCGAAAATAAGATGGGATTTGTATTTTTGGAGGGGGGAAACGGGGGATAATTGGAAATGTCAGAAGGATACAACTAGAGATAGAAAATGAGTGATGACGTCAAAAGGATTAGAAAGCTAAACAGCGTTGAAGATGAGCTACGCAGCGTTCAAAATAGCTAAGCAGCGTTGAAGTCGGCAACCCTTGAACGCTGCGTAGGGCTAAGCAGCGTTGAAGTCGGCGACCCTTGAAAGCTGCGTAGAGCTAAGCAGCGTTGAAGTCGGCGACCCTTGAAAGCTGCGTAGAGCTAAGCAGCGTTGAAGTCGGCAACTCTTGAACGCTGCGTAGGGCTAAGCAGCGTTGAAGTCGGCGACTCTTGAACGCTGCGTAGGGCTAAGCAGCGTTGAAAATAGCTAAGCAGCGTTCAAACTACACAACTATTATTTACCAAAATTTCCAAAAAATGTCAAAAATTGATATCACATTTTTCTAAGGACAAAAAAAACATTTTAACAAACTTTAACAAAATTACATATAATTATTTTCCGAAAGTTCAAAAAACCAATTATTTCAGAAGTACCGGTCTCTGCTTCACCGCATTTTTCACGAGTCGATGGATCGGGCAATTAAGTGATTTGAAATCTAGAAAACTCGCGTTTCTCATTCCATTCACCGGACTCTTCATTTCGGATTTCACGATTCTGGTCCAGGTTATTTGGCCGAGGGTATATATAACTTTATATAAAATTTCAAAAAAAAAATTTTTTTTTTAGTTATCCCCCTATTATTTCATTGTGTCCGAGGTGATTTATGGAATATTCGGAGGGTATATGTCTATTACTGCGGGGGCGTTTGCTATTATCAGTACAAAATATACGGATACGAAAGAGAGGGCGAAGGCGATTGCCAGGTTGGAGGGCACCATTTCGTTGGGATGTGAGTTTAAGCAGCTTCAAAGCTAGTCTAAGCAGCTTCAAAGCTAGGCTAAGCAGCTTCAAAGCTAGGCTAAGCAAAGTTCAAAATCATTTTCCAGCCATGGTCGGATTCCTGATCAGCTCCCGCCTTGAATCCTTCGGCTATCTTGGCATGGCCATCTTCTTCGTTGTCGCCCACCTCATCGCCTTCCTCTCTGCCCTTCTAATGAAGGATGTGGTCTACCATGAACCCCTTTTAGAAGGGCAAGACAAACAGAAGCAATTGTCGATTTGCGTGAGTTTTTAGGTGGTTTTTATTGCAGAAATTATTGAAAAAATTTCATTTCAGTCTGGAGCTCAGCTATTCAAAAACAAGCCAGCTGCCACCAAGAAAAACCTCCGAATCCTTTACTTCTCCTTCGCCATCTCCTACTTCGCATTCATCGGCTCCACCCGTATCCTTTTCTTCTATCTGAAACACAAGTTCTATTGGGGTGCTGAAAAGTACGGATATCTAAAAGCGGTGAACCAGGCGATGACTACGGTCATGGCAATGTTAGTCTTCCCCGCTTTGAAGAATTGGGGAATTACCGACGTTCGATTGGCGATTTTCGGTCTGGCGACGAGGAGTATTGGGAGGGCTTGGTATGCGATTGCGTGGGCGGATTATGCGGTTTTCGGGGTGGTTTGTTTTGAGATGTTCTCCAAGTTCCCGGCTACTGCGTTGAGGAGTTTGATCTCGAGTAATGTTGGGGAGCATGAGAGAGGTAAGTACTCAAAGTAGAAAATAGCTAAGCAGCGTTGAGGAAGCTAATGAGGCTATCTTCAACGCTGCTTAGCACTACGCAGCGTTCAAGAGTCGCCGACTTCAACGCTGCTTAGCCCTACGCAGCGTTCAAGTGTCGCCGACTTCAACGCTGCTTAGCCCTACTCAGCGTTCAAGAGTCGCCGACTTCAACGCTGCTTAGCCCTACGCAGCGTTCAAGTATCGCTGAGCTGCACAGCTAGGCTTAACGCTGCTCAACCCAACTTTCAGGCTCCGCATTCTCCCTGGTCGCCGTCATCGAAGCCGTCTGCAACCTCACCTCCTCCTGGGTCTTCCACATCGCCTTCCCAATCTCTTTAAAATTCTTCCCCGAACTCTCATTCGTCATCATGCCGGTCATCATCCTCCCAGCCATTGCTCTTATGATGTAAGCCCCTTCTATTATTCTAAGCAACCTCATCAATTTCAGCTCCAACCTACGCTCTTTGGAATCTCCAGAAACCCATCCCGAAGACATGATCATCTCGACGACGTCCTCCTCTCCGGATAAATCCGATGATTCCATTGAAAAAGGCGCCACCGATCTAAAACACATTCCGACTGAAACCGATACGCTTACGGATATTTCCACTTAAATTTTGTTTCTTTCTTTTTGTCGATATCAACCAAAAAACATGCCGTGACTCATTGTGATATTTTAATTATTTGTATATTTATATAATATCACTTCTCATTTCAAAATTGCCGGTTTTTGATTCTTTTTGTGAAATATGTGAATTAAGTGTGTGATAATTTATTTGATGAATAATTAATTTTTATTGATTTTTGATTAGAAGCGTTGAATCTAGCTAAGCAGCGTTGAGGGAAGCTAAGCAGCGTTGAAGTCGCCGATCTTTGAACGCTGCGTAGGGCTAAGCAGCGTTGAAGTCGGCGACTCTTGAACGCTGCGTAAGCTAAGCAGCGTTGAAGAAGCCTAAGCAGCGTTGAAAAATAGCTAAGCAGCGTTGAAGCTAGCTAAACCTCCTCCCACCCAAAAAGTAATATTCTCCAAAAAATGCGCGAAAACAGTCTCGTCTCAAAATCAGATAACATCTTATCCTGTTTCCTCTTCTTTTTTTCTTCATCTCCATCGTTTTTCAATGTCTTTTTTTGATTTACGACGCCGATAACGTGGCAAATTATTCGCTTCTCTCGAAAAACGAAGTCACAAGAAAAATCGGATGCCTATTAGTTTGTCGACAAAGAATTTGACCTTCTCCCTTCTCAATTGATATCAGATTACATTAATCAAATTAACACACCGAATGATATGGTGGCCTGGTTCTCATTTCTCTTTTTTTTCGATTATCTCTTTGCGCTTTTTTCTGTGTCAAGTTTTAGGGTTAGAGAGTACTGTAGGTGGGAAACAAGGGATATCTCGGTTGGTTTTGGAGATAGTGAAAAATTGTCAATTACAAAAATGTTGAGAATAAAAAACTGGGTATTTTGTTAGTTGGCCACTTTTTGGTATCTCAAAAAATAAGCGAGATATGAAGGTTTAAAAAAATAACATAATTTAAAATTTTCAATAAATGGTGTTTTTTAAAACTCTTATATCTCAATCCCTGTTAAAGCTATCAAAAAGTAGTCAACTAACAAGTTGCTCACCATAAAAATCTCCACATTTCATTAATTAACATCTTTTTGATATCTCTAACCCCAAGCGACTTACAGCTCTTTAAAGTTATAGTGTGCAGACAGCTAGACCCTCTTGCCTTCTCTGCGTGTCTCACTTCAAGCGCGCCTATCTCGCTTCCCATTAGAGCTATTGTTGTGTGGTCATGTTTCTAGACACACAAAGATTTTGATCTACCTCTTTTTCTATCAGTAGATCATTTGTATAATTAACGAGGCGGCAAGTTTGTTATTGTTTTTCTCTCTCACCCTCTCGTTCCCTTGCCGCATAAGTCAGTTCCCGTTTTACCCACCGAGCGAGTAGCCTCACTAGCGAAAGCTCTACCCCTATTATACCCTTTATTGATTCCTACAATAAATTAGTAGTTCAGTAAAGCACCGTGTTACTTACACCTGTTTAAGGACACAACATTGGCGATCAGTACTCGAACTTAATTTCGCGAGAGAAGTCCTCAAGCGATTTTAGTTTAGTCTGGTGATAGTCGTATTTTGGGAAGTCCCCAAGTATCGATTATTAGTAGTGTGCCGGTGATTTTCTCACGTCTTGTCAACTGGTAGTCCCAGTAAATTGACAGTGTTTTGAGAAAAATGGCGACCGTGGATCAACAGTTGGTACAGGTGTTAGCCGCTATGCAACAGCTCTTAGCTAAGCAAGGCGAAAACCAGAACCAATCAGTCCAGGCGATCACCGAGGCAATCAAAGCGGGACAAGTAGCCGCCCCAGTAAACCCCCAGGTCCCTACTGGTGGAGCTACGGGTGTTCCAAAACTAACGCAAACACAACTGATTAATGATATCAGTAGTCGGATCACAGTGTTCCAATTTGATTTGGAAACTGAAAAGACTTTTTCCAAATGGTATGCTCGTCATGGGACGACAATCACAGTGGAAGGCAAAGACTTGGAGGACAAGAGCATGGTGTCTCTGCTTATCAGTAAGCTGTCTGACGAGGTTTTTGAACAGTATTCCCAGAGAATATGTCCAAAAGTGTTCACTGAGATTGAATACAAAGATACAGTCGACATTTTAAAAGAAATGTTCGATATCAAAAAGAGTCTGTTCTCTCACCGGTACGCTTGCATTAACATTGTACGCGACGGTGATTCCCCAGTCGAATACACGAATAGAGTAAATTCGTTGTGTGAAGCTGCATCCTTGGATAAGATTGATGCGGATGGCTGGAAAGTCTTCTTCTGGCTTCGAGGTCTGGATGCAAATACAGACCAGAAAGTTCGAACATATTTCATCAAATATGTGGAGCAATTATGGGAGAAGGGTGGAACCCCTAAAATCAATGATCTTTGTGCTGAATGGCAAAAGTTGTTGAGGGTGAACAGTGTATCTCAGGAAATGGAAAAGTCTGAGCCGACAGTAAAGGCGCTGCACACAAAATTTGGCAAAAAGAACGCCAAGAACCAGACTAAAGGAGAGAAGTCTCATACAGATACTTGTTGGAACTGTGGAAAGTCAGGCCATAAAAAGCCAGACTGTTCCCAGAAAGCATCGAAGTGTTACAATTGTCAGAGAGAAGGACATTTGTCCAAATTCTGCAAATCCAAAAGATCAAAGAAGACTCAACACGTAGTATGCGTGGAAGGTGCTTCTTCAGAAGATTTGGAAGTAAACTCCGTCCGACAGTATGTGTCTGCAAAAGTGAATAATGAACTGATAGAGTTCCAGCTAGACACTGGCTCTGATGTCACACTTGTTGGCAGAAAAGATTATGAGAGAATGGGTAAACCAAAACTAGAGAAGATTCCTGCAAAGGTCAGATCTGCTAGTGGAAATGAACTCAAGCTGCTAGGGAGAGCCTTAGTCAGTTTCACATTGAAAGGATCTGAAGGATCTGGTTATGTGTACGTCCGCGAACACGGAAATCTGTTAGGGTTAGACTGGATTGAGCAATCTAGTGAAATGTCTTACCATATGGGAATGATGGTCAATTCATTGACACATTCAAACACAGATACAATTCGGAGTGAATTGAAGGAAAAGTTTCCTGAAGTGTTTCGAGAAGGACTTGGTAGGTGTACGAAAGAGAAGGCGGTGTTGACAGTCAAACCGAACTCTACACCAGTGTTTAAACCGAAGCGTCCAGTGCCATATGGAGCTTTAGAAGCGGTTGAAAAAGAATTGGATAGACTGGAAAGTCTGGAAGTTCTAAAGAAGGTGAACCACAGTGCGTGGGCGGCACCTTTGGTGTGTGTGAAGAAAGCGGAAGGAGACATTCGTGTCTGTGTCGATCTCAAGACAGGTCTAAATGATGCTCTTGTAGATGAAGACCATCCTATTCCAACTCCTGAAGATGTTTTCGCTACCTTGAATGGGGGAAAATATTTCTCGACAGTGGATCTAAAGGATGCCTACTTACAGATTGAATTGGCTGACGAGTCAAAGCATCTGTTTACCATAAACACACATCGAGGTCTGTACGAGTACCAACGTTTAGTGTTTGGCGCCAAGACAGCACCCATGGTGTTCCAGAGAATCATGGATAAAATGATAGCTGGACTGACCGGTGTTACGGCATACCTAGATGATATCATCATTGTAGGTCGTACAGAAAAAGAACATACTGACAACTTGGATGAGTTGTTCAAAAGAATCTCTGAATATGGGTTCAGAGTGAAACTCGAAAAATGCAAGTTTCTCGAGAAGAAGATCAAATTTCTGGGATTTATCATCGACAAGGATGGTAGAAGACCAGATGAAAGCAAGGTTCAACCAATAAAAGGAATGTGCGAACCGAAAAATCAGAAGGAACTTCGTAGTTTCATGGGAATGATAACGTACTATAGTGCGTTTATTCCAAACATGAAATCTCTTCGTGGTCCGTTGGACAAACTTCTGATGAAAGATATGGAGTGGATATGGACAAAGAGGGAAGCTGACGCTTTTCAAAAGCTGAAAGATATTCTGTCTTCTGATTTAAATCTCACTCATTATGACGCCAAGATTCCTATCGTCGTCGCTGCAGATGCATGCGATTACGGTATTGGGGCTGTAATCAGTCATCGGTTTCCAGATGGAACCGAAAAACCGATTGCTCATGCCGCTCGTTCTTTGAATTCAGCTGAGAAGAATTATTCTCAAATTGAAAAAGAAGGGCTTGGACTGATCTTCGCTGTAAAGCGATTCCACAAGTATCTGTTCGGACGCAAGTTCCTGCTCCGTACGGATCATAAACCGTTGTTGTCCATTTTTGGAAGCAAGAAGGGAATCCCAGTACACTCGCAGAATCGTCTCGTAAGATGGTCCACAATTCTTCTCGCATACGATTTCACGATCGAATATGTGAAGACAGATGATTTCGGACAAGCTGACGCTTTGTCACGAATGATTCAGCAGACGCCAATTGAGGATGAAGATATTGTCATTGCTCAAGTAGAGGCTGACGTGGAAGAGACATTGTATTCGGCTATAAGAAAGCTGCCGATTCGAGTAAAAGACATTCAAGAAGAGACACAGAAAAGCAAGACTTTGAAAGAAGTTTTGAAGTATGTATCTCGAGGAATGTGGCCAAAGAAAGTTGATGAGAAGTTGAAAAGGTTCAGCTCTATCAAGCTTTCATTGTCAGTTGTTCAAAACTGTCTTATGATGGCAGATCGCGTGGTAATTCCACAAACACTGCGGAAAGCGGTGTTGAAGCAGTTGCATGAAGGTCATCCAGGAATGGTCAGGATGAAGCAACTTGCAAGGGCGTTCGTCTACTGGCCAGGAATGGATGACGACGTTGAGAAAGTAGTGGCTGCTTGCACTACATGCCAGATTCATGGAAAGACTCCACGAAAGGTACCGTTGGAGCCATGGAAGACACCGGAGCGTGTTTGGCAAAGAGTCCATGTCGACTATGCAGGTCCAGAAAACGGACAATACTATCTCGTCGCTGTTGATGCTAAGTCAAAGTGGGCGGAAGTATCCATAGTTAAGTCGATATCGGGACCATCTACTGTCAGGACTTTGAAAGATATGTTCAGTCAGCATGGTTATCCGGAGACACTGGTTTCCGATAATGGAACACAGTTTGTGTCGAAGGAATTTGAGACGATGTGCCGAAACTTTGGAATCGTGCACATGCGTTCACCTGCTTTTCATCCTCAATCCAATGGTCAAGCCGAAAGGTTTGTGGATACACTGAAAAGAGGTTTGAAAAAGTTAAAAGGGGAGGGAAGTGTCAGCAGTGAAACTCTGTCACAATTTCTGCTCCACTACAGGTCATCACCGTCCAACGCTCTTGGAGGTTTGACACCGGCTGAAGCACATCTTGGAAGACGTCTCAGAACGAGAATGTCTCTCTTGATGCCGCAACTCAATTATCAAAATGAATATTCTGAGAAGCATTCAATGAAAGATCAATTTGATAGACACCACGGTTCGAAGGATAGACGCTTTGCTATCGGAGAGTCCGTATACGTTAAAGTGTTTGATCGTAACATTTGGTCTTGGTTACCAGGTAAGGTAGACCAGACACAAGGACGTGTGGTGTACGTCGTCAGCTTGGCTGATGGACGAAAAAGAGTTGTTCATGCCAACCAATTGAAAAGAAGATTGGATGAAGTCAAAGAACATGAGTGGACTTCCACTATGTGTGACGTGTTCGAACTGCCAGTCAGTGTAGTTCCAAATGATACAGTTGAGGCTCCGGCGAGGGCTCAAGTATCACCAAAAAGGCTTGTGCCATCTTCTTCAGTTGCTCTATCGCAACAACCGGGTTTACGTGGTTCTTCAAAGAGTTCAAGAACTACTACGAAGTCTACAGGACCGACTCGAGTTTCAAGTCGTCAGAGGAAGGCTGTCATCAGATTCGACCCAATTCGTGGCAACTAGATTTACATATAAATTTTATCCCTGCTATTGATTATTTATTGTATTTTGTTGATTGTCCCCGTTATATTTGTACCCCGGTTTTTCCCTTTTAGTTCTGATCATTAGTTTATCGTTAAGTAACCAATTATAGTATCCAGAGAAAGCTAAGCTTGTTTATGGAAGGACTCGAAAGGTTCCAAGATGTCTGGTACCGACCAGTTTCGATCGAGGTGTTACACCTTAAAGTCTTTTGCCGTTGTGCACTTCCAGATATCCAAGTGAGTGTTCGTCAACTGTATTGTTGAATGATCTCCGGTGCATTTATGGTTAAGGTCTGATCAACCAAGTTTCTCTCTTAACATGGGGAGGTGTTGTGTGGTCATGTTTCTAGACACACAAAGATTTTGATCTACCTCTTTTTCTATCAGTAGATCATTTGTATAATTAACGAGGCGGCAAGTTTGTTATTGTTTTTCTCTCTCACCCTCTCGTTCCCTTGCCGCATAAGTCAGTTCCCGTTTTACCCACCGAGCGAGTAGCCTCACTAGCGAAAGCTCTACCCCTATTATACCCTTTATTGATTCCTACAATAAATTAGTAGTTCAGTAAAGCACCGTGTTACTTACACCTGTTTAAGGACACAACAGCTATCAAAAAGTGATCAACTAACAAAATACTCCGTTTTTTATGCTGATCAACTTTCTAATTGACTACTTTTTGCTATCTCTAATGGGAACTAAGTTATAAGACTTTTTCTAAAGTGTATCCAAAAAAAATGAGAACTGTGAAGAAATATTTCTAGAAAGAACTTGTCATTTGCTCCTCCTTATCATTCTTGTTTCAAATAATTTAAAAATTAAAATGCTTTTGTGTGTAAATATATATATTTCTTATCAGCATGTAGTAACAAAAACCCCTTATTGTCTTATTGTGTTTCTCGAGATGGCGAGAGGCGAGTGGTTTCCGAATCGATTACACAATTTTATCACTTTTTCGTTGTGGAAAATAGAAAACACACGAAACGCGGCTTTTATGTTTTTTGTTGAATTTCTCATCATTGCTTTATGGTGGTCTCTTTGTTTTTATTTTTGGGTATTTCCTTTTTAAAACTGGTATAACTTTGTTCTTTTCAAAGCTAGAAAAAAGTCATCAACTAACGAAATGTAGGCCTTATTATAAGCAATATTCCATCAGTTGGCACTTTTTTGATAGCTTTCATGGGAACCGAGTTATTCTCGATCAAAGATTCCCGAATATCATTAGCGCGTTCCTCTAGTGATAGGGAAGCTTCGAGAGACCCAGAATATCAAAAAACATACATATTTTTGTGGAAGGGATGACGTGGCTTCTCTACCATCCACCCCCTCAAAAAAAACGCTTTAATATACAGAAACAAAATGTGTACATGGTCGCCTCTTTTCTTTTCTCAAACACTTTTCTTCAGGTCTTCGGTTTTCACTGAAATTGTTTCATTCTTTTTTTTGTGATTTTTGAGGAGGAGACTTTATTAAAAGGGCATGTGCTATTTTATCAGGGGTTAGGGATAGAGAAATGTAGTGTTGAGGGAGGCTAGATAGCGTTGAAAATAGCTAAGCAGCGTTGAAGAAAGCTAAGCAGCGTTCAGTAAAGCTAAGCAGCGTTGAAGTCGGCGAACCTTGAACGCTGCGTAGGGCTAAGCAGCGTTGAAGTCGGCGACTCTTGAACGCTGCGTAGTGCTAAGCAGCGTTGAAGAGTGCTAAGCAGCGTTGGAGAAAGCTAAGCAGCGTTGAAGTCGGCGACACTTGAACGCCGCGTAGTGCTAAGCAGCGTTGAAGTCGGCGACTCTTGAACGCTGCGTAGTGCTAAGCAGCGTTGAAGTCGGCGAATCTTGAACGCTGCGTAGGGCTAAGCAGCGTTGAAAACGGCGACTCTTGAACGCTGCGTAGTGCTAAGCAGCGTTGAAGAGTGCTAAGCAGCGTTGAAGAAAGCTAAGCAGCGTTGAAGTCGGCGACTCTTGAACGCTGCGTAGTGCTAAGCAGCGTTGAAGTCGGCGACTCTTGAACGCTGCGTAGTGCTAAGCAGCGTTGAAGTCGGCGACCCTTGAACGCTGCGTAGCGCTAAGCAGCGTTCCTAAGCAGCGTTGAAAATAGCTAAGCAGCGTTCAAATCTAACACCTTCTCCACCTGAAATTCCACTCATTTCCAGCCAAATTTACCCATTTTTTCTATCAAAATTCCCCATCCCACCGCCCATTTTTTGCCCAATCTATTGTCCAAAAACTCCAATTGAATTGTGTCTATTGTGCTCTCTTTTCAAAAGGTTTGATTGTTAGAAAAGTGACATTTTTCTTATTTTTTTTTTACTTTTTTCTCCAATTTCAGGTATCAATGTCATTGGACGCGACACTCGAGAACATCAACGACACGTTGCTCCAGGTGGCGAGTCTTCTGAAAGCCGTCGAGTATGCCGTGCTGATTTTGGCGATTTGTGTGGGCGTGGCGTTGGTTGGTAAGTGGAAATAGAAGAAAAAAAGAACAAATAAAATAAAATAAAAATGATAAAGTTATAGGCTGCACCGCCGGCTTCTTCTACGGAAAATACAATCAGCGAAATCAGTACAAAGAGCTGAGCAATGGTGGGAGCCCGAATACGACCATGGCGCGGAGCCCATTGCAGAGCCCGGCTCGCCTGAAAAAGGATGATGTTTAAAATGACAAAATGGGGGAAATTACAATCAAATGTGCCTTTAAAAAATTCTAAAAAATGGGTGATTCATTATTCTGTGACTTTTTTTGCTTAATTCATTTCAATCAATAAATATATTCGAACAAAAACGATAAGGCGATTGGCGAAAAAATAATGAAAACGGGGGAAAATAGGAGATGCAAAAAAACACAGACCGTGGGGGAAGGAGACAAATAAAAAGGAAAATCCAAAAAAGAAAAAATCATATATTGTCAAGGGAACAAATTAGCGCATCTGAATGACACCGGCGTCGCGAAGTTTCATGAGTTTCTGGAAGATCTCTGGATTCTTCAAATGCTCTCTGACGGCTCCCGGATCGTTGCTCATCTGCTCGAGAATCATCCGCATTCCTGGATCACGAAGAATCTCCTGTACTTCTGGGTCGGCCAGCGATCGCTCCTTGGCCTTCTCGGGATCCTCGTCGTTGCTCGTGAGGCAGGTGCGGATTCCTTCGCGAGCCTCCTCGTTGTTTGGATCGACTTGAAGAGCGTCCTCGTAGGCTCGCTGAGCTTTCGACCATTCGCGCATCGCTACCAGGCAAGCGCCTTTGCGGATGTATCCCTTGACTGAAAATAATTGGATTTAAGAACGATTTTCGACTAAAATAAGTTGAAACTCACTGAATTTAGGGTCTCTTCTGATGCAGGTGTCGCAATCCTCGAGGGCACGCTGGAACTCCATCAGCTTCGTCAGGCAGGCGGCACGGTTCGAGTAGAGGATGGCGTTCTCCGGATCGCGCTTCACCGCCTCATTATAATGCTTCATCGCGGCCGGGTAGTCACCTTTCTGAAATTATTTTCATTAATTTCAGCTAGATTTTTTATTTTTACCTTGAAGAACTCGTTTCCTTTAGCCTTCTCCGCCTGTGCAATCTCGGGGTTGACGTAGGCGAGTCGCTCGGCTTCCTTCATCTGCTTTTCGAGTTCCTTGACCTTCTTGACGAGTTCGGGGTCGCGGAATTCCGAGAGCGACCGCTGGAACCATTGCAGCGCGACGAGCGTGTCGTCCTTCTTCTGGAACGCGTTTCCGGCGCGAGACATTGCTCTGAAAATGATTTTTTAGAGGGATTTTTTAGGGTTTTAGAGCTTACTTTGCGATAAGCTTGTAGTCGGCACGCGTCTCTCGGCCAACTTCGACGGCCTTCTCGCAGTACTTGATGCAATCATCGTACTTTTTCTCCTCGAAATAAACAGCTGAAAAAAAATTATGATAAAATCGATTTTTCGAAGAAAAAGTGATAGTTTACCTGCTTTATTATTGTAGAAAGTGATATTCGTCGGGTCGAGCTCGATTGCTTTGTCGTAGTGGCTGTGCGCACTTTCGAAATCCTTCTGCTTATACGCAGCATTTCCGAGATCTTTTTCAGCGATAGCCTAGAAAAAAATCGATGAATTTAGCCAAAAATCGATAAAAAAAAACTTACCGCGTCCGACATTTTTCCTTAAAAAATCGAGAAAAGCGGTGCAAAATTCAACGGGAGCCGTTGGAATGGGCGAGAATGAGAGTCTCACTTGAAAAAAAGCAAGCGCGCTCTACGGAGGAAAATTCTAGAAACGGGCCGCGAAAGAGTGTGCGGAATTGAGAGACGCAGCTTTTCGGTGGCAGTTTGAAACTTTTTTTTCTTCGTTTTTCTTCGTTTTTCCTGATTTTCCTGGTTTTTCCTGATTTTTCCATTAATATTTTTTGTTTTTCAGCAATGCCACCGACAAAAGAAGACACAAATAATGCTGAAACGAAGTCATTCTTCGGAACATTCAAATTACGCGAAAATCACAAAAATGAGATGTTCGGATGCGCTTTCAATCAGTTTATCAAGTGGCCAGCGACTCAAATCGCCGCTGTTGTTGGAGGAAATCATGTATTAATTCAATTTTTTCGAAAAAATTTGACCAAAATCGATTTTCCAGGTTCATATCTACGAATTTCCTGAGAAAGAGCAGACAATCAACAAGCTTTTCGATTTGCCGTTTAGTTCCACATATGATGAGATTTTCTATTCGGTTTCCTGGTGTCGAGATAAAGGGAGAATGAAAGTTGTAGCTGGCGGCGATTCTGGATTGCTTTATGTGTGGGATTACGCGGAGAAAACGCTCGAAAGGGCCCTTACTGGCTGCAACAACCATATCAATGATATCAGAACGTCTCCAGTCAACTCAACTCTCATCGCCGTCTGTTCCGACGATCATACCGCCCGTATTTTCGATGTTAGATCCTCCACGTGTCTTTTTATCCTCGGCGGGCGGACTTCTCATCAGCAGAAAGTATTATCTGTGGATTGGGCTCCCGATATGAGCTATTTGGTGTCTGTTAGCATGGATCACTTGATTTTGGCGTGGGATTTGAGTACAACAGAAGCAAAGGAGCATTTGAGATTGTGCCAGTTTGATTTGGAGAATGGGAATGAGATTCGGGAGTTTGAGTGAGTTAAAAAAGGTTAATTGAGGGAAAGATTGATTTTTTTTTCAGTTATTACAAGGAGAATCCGCTGTTGGAAAAGTCAAGAGAGCTTGTGTAATTTTTCTATTTTTACAGAGATTTTTGACTGATTTTGGAAGCTTTTCGACTTCAACGCTGCTTAGCGCTACGCAGCGTTCAAAAGCCGCCGACTTCAACGCTGCTTAGCGCTACGCAGCATTCAAGAGTGGACTACTTCAACGCTGCTTAGCCCTACGCAGCGTTCAAAAGCCGCCGACTTCAACGCTGCTTAGCTTTTTTCAACGCTGCTTAGCACTACGCAGCGTTCAAGAGTCGCCGACTTCAACGCTGCTTAGCTCGTTTTGAACGCTGCTTAGCCTTTTTCAACGCTGCTTAGTTCGTTTTGAACGCTGCTTAGCCTTTTTCAACGCTGCTTAGCCACTTTCAACCTTTATTTTCCAGAAACGCCGACAAAAAAGCTCTTTTCATCACCCAACCATCCCACCGAATCAACAATCTTCACTTCCAATGCATCGATTGCATCAGAATCATCCCAGCGGGCCCCAATCTTTCCCAAGCCTACAACTTCACGAAATCAGTCACCAATCACCCGAATATCCAATGTTGGCGGTTCGGAAGTCATAATCAGCGAACGGAGACGCCATCGCCCGGCGAACCGTGTGTCTCTCATGTGAGAATGTTTAAGAAAAATGTGGAGAATGGCAAAATTTGTTTCAATAAATTCGCAGTGGATCCACAGAGGAAGTGGTTGGTTAGTGGAAGGGATCAAGGAGATCTTCAATTCTTTGATATTCGCGATTTCGAGGGCACGGAAGTGTGAGTTTTTATTTATTTTTTTTTTTTTTGAAACATAAAAAAATTGAATTTTAGATCCCATATAATCGATACGGGAAGTCATCAGATTCGTCAAGTGGATTTTTGTGATGGAGGTCATATTATTATCGTGATTGCTGTAAATGGATTCGTGTGCCGATTGGATAGAGTGAAGCCGGGAGAGCAAAAGGCGGATACGTGGAAAAAGAGAATTTGATTTTATTTTGTTGAAATATTTTGTATTTATTCATGTATCATTTAATAATCGTGTTTTAACACAAATTTTAATAAAAATGTACATTTTTAAAGTTTTTTTTTCAAAAAAAACGGTATTTTTGAAGGCGCAAAAGGAATTTTGCTAGCTGCGTTTCGACTCGATGAAGAAAAGATTACGATATGTTTAAAGGCGCATGCTACTTTTTGCTTCGGGTCTCGATTGGAATTTTTCAACATTATTTTTTTTTAATTTTTTGCTTAATTTTTTTCAAATCTTGCCGTTTTTCAAGCGATTTTTTCGATTTTCTTAACAAAAATGGCGCTATTAAATCGCTTTTTTCTTGTTTTTGCTTAAAAACCAATATTTTTTGCAGAGATGACCTCACCATCGTCATCAAACTCCGTAGAAGAAGACGACGAGGATTTCTCGTATTTACTAGCAAATCCAGAAGACAAAAAAACTGTAAAAAGAGGCGAAAAACAGAAAAATCCGCCGCCAGCCACCCCATTCGTCGGAACCTATCGAGGCATCGAAAATGCCCGAATCAATTTATACGGATGCGCCTTTAATCAGTTTATTAAATGGCCCGAATTACAAATTGCCGCGGCAGTTGGTGGATTATTTGTAAGGGAAAAACTGTTTTTTGCCCAAAATTTGGAAAAAAATTCTAAAAAATTCAGGTTTACATATACGAATTCCCGAGAGACGTTGGACGAGTGGAGAAGACCGTCGCATTGCAATTAACAACTAAAAATGTAATTATTTCAAAAAAAAAAAAGAAAAAAGCAAAGAAAAACGAGTTTCAGCAGAAAGAGGAGCTGTATCAGGTGGTGTGGTGTCTGGAGAAGAGGAGCTATAAGCTGGTGTGCGGAGGGGAGAGCGGGAAGCTTTATGTGATCGATTATGGGAAATTGGAGGTGGAAAGGGTGAGTGTTTAGCTATTTTGAACGCTGCTTAGCACTACGCAGCGTTCAAGAGTCGCCGACTTCAACGCTGCTTAGCGCTACGCAGCGTTTAAGAGTCGCCGACTTCAACGCTGCTTAGCGCTACGCAGCGTTTAAGAGTCGCCGACTTCAACGCTGCTTAGCACTACGCAGCGTTCAAGAGTGGCCGACTTCAACGCTGCTTAGCGCTACGCAGCGTTTAAGAGTCGCCGACTTCAACGCTGCTTAGCACTACGCAGCGTTCAAGAGTCGCCGACTTCAACGCTGCTTAGCTTCTTGAACGCTGCTTAGCCTTTTTCAACGCTGCTTAGCTATCTCCAACACTATTTTCCAGGAACTAATCGGCTGCGGCGGCGCTATCAACGACATCCGAACGTGCCCGACCAACTCGACCATCATCGGAGTAGCCACCGCCGACAACGCCGCCCGCGTCTTCGATATCCGCTCATCGACTTGTCTTTTTATTCTGGGAGGAAGAACTAGCCATCGCGATAGTGTGCTTTCCCTGGTAGCTTTAAAAAAAATTTTCTAAGAAAAAAAAATCAATAATTCTAGGACTGGACCCCCGATGGAATGCACATTGTCACTGGCGGATTTGATCATAGCGTTATGCAATGGGATTTGAGTCCGGGCAAAATCCAAAAGCATTTGAAATTGTGTCAAGATGATTTGGAGGAGACGGGAAGGATTAGGAAATTTGAGTAAGGTTTTTTATAAAATAAAATAAAATTTTTAATTGTTTTTTTTGCAGTTTTTACCATGGAGATAGTCGGCTTCATCAGGCGAGACGGATTTTGTGAGTTTTCAGCGCTCCTTAGCTTTTCCGGTCATTTTTCTACATTTTGAAAATTCCAGTGACCTCGAAGACCACAGTATGTACATTCTAAAACCCTCCCACCACCTTCGCGAACTCCACTACGACTCAGTTGACTGCGTCCGTGTCTACACCTCCACCAAAAACCGTACCAACTATTTCTTCTCGAAAGGCACCGGCCACGAGAGCGCCATCTTCTTCTGGCGATTCGGATGCTACGGAGACCTCACTGAGCACGTCGAGCCAGGGAAACCGTACACCTGTCACATGAAATTTTTCGAGAAGGGCGTACCCAATGGCCATCCGTGGTTTAACAAATTCGACATTGACCCGAGGAAACAATGGCTTGTTAGTGGCGCTCATGGTGGTTTGGTGCATTTTTATGATATGGGAGATGGATCTATTCAACCGTAGGATCCAGGGGGTACTGTAGCTCCTAATTTCTTCTGGTTACAGAATAAAAACTATAAAACTCGGGAAAACGGCGTCGATGACACGACAAGTGGCCTTCTGCGATCAAGGACATTTTCTATTTGTTGTGGGAGATGGTGGAATGATCGCTCGGTTGGATCGGGTGAAGAATGGCGATCCGAATCCCAAGGACACATGGAGGAGATAATTTTTGAAATTTTTTTGAAATTGCTCACTTTTCTATATATAACTCACACAAATTTTATTCCGGAACAACCCGTTTTTTGCTTAATTATCAAAAAAAAATCAAATCTTCAAAGTATACAACGGAGTATTCCTGGACGCCGACGGCTTCAATGTGCGATCTGTCCATGGCGCTGGCTTAGCAGTAGCCAGCAAGCAGAAGATGACATTGCAGACGACAAGAATGCCAGCATGGACGAAGAAAACCAGACGCCATTCGGCAATGGTTCCGTCGCGGAGGAGATATGAGACGAGAAGGGGGCAGAGGAGCATTGAGAGGCAAAGGAGGAATTGGACGTTGGCCATTACGAAGTGACTGTATTGGCGGGAGACAAGGGCGGCGCACTGGAAGATTAAGTTTGATACTCAGTCAACGGGAGAAGCGAAATTGCATAACTCCCTTTAAAATCGATATTTTTTCGACGATCAAAAAAGGAAATGATAGCTTTTTTTTGAGCTCTACACAATGAGCTAGCTTAGGGAGAGATTGGTTGAGTTTAAGCGGAGTTACAGCTTTTTTAAGCCTTGTAACTCCCTTTAAACTCAACCAATCTCACCCTAAGCTAGCGCATTGTGTAGAGCTCGAAAAAAGCTATCATTTCGTTTTTTGATCATCGAAAAATATTGATTTTAAAGGGAGTTATGGGATTTTTTCGTTTTTGGCTAAAGCTAACTATTAGCTCACTGTTACCGCAAAACAAAACAAAAAAAAATTAAGTTTGATACTCAGTCAAATCGAAGGTACGCAGCCAAATTTAGCTGTACAGTAGGGCGTGATTGCATACTTAAGTATTCCTCAGTTATTTCGCCAATCTAACTCCCCGCCCACTCACCTTAGTAAACCCTCCACCATTAAACCCGAACATCGCGGTCGCCAACGTCATCAAAACCAATCCCGTCATCCCTTGACCCTCCTTCACAAACCCCAGAGCAACCAGAAACACAGCACTGGCTCCCAACGCAATACTATTATAAATCCGAAGTTTCGTCGTCTCCGAAATTCCCTTAATCCGGTCACTGGAATGCCCAGCAAACATTTTCATGAGAAACTGAAAGAGGACGGGAACGGCGGCGGCGAATCCGGTCTTCTCGACAGAATACCCACCGATATCATGAAGATAAACGGGGGAATAGATGTGGATGAGTTGGACAGCAATGAGGTCTCCCAGGGCTCCAATCCAGACACCCCAGATTGATGGGGTGGTTAGGATCTCGAGGTAGGGGGTGGGTTCTTGTTCGTGGAGTTTGGCGGTGGCCGCGGTGGATTTCCCTTTTTGGATTTCGATTAGCTCCGGGGTACGGACGAATTTGTTGTCGTCTGAAAAGGTTACTGTAGTCTAATGGATTACTGTAGCAATACTTACTCGGCGAATCGGTAAAAACTGCAAACCAAGCTAGAAAAACGATGAGGCTTATGATAGCATGAAGAAAATAGACGGATTTCCAGCCGAAAGGGGAGACACATAGCTCCCCTGCTACTGGCATGGAGAAGACAGATGATAGTTGTCCGAAAGTGGTTAAGGCCGCGATGAAGAGTCCTTGTTGAGTCATGGAGGCCCAGGAGGAGGTGATAGCTCCGACTGCTGGCATGCAAGCGGCGTAGGCGATTCCCTGGAAGATTTGAAGTTGCGTGGGTGGGAGCTAGCAGTTTTAAGCTATCTGGACAAGCTAGCAAAGCAGTTCGAGCTATCTGGACGCTTAGCTAGCTAGCCAATCAGCTTTAAGCTATCTGGAAAAGCTAGCTAAGCAGTTCGAGATAGCTGAGCAGCTTCAACCTATCTAGAGATAGCTGAGATAGCTAGCTAAGCAGCTTCAACTTATCTAGACGAGCTAGCTAAGCAGCTTCAAGCTATCTGGACTCTTAGTCAGCTTCCACCTATCTAGAGAGAGCTAATCTAGCTAGCCAAGCAGCTTCAAGCTATCTAGACAGCGCTCGAGCTAGCTAAGTAACGTGATTTGAAGTTGCGTGGGATCCTGCTAGCGTTGAAGCAGCTTCAACCTATCTAGGTAGCTAAGATATCCAAGCTCACCTGCAAAAACCGCATCAACAAAAACAAATTGAAATCCATCGTTGCCATAACCGGAATCAAAAAAGTCGTCACCGATGTCAACATCCCCGCGGCAAAGAACACTTTTCGAAGGCCATAGGTCGAAATTCCGATGATAACTGGAAACAAACCGAACATCGCCCCCACGGCAACCGCACTAAACAGCCATGTTTTCTCTTTCCTTGAATAGCCAACGAAATGAGTGTGATTTTCGGATAAAACTGTGGATTCGCCTGTTCCGGGCATGCAAAGAACTGTGAAGTTGAAACAGATGACGTTGGACATCATAAAGGAAAGGCAGGTCATGGTGAGGATTAGGACCATGTAACGGACACCGCCGGGTTTTTCTGGATGGAATAAGTTGGTTGGGAGGGGAGATAGGGGGAAGGAGTCAACTGATGAAATGTAGAGCTTGTTAAGAGGAATATTTTGTTAGTTGATGGCTTTTTGATAGCTCTAATGGGAAGGGAGATATATCGATTTGAAAAATGTCAATTTCAAAAAAAAAATTTTTGGAAAAATTTTTTTCAATCATCAATATATCTCGGTTCCCATCAAAGCTACTAAAAAATGGTCAACTAACGAAATACTCAGCATAAAAAGCTCTACATTTTGTTAGTTGATCATTTTCCTCTATCTCCCCTCCCCACCGAGATACTCACCAATCTTGCCATCCTTCTCAATCGGAATAACCTTTGCGTTGACCGGAATCTGACTCAACTGCTCTCTAGTAATAACAACAGGGATTCTATTCTCTATTGGAGTATCGCCGACTTTCATATTACCTGAAAATTGAATTTTGATTTTGAAAAAAAGGTCTAAAAACCTTAAAAACTTTTAAAAATGAGTATCCTCTCTACAAAAAAGGTATCTAGACACCGCCCACATCTAGTTTCAAAAGGGAGAGATGGGCAATTATAATTGTTCAGCGAATCCAATAAAGGGCATCAAAATAACACAGTGAACACTTTTTTTTTGGGGCGAGAAAAAACAGAGATGTATTTAATCTGAAAATCCTTTTGTTTTCAATTTTTTGAGAACAGGGGATTTGGGAGAGCCCTCATATTAAAAATGGTATAACTCGGTTTAGAGTGGAGGTATCAAAAAGTGGTCAACTAACAAAATGTAGAGTTTTTTATGCTGAACAATTCGTTAGTTAACCATTTTTTGATAGCTTTAGGTCTAACAGAGATATAAGAGTTTTAAAAAACCAATATAATTAACAAGTCAAGGAAAACCGATTTTTTTGAAATTCCTATATCTCTGCTAGCTTTAAAGGTATCAAAAAATAGTCAACTAATGAAATTTTCACCATGAAAAATCCTACATTTTGTTAATTTACCACTTTTTGATATCTCTTATTCTAGCAGAGATATAAGCGATTCAAAAACAGTTTAGAGAAAACGTGCTAAAAAAGAATATGATATCATTTCAAAGGGGGGAAGTGACCTCATTATATCTATTATATCCAAGTGAGAGAGAGAGAAAATGAGAGAGAATAATCTAGTATCTTCTTCTCCTATATCATATGTCAAATCGTAAAAATAAATAATCTTTATAGACCACAAGAAAAAAAAACTTTATAAATCAATGTCGTCTTCTTCTTCCTTGAATCAAAACTGGTTTTCTCGATGATTATTGTTGTTATCATGTGAATTTATTGTGTTCATTTTCTTATTTTTCAGACGCTTTCAGGAAATGATTGATTAGTTTTTAGGAGGAAGCGAAATTCCTTAAATTTCTTGGTTCCAGTGAATTGGAAAAAATTATAAATATATGGTTTCTTAAAACTGCTAAATCTCAGTTAGGATTACAGATACCGAAACATGGTCAACTAATGAAATATTGCTCATAATAAGGGCTACATTTTGTTAGTTGACTACTCTTTGATAGCTCTGGGAGATATATCGATTTGAAAAAAATTTAAAAAAAAAAAACAATTTTTTTATTTTTTTGTTAACATTTTTCAAATTGCTATATCTCGTTTCCCATTAAAGCTATCAAAAAATGGTCAACTAACAAAATATTTAGCATAAAAAGCTCTACATTTTGTTAGTTGACCACTTTTTGCTATCTCTAACACAGGCTGAGATACAGACGTTCCAAAATCCAAAGTTTAAAAAAAACCCCAAAAAATATGAAATTCCACGTGAAATTCCCCTAAAAGCCTAACCTAACCTCCCTATAAAAACGTGTAATGTCAATAAAATTCCAACGAAAAAAAAAATGCCACGTAAAACCACTCGCTCAAGAAGAAAATATGAGAATTCCTCGACTGACTCGCAAGTTTTGGATCATCATGATAATTCAGGTATGGCTTTTGGGGGATTACTGTAGTTCGTAAAAGTGTACTGTAGTTCACATAGAGGTTACTGTAGCTAGGGATTACTGTACCTTTAAATTTCCAGAACATTCTCAACAAATACGGTCTCTACAACGCTGGATTGGCGCTGATTCTATTGGCCGCCGCTGGAGTTGATGCGTCAGTTTTTTTTTTGGAATTCTAAGCCATTTTCTGGATTCCTAGGCCATTTTTGTAATCCTAGGCCATTTTTGAATTCCTAGTCCACCCAAAACCCCCCAATTATTTCCAGATTCATCGCCTGGCGCGAGTACCTTTTCGTTCACACCAGCATCGAGGATATCTGGAATATTCTTTTCTATTTTTTCGGCATGGTCGGCTATTTTGTGAGTTTTTTTTTTATTTTGAAAATTAATTTTAATTTTTTTTTCGAAATTTTACAGATGGTGTGCGCTGTTCTGGGGGATTTTGTCTATGATCGGCCGATTGATAAGCCAGCGTTTGGAGTATTGGATGGTTTTGTGATTAGTGTAAGTTGGAGGGTACAAAGACTACAAAGACTACAAAGACTACAAACTACAAACTACAAACTACAAACTACAAAGACTACAAGTTCCCTAATTAAATACTACTAGTTTATAACTACTAACTAACAATTACTGTCTTCTAACTGCAAACTACAAAGACTACAAAGACTACAAAGACTACAAAGACTACAAAGACTACAAACTACAAACTACAAACTACAAACTAAAAAGACTCTGTTAAAGTGTTAGATCAATTGATAAGCCGGCGTTTGGAGTGTTGGATGGTTTTGTGATTAGGGTAAGTTGGAATCTACAAACTACAAAGACTACAAACTACAAAGTCTACAAACTACAAAGACTACAAACTACAAAGACTACAAACTACAAAGACTATAAACTACAAACTACAAACCTTTCCAGTCGATCCACTTCCTGTTCTCCATCGCCTATCTCTTCTACTGGATCCGAATGCCATCCGACGAATGGAACCCCTGTCAATACTACATGCCGGATTTTTTCTGGAGTAAGCCTCCCTTTAAACTATTCTAATCCACCTTTATCTTTTCCAGTGTCCTACCACATGGCCCCGCTGCTCTTTTGGGCTCAAACCGGGCTTACCGGACTGTGCGTTTTCGTTTTCTATCAGGATCGGAAGAAATATTCGGGGTATAATAAATATGGTGTATAAGGGAATGATTTACTTGTTTTTTACATTTGGACAGGAATAAAAAAATTATTTTTTCAAAAATTAGCTACAGTAATCCCAACGCCTTCTTCACCAGCTTTGTGGCCTCGATAGCCGTTCCCCAGCCAAGTGTGAAACCGTTGCTTCCGTGACCGTAGTGATGGACGACCTGAACTGAGTATGGCTACAGTAATCCTACAGTACGCCCTACCGTATACTCCTTCCCATTAGCCTGCCGTTTCTGTGCCTCAATTCTAACGTGTTTCCGTCCAGGGCGAAGGGCGCTCCACTCTTTTAGAATTTTTGGTTCCTAAGAAAAAAAAATTGTAGTTTTTGTAGTTTGTAGTCTCTACCCTCATTCCTGGATGTAGTTTGATGTATCGACCCAAAATATCATTTCGATCTTGGTCAGTTATCTCCAAATCCCATCGATTATCCTGTTTAGTTGACCCAATCACCACACTATTTTCTCTGCAATAAAAAATTGTAGTTTGTAGTATTTGTAGTCTTTGTAGTCACTTTGGAATTGTAAAAGTGGTGAAATCCCTGTAATTGAAGTGTTTGTGCCATGGAGCGTCCACTTCAAGGATGACTCCTCGAATTGGATAAACTGAGTCGTCATCGCCGGCTAGCTTACCGCCATAGAGTCCAGCGCAATTGACAATGACGTCATAATCAGGGGCGAGCTACAGTAATCCTTTTTATTAGCTACAGTAACCCGACCTACCGTATCCAATTCCTTAACTTCTTGTTGACGAAACTCCACGTTTTCAGCTTTCAATAGGGTTTTAAGGTATGGAACGTATTTATTGCCTTCTGAAGCGTAGGCGGTGTAATGGATACAGTACCTGGAATAAGCTACAGTAACCCGATGGCTCTACAGTAACCCCCTTACTTGGATGGCTCTGGAAACATGTCCAATCTCTCTCGATCGTCTAAAAAACGAAAGTTATAGACAATATCTCCGTAGGCTCGTTGTTGTTGCTTAAGCGATTCCAGATTGTCGGATTGAATATGTCCGGAGACAAGTTTGACGCCAGTCTCCGCCCCTTTTGTGGTACGGTAGAGATGGGAGAACCAGGCGAAGGAAGCGCGGCCGTATTCACTGAAATTATGATTTGAAAATGGTGTAACTCGATTTAAAGAGGAGGTAGAAAAAAGTTGTCAACTAACAAAATGTAGGCTTTATTATGAGCAATATTTCATTATTTGGAAGTTTTTTGATAGCTCTAATGGGAGCCGAGATATAACATTGTAAAAATTGTCAAAAAAAATTTCAAAAAAAAAAAATGTTTTTTTTGTTAATTTTTTTAAAAACGCAATAACTCAGTTCCCAGTGAAGCTAGAAAAAAGTTGTCAACTATGAAAATGTAGCTCTTATTGTGAAAAACATTTTGTTAGTTAACAGTTTTTTGATAGCTGTTACGGGAATCGAGATATAACATTTTGAAAAAATCCAAAAAAAAAAATTCAAAAAAAATTTTTTTTCGTTAATTTTTTTAAAAACGCTATAACTCGGTTCCCATCAAAGCTAGAAAAAAGTTGTCAACTAACAAAATGTAGCCCTTAACACGAACAACATTTCATTAGTTGACACTTTCCCCCTATCTCGCCTGCAAACCAAGATATACCCCCTAGAACCCACGTATTCTCCTCATAATCAATTCGAAACAACCCGGCTGGCCCTGCACTACACGACTTCTCAAATGGCTTATCATGAAGTACAGTAATCTTCGAATTGGGAATAGCTTTTGCTATTTGAAGTGCAGAAGTACATCCAATGACACCTTCCCCGATCACGGCGATTTTTGGGATCATTCTGGAGACTTGGGGCACTTTTTTATCAATGGAAAATTTGAAAATGATTAGAAAATTGAAGAAAAAAAAACGTAAAACAGAGAACAAAAAAAATATTTTTTCCTGGTTTTATAAATACTTTGAGAGACATCAAAGTACCCTCCAATCTCGTGGCACACATGAGGAGATAAGAGAGGATGAGAAAGTGGAGACGCAGGTGGTTAGAGTGGTTAAGTGTGTAACAAGATCAAAGGAACATTGTTCATTGATCACTTTTAATAACTTTAATAGAAGGGCACCCTAATAGAAGGGCACCCTTCTCAAAATTTATCAACTTCAATCTCGACTCCACTATCAATTCGATCCCGTTCAACAATGAAAAATGAGAAAAGTGCCAAAACTGCGAATGTGGCAAGTGTTCCCAGAAGCCAGTAGAGAGAGACCAAAGAGGAGAAGATGAATGTGGCGCAGGAGAGAAGGGACTGGAATGATTGATAGTTTAGGCTAGAAATGAATGAGGTCAATTGTGGAATTTTTTGAAAAAAAAATTTTTTTTAAGGTCATTTTAAGGCTTTTTAAGGCTATTTTCAGGTCATTTTTAGGCTATTTTAGGCCATTTTTAGGCTATTTTAGGCCATTTTTTTCTTATTTTTTGCCCATTTTAAGGCCATTTTTTGCCCATTTTTAGGCCATTTTTAAGCCATTTTAGGCCATTTTTTGACCATTTTTAGGCCATTTTTAAGCCATTTTTAGGCCATTTTTAGCCCATTTTTAGACCATTTTTTGCCCATTTTTAGACCATTTTTTGCCCATTTTTAGGCTATTTTTTTCCCATTTTTAGGCTATTTTTTGCCCATTTTTAGGCTATTTTTTGCCCATTTTTAGACCATTTCAAGCTATTTTTAGACCATTTCAAGCTATTTTTAGACCATTTTATGATATTTTCAAGACATTTTTGGCTATTTTAGGCTATTTTTAGGCTGTTTTTAGGCTATTTTTAGGTCATTTTTCGCCTATTTTTAGGCCATTTTAGGCCAATTTAGGCTATTTTAGGCCATTTTTAGGCTATTTTTAGGCCATTTTTAGGCCATTTTTAGGTCATTTCTAGGCCATTTTTAGGTCATTTCTAGGCCATTTTTAGGTCATCTTACCTCATAAAACTTGAAAATCGCAAAAGCCTGTGCACTTTTCTCCGGATACGTCTCACAAAGCAATGACATTATCTGTGTGTTCCAACAACAATCGGCAAATCCCAATAGGAAACCGATGAGGAGGGCTAGGTACAAACTGAATTTTTTCTTTTTTTTTTTTTGGATTATGAATGAAGGGCTAAGAGGCTTACTTTGGCGTCCAGAACATTCCTAGCCCATCGGTCTTGCCCAAAGACGCATTTGTGGGGAAATTAAGGGCGCAAAGGGCATAAGCGATGACGTGGATCAAGGTGGCGGCCAGAATCAAGTAGTCTCTACCCAGCCTCCTTGCATGGTCCCCAAGGGTGCCCAGAAGAAGTCCAGCAGACACCTGTCCCCCTCCAACACATATCAGGTTAAGGGCCAACAGGGCATTTGTATTATATCCGAGTTGTCGGGTGAAGGAGACGCATGTCGGGTAGATACCCGTCCAGTAAGCCTGCTCAATCCCGGCGTACGCGAAGATCACAGCTAATATCCACATTTTTCTAGTGATGAGCAATCGAAAAGTTGATGTCATTAGTTTTTTGCTCTCTTTTTTGTACACCGGCTCACGGAGCAACGCGAACACCCCGGCGGCTACCAAAGATAGTACAGTGAACATCGAGTATAACAACTTGATCTAAAAAAGGCCTGACTGTAAAGGGGCGTGACTTAAAAGGGGCGTGGCCTACCGTAAACCCAGGTATCAAATCGTGCGAATCGGTGACCGAGAAAACCACAAATATCAAAATTCCGCCACCGATTAGGCAGCATTCGTGCATCGTCCATAGTAGTGCCGACATTCGGCTCGTCGTTTCTTTTGTGCAATTTTGGGAGAGGTAGGAGCCTTGGCCAGTCCATAGAACTGGAAAAAGGCGTTTTGAAAAAGGGGACGTGACCTAAAAAAAGGGCGTGGCCTAAAAAGGGGTGTGGCTTTAAAAAAAGGGGCGTGGTCTACAAAAGGGGGCGTGGCCTAGAAAAGGGGCGTAGTCTGGAAAAGGGGCGTGACCTAAAAAATCTAGAAAAAAACGAGAAAATGCAGGATTTTAATATCGTTTCAAATGCTTTATAATGGGCGTGGCCTGAAAAGGAGCGTGGCCTACAAAAGAGGGCGTGGCCTAGAAAAGGGGCGTGGCCAAAACTCACTTGAGGCCCCAAACCCTAAAACTGCACTTGTGATGTAGAGATAGGTGGCGTTGAGGAACAAGAAGCCGACCTGGAATTTTTGTAGTTTTGTAGTTTTTGTAGTCTTTGTAGTCTTTGTAGTCTTTGTAGTCTTTGTAGTTTTTATAGTTTGTAGTCTTTGTAGTTTTTGTAGTCTCACCTGAAAACTAGCATAACACAACGCGCCAATACACATTGCCCACTTTGGTGTCAATACATCGACGATCTGAGCCGCGGTTAAATTTCCCAAAGTGTAGAATGCATAGATAATAGCTAAGCTATAATAGCCGGCATGCTTATTAATTGTCCCATCCCGGGAAACACTATCGATCACGGATTCTTCGATAAATCCTGGAAAAAAGTTGTCCGAGAGGAGTACACGAGGGAGATTACCTTGAGTATTAAACGCGACGAAATTGATGAAAAAGCCGGTGGCGAGTTGGACAACGTTTTGGGTTGGGATCGAGATCATAGAAAAATTCAATAAGAAAAATTGATCAAAAAATTGCGCGAAGTTGACAGCGTCGTCTTTTCGCGATTGATTGATGATTTTTCTATAGACTTGATAAGAAATCTTCTTTTTTTCTATTACCCGCCGCCCGAGGGGTCGAACCTGGCACCTCGAGGGGTCCTCGGGCGACAAACAAGGACACTATCCACTTTACCAAATATGCAAATAAAGCACGACCGGCTTATTCCGTAGATATCACTCGTGCGTTTCTAATGAGAAGAAAAGCCGCAAAGGAAGGCTTGCTGATTACAAAAAACACATAAAAAAGAACAAATTTATTTCAAAAAAAAACCCCCATAATAAGAAAAATAAAAATTGGCACTTAGACCTAGCTAAACATTCCGTCATATTAAGGCTACATTAAGATTCCCCAGGCGTCTCCATCTTAACCAACAACTTCTTATAATCCTGTGACTCGACAAATCTGACATAACTATCTCTCTCCAACAACCCATAAACTTCGCGTTGAGCAGCCTCAAAGACATTAACACTCAAGCCAAGGCTTATCTCTTCATCCACTTTGATACGGGTGGCGCCGGTGATGGATATCTCGTCGGGGGATTCTCGACGGATGTATTTGGAGTAGATTAGGGGGATCTGGAAATAAATAAGGGAGTTTCGAAATGTTTAAAAAATGAAAAAAATTAACAAAAAAACTTTTTTTTTTTGAAATTTTTTTTTGCATTTTTCAAATCTTTATATCTCGGTTCCCATAAGAGCTATCAAAAAACTTGTAACTAATGAAATATTGCTCTTAATAAGGGCTACATTTTGTTAGTTAGCAATTTTTTCCTATCTCTAACGAGAGCCGAGTTATAGGATTTTGGAAAAAATAAACGAAAAAAAAATTTTTTTTTGCTTTTTTTTTTTTACTCTTATATCTCGGTTCCCATAACAGCTATCAAAAAGTTGTCAACTATTGAAATGTTGTTCATAAAAAGGGCTATATTTTGTTAATTGACCTCTTTTTTCTATCTTCAATGAGAGCCGAGTTATAAGCGTTCAAAAATGGAAAGAGAGGAGAGACGCAGAGATAGAAGGCTAACTTCAAATGCTTATATCTCGCGGGCCGTTAAAAATATCAAAAAGTGGTCAACTAACAAAATATATCCCTTAACAAGAGCTACATTTCATTAGTTGACTACTTTTCTCTATCTCTTCTCTAAACCCACTTTTTTAGCCTTTAGTCTCACCTTCGCCTCAATAACATCCTGATGCTTCTCCATCTTCAACTTCTCCACATCCTCCCAAAACGACAAATGCTCATCGCTCATTTCAGATTTCAAAAATATTTTGAAATAATGCCTTCCAACTTTCGATTTCAAGAGACTCGCGAAAGATCTTGACCAATTCCGGACATCTTCTTGTGTCGCTATATCCCCATCTTGCCCAGTGATCACTTCGATTGGGGCGATTGGATGGGAGCAACGGAAATGTTGACAGTAGCCATTGAACATTGGGTGACAGAAAAAAGGAAAAAAAGGAAAAAAAAAGAGGGAAAAAAGGATTCTTAGAAGAAGAAAAAAAGAAGCAGTTGTCATCACAACGGCGAGTTAAAATAACCTGTAATTTATTTTTTGAAAAGCCAAAAAAATAAGAAAAAAGTCTTTTTTTGAGTTTGGTTTTTGATTTTGATTTGCAGGGCTTGTAGGTTGTAGTTTGTAGTTTGTAGTGTGTAGTTTGTAGTTTGTAGTCTTAGTTAGTAATAATTGTTAAGCTAGTAAGTGAGTAGTCGGTAGTTAGTAGTGTGTAGCTACTAGTTAGCAGTTATTGGATTGTAGTTTGTATTTTGTAGTCTTTGTAGTTTATAGTTTGTAGTTTGTGGTTTGTAGTTTGTAGTCTGTAGTTTGTAGTTTGTAGTCTTTATACCCTCCATAACTTAAACTAATCACAAAACCATTAAAAACTCCGAAAGCCGGCTTCTAAATTGGTCTATCTTTAAAAAGTCATTGTAGTTTTTGTAGTTTGTAGTTTTTAGTCTTTGTAGTCTTTGTAGCCTGGTCTTTTACTCTATCTCAGTTTGATTTATTCCCTTCACTCAACCCATAAATCTCCTTTTGGGTCATAAACTACAAACAAAAAAGCCGCCTCTTTCCTGATTTATCATAATTACATAGCAACGAAGAGACGCGTTTTCTAGAAACAAGCTTTTATTCATTTTTCGATTTTCTCCAATTCACCCTTTTCCTCCTCTCTCTCTCTCTCTCTCTCTCTCTCTCAATCCAGAATCTTTCCAGAAAATGAACGTTGTCGGTTGGCTCTTCGGCTCATGCATTCCATCGGGCTACAGTACTCCACTCGCTAACACGAACAATCTTCCAACTAGGGAGGAGTGGGAGCACTGGGGAAAATCGCTTCAGAATGGGCTTGACTCGGAATTGGGGAGACATCATTTCGAGAAGTTTTTGAAGAAATCGAAAAAGGAGAGCTATTATACTTTTCGTTTTGTGGTTGAGGTTAGCGAGTTGAAGCAATTGACTGATAAGCAGGAGATTGATAATAAGGTATTCCCCCCTAATTAAAGGGCATTTCCCTTAATTTTTTATAATTTCAGGTCCTTGCCATGTTCGTGTTCTACATCTCAAAACGAAACGGGGGCACACGGATCCCTATCGATAAGGGATACAACTTTCTCTGTGCAACTCGTGATATCTCGGTGACCACTTATGATAGCACTGTGGAGAAGGTTCGCGGGGTGTTGGAGAGGGAGTATCAGCGGTTCTTGGCGTCGGAGGATTATCGGGAGATGATGTGGCGGGAGCCGGAGCCTTCAGAGTCGTCAGCCGCTTTAAGCGTGGTTTCTCTAACGATTTAAGTCAGATATTATTTTCCTATCTTTATTTTTGCTACATCATGATTTTGACACTTATTTTTGTGTTTTTTTTTTCATATATTTTGCCCGAAACTTCGATATATTTGTCTTTTTTAATAATATATATTTTGTCCGACACATTTTTGTGTCCCTTTTTTGTCTATTTTATTTGGTTCATCTATTTTTTTCTGTCCTTTTTTCTTCCCTCCATATATAAATATTTGGCCGCGAATCTCTCCTTATTCTCCATTTCCAATCTTTCTAATGATATCATCAGACTCTTGGGAGCCCCGAGAGCTTCAAGAACAAAACTTTTAGAGCAGACAGGAAAAGACGGGTATCTCTAGCCTCTAGCCTCTAGCTATCCCGCGCAGCCATCTCGAAGCGGGCAGTCGATATGGCGCATGGCAACGGGCGTGCCTGGCACGAATGATGATTTTTGGAAGGCGCAGTTATCGATGGGATGTTGAAGGAGAGGTGGCAGACGACGGGAGGGTTGGGACGGAGGAGCGGCGGAGGAGCGGCGGATGGGAAGAGCGGCGGGCGGGAAGAGCCATGGAAGAGCCAAAGAAGGGAGGAAGGGAAGAGCACGGTTAAGCAGTGGATAGTGAAGGGAGGATGGAGATGGGAAGTCAGGAGGATCCAGCTAGGATCAGGAGAATCTTAGGAAGTCAGGAGGATCGAATCTGCAACCTTAGCAATTTCAGAAACTTTAACTTTAGCAACTTCAGCAATTCCAGCAACCTTATCAACTTCAATTTCAGCAACTTCAACAACTTTAGCAACTTTAGCAACTTCAGCAACTTTAGCAACTTCAGCAACTTCAGCAACTTTAGCAACTTCAGGGAATACAGCAACTTCAGTAACTTCAGGAAGTTCAGCAACTTCAGCAACTTCAGCAACTTCAATTTCAGCAACTTCAGCAACTTTAGCAATTTCAGCAACTTCAATTTTAGCAACTTCAGCAACTCCCGCAAATTCGTCTGCAGCTAAGGATCTAGCTAGGGATGCACTTTAGGAAGTAGCTTCATCTAAGCTGCTTAGCCTAGGCTGCTTAGGCCTTAGGATGCACCGCACGACTTAGCTCAGGATGTAGCTTAAGATGTACCTTAGCTACCATAGGATCTAGGATCTACTTCATTACACAATCCCGCTTTCTTAGGCTTTCTTATCTTGCTCGCCCTTCCATTCTACACATCTTCAGATTCCTCTGATTCTCTATCTGCAAACCTCTACACCTTAATTACGGCTCTCTTTCTCCCCCTCTCTCTTCCTCACTCTTTCATTTTTTCGTCTTCTGATACACCCCTCAATTTATGAACTTTATCGTATCCCCAAGAGAAATCTGCTAATCCTTTCTCCCCGCCCCTTCGTCTCTCACTTCATTTCGAAAGTTGTCTAAGGTCTCATTCGCACCTTTTCCTCTCCTTCTTCGTCTTCTTCTTCGTCTTCTGGCTTCGAGATGTTTTATCTCCGAAAGTTGATTTGCCGTACGGAAAATGCCGTTGCTCCAGAGAATCCTGGTGCTCCAAAAGAGGATGCACGAACAACTGTAGCACAGAACGCTCAGCCTGAGATATCATTTGCTTCATTGTCCCCCGAGCCGGCAAGAGAAGTATCGATCGCATCCATTTTGGAAAACGAATACCCAGAATTGGCTGGAATCGACAAGGATTTGAAACTTCCAGACGTGATCCCAGAGGTTCCAACCCTCCAAACGTGGACACTCTGGGGAAAGTCATTTCCGGATCTTATGAGCTCACCGGATGGTCGCTACTATTTCAAAGTGTATTTGAAGAAAGAGCACTCAGCGAACAATTTGATTTTTTGGGAGTATGTTGAGATTTTCAAGGTTGAAACTAAGGAAGAGAGATATAGGAACTTGGTAAGCCTCCTTTATTCTTGACTTACTATAATAGTGAAATTTACAGGCGAAATTAATTAAGACTCACTTCATCTCCTCGGATTCCAGGCTCCAGATAAATCTGAGCAATGTGGCAAAGAAATCAGTTGAAGGAGACTGGAAGACCGCTGGTAGAGACTTCTTCGATGTTGCTCAACACGAGATTTTCGTCCTCATGAAAAAGGACTCATATTTTAGATTTTTAGGATCCGAGTATTTTCTGGACTTGTCGAAAAAGAAGAGCGATCAAGATTAAGAAAGGTAGATAGATAGGGGATAGCTTTTTGAAAAAAAAGTTTTTTTCAGAATTCAACAATCTTCCTGGTCTCCTCGTCTGGCTTTTTGTATCCCGTTGTTTAACGAATTGGTCTCGTCTGGTTAATGATCTCGTCTCCTCATCTCACCTGATATTTTGTCTCAATTCTCGCTAATTACAATCCTAAACACCGCTGTTTCTCTCTCTCCAGGTGGCTTATGCTAACTTCGTACTAACTATTCAGTACACCTTGCTCTTTTTTCTATCCCGACTTTTTCTGCTCTTTCTGGATCCTCTAGATTCATTTTCCGCTGACTATGAAGTTGCTTTCAAGCTTCTGAAGTAGCTTCGATCTTCCTAAAGTTGCTCTGACTTTTTTGAAACTGCTTTGACATTTCTGAAGCTGCTTCGAATTTGCTTTGACTTTCTGAAGTTGCTTCGAAGTTGCTTTAACTCTTCTGAAGTGGCTTATACCCTCTTTTCCTATCCCGTTGCTCTCCAAATCTTCCTGCCTAATGGCTAATGATCGCACCTGACATTTTGTCTCATTTCTAACTTCCCGCTAATTACACACCTTTTTTCTCTCTCTCCAGGTGGCTTAGTGCTAACTATGTTTCTATCCCGAATTTTTCTGCTATTTTTGGATCCTTGATTTATTTTCTCCTGCTTTTGAAGTTGATCTAGTCATTTTTGAAGTTGCTTAGACACTTCTGAAATTACTTTTGCCCTTCTGAAGTTAATTCAGTCTTCCTGAAGTGGCTTCAGTCCTTCTGCAGTTCCTCAGACCTTTTTAAAGCTGCTTTGATCTATCTAAAGGTTCTTGAGTTCCTTTGAAGCTGCTTAGGCCTTTCTGAAGTTGCTTTGACTCTTCTGAAGTAGCATCTCTCTTTCTGAAGTTGCTTTGACACTTCCTGAAGTTGCTTTAGCCCTTCTAAAGATGCTTCGATCTTCCCAAAGGTTCTTGGATCCTTCTAAAGTAGTATCTATCTTTCTGAAGTTGCTCAGACCTTTCTGAAGCTGCTTAGGCCTTTCTGAAGTTGCTTAAACAATTCTGAACTCGCTTTTTCCTATCGGAAGTTGCTTTCTTTGTTCATGTTCCCCTTTTCTGTCACTATCTTCTTGTTCACCCCTTTTCCCCCTTTTTCCTATGTCACAAATCTACGGAAGTTACCTCTCATCCCCTGATCTACCCCCTTTTCTGTACCCTCTGCTAACTTCCAACCTCTCCCTAAACTCTGTCTACCTATCCTTCTTCATCTATCTATCTATATTAACTATTTTTCAAAATCGTTCCCCCAATTCATGTGTGCCCTCCCCCCGGTAGTTTTTTTCCCCTTTATTTGTACTGCTCTTTTTAGAGCTCTCCTAACCATATAATTCTATTAGAAGGTGCCCTTCTATTACAGTGAAAATCTTCAATAAAAACATGCACACTAAATTCCTCCAATCCTCACACCCGACGTCGCCATGACGTTAGCAACAGTAGTCACTTGTTTACAACTTCAAAACACACACACATAATACATGCTAATTATTTCAATAAATTCTCTCAATTTGAACCGCAATTATCGAGGTGAAATGGCATTCGAAGAATTTCGAAAAAGTAATCTTTTAGTTTAAATGACTAATTTTGGGAATGCGGGGGAAGAGGTTTAGAGATTGGAAGGGAAAAAGATTGAAAAGGAGTTAAGGGAAGCCTAGACAAAGGATAATATCATTTTTAAAATTGGTATATCTCAGTTCCCATTAGAGATAGAAAAAAGTTGATAACTAATGAAATGTAGCCCTTATTAAGAGCAATATTTCATTAGTTAACAACTTTTTGATATTTCTAACCACAAGCGAGTTATGAGCCTTTAAAGTTGGAAGAGATAGTTAGCCTCCCCTTTTCTCTGCGTCTCTCTTGGCCCTTGAGAAATGGGCGCTAACTTTAATGACCTGTATCTCGATTCTCGTTGAAGCTATCAAAAAACTTTCAACTAATGATATATAGCCCTTATTAAGAGCATTATTTCATTAGTTGACCATTTTTCGATAGCGGTAAAGAGAAGCGAGTTTTGAGTCTTTAAAGATGGGGGAGGTGGCGGGAGAGGGGGAGAGAGCGCAGACAGTTAGCTCTCTCTCTTTTCTCTGCGTCTCTCCTGCAAGCTCTTTATCTCTAACAAAACGAGGTATCCCAATTTTTCGAACCAATTTTTTCCCGTTTCCCAGTCTCCACCCCACTGATGACGGCCCATGAAAACAGCTGGTTCAAACCATCTCTAACCTCTCCTCAAATCCCATTCTCTCTCATCTTGGTCCATGTTTTTTATTCGATTTTGATGTGCCTTCCCTCCCCAACTTTAACTTTTCACTCCCGAAACTTTAGTCCTCTTTCACCCAAACAATGAATCCTCTTCTACTCCTTCTCATCTTTATCCCTTTTTCATTTTCATCGACTTGCTCTACCACGGATCAGATTCGATTCTTGCAATGCAAAGGGAGTATTATTAAGATTCAAGATCTTCTGAAATTATATGCTCCTTATACCGAAGCTCCCGTTCCAACTGCAGTCTTCAAGCAGATATCTAAGCTATGCGCTAAGACTTTGGTAACTTTTTCTAAGGCTGCCCTTTAATTAGAGGTTTTCTAGACGTGTGTCCAACAAATTGAGTGTGTGGAAGCCAAGAAAGGAGTTTCAATGATGGATTTTGCTTGTGGAGGGATTGAAATGAGTTCTGGACCGTTTGGAGATTGTATGGCAAAACTACAAACTACATCGTTAGACACAAGAAAGTACCCATGTGCTCCGATCTTTGAGAAAGATGCGGTATGACTTTCTTTGTAGTTTGTAGTCTAAATTCAAGCTAAGAATTTACAGCTTGATTCAATCACAAAAGGATGTAAAATGATGACGGAAGATGTTGAATGTGTGAAAAGTGTAGCTGAGAAATATTGTGGAACGACTGCAGTGGAAGCGTTTAAGAAAGGGATTCCGTATATGAAGGATTTGATGAAGTGTACTTAATTTTTAAGAAATAAAGGATATTTTTGATGATTTTTTTGAAGTTTTTAAGGAAAAAGTTGATTTTTGAAACTTGAAGCGCGCACCCTGCAAATTAGAGTTAGGTTCTTAGTGTAAGGTAGCTTGGAGCTATTATAACTCGGCTCCTGTAAGAGCTATCAAAAAAGTGTTAACTAATGAAATGTTGCTCATAATAAATGCTATGTTTTGTTAGTTGACAACTTTTTTGTAGCGTTTATGGGAGCTGTGATATAAAAGTTTTAAAAAATTAGACAAAATTTTTTTTTGTTGCATTCTTCAAAATGTTATAACTTTCTTGCCAAAAGAGACATCCGAAAATTGTTAACTAATGAAATATTGCACATAAGAAGAGCTATATTTTGTTAGTTGACAACTTTTTTGTAGCTCTTAGGACAGCTGAGATATTGGAATTTTCAAAAATTGAAAAAAAAATTAAATTTTTTTTTTGCATTTTTCAAAAGTTTATAACTTTGTTCCCAAAAGAGATATCAAAAAATTGTCAACTAACAAAATATAGCCCTTATTATGAGCAATATTTCATTAGTTGACAACTTTCTACTAGCTTCAATTCGAACTGAGTTATAGCCATTCTAAAAAAGGCCACACCTGGATTACTGTAGTTCCCTCCCCGAAACATCCTCCCAAAACCTTTAGATTTATGATCCATCCGTCCTCCCCAATTTTCACGCGACACACACACATGAAAATGAGCTCCCATCACATACACACATTGGAAAAGAAGAAGAAGAAGAAAAGAGCAATCTTCCTCTTTTTCTGTTCCTTTTTGCGTCCCCGAGAAAAAGAGACGCGTGGTTCCATCTTTTCTACCACACAAAGTGCTCCTTCTGCTTCAAAGTGAATGAGAGAAAGGAAGGGACCACACACAGCTGCTCTCGTCTTCTTTTTCTTTTTACCCTTCCCTTTTTTTTTAGTTTTATGAAAGATGGGTTCTCTTTTTTTTGGGGGAGTGTGCCGCCTGGATCGGTTTTTTCGGTAAAAACGATATAAGTCGGTTTGCAGGAGAGCTAGAGGAAAGTGGTCAATTGGAAAGTTGTTCAGCTTGGAAAGTTGCGTATTTTTGTAGTTGATCATTTTTTGATAGCTGTTACAGTAAGCGAGTTATAAGCGTTTGAAGTTGAGGGTCGTCGTCAACGAGAGACGAGAGAGATGAGAGACGCAGAGAAAACCATGGGCTAGACTATCTGCGCACTCCCTCACCCCCTCGCTCTCTTTAAAGGCTCATATCTCACTTCTTTTTACAGATACCAAAAAGTCGTTAACTAATGAAATGTTGCTTATAACAAAACCTACATTTCCCTTGTTGACAACTTTTTCCCATCTCTAATAATAACCGAGATACGCCTCTTCTACTGATGACATATCTTCATCTTATGAATTCCACCCCCTTTTCTCATCTAATCTCATTTCAAATTCTATAGAAAAAATGTCCAGAAGAGACCTTTTGACACACACACACAATACACATTAATCTCAGTTGGTTGGAAGAGTGCTCTTTTGTCCTTCTCTCTCTCTCTCTCTTTCTCTCTCTCTTCTTGTTTCCTTAACTTGTTTTTCACCGGAGACTGGTCATTATTCGAAAAAAGAGGTCTTAGGGATATATTTCCTTTTTTTTTCTTTTTTTTTTTGCATGCAGAAACGTTTATTGGACTTTGGGTTTTGGGATTTTTGGGGTTTACAAAATTGTCAGTCTAAAATCTGTATTTTTGTTAGGAGGCTCTTGAAATTAGCTTTTTTGGAATCAGGGGACCAAGCCGGTTCAGAAAAGTATAAACAAGGCTAGGTTTTGAAATTTTCGAAACATTTCGATTTTTGGGTCCCACTGCGAAATAGTATTTTCTACCGTAACTCAGCTAGTTTTCAATTTTAAGCTATGAAAATGGTACCATTGGAATCAGAAGGTTGAGACGGTTAAGAAAAGTATAATCATGACTAGGTTTTGAAAATTTTAGAAAATTGTCCACGAGGAGTACAAAAAAACCGATTTTTGGAAAGTTTTCAAATCTAGTAATGATTATATGATTCTGAACCGGCTTGACTTCCTGATTCCAAAAATAACATTATTTTTGATTTTCGACCGAAATTGACCGAGTTACGGTAGTTTTAATGTCCAAAACCTTGAAAATTTTTGAATTTTTCTATGAAAATTGGACCGAATTTTGATTTTAACTCAGAAATTTTGGTGAATTCGGAATCAGCGCGTCTTTCCGGTTCAGAAAACTATAAACAAGGATAGGTTCCAAAAGTTTCAAAAATCTCCTTTTCCGTGTACTCCTCTCGGACAATTTTGGATTTTTCCGAAAATCACTTTTTTCGATTTTTTCTTATATTTTTGGAATCAGGGGCTGAAGCCGGTTAAGCTAAGCAAGATAAAAACGGATTCTGAAAAGTTCAAAATGTTCGATATTTTCTCTTTTCTACCACTTCAGAATAATTCTAAGTTAACAACAACAAAAAAAAAGAAAAAGAAGCTGATCCTAGTTTTTTCCCACAAAGTTTAGTTCCCGGGCCCAACCTAAATACATATTTTGAAAAATTCTTCTAGATGCTTATAGCGATTACTATAATAGAAAAACAGTGTTTTCAAAAAAAAAAAATTTCGAAAAAAGGCATAAATCAATTTTTTCAAAAAAAAACTAGCTTAGCTTAATTCTAAGACTAGTACCTATTTTAAACTCTACCCTAAAGTCCCCACGATTTAGCCCACATGGTCCCATAATCTCTGACCCCTTCCATTCTTGTTCTTTTTCAGAATTTTTGATGAGAACTCGTATTGAAGGCCCATTTCCCCCTTTTGCCCTTCACAACAAGCTTTAATATATGCACGTTTATTTCTAATCCCTTTTTCTTTTGTGCTTACATATATATTTTTTTTCATAGAAAATTAAGGTTTCTTTTTGGAAATGCTTGGCTAGATAAATAGATTCTAATTGACAAGATTTTCCTTACTTTCAAGGGGCTATATCTCAGTTCCCTTAACAGCTATCAAAAAGTGGTCAACTACAAAATTATTGCTTATTCAATTCTCTACATTTTTCTTCTTCACCACTTTTTTCTATCTTCACTCCCAACCAAGTTATACCCGTTTTTCCAGACCACCCATCTAAAAAATGAAGAAAAATGGGAACAAGTCCAAACAAAAGCCGAAACCGGAGAAAAACCATCTTCCACAAGGACCACGTGTTCATCGTATCCAGGAAATCCCTCTTATGGAACGAGATATCTCTCCACCTCCATTTCCAAAAGATCATACTCGATTCATTGCCACTCTAGTCACATTTGTCATCTCATTGATTATGTTGGTGATTATCATTTCGATCAATCATTACACTAATCCTCAGAATTGTTCGAAAGCTGAATTTTTTGTGCATAAAATATGTATGCCGAAATTGGATAGATTAAGGATTTTGACGAATATGACGATTCCGGATTTCTCGATGACACCGATTGGAAGGGATATTGCTGAGAAGTGTAATGATGTGGAGGTGAGCTACAGTAACTTGATTAATTTTTATCTGAAGACTATGCAACCTAGTTTTTTGGAATCAGCGTCTCAAGCCGGTTCAGAAAAGTATAGACAAGCTTAGGTTTTGAAACTTTTTGGAAAAAGTGATTTTGGGTCCCACCACGAAAATGGATTTTCTACTGTAACTCGATGGATTTTGAGTTTTAGCTATCGAGATATGTACCATTGGAATCAGCGCGTCATTCCGATTCAAAAAAGTATAAACAAGCCTATCTTTCGAAAAATTCCAAAAAATGTGATTTTTGGGTCCCACCACGAAATGAATTTTCCAGTCTAACTCGGTTAGTTTTGAGTTTTATCCAACGAAATTCGAACCATTGAAATCAGCACGTTTTTCTGGTTCAGAAAAGTATAAACAAGACTAGGTTTTGAAAATTTTTGGAAAATTGTCCACGAGGAATACAAAAAAACCGATTTTTGGAAAGTGTTCAAACCAAGTAGTGATTATATGATTCTGAACCGGCTTGACTTCCTGATTCCAAAAATATCATTATTTTTGAGTTTCGACCGAAATTAACCGAGTTGTGGTAGTTTCAATATCCAAAACATTGAAACATTTTGAATTTAGATTTTCTACAGTAACTCAGTCTACCGTAATCCAATCGCTTCGAAATTGATACCATTGGATTCAGGAGCTGATTCCGGTTCAGAAAAGTATAAACATGACTAGGTTTTGAAAATTTCGAAAATCCCTTTCTGTGTACTCCTCTCGGACAATTTTGGTTTTTCCGGAAAAATCAGTTTTTTTGAATTTTTCTTATATTGTTGTGATCAGCCTGGCCTATTCAAAAAAAAATTTAAAAATTTTTGAAATTTCCAGGAATGCCTCTCCACCATCCACTGTGCCCAACTCTATCGTTCCAATCAACTCCCTGATCGCTGCCTTCTCTTCCAATTCTTCCATACTCGATTTGCCGAATGTCGTGAGAAACTCGACAGAATGAAGAATCCACCGGAATGTGTCAGAAGATTTTTCATCGAGGGACCAGTGACTTGCGATGTTTTGAATGATCATTTGAAGTGTTATAAACAGAATATTCAAAGAGTTTGTGAACCGAATGATTATTTTTGGAGGAGATTTGATAATCATATTCATGATTATATGGATATTATTCAGTGTGGGAGGGAGGAGGAGGAGGAAGAGGAGGAGGAGGATGATATCATTGATTACTGACCGAATACCTCAATAAATGATTACCTCTTTTAGAAGGGCAGTTTCATAAAAAATAAATATTATTTTTTTTATCGCCTTTTTAATACAATGTATATACAGAGATCTTTATTATCGGCAATCTCAAATTCTCAAGCTTATATACAAAAAAACAGAATCCCAGCACATTTCATCTTATAACTCGGCTAGGAAAAGAGATATCAAAAAAGTGTCAACTAATAAAATGTTGCCCATAACAAGAGCTACATTTTATTAATTAACCACTTTTTGATATCTCTTCTCCTAGCCAAGTTATAACCGATTAAAGTACAACAACAAAGAAAATACATACAATTAGGTAGCCAAGGCGTGCTTGACCTCTTCAGCAAACTCCTTTTCCACTTCTGCAATTGATGCCACGGACATAACCGCGGCTTCAGCTAAAAGACGACGGAGAATGGTTCCACAGGCGGAACGTGGAAGGAATTGGGTGATGTTGATGCGAACGAGATGTTTGTAGCGGATTACGCGTTCTGGAAATCGAAAATTTGTGAATTATCGGGGTTGAAAACGGGATATTCGGAATCAGGAGGTTAATACGGTTCAGAAAATTATAAACAAGTCTAGGTTCTGAAAAAATTTCGAAAATTCTGACTGGAACGGCCTAAAACAGCCAAAAATTTTTTTTTCAAAACCTAGTCATGCTTATACTTTTCTGAACCGGCTTAGCACGCTGGTTACGAATATCTTAGTTTCATGGTCCATAGATCAAATCTAGCTGAGTTACAGTAAGAAATACATTTCGTTATCGGACCAAAAAACCAATTTTTTTCAAAAATGTTCAGAACCTAGGCTTGTTTATACTTTCCTGAACCGGCTTGACCTCCTGATTTCAATGGTACCGATTTCGTAGGCTAAAACTCAAAAATAGCTGAGATACGGTAGGAAACGTAATTTCGTGGTGGGACCCAAAAATCGAAAATTTCAAAACCCAGGCTTGTTTATACTCTCCTTAACCGTCTCAACTCCCTGATTTCGAAAAACTAGGTCTCAAATAGCTCAAAAAACTTACTATTAACATAATCCTTCAAATCCTCCTCTGTCGCCGTTTGCCCCTTCTTCAAGACCACAAAAGCCACGGGTCTCTCACCAGATAACTCATTATTAATCGCCACCACAGCCGCTTCCTCTACCGCTTGATGAGTCAAAAGAAGTGTCTCAATCTCTTTGGGGATAACTTGATATCCGAAAACCTTAATCATCTCTTTCAGCTTATCCACAATATAGATATTCTGATCCTCATCAAAATATCCAATATCTCCAGTTTTCCGCCATCCCTCGATAAAATGCTCTTCGGTGGCACGTGGATTATTAAGATAGGGGGAGTCGGCTGGAAGTCCCTTCACACAGATTTGACCTTTCTCACGGGGACCCAGTTCTTTGCCGGTTAGAACGTCGAGAATCTTCATTTCGAGATTGGCAGTGAGCTGGCCGCAGGAGTGGGAGAACGAGGCGTCTTCGTTGTAGTTTCGACAGATTAAGCCGACTTCGGTCATTCCGTAGGCTGAAAATTGATATTTTCTTGGTTTAGAGGGCTCTAGACTACGGTATTATTCTTGGGAAGAAAATATTGCATTTTCAAAAAAATTGTCCGAGAGGAGTACACAGAAAAGGAGGTTTTCAAAAAATTTCAAAATATAGCCTTGTTCATACTTTTCTGAACCGGCTTAACCTCCTGATTCCAATGGTACAAATTTCATAGCTTGAAACCCAAAATTGGCCCAGTTTTCATAAAAAATTCAAATTTTTTCGAGGTTTTGGACATTAAAACTACCGTAACTCGGTCAATTTCGGTCGAAACTCAAAAATAATGCTATTTTTGGAATCAGGACTTCGAGCCGGTTCAGAAAAGTACAATCACTACTAGGTTTGAAAACTTTCCAAAAATCGGTTTTTTGTACTCCTCGTGGACAATTTTTCAAAATTCTTCGAAACCTAGGCTTACTTATAGTTTTCTGAACCGGCTTAATCTCCTGATTCTAATGGTCCTAATTGCATAGCTTAAAATTGAAAATTACCCGAGTTACGGTAGAAAATGTATATTCGCGGTGGGACCCAATTTTCAAATTTTTCACTTTTTTTAAAAACCTAGCCTAGTTTATACTTTTCTTAACCGCCTCAACTTCCTTATTCCAAATTTAACATTTCCAAAAGTCCTGGATTACTGTAACCAACTCACTTTGCGTAACCTTCTTCACATGTGGAAAGCAGTCAGTGAACTCTTCATAAAGCTCATCGGTAATCGCATCGGCTCCGGTTAAAACCCATTCTAAACTTTCCACATTGTAATCGTGGCTTTCCGTTTCGTACATCATTAAATTCATGAGATATGGGGTGAGGTGGACTGAGCGGATCTGGAATTATCTCGTTATCTCTAAGCCTTTGGGCTGTTAGCGGGCCGAAAACGGGCCGGCCTGTAACTCCCTTTAAAATTGAGGGTTCTAGACGATTAAAAAAGGAAAATGATAGCTCTTGAGAAGATCTACACGATTAACTTATTTTTGGACCAATTGGATCAGTTTCAGCAAAGTTATATATTATAGCTTCTAGTACATCTTCAGGTCTCTATTTCTCTCTAAGCCTGTTTCAAGCCATGTAACCTTGCACAGACTGAACCAATATGTTTCCAAGCTAGTCCATCGTGTAGAGCTTATCAAAAGCTACCATTTTCACTTTTTAACCATCTGAAACCCTCAAATTTAAACCACGCTCGGCACATTTTCGGCACCGTTCCCCTTCCTCACCTTATATCTCTGAATACAAGTCATAAACGTGTGCACACAGAAATTTTTCTCGGTCACAATAGTCAGCCCGTTTAGCAGAGCACATAGCATCGCATCCAAACCGATTTGTTTGTGAAGTGGAATCATTGTTAGGGTAGTGTCGCCACGTCGAAACTCTTTGTGTTGGGTTGGACTGAAAATTTTATATTTCTTGGGTGAAATTGAAAATTATCTAGTTTTTTGGATTCAGGAAGTTGAGACGGTTCAGAAAAGTATAAACAAGGCTAGGTTTTGAAAAAAATTGAAAAAAGTGAGTTTTGGGTCTCACCACGAAAATGGATTTTCTACCGTAACTCGGCTATTTTTCAATTTTAAGCTATGAAATTGGTACCATTGGAATCAGGAGGTCAAGCCGGTTCAGAAAAGTATAAACAAGCCATACTTTAAAAATTTCGATTTTTGGGTCCCACCACGAAATCACGTTTCTTACTGTAACTCAGCTAGTTTTGATCTAGGGATCATGAAAGTGATATAATCGTGACCAGCTCGTTAAGCCGGTTCAGAAAAGTATACACAAAGCTAGGTTTTGAAAAAAAATATTTTGGGCTGTTTTAGGCCGTTTTAGGCCGTTCTAGACCGAATTTTCAAAAATTTTCAAATCCTAGCCTTGTTTATACTTTTCTGAACCGTCTCAACCCCCTGAATCCAAAAATCGCCATTTCAACTCCTGAAAACTCACTTCCACATGACCATGGTCTTAGCCACCATAATCCGATGGGTGGTCACAATTCCCTTTCTCTTTCCGTGAATCCCACTGGAATATGGGAGATAAACGATATCGGTTTCCGGATTTATTTTTGGGTATGGCATGTCTTGTTCGGCGGCGAAGGCAAGGTCCTCCATGATTGGATAGCCGTTGGCGAAGTCGCGGGTGCCAGTGCAGATGATCTGGAAATATGGATTTTTTTGAAAAATGAAATTTAGCAGAATTAGCCTTGATTATTGATTTTCTGAGCCGGCTAATCACAAAAATATAAGAAAAATTCGAAAAAAAAGTGATTTTAAAAAAATCCGAAATTGTCCGAGAGGAGTACACAGAAAATTAGGTTTTTGGAATTTTTCAAAACCCGGGCTTGTTTATACTTTTCTGAACCGGCTTGACAAGCTGATTCCAATGGTTTAAATCTTGATGACTAAAACTCAAAATTAGCCGAGTTACGGCGGAAAATGTGCTTTCGTGGTAGGACCTAAAAACCACTTTTTTCAATTTTTTCAAAACCCTGGCTTATTTGTACGTTTCTGAACCGCAAAGACGCGCTGATTCCAATGGTACCAATTTCGGAGAATAAAACTCAAAATTATCAGAGTTACGGTATGAAATGTGTTTCGTGGTGGGACCCAAAAACCGCATTTTCAATTTTTCTCAAAACCCGGGCTTGCTTATACTTTTCTGAACCGGCTTAACGCGCTGATTCCAACGCACTAGGTCCCGAGAAGCGTAGATCAAAATTTTTCGAATTACTGCGGAAAATGTATTTTTTATTTTCGTGGCAAGACCAAAAAACCGCTTTTTAAATTTTTCTCAAAAACCTAGGCTTGTTTATACTTTTCTAAACCCTCTCAACCCCCTGATTCCGAAAAACTGGGTTTTATGACTCAAAACTAACCCATTTACAAAAAAAAAACCAAAAACCTACCCGATACTCTCTATTCAGAGTCTTCATCAACTTATCAATCTCTCTTAATCCCAACGGATCCGAAAAAACGAATCTCGATTCGCTTTCCTTAACTGGAAATTGCATTTCCCATGCTTGAAGTTTTGGAGAGACAATTTGAATTGCCGCTCCGGCCATTGAAACTCCAAGGGAGATATAGATGGCTGCCGGGGACCAATCCATTACCAAAAGGACAACTTCTGATTTTTCGACGCGGAGATAGAGAAGCGATTTGGCAATGTATTCCGCTTTGTCCATGATGTCTTGGAAGGTTAAGTGGGCTGCAGAGTCATTGTCGATCTGCAATTTTTTTTTAGTTTTTTTGGATTAAGGAGAAACCAAGGAAAATAGATATGATCTTTTAAAACCTTCGTAACTCAGTTAGGGGTGGAGATATCAAAAAATGGTCAACTACAAAATTGACCAGCATAAAAAACTGTACATTTCGTTAGTTGACAACTTTTTGATAGCTCTGAAGAGAACTGAGATATATCGATTTGAAAAAAATGTTTAAAAAAATTAAAAAAAGTTTTTGTTGACATTTTTCAAATCGATATATCTCAGCTCCCATTAAACTTACCAAAAAGTGGTCAACCAGTTAATTGTTCAGCATAAAAAAACTCTACATTTTGTTAGTTGACACCTTTTTTGTATCTTCAACCCCAACTGAGATATAGGCCTTTTAAAATAAAAACTTACTATTGCCAGGTCATCCTTGAATTTCTTCCATTCGTCGAACAAAAAATCGTGGAAAGTTTTGTTCGGGAAGTCCAGATTTGGCAGTTTTGATTTTAGAATCATTTTTTTGTGTGTGTGATTTTCTGGAATTTTTTGAAATGAGAGAGAGAGAGAGAGAGAGAGAGAGAGAGAGAGAGAGAGAGAGAGAGAGAGAGAGAGAGAGAGAGAGAGAGAGAGATAGATAGAGAGAGAGAGAGAGAGCGAGAGATTTTGAGAAAAAAAGATTTTAAAAAATTCTAGAAAATGTGTGAAGATTAGACTTTTCTGAACCGGCTTAACGCACTGATTCTGAAAATAAAAGATTTATTCGAAAAAAGTGATTTTTCAAAAAAATCCAATATTGTCCGAGAGGAGTACACAGAAAAGGAGATTTTTGAAATTTTTAGAACCTAGCCATGATTATACTTTTCTGAACCGGAAAAACCTCCTGGTTTTAATGGTGCCATTTTCAAAATCTAAAACTCAAAATTAGCCGAGATACGGTAGAAAAATATGATATCTTGGTGGGGCCGAAAAATCGAAAATTTTCAAAATACATTAAGATTATACTTTTCTGAACCGGAAAGACGCGCTGATTTCAATGGTACCAATCTCGATGGCTAAAACTCAAAATTAGCCGAGATACGGTTGAAAATGTATTTTTTGGTTGGACTCAAAATATCAAATTTTTGAAAATTTTCAAAACCTATCCTTGTTTATACTTTTCCAAACCGCCCGGTTCCCCTGATTCCAAAAATATCATTTTCAACAAAAATAAATAAAAATTAACCCAATTACAATTGAAAACCCCATTTTTCTAGGTCAATTTCCAAGGCCACCTGGAAAAAATCCCAAAAAAAAATCCAGTTTTCCAGAACTTTCTTCGATTTTTTTTTCTATTTCTAGAAACAGTTACTCTTCTCTTTAACCAGAAACAAAAAACATTAAAAAAAATAATCCGAATAGAAACCGCGAAAAAGAGTGCCACTGTGAGCGAAGCGACTGACGAGACACAAACAATTTGAAAGTGGAGGGAATGAGAGAGAGGGTGCGGTAATAGAGACGCAGACATACAAACAGAAATGATTTTTCTTTTTCTTCTTTTCTTCTCACTTTGACACTATGTTAGAAATCAGAAAAATAGAAACGAAGATCATGACGTCTTCTGATAGTTATCTTTGTTTGATTGGGGGATCAAACAGCATAGATCATTGGGTATTGCATAAGGAAATTGGGGGTACTTTTTTGGTATTTTTTTGGTACAAGGTAACTGGGAAAATCACACTGATTAGGGTTGATTTTTTTAGTTTTTTTTTTTAGTTTTTTTGAAAAAAAAATTCCTTGAAAATAGGGATTTTGGGAAGAATTTGGAAATTTCAGGGAAAAAGCAAAATATTAAATTTTCAAAAAAAAAAATCAAAATATGTTAAGATTAGGTTTTTCTGAACCGGAAAAAAAATGAAAATAAAAGAAAAACTCGAAAAAAGTGATTTTTCAAAAAAATCCAAAATTGTCCGAAAGGAGTACACAGAAAAGGAGTTTTTTCGAAATTATTGGAACCTAGGCTTGTTTGTACTTTTCTGAACCGGAAAGACGCGCTGATTCTAATGGTACTAATCTCGATGGCTAAAACTTAAAATTAGCCGAGTTACGGGAGAAAATGTATTTTCGTGGTAGGACCCAAAATCCGAAAAATTTGAAAATTTTCGAAATCCAGGCTTGTTTACACTTTTCTGAACCAGCTTAACCTCCTGATTCCAATGGTACCAATTTCAAAATCGAAAACTCAAAATTAACCGAGTTAGCCTAGTTTTAGGTACTTCCAGAGTACAATTAGTTGTGTTATCACCATTTTCAGACTAGTTGTGTTAAGGAAATCGAATTAAAGGGAGTTTTTTTTTAATGTTAAGACTGTCTGAAAGGATTACTTGAATTTGATAAGCAATTTCAAAAAAAGTTAAGACAATTTTGAATTTGTAGTAAAAAAATATTATAGTTAGGGTCATAATTTAAAATTTTCAAAAAAAAAAGAAAAAATTAAAACCCAGGCTTGCTTATACTTTTCTGAACCGGAATAACCCCCTGGTTTCAAAAAACCAGGTTTCATTGGTCCCGGACGTAAAATTACTAAGCCTAGAAGACGACAAAGAAAATTCCAGAACCTAAAAAACGAGAAAGTAAAATAGTTGGGTCATGTGAAAGTGATTGTTGTTTGACTGCCTATTCTACCTTAATCAACTGACTATTGCGCCTATAAACCTATAAATATGAACTAATAATAAAAATAGTGATAAGGAGACTAGAGTTGCACTTGTCAAGGCTCCGCCCCTTTTTCAGAGGGAAGAGCCTTGCCAATTATAACTTTCAACTTTGAAGGGCTATAACTCGAGAACCAGAAAAGCTAGAAAAAAGTTGTCAACTACAAAATTATAGCAAATTTTAAGCTCTACAACTTTCCAGTTGATCACTTTTTTCTAGCTTTATTTCTCATTGAGATACATCGATTTTAGATTAGCATATATTTGATAGAAGAAGAATTCTTTTTAGGAACAATCAAAAAATTTCAACGAAACACACAAATGACTTAAAATAGCAAGCCAATAAAATAAGAACTGATAACAATCTACCTAATCATTGACCATTCTGACAATCATCCTAAAAACTGTGTTCCCCCCCTGTATTTCGACAGTTTTCTATTCGAAGCAGCAGTAAACAAGAATGGTCAGTGAACAGGTTTGATGATCTCTGATTTCTTATGAAATGTGAGATACTGTCTGTACTTTGCACGCGTAAACAATGCAATTGGTTTAAATTAGTATGCGAAATCGATAAATGGTTTTTGATTTTTTTTTGTTTAGTTCTGAAGGGTCGCTCAAATCAAGTATATCTTAGTTAGAATTGAAGATAGCAAAAAATGGTTAACTGAAAAGTTGCTCAGCATAAAAAATTGAGTATTTTGTTAGTTGGCAACTTTTTGATAGCTTAAGCGGTAAGGGAGTTATAAGCGTTTGAAGTTGAGCGTCTCTAGAAGGGGGGAGAGACGCAGAGAAAGAGAGACTACCTTAGTCTGCCTAACTTTAAAGGCTCATAACTCGGTCCCCTTAAGAGATACCAAAAAATGGTTAACTAACAAAATGTTCAGCTTTTTATGCTGAATAATTCATCAGTTAACCGTTTTTTGATATCTCTAACCACATTTGAGATACAAGAGTTCTAAAAAAAATCAATTTTTTTTCCAAACTGTATTTTATAAAATTGATTAAAAAAAAAGAAAATGACAGTTGAATGACACAAATAGATAATTAAACAAAAAAAAAGTGACCATTAAATGAAAAAGGAAATTGAAAGGAAGTTTTTCGAGTGCGAGAGAACTTTGAAATGTACTTGAAAAAACAATAGATTTTTAAAACTGGCGTATCTCAGTTCTGGTAAGAGATAGCAAAAAATAGTTAACTAAGAAGTTGTTCAGCATAAAAAACTCTACATTTTGTTAGTTGACAGTTTTTTGATAGCTTTAACGTCAAGCGAGTTATAGGCGCTCCAAGATGGGCGCCTCCAGAGAGAGGGGGAGAGACGCAGATAAGGCTAGTCTATCTTGAAACGCTCCGAGCTCACTTGTCGTTAGAGATATCAAAAAATGGTCAATTAGTAAATTATTCAGCATAAAAAAACCTACATTTTCTTAGTTGACAACTTTTTTCTAGCTTTTATCGAAATCAAGATTTTCAGTGATATATGATGGTAATCAATTTCTAGAGAGAAGCTAGGACAATAAATAACAAGAAAAAGGAAAAATTAAAAAAAAAAGAACTATATAATCTACCAAAACTATTTATAAATAAATAAAAAAATTGGGGAAAGTTCTTCGAATAGTAACAAATAGAATAGAGAAGAGCAAATAAAATGGAGAGAGAGAGTGAACAACTGGTTGTTGTTTTCTGTTTCATGGAAGAAGGTCATAGATCAACTTTTTCTTCTTGTTGCCTGATGCTTCTTGATCGGTTTTCGAGAGAATTCTTGGATCATCAATAAAACAGAAAGAGAGAGAGAGAGAGAGAGAGAGAGAAAAAAATCAAATCGAAGATCTGGTGTAATTTTTTAGGTGATTGAGCTATGGCTTCTTGGGTATTTTTGCTCCAAGAACAATAATGTTGATATTTTTGAATTCAGAGGACCAAGACAGTTCAGAAAAGTGTAATCATGACTAGGTTTTGAAAAATTTTGAAAAATTTTGCGTTTTGGGTCCCACCTCGAAAATAGGTTTCATACTGTAACTCAACTAGTTTTGAGTTTTAGCGTTCGAAATTGGTACCATTGGAATCAGGAGGTTAAGCCGGTTTGGAAAAGTATAAACAAGGCTAGATTTTGAAAAATTACAAAAATTGGATTTTAGGTCCCACCACGAAAAATGCATTTCTTACTGTAACTCGGCTATTTTTGAGTTTTAAGCTATGAAATTGGTACCATTGGAATCAGGAGGTAAAGCCGGTTCATAAAAGTATAATCTTGACTAGGTTTTAAAAATTTTGAAATTGGATTTTGGGTCCCACCGAAAAAATTGATTTTCTAAAGTAACTCGGCCAATTTTGAGTTTTAGCTAACGAAAATGGTACCATTGGAATAAGCGCGTCTTTGCGGTTCAGAAAATTACAATCATGCCATATTTTGGAAAATTTCAAAATTTGGGTCCCACCACGAAAACTCATTTCTTACTGTAACTCAGCTAATTTTGAGTTTCAGCTTACAAAAATAATACCATTGGAATCAGGGGGTTAAGTCGGTTCAGAAAACTATAATCATGACATATTTTGGAAATTTTTGATTTTTCGGATTTTTCATTTTTTAAAGGGTTTTAGATCCACCTTTTTCTACCATTTTCTATTATAACCTGCTTAGAAACTTTCTTAATCCTATTTTTTCCAATATGCTAATCTCTTTTTTTTTTACTTCTCTATCTCATTATTCATTTACTCTCTCTTCTATCTTCCTTCACTTCCCCCCTTACACTGTCTGCGTCTCTCCCCTTCTCCCACTCTCTCACTCTCTCTCTAATCCACATGACTTTCGAAGTAGTAGTAGTTGTGTAGACAGCTGTTCTGTACCCAAAGTGTCCTTTAAGGTCCCCCTGGGTTCCAATTTCGAAAGTTTTCTTTTTTTTAAATATTTCTTGGAATATCCTATTTGAATGAAATTAAAAGAGCATCGAGAGGAGGTGAGTTTCTTTTTTTGAAAAAAAAATTCGCTAAATTCAAATTCATTCTAACCGGCTTAACCTACTGATTCTGAAAATATAAAAAATTTAGGGTTTGGACGTAAAATAACTGAGTTATGGTAGAAAATATGAGTTTTTTTCTAGTCGGACCCGAAATAGGAAAATTTTCAAAATTATCCAAAATCAGTTAAGATTAGGTTTTTCTAAACCGGCTTAACGCGCTGATTCTAAAAATATAAGTTTTAATGTGATTTTTCAAAAAAAAAATCCAAAATTGTCCGAGAGGAGTACACGGAAAAGGAGGTTTTTTGAAACTCTCAGAACCTAGCCGTGGTTATACTTTTCTGAACCGGCTTAGCGCGCTGATCACGAATATATTAATTTCATGGACCCTAGATCAAAACTAGCTGAGTTACAGTAAGAAATGTGTTTTCGTTGTGGGACCCAAAATCACTTTTTCCAAAAATTTTCAAAACCCAGGCTTGTTTATACTTTTCTGAACCGGCTTAACGCGCTGATTTCAAAGATACCGATTTCATAGCTTAAAACTCAAAATTGGCCGAGTTACTGTAGAAAATCTATTTTTTCGGTGGGACCCAAAATCCAATTTTTCAAAATCACCCAAAAAAGGTCAAAATTAAACTTTTCTGCACCGTCTCAACCTCCTGATTCCAATGATACCAATTTCATAGCTTAAAACTCAAAATTAGCCGAGTTACGGTTGAAAATGTGATTTCGTGGTGGGACCCAAAAACCAAAATTTCAAAATCATCCAAAAAATGTCAATATTACACTTTTCTGAACCATCTCAACCCCCTGAATCCAAAAATCACCCTCATTTCCAGCCAAAATTCTGTATAATCGGCGCAGGGCTCGCCGGCCTCCGTGCCGCCCGTCACTTTGAACAACTCGGTGTCGACTATCAAGTTCTCGAGGGCTCTGATCGAATTGGTGGTCGAGTTTATCCATTTGAATATGGAAATGGTTACTTGCATTATGGAGCTGAATATGTGAATGGAGTGGATAATGAGATTTATGGGATAGTGGAGAAGTTGGGGTTGTTGGATAAGTGTGAAGGGAGGACAGCGGATTTATGGATGTTAGAGGAAGGCACGATTACGGTAGTTGATGGGAAAGTTGTTAAAGGGTTAGTCTTGCTCAGAATAATTTTTAAAATTTGAAAAAAAAATTTTCAGAAAAATCCTAAAAATCTTCCAAGACTTTGTCAGAAAACTCAATGATCAGCTCTACCAAGAATCAGAATTTTCTAAGGAAAGTGTCGAAAATCGGATCGATGCTCATTTGAATAAATTTCTTAGCTCTTCTGTTCCCTTTGGAGACCATAATCTATTCAAAAAACTTTGTGGAATTTATAAAAACTATTTTCAAACTGAATGGTCTAGCCCTGTTGGAGAGGTGAGTCCATAATTGAAAAAATTGAAAAATTTTGAAATTAACCAAAAAATGACAGCTTCTGAACCAGCTTAACGCGCTGATTTTAAAAATATAAGGTTAATGTGATTTTCCAAAAAAATCCAAAATTGTCCGAGAGGAGTACACGGAAAATGAAGTTTTTGAAATTATTGGAACCAGAGCTTGTTTATACTTTTCTGAACCGGCTTGATCTCCTGATTTCAATTATACCATTTTCAAGAGCTAAAACTCAAAATTGACCGAGTTTCAATTGAAAATATGATATCGTGGTGGGACCCAAAATATGGATTTTTGACATTTTTCAAATATAGACTTGTTCATACTTTTCTGAACCGGAAAGGCGCGCTGATCTCAATGGTACCAATTTCAAAGTCTAAAACTCAAAATTAACCGAGTTACAGTAAGAAAAGTGATTTCGTGGTGGGACCCACAACTCAAAATTTTCAAATTTTTCAAAACCTAGGCTTGATTATACTTTTCTGAACCGGCTTAACGCGCCGATTCTAATGGTATCATTTTCGAAGCCTAAAACTGAAAAATAGTCGAGTTACAGTAAGAAACCTGATTTCGTGGTGGGACCCAAATTTAGGATTTTTTGACATTTTTCAAATCTAGTCATGATTATACTTTTCTGAACAGGCTTATCCTCCTGATTTCAATGGTATCAATTTCGATAGCTGAAACTCAAAGTCCACCGAGTTACAGTAAGAAATACATTTTCGTGGCAAGACCCAAAATATCAAAATTTTCAAACTTTTTAAAAATATAGGCTTGTTTATACTTTTCTGAACCGTCTTGACGTGCTGATTTCAATGGTATCAATTTCAAACTCTAAAACTCAAAATCCACCGAGTTACAGTAAATAAATACCCAAAACTACAATTTCCTCCATAGCATATCTTGCTTATACTTTTCTGAATCGCTTTAACCTCCTGATTCCAAATTTGCAGCTCTCCCTCTCGAATCTCTCCATTTGGGACGACGAAAGCGACATCGAGGACTCCGCAGTGCTCAACAACCACGGTTTCCAGGCAATTCTTCAATACTTCATTTCCAAAATTCCCAAAGAAAGAATCCGATTGAATGCTAAGGTTAAAAATATCGATTATTCCACTCCAAATGTCCACGTGGAGCTATCCAATGGAGAAATCCTAAATTTCGACAGTGTCATCGTCACCAGCTCCCTTGGCTACCTCAAAGCCAATCATCACACTCTATTCATCCCAAATCTTCCACGTGGAAAACAGAAAATCTTGGAGAAAATGGGTTTTGGACAGAATTTGAAAGTTTTTTTGGAGTATGACGTGGCATGGTGGCCGAGAGAGACGTCGACGATTATGATATGTTGCGATGGGGAAATGAAGGATTTTATGGTTTTTCAGCCGAGTTCTTGGGCGGAAAATGTGAGTTTTGAGGGACTAGAAAATGAGTTTTTTGGATTCAGGGGGTTAAGACGGTTCAGAAAAGTATAAACAAGCCTGGGTTTTGAGAAAAGTCAAAATTTCGAAAAATGGGTCCCACCACGAAAATAGATTTTCTACCGTAACTCGGCTATTTTTGAGTTTCAAGCTATGAAATTGGTACCATTGGAATCAGCGCGTCAAGCCGGTTCAGAAAAGTATAAACATGCCATATTTTGGAAAATTTCAAAATTTGGGTCCCAACACGAAATTGAATTTTCTACCGTAACTCGGTTAATTTTGAGTTTTAGCTCCCGAGATTAGCGCCGTTAGACTCAGCGCGTCGAGCCGGTTCAGAAAAGTATAAACAAGCCCTGTTTTTGAAAGTTTTGATTTTTGGGTCCCACCACGAAATCACGTTTCTTAGTGTAACTCAGCTAGTATTGATCTAGGGACCATGAAATTAGTATATATGTGATCAGCGCGTCTTTCCGGTTCAGAAAACTATGAACAAGCTCGGCTTTTGAATGTTTCGATATTTGGGTCCCACCACGAAAATAGATTCTCAACCGTAACTCGACTAGTTTTGAGTTTTAGCCATCGAGCTTAGCACCGTTGGAATCAGCGCGGTGAGCCGGTTCAGAAAAGTATAAACAAACCTGGGTTTTGAAAAAATTCATTTTTGGCTGTGTAGCCCTCGAGGACAAAAATTCAAAACTACCGTAACTCGGTCAATTTTGGTCCAATCGCCCTGAAAACTTCATTACCGTAATCAAATCGTCAAGACGATCAAAATGAGTTTAATCATGACAGATTTTTGAAATTTTCGATTTTTTTTTGGTTTTTGGGTCTCATCACGAAATCACGTTTCTTGCCATAACTCGGCTAATTTTCAATTTTAGCTCTCGATATTAGCACCGTTGGAATCAGCGCGTCAAGCCGGTTCAGAAAACTATAATCATGGCATATTTTTAAATTTTTTTGAATTTTTCGCTCCTCATAAATCCCCACCAAATTCCAGATCCTAATCTGCTGGATCGCCGGCGCCGGTCCCGCCCTAATCGCTGAAAAATCGGATTCTGAAGTGCAACGTCTTCTGGATGACCATTTGACCGCCCATCTAAACTTCCTAAATCCCCCGAAATCGCTTCGAATTTTCCGGAAAAACTGGCTCAACGACGAGTTCGCCCTGGGCAGTTATTCCTACTTGGCACGCGGCCAAGTCACGTGTCATATTCAAATACTGGGCGAACCGTTGGAGGAGGGGGGAAGGCCACTCGTCTGCTTCGCCGGCGAGCACACCGACCCGACAATGTACCAAACGACTGTCGGAGCGGCACGAAGCGGACATCGCGAAGCGATTCGATGTGTCGACGCCTTCTGCGAATAACTTGTTCATTTTTTCCGAAATTAAAAAAATGGTGTTCAAAAGCCTTACAACAATGAAAAATATCGCAATTTTTGAGGGGAGCCCTTGGGTCGTCACGGTCCGCCAAGCCCGCGACGATTTGAGGGTGAAAGAGAAGAGATTTTGTGGAAAGTATTGTGGGGGTTTCATCAGTGATACAGAGAGAGAGAGGGGGAAGTACAGCATATAAGCAAAAAGATAAGTTTTTGAAAGGGGAGGGGAAATACAAGAAATTTCGAGGAAATTGCAAGTGGAGAAAGGGGGTTTTAGAAACAACATAAATAGCAAGATAAGGTTCAATCTGTATAAAAAGGAAATACGAGAGGGTGGAGAAAAGGGGATTTTGAATCCGGATTAAATATTGATTAATCAAGTTATGGATAAGAGGTGAATGTTGGAAGTGGCGCGTAGGTGTTAGCGTCGATGGCCTTGAGCGTGTCCGGAAGGAATGGGATTTGGGCGACGTTGAAGAAGACTCTGGAAACAAAAAAATGTGAAAAAAGCTAAAAACAGAAAAAAAACTCACTCGTGAGAGTACTTCTGACGAACGGAGCACAATTGAACCCATTTGGCGGTGGCGAAGTGCATCATATGATTCATGTGCTCGACGAGTGGCATCACCTCCTCCCCAGTGAACCCAGAATACTTCTCGAGCACCGGATTCCACTCGTATTGATGGTTCTTGTCGAGCATTCGCATTGCCAAGACGAACGCGGCGGCGGCTTGACGCGATTGCGAGACGAACGCGTAGTCGTAGACCATCAACGACGATTCGAGAAGATAACGAGCCATGGTGAGCGACTTCATGTCGACACGACAGACACGTCCGAGGCGGCGGAGGAATCTGTAGCTGAGCGGTGAGCCGAGATCGTAGCCGACGGTGGAGAAGAGGCTGCGTTCCATGGCGAGAATCTCCTCACGAGAGAAGCGATCACCCGAGAGATAGATGAGGTCGTCGACGAGCGGTGGCGAGCGTTCATCGTATTTGGCGGCGATGAACATGGAGACACACGCGAGCTTTTGGATTGTGTTCTTGTCGACGTTTCGGCTGTTGTTCAGATACATATCCGTCAATTTGACGGCGTTGTACAGCGTCTCGTGATTCAACTCGAACGTCTCCTGAATCTCGACCATCCAATCGATAAGGATGGCGCGCGTTTTAATGTCGAGCTCCGGATGTTTGTGGAGGTACTTGTGCACGCGGAACGTCACCTCACGAGCCCGATAGTAGTCGAAGATTTCCGGAGCGTATTCGGAGACGCTATCCGGATTGTCGGCCTCCTCGAGATCGTAGTCGTAGTGGGGGCACGGGTCGACGTAGGGTCCACGTGGCGGCGGAAGATTCTCGGCGTCCTCTTTCGATGGGCGGCCTCCGAGCGGATTGCGTTTCGCCGAATCGATTTTGAAGCCGGAGATGTGTGCGCGCAGCTCTGTTAGGCCCTGAAAGGAGAATTATTTTCAAAAAAAAGGGAAAAATCGATACCTTGCTGAGCTGTTTCTTGGCCGCCGGCTCCGTCGGATTTTTAGGCCCATCGAGTTGATCCGTCTGCTTTCGCTTGTGGTGTTGACGTGGATCCGGCTGCGCGGCTGGATCTATATTCTTCGCTTGGCTGCGAAGCATCATCTTGACGCACTGCAAAAAACACGAAAAATTATTCGATTTTTGAAGGAATTAAGAGAGAAAAAGCCAGGAAATCGAGTGAAAATGACAGCGCTGGCGAAAAAACTGATCGAAATGACAAGAATTCCGCTCGGAACGCGAGCATTCTCGCGGGCGAACCGGGCGGAAAACAGAATTTGCCGCCAATTGGTGAGGCGGGTGGCGGCGGAGAGGGTGATTTGAATTTGGCTCTGTCTCAGCGGAGCGTGTTTGCTGCGTTTCGAGGGTGACAATTATCGACTTTTTCGAAGAATGCGGGTTTGAAAGTGATTTTAATTTTGAGAAAGGGCTGGGGGGAGTGGATAGTGAGGATAACTTTAAATTAAATTGGTTTTTAAAATTTTTTAATTAAAAAAACCAATTTTCACTGGGAAAAATCAAAAATCGCTGGGAAACCCTTCAAAATTCGAATCTTCCGCCAGTCCGGTGGAGCGCACTTTCTCATTTCCCCCCAATTTTATTTTTTTTATTTCGCATTTTCCAGCTAAAAACCTCATTTTTCACTCAATTTTCGTGTTTTTCCACTCAATTTCACTCCCAAAAATTAAATTAAATTATTTTTCAGGTAAATGGACTGCTACGTGGGCGCTACCACCGGCGCTCTCAAAGGAGCGCTCCTCAAAGACAACACCTTCGAAAACCTCAATGAAATCAAGTCGTTGGACCCAAAAAGCGATGAAATTACTTCAATGATCTGGAATGACGATCAACAAACCGAGATTTTGATCGCTCGAATGAATCGCGACCTTCAGCTGTTCGATATCGAGCAAAACGAGCAGGTCTCGATTCTGACCGTTTCCGCCGGCACCGGACCCATTAAAGGACTTCATAGAGCAGAGTAAGCCATCAAAAACCTTAAAATCAAGCTTAAAGTCCTTAATTTCCAGCGAAAAAATCCTGACATGCGTGGAAAGCGGCGAACTCCAAGTATGGAACGACAAATCCGAAATGGTCACCGAATGGAAATGCGGTCCGGGCGTTGCGGTAATGCGCGGCTCCGACGATGCTCCAGAAGTGCTCACGGGCGGTATGAAGAATCTATTGAAGACGTGGAATCTCGAGACGGGGCAACAGGTGTGGAGTTCGAGGAATGTGGCGCCGGATATGTTGGGGTTGGAGATTCCGGTGATGGTGACCGATGCAAGGTTTATTCCAGGGCAGAATACGATTCTGGAGGCCACGAAGCATCATGAGGTACCTAAAAATCCCTGAAATCGCCTTCTAAACCAATTTTAGATGCGTCTATACGACCCGCGCGCCCAACGCCGCCCTGTCAAACGTCTCCCGTTCATGGAGAATCCGATAATGTGTACTTCGCTCACCTATAAAACAAATCAAGTTTTGGCCGCCAATTCGATCGGCGAGATGGGCTTGTTCGATTTGCGTAGTAAGGTGCATCCGATGTGCAAGTTCAAAGGGCAATCCGGCTCGATTCGCAGCATTTCCGGGCATCCGACGATGCCGTTGGCCGCTTCGGTTGGAATTGATCGATTTTTGAGGGTGCACGATTTGCAGACGAGGAAGTTGATTCATAAGGTAAACGGGATGTGTTAAGAATGGCTAAGCAGCGTTGAAATCGGTCGCTTGAACGCTGCTTAACATTGCCACGTGGCGAGTAAGCAGCGTTGAAGAGTTTGCTTTTGAACGCTGCTTAGCACTACGCAGCGTTCAAGAGTCGCCGACTTCAACGCTGCTTAGCACTACGCAACGTTCAAGAGTCGCCGACTTCAACGCTGCTTAGCCCTACGCAGCGTTCAAGAGTCGCCGACTTCAACGCTGCTTAGCCCTACGCAGCGTTCAAGAGTCGTCGACTTCAACGCTGCTTAGCCCTACGCAGCGTTCAAGAGTCGCCGACTTCAACGCTGCTTAGCGCTACGCAGCGTTCAAGAGCCGCCGACTTCAACGCTGCTTAGCTATTTTGAACGCTGCTTAGCCTCCTTCAACGCTGCTTAGCTTTCTTCAACGCTGCTTAGCGCTACGCAGCGTTGAAAATCGATTGAACGCTGCTTAGCATATTGCCACATGGCTAAATTAAACTCTGCTTAGCTCTGCTAGCTCCTCTGCCCTTCTATTACAACCTTTCTTCCAGATCTACTGCAAAACGCGTCTCAACCGTGTCCTCCTCCGCAACGAGCTCTCCATCCTCAACGACAAAAAATCCGGTGCCAAAAAAGAGATCGACGAAGACGAAACGGACTATGGAAACATGACAAAAGACGGATATCGACCCGAGAATTCTGAAGACGAGGATGATGACGTCATCGAGGAGGACGATGTCTGGGGGAATATGGAGACGGTGAAGAAGAGAGCTGACGTGGAAATTGTGGAGGAGGTGAAGGAAACGAATCCGAGGAAACGAGCGATTCCAGAAGAAGAAGTCAAGGAGGAGGTGGATTCAGATGAAGAGAAGAAGCCAAAAGGAAAAAAGAAAATTCTGAAGAAAAAGAAGAAAAATTGATTTTTTTTAAAATTTGTTATTTTTATTGTTAAGCCTTTTTTTGTTGATTTTTTGCAATTTTTCAAAAATTTTAAAAATTAAAAAAAATTTATTAAATCGGGAAATGCTGAATAGAAAACCCGTTTCGATAAGGATTGAAAGAAATTTGAGATTTTTGAAAAATTTTAGAAAAAAATTGAAAAATCGACTAGAAATGATTAAAATTGAATTTCAATGGGGGATATGTTTAGACCAATTGATGCTGTTCGGTGATTTGAAAAACGTCTTCCGACACTTCGTGCGTCTTTTTTGGTGTTGAGAATGAGACAACTGAAAGAAACTCTTTTAGAAGGGCATGGGGGAATGGGCTTACATCGATGTCGATTGGTGTCGATGCTCTCGTGAAGGGGGAGGACGAGAGCTTCTGTTGATCGGCGATTCGGGGTTCGATTTGGCTGAAAACCGTTGAAAAATTATTTGAAAAGGAAGAAAAAAAATAGAAAAACCACTGGAGGAATTGAACCAGCGACCCCGAGATCCTCAGGCAAAACCATTGCCAACTGAGCCACCACCGCGCCAATTCCATACTGCTGCGACGCCCCCTATAAGCAGACCCACCTCATGTAGCGCCGAATGCGTTCCAATATCATGCAATTCCACACTTCCACGCTCCTCCGATGATTCCTCGGCACTTGAGACATGTCTCGACTTCCTCCGGACACTCCTCCACATCCCGAATCCACTTACAGACCGAGTCCGACTCGATTGTTGTGCCTTGTTTAACGGAATACTAGGGCTTTTGATAATTCTTCCGGCTACCCCCGCTTCCAAGTCCTCCTGCTCCTCGACGTCTTCCGGAATATCTTCTTTCATAGTTGGCAGAACTTTCTTCGCGTGAACACTCGTCCTCCGATCGATACTTTGACGGGAAGTGGCGCCACGTGGCGCTGTTGACGAGACCGCCGATGAATCGGAATGGGGGTCAGCCATAGTTGGGGTATAGGAGCGTGCCATTTCAATCGGCTTCATAGCTAACTCCTCTTTAAGCTGCTGAAGCTCCTGATTACATTTTACAATGAGAATCGACATGGGGATAACATTATGGGATTTTGCGTCGAGCTTCTCGAGAATCTCCGTTTGCCACGCGGCCTCTTGCTCCGTCCCTGGCTTCTGCTTCATTTTATTTTGGATCATTGGCAGGATAAACAGGGCGATTGGAAGATTGGAATGGAGAAGGAAATCTACAAAAGCCAAAGCGCTGGGAGCCCCTGGCTTCTTGGCTAGCAGATCCTTCACTAGTCTAGCCACTCTTGGCCACATGGGAGCAAGTAGCTTTCCGAATGTTAGCATGAGCACCTTTAATCCCAGATAGATAGATTGACAGATACTCTCTCTAACTATCCGATGAGTGGATACGGTAGCAGAGTGTCCCCGGTCAGTGACAGACACCGATCCTTGTCTTCCAGTCACATCCTGCGCTCCTCTTATGAACGAGGTGGTTAGTGTCGAGGTGCTGATAAGGGGCGGAGCTTGCTGCTTGACCAATGGAGGCGAGATAGCGTTCTGCATTACTGTCAGGCACTGTGCCAGATCCTTGCCTTGAAAAATTGATTGCTCTTTTGGGTTGTTTGGAATCCGAAGGAATAGGGGGATCAAAACGTGGCACAGGACTGCTTCAAGACGCTCGGCCGAGACTCCCATCCCTTCTGAAGATGTTACAAAGTCCAAGGAGAATGCGAATTGTCCCAGGGCTTGCATAAGAATCGTGGTGAGTCTTAGCACAGCGCTGGCGAAGATTTGCGGGGGCGGAGTCGGATGGAGTACTGTAGTTGGGTGGAGGGCGGTGGAGGTCCCTTCCTCGGTGCACGGATCCCCCACCATCATTCTTAGACACAACTGGGTGATTGTTTTGAGTGGATGGAGATGAGCAATGTAGGGGAATGCATTTAGCGTGTCACAAATCCCATTGACCCAGGCGGATAGAGCTATCCAGATGGCGCGTTTTCGGAAGCTCTGACGCTTAGCAATCTTTGACATTGTCTTGTCGAGTCGGCGCAGGATAATGTTCAGCGCGGATCGATTAGACTCGATGGACCAGTCGGTGACGGGAAGAATGATTTGAAAGTATTTCTGAAGGCCATGACAGGTGGTAGTTGACATGTCATACGGGGCCACTTTCAGCAGGGCTAGGGCAATCTCCCCTAGCTTAACATAGCACTTATGGTCCAAGACATCCGGGATCTTTGCGTGTTCGAGGTTAGCACCTAGCTTGGTGAGCTCCTTCAGTCTTATCGAAGCAGTCTCGATGTAAGCCGCTATCAATTGAAGCAGCGTGTCTCTTGGTCTCCGATAAGACTCCTTCTGCTGCTCCTCAACCTCCGCTGCTTCCCAAGCCACTGCAGTAGATCGCTTCTCTTTTAAATGATAAGGTCTCGAGTTCTCATCATCATTCGTCGTCGGTGGATCAAAGAATTGGGGGGAGTCGGCCACAAAACTCTTGCCTCTCTCGGACACACTATTCACTAGATCGAATGCGCGAGTTGGACCACGGACGAGTTGCTCGCAACTGTTAATCAACGCTTTCATTTCCACGGCCATCGTTATCCATTGAGAGATCTCGTGCTTTACTGCTGATGGGGAGTTTCCAGATGACAGGGTTTCCTCTTCAAGTCGCTTCATCATATGGGGTAGCATTGCTTGCATGATTAGCTGGAACATATTTAAATATAGTAGCTAAGATTCCATTGAGGGGGATAAAGGCTTACCAACATATGATGACTCCTCTTGCTCTCCGGCGCAAACGCACATACACATATACAACTAGCCATTGCATCTGTCAGCGCGCAGAACGTATTTGGATCATCTCGATAGCAAAGATCCAACGCTTTCAACGGCTTCTCATAAGGGACCAATCCCAAAATATCCAGCGAATCCTCATCAGTAATCTCCTCCATTTTCTTAATCAAATTGAACCAGTATTTCGCCTTCACTCTCATTGGATTGATCTCAAAGTCGTTGGAAGAGTTATCAATGATATTCGCGATCGCTCCACACATCTGGAGAAGGAATGGTTTCCGGTGAAGGGTGTAGAATTGACGGCAGATGAATTCAACGACTCCACAGAAGACTTTGTTGGTTTGACGTTGACTATAACATCTTAGCAGGGTTGGCATGATAAGGAAAAAGCCTTGGGAGGCGAAGAGAGTGTTGAAGTGGATAGAAATGGAGATGTAGGTGGCAGCACATCTCCGGAGGATTAGCACATCTTCGCAATGCATAATCATGATCCCATTGATCACATTGATAAAAAGATGGAGGTCAGCGAACATAAACGCGTTCTCCATCTTTTCAAACATATCTGACATCAGCTTAGCCCATACGAATTTATGCATTGACTCCATTGCCTTAAGTTGCTCGCCTCCAGGACCGAAATACATTCCGAAGCAGGTCTCCAGGGATTTTCTAGGGAACGATGGGAGATGGGTGAACTCATCGTGGAGGAAGAATACTCTCTGGGCGATCTGAAATTGATTTAGGTTGATAGATAGTAGGGGTTTGCTGGCTAGGCTAAGCTAGGCTCAGCTAGGCTAAGCTAGGCTAAGCTAGGCGAAGCTAGGCTAAGCTAGGCGAAGCTAGGCCAAGCTAGGCTAAGCTAGGCCAAGCTAGGCTAAGCTAGGCTAAGCTAGGCTAAGCTAGGCTAAGCTAGGCTAAGCTAGGCTAAGCTAGGTTAAGCTAGGCTAAGCTAGGCTAGGCTAGATTACAGTAACCCGGCTTACCACATGTTGCGGGCTGTACTTCAGGATATTATGAGTTAGCAGAACTTTCCCGCATTCGATGAACCTCTGATGAAACGCTGTATCCTTCATTCTCTTCTCAGCAACCTCCGGAGGCAACCTAACCAGCGTCAACTGTGGATAGAAGGATCGATGAAAGAAGTAGTAGTCTCTAACGTAGGCAGCCGGTAGATGAATGACTCCAGTCTTGGTATCAGTGAGATAAAAGCAATTTAAATCGTCTTCCTCGATATTAAAGAACTCCAAGCTGTCACTAAGAATCTGATGGAATTGGGTGTCTTCGTGGACTGGAAATTGGCTGGGGATACCACCAGCACCACTATCCAACCCGTGAACGATGATCTTTTTGGCAGAGGGCACGTTAGCCGTTATCATAAGGGCTTGCTAAAGAAAAGTACTTTAACTATTATAGCTAAGAATAACTTACATCGCATTGCTCTTTTTTAAGCGTCTGCTTAAGATCCTTGAAGTACAAGCCATGAATATTCGGGGAGAGCAACCAGCAAATCGAAAGAGCCATTCCGATAGCCTTCTCGGATCCTTCACACTGTGCTCGCACATAGTGCATTACGAAACCGAACTGAAGAAAATTTTTATATTATTGTAATAGAAGGGCATGGGGAGCTTACCAGATAGTTTAAAAGGGAATGGGCTGCCTGACTAGGAAGCGGGTGGAATCGAAGGACGAGTTTCCTCAGTTGTGACATAAGGACTTCCTGAAAAGATAATAATTTTTCATACTGTCATGGACAATATGTTTAACAAAAAAGGGGTGAGGGTTGGTTAATTGGTTAGTGATATTTTCATGCTTAAAATACATTCCGCTTGCCCAAAACTTACATATGCGGGCGTCGGCGTAAACTCGTTGATGAGGACCTGAAACGGGGTGTCAGGAGAAGAACCGCTAAGGGGTAGATTATCACACGGGTAACTTCAAACAGATGCTACAGTATCCCGAACTAACCTGTCGATCTCGATTAGTGAGCTTCTCCAAAAAATGTCTTAGAAACAGCGAGGGATCTTCGACGATACAAGTCCAGATCACTTTTTTCGCCACGTCACCAACGGACACTCCATTGTTGTCCACCTGAGGATCGTCGAGGAGTTCAATGATTTGGGGGACGACAGAGAGCAAGGCGGATGGGAAAAGTGGCTGGGCGACTGGCATTTGGTGTCTGGTGTGTTGATGAGCGTTCTCGGATTCTGAAATTGTGAGGATTAGTGGTTAAGGGTAGGCTAGGCTAAGCTATTCTAAGCCAGGCTAAGCTAGGCTAAGCTGGGCTAAGCCAGGGCTAAGCTAGGCTAAGCTAGGCTAAGCCAAGGCTAAGCTAGGCTAAGCTAACTCTAGCTAAGACTGGCTAACGCTTATTAACCCTAGAACGGCCCGCTTTCGGCACACCCAGGCTCACCTTCCGTGGTCTCCTGCTGATGATGAAACAGCGCTGGCTCATAAGCCGCCAACGAAACGATCGCGGAGCTTCTCAACCGAAAAAGCTGCCTCTGCTCACACTGTCTTTCCTCTGCTTCCCTAACCGCTCTCTTCACCATCTCCTGCTTCTGCTTCCTCCGGGTCCGGGTCATTGTCATAATCGTCTGCGAGGTCGCATGCTCCTCCTCCTTCAACGACAATTCCTCGATCTTCGTCTTCAAGTGTGGCATCCATGGTGGATCCACAACTGGCAACTGAGATTGTCCAATAGCTGGTGATGGAAGCGTAAAATCAATTCCCGGTGGCGGGACCTTAAAACTAGCTTGAGCGCCATCCTCCATCTTAAGCCAAGCGTGGAATCGATTCCTCCAAAGAGTATAAAACCTCTGGATCCCACTAGTTCTCTCTTGTGGCTCCGTGGAGTCCAGTGCCCCTCTTATCATGACTAAAGCATCATCCGACTTCTTCACACTTGCCACAATGAACATTGAAGCGGCTGCAGCGACGACGTGTGGATCCTCATGAGTCAACATCTTCCACGAGACCCCAATCATCTGCTTATGCTGTTCCACATTCAACAGCAGACAACATTTCAAAACAGATGATACTGGAGAGTGCACTAGCTGTAGAACCAAGGACCTTAGGTAGGTCAGCATCTGCTTATTCTTCTCCGGCGCCGTCAAATCCTCCTCAGTATCCTCAGAATTCCGATCCTGTTCCACTGATTGCTTCTTCAACGCCTCCTTCTCCTCCTTCTCCTTCTCCTTCTCTTTCTCCTTCTCCTGCTGCATCTTCTCCATCAACATCATCTTAATGGCCTTGCTAGCGAACTCGGGTTGCCCAACCATTGCAGATTCTCTTCTGGGGACTGCTGTAGACTGTCTTGCGTGGATGCTCTGGAAAAAAATTATTGGGTTGGGTTACGGTAGCCAAGGGGTTAGAAAGCTAAATGGTGAGAGCATTGAGTAGAAGTGGGAAGTGTGCCGGAAGTGTGCCTCCGAAAATTTTGTAAAAAGTGATACGATAAAGTTACGAAAAAAAATACGGGGTGTTTAAACTTACCGCTCGCGCCGAGCTCGTTTCAGTTTGCTAAATATTTATTTTTTTTTAATTTTTTCAAAAAAAAAAAATTTTTTTCTCAAATTTTTTTAAAACTCACTCTCCGCATAGCCTGCTGCTTAGACTGCCAATCTTCCGCTAGCAATTTCCTCTTATCGGTTCGAGTTGTCACATTTCTAAAAAAAAATTCCGGGATTACTGTAGCCCCAGACCGCTGACTAACCTCTCAATACCATAGACCGTTGACAAGGCCTCAATCATTCGGAAACATTGTCGATGAACGCGTTGGAAGCATTTCGGGGTGCACGCTCCAATATGAGCACAATCCAAATCGAAAGAATTGGAGAATTTGATGAGGACTTTGATCCAGGGCAGGTTTGAGAGCATGTGCTGTTCTTCGTCATCCATGGACGATTTTAGGACGACGGGCGGTTGGGAATGAGCGCTTCCGTGGTTTGAATGGGGGATGATGGTTGGGTGGACTGATTCGACGGGTGATTGAAGGCCATCGTCGGTTGGTTTGAGGGATTCGCGAGCCGATAGGATGTGCGTGGCTCCGGCTGAAGAAAAAATGGGTAAGGGTGGTAAGGTACTGTAGGGAAGCTTGGGGTACGGTAGGGAGCAAGGGAAGGTAGGTTCAGATTACTGTAGGTACTGGAAGGGTACGGTAGGAAGTTTTGGGGTACTGTAGGTAGGCTTGGGATACGGTACCCGGGGTACTGTAGCTTGTAACAGGCTATGTACCCTGGGTTCTTATCAAGGAGGGTAGAAGGGTTACTGTAGGTAGCCTAAAGCTCCCCGGGTATCTTATATAGGGTTAAGGTAGATAGAGTTACTGTAGGATTGTTAGTAGGATTATAGGATTACGGTATCTCTAACCACAAAACTTTCTCTCTATCATCTCTGACTGTACCGTCCAAAAAATCTGGAATTGCGTGATGAAACAACGCTAACAAGTTCGACGTTGGCCGCACACTTGCGGCACGGACCCGTTGAAGGATTGGCGATTGTTGGCACGATGTTAGACTCCCTTTATTTTTTTTTAAAACGAGTGATATTTTAAGTTCCCCTAATCAAAATCCCCTATTTAAAGGGCACCTACCTCCATCCGATTTCTCCTCTTCCTCCAAATGAGCTTGTTTGGACTGTTTCCGGTTTCGAAATGATTTTCGTTTGTGAGAAGATTCAAGGGATGGCTGAGCACCGGCTGTCATCGGAGAGCCACGTTTCAGAAGACGTTGACGACCGGTGGCTATTCGGCGACCTGGAAGATAGGGGATGTGTTTTGGTAACTGAAGGGGAGAGGCAGTGTTCTTGTGAATATGGAAGGGGGTGCGTTTTGGTGTTTTGAAAATTGATTTTTTTGGAATTAAGAGGTTAAGGCGGTTCAGAATAATATAATCATGGCCTAGTTTGAAAATTTGAAAATTTTTGATTTTTGAGTCCCACCACGAAAATACGTTTTCTATCGTAACTCGGCTAGTAATGAGTTTTAAGCGATGAAATTGGTACGGTCGAAATCAGGAGGTTAAGACGGTTCAGAAAAGTATAATCATGGCCTAGGTTGGAAATTTTTGGATTTTAGGATTTTTGGGTCCCACCACGAAAACACATTTTCTACCGTAACTCGGTCATTTTTTGATTTTTCTCGAAAATTTTTATATTTTTGGAATCAGGAAGTTAAGCCGGTTCAGAAAAGTATAAACAAGCCTGGGGTTTGAAAAATATGGAAAATTTTGATTTTTGGGTCCCACCACGAAATCACATTTTCTACCGTAACTCGGTTAGTTTTGAGTTTTAGCTTACGAAATTGGTACGGCTGGAATCAGCGCGTCATTCCGGTTCAGAAAAGTATAAACAAGCCCTGGGTTTGTAAAAAGTCAAAATTTTGAAAAATGGGTCCCACCACGAAAATACATTTTCTACCGTAACTCGGCCATTTTTGAATTTTTCTAGGAAATTTCGATAGTTTTGGAATCAGAAGGTTAAGCCGGTTCAGAAAAGTATAATCATGACTAGATTTCGAAAATTTTTAATTTTTGGTTTTTAGGTCACATCGAAATATCTATATCGCCGCCATTTTTCAGATCTAAGCTTCAAAATTGAAATTTTTGGAATCCTAAAGTTACTTCGAACTAGCCTAGTCTTGATCATTTTCAAAAATTTATTTTTTTTTCCCGAAATTCATAGCTACCCCCTTCCATAATAGTGCAAGAAAAGGTGAAGAGAAAATAGAGTTGTTTAGAAAAAAGCCACACGAACACACAACCAAAATCACACACACAAAACCCAAAAAAAAGAAGATAGTTTCTCATTGAAGAAGTGAAGAAGTAGAAGAAGAAGAAGAATGTGCAGAGAAGTGTCCATAGAGAGTGAGAGAGAGTGCAGAGAGAGTGCAGAGAGTGCAACATATATAGATTATCGGACCTGTTTCAGGCACATAAGTCGTCGATTTCGTCGACCCTTGTGCCGATCCACCGGACTCCTCGTGCGTCGATTGTCGGGAGAATAGGCGAGCGGAGAGGGATGGTGGACGGACTATTGAGGATGGCGGAGGAGGTTGCATGTGAACTGAACCTAAAGCCCCGGTTAGAGAGTTAATTTCAAAAGAGATTGAGAAAGAAAAAAAATCTGAAATGTTTGTTATCATCACCCTAAGCGAAATAAAGCCAAAAAAAAACGGGAGGAGAACGGAAAGGCCAAAACTGGGGGACTAACCTTTCTTATCAACAGCGTTAATCTCATCGATAGCGTCTTTGGATCCACGTGGCAAGTCTTCCTCAGCGGCGGAGAGACTGATACGGCGCTCTTTGTCGTTTACTGGAAAAATGGGAAAATTTGAGAACCTAGGGTCAAATGTGCCGAAAGTGTGCAGGCTAATGGGAGCTGACATGGACCTAGCCTGGCTTAGATGAGTTAATCGTGCCGGAAACGGGCCGAAAGTGTGCCGAAGCGGGCTCACTAGCCAAAAAGGTGCGGGCTAAAACGGGCGGGCTTATGAGGTGGCCTTACTTAGGCTTACATGGGCTTAGGTGAGCTGAGCCGTACTAGCCTGGCCTTAACCTGGCGAGGCGGCTTTAAATGAACCAAAGTGTGCCGAAAATGGTCCGATGCGTGCCTTAAACTAGCTGGCGTTGGGTAACCTAGGCTTAGGCAAGCTGACTAGCTCAGGCTTAACCTGACGGCCTTAACTAGACCGTAGCGTGCCGAAAATTGGCCGTATGGGCAGACAATGGACCAACTTAGGCGTGGCTTAACTAGCTAGACCTCCCTCCCAAAAAAACTCACAATGAATCGAGGAATTAATCTCGGTAATACTATTCACCGATCCCGTCTGCTGCGCATTAAACGTATTCGACAAAATCGACCATCTCCGATGACTCAACAGCTTATCCCAACCGGAATTCCCCGTCTGCGGCTTCGAGTTCTTCGATCTCGGAATCGTTTTGAAAGTTTCCCTCAGGAAAGCGGTTATCTCCTGGAGCAATAGGACAGCGATGAATTGAAGAGCCGGTGGACACCTCTCCCCGCTCTGATCATTCATTATCCCATCATCAAAGAAGTCCTCGATGGCATCCTCCATTTGAAGAGTCTTCCGGGTTTTCTTCTCCGTCGCATCTAGCATTTTTGCTAGATGTTCCCCGATTTGGATTCCCCATTGATAGAAATACCGTCCAGCTTGTCTTTGGAGACTGTGCATTCTTCGGGTTGCCGAAGGCGTGCCACGGTTTGCCAGTGCTCCTCCAAGACTAAAAGTTCTATGATGTGACGATCTAATCCATTCTGGCCATTGCCCTCGGTTACATCTGGAGACGAAATTGGAGCATTCAAGGAGCAATGAGGCGCGTGCCAGGACAGGGGATTTCTGAAACAAATTATTTGTTAGGTGCCCTTCTAAAATTGGATGCTTACCAAGTGCATAATAGCAGCGATCAACGGGGCATCAGGAAAAGTTCCGGGCCTGGCGGTCTCCAATAAAAAAGCGAAACGGCGTGCTCCATCGAAAATACCTTTGACGTCAATGTAGGTGGGCGGTGGGACGTAGGTACCCCACAATCGCATTCCACCTTTTGCTGAAAAAAATGGTTGTAACTCGGTTCAGGGGGGAGCTATCAAAAAATGGTTAACTAATGGAATATAGCTCTTGATATGAGAAATATTTTGTTAGTTGACAGTTTTTTGATAGCTCTGATGGGAACGGAGTTATAAGCGTTCGAAGTTGAGTCTTGCCAAAAAGAGACGCAGAGAGAGGGGGCGAGGCGCGAGCGTCTAACTGTCTGCGTCTCTCTTTGCCAAACTTCAAACGCTTATATCTCGCTTAGCAATAGAGCTATCGAAAAACTGTCAACTAACAAAATATGCAGTTTTTAAAGCTCTACAACTTTACAGTTGATCATTTTTTCTATCTCTAACCATTATCTAGCTATCGGAGCTAAAAACTCACAATCAATGGGCAGCCTCGCTTTAACTTGTTTCGAGCTCTGTCTCAGCGGTCTTCTCATGGGCATCTCATCCTGTGACGTTCCCTCTTCATTCTCGTTATCCGATGTCTCCTCATCCATATCCGGTTTCACACTTTTCAATAGTCCAAACGCGAAATGAAGCTTCGGCGCGCTCTTTTTCTTGTAATACGTGTTAGCCAGCGGTGATACGCCGTCATCCATCGAAGAAACTGTCCTTGGGGTTGACGGTGAGCTATCACCCTCCGAGTCATCGTTGGTTGTTCCTCCGGACTTTTCCTTCTTCTTGAACAATCCTCTTCTCAGGGAAGCTTGATCATTTCCCTGCTTTTGCGACGCCGGACTTCCATTGTTATCCTCTTTTTGGGATTCTCTGAAAAACAAGGGTTAGGAAAGTGGGCGTGGCTTATTTTGAGAAAACAAAGGTGTCAGATTGTGATAACTGAATATAGAATTTTAGTTCGAATTTTGGATTTCGAACGGGAAAATTGAAAGCGTGCAAAAAATTGTCGAGCAATAAAAATTGTGCAATGCAAAAAAAATGGAGAACAGGATTTTTTTCTTGGGTGTTCACTTTTCGTAGTTTGTAGTCTTTGTAACCTACGTGAACACCCAAAAAGGGACAACATGCAGGTATCATCGTTGCCTCGAGCTTAATCTCAAAATTACTCGGTTCTCGTCAGCGAAATGTGCGGAATCATGAGTCGAACCGCCGACTTTGGCGATTTGGATGACTGTGTCCGAACGACGGACGTCTTGTGACGACGTGGCGGCGGTTTACGACGTGGCGGTGACATGGGTGCATTTGTGGTGAGAATAGAAGAAGAAGAAGGAGGAGGAGGAAGAGAAGGTACGGTTATAGTTATTCTAAGAGATAGATAGAAATCGATAGAGAAGAGTCGAATCAGTTGGTGATGCTTTTTAATGGGTTACGGTACTTTGGGGCGTTGTATCTTTGTTGGCGGTGGAGATATCAAAAAGTGGTCAACTAGTGAAATGTAGAGCTTTTCACGCTGAGCAATTTGTTAGTTAACCATATTTTTGTAGCTTTAATCTGAGCTGAGATATATAAATTTGAAAAATGTCAACAAAAAATTTTTTTTTGATAATTTTTTTTTTGAAATTTTTTTCAAATCGATATATCTCAATTCTCTTTAGAACTTTTAAAAAATGGTTTACTAACGAAATGTAGAGCTTCCTAATCTGAGCATTTTGTTAGTTGACAGTTTTTTGATATCTTCAACGATAAGCGAGATATGAACGATAGAAAAAGGTCGCCAAAAAAGAGACTCTGAGAAACTTCTGAACCTCAAAGCACCATTTCCCCCCTAAACCTCTCAGACTTACCCGGGACTTGGACTCTTTGCAGTAGCATCCTTCAAAGCTGATAAACCAACCCTCCTGAATGGGTTACCATGATGTTCCTGAACAAAGTTGACCAACATTCGGACGTCTTGTTGGAGGCTCTGAAAAAATAAGCGTATCGCGGTTATTTTAAGAGATATCAAAAAATAATTAACTAGTGAATTGTTCAGAATCAAAAACTGAATATTTTGTCAGTTGATTGTTTTTTGATAGCGTTAACGGCAAGCGAGATATGAGCGTTTAAAGTTGAGCCTTGCCGGAGAGAGACGCAGAGAAAGCGGGAGCGCCAAACTTTGAACGCTTATAACTCCCTTGCCGTTAAAGCTATCAAAAAGTTGTCAACTAACAAAACATTCAGCACAAAAAACTCTACATTTCTTTAGTTGACCACTTTGTTCTATCTCTATCCGTTCTTGAGATAACTCAATTTTTAAAAAACTCACCATATTCTCGGGAAGCGATAGCTCTGCACTAATCGCTGACACTTTAGTAATCAGGGTCTTATACGTAGCATTGATAATCCGTCCCTCGATTCCCTTATCCTTCTCATTAAAAGTGTTCCGGTAAGATGGTACTCGACTTTCCGAAGTTCTCCTTCCATCGGATGCTGGAATAGATGATTTAGAGTGCCCTTCTATTAGAGGCTAAGCTTACGTGGCAATTCCGAGCGGCAAAACGCGGTGATCGAGTGAAGTAGATCAATGACTTGCTGGGTACCATAAGTATCCACATAATCATTCAAAATATTCTTAAACTTCTCCGGTTGGACACGCTCCAAACCAGCCAGGATAGCCTTGGCTTTAGCGCGTAGGAAGTCGCCATGAGGGGACTTGACACCTTCGTTACAGCCATGCGGGCACCCGAGGCATAGGTAGATCCTGTAGTTTGTAGTTTTTGTAGTTTGTAGTTTAAGAAAAAAACTCACTTAAAAACCATAATATTCAATTGAACGAAGAAAGTCTCCGTCTGCTCCAACGGGGTTCCCAATAGAACATCAGCAATATTCAACGCTAGCTCGCATTGCCTAACCCCCGTACACCTATCCATCACCTGATTAACGGTTTGGACGATTACGGTAGCCGAGATCTTCCCGTCCTTCTCAATGAAATTGGTGCTCCCGAGAGCTTCCGGGAAGTAGACAGCGTTGATTTTGGAGTTTTCTTTTTCGATCGATTTTGATGAGATATTGGAGACATCGTCTTCAGCGTCATCTCTAATCGAGAGGACTTCGATGGAATTGTTCAGGGAGGGGTTGGATCGGTTGGCTCCTCGTCTGGAGAGGGTGTTGAGAGAGCTGCGGCGGGATGTGGAGGCTGGATGGGGGGCTAGGCCTGGAAAAGTTTTTTAAGGTATGAGGAGATTAACAGCTATCGAAAGAAAGATAGACGCAGAGAAATAAGAAAAGCTAGACTGCCTGCGCTCCCTAAACTTTGAAGCCTTGTAACTCGATTTTCGTAATAGCTATCAAAAAACTGTCAACTGCAAAGTTGTTCAGAATAAAAAGCGCTATATTTTGTTAGTTGACCACTTTTCAATATCTCTAACGGCAAGCGAGATATAAGCGTCCAAAGTTTAGCTTCGCCGACGCTCTAGCCGCGCGCTTTCTCTGCGTCTCTCTCCGGCAAGGCTTAACTTCAAACGCTTATATCTCGCTTTCCGTTGAAGCTATCAGAAAAGTGTCAACTAACAAAATATTCTTCTTAACAAGGGCTATATTTCATTAGTTAACCATTTTTCAATATCTCTCCCCTGAACCAAGTTATACCCCTTCAAAAAAAACTCACAATTATCGGACGACTTCCTCCTCTCGGTATCATTAAAAGCCACGTGTAAATGCGCCCTTCCCTCCTCCTTCTGCTCAATCTTCAAATCATCCCAGGCCGGATTCGTGAATTGATCAGGCGCCACGGATAGCTTCCGCTCTCCGCTAGGTAGGGAGTTACTCCTCTGTCGGGCTCCCTTCCTGATAATCATATAGGACTTGATCTCGATTAGTCGATTCTGAATGTAGCTGAGTGCCCAGTAGACACCTTTTTCGTGCCAATGAGTGATCAGGAGACATCTGATGGTTGCCACGTCGAAATAGGAGGCGATAGTTGGGTCGGCGAAGGCTGATTCGTCTAGCTCGTCGTCAGTGCTTCCGGTGACACTTTTTTGGGAGGCTGGCACTGAAAAAATTAGTAGGTAGTGTCCTTCTACTAGAGGTAGGTAAACTAACTCCTCTGATGATCCGTCCTTCTGTTTTCAGTCTTCATAATCGGCGTAAGGGTCTGAGGAGGGGCTGGTGGCTGGACAGGGATCATGGTTTGTTGGGAGCATGATGACCCAGTTTCTTCTGTGGTAGAAGCTGCAAAACTTCAGTCTACAAAGACTACAAAAGCCACAAACTACAAACCTCTGGTTAACACGAATGGAGGCACGTCTGACGATGAAGAAGTGCATGAAAGGTACATAGAACTCTCGGGGACCTTTGGAGGGCTTCCAGACGTCGATGGTTCCATATCATATTGGATAGTTGGCTCCACTGGAGCTTCCAATGAGAATCCACTACAGATATCGGATAAGTTGACCAAGGGGGCTTGGTCGGCGGTGAAGAAGACGGCGGAGAGGGAGCAGTTCTCGTTTTCGGCGAATTTGATCTCTTCGACCTCTTCGAGCATTTTGGCGGAGGAGTCGGAAGCTGGAAAGGTTATTTTAGGAGCGATTCAGTCATGAGCGCTTCAATTTGCTTAGCTAGGGAGACGCAGAGAGAGCGCAGACAGTCAGACGCTCTAGCCGCGCGCTTTCTCTGCGTCTCTCTTGCTCTCTTTTTGGAGGCGCTTAACTTCAAACGCTTATATCTCGCTTGACGTTAGAGATGTCAAAAAGTTTGCAACTACAAAAATGTAGAGTTTTTTATTTTGAATATTTTGTTAGTTGACAACTTTTTGATATCTCTAAAGGCAAGGGAGTTATGAGTCTTCAAAGTTTAGCGAAAAGAGTGCGTCTCTCTTCGACCAGGCTCAACTTCAAACGCTCTTATCTCGGATAGCGTTAAAGCTATCAAAAAGTGGTCAACTAACAAAATATAGCCCTTTTCAAGATCCCCTCCAACTTACTCGGGCTAACATCAAACGCATCACTCGTCCGACTCTTGCTAATCGTTTTCGGCTGCTTCTGCCCACAAAGATTCGTCTTATACTCGCTAACACTCCTCACTATCGACGATGTTCTCTCAAACCCCTTCGGTGTCATATCAATCAATAAATGTCCTGGTTTCTCTGGAGCCGATGACTCCGGCTCAATTTCAATCGCCACATAATCCTTCTTCATTTTCGCCTTCTCCTCCTCCAACTTCCTTTTCTCATGAAGCACCGCCGCATCCGTCCTTGGCGGCTTCGGCGGCGGGACTATACTCGGCCTCCTTGGCGCGCTCTCATCCTTTCCCAGATAGATCCCTTGGTTCTCCGAGAGCGTCGGGTTGTGCCGTCGGGCAAATGTAATCTGTGGGAGCTCGTCGCGTCGTTGTTTGACTGGGGCGGAGAAGCACCAAATATCGGGTTGTCGGAATTGCCAAATCGATTGCCAGATTTTGAGTCCTGATTCGAGGCGAATGTTGTCGACGACCTCTTCTTCGGTGATGACGTCGGCGAGGGGTGCTATCAGGTAGATGAATAGCTGGATAGTTGAGATATTGAATAAGCCTTGTGTCCTGGATTGCGTCGGGTTTGGATCCTCCTAAAACATCAAAAACTAAGATTCAATTCAAAAATCTAAGCTTCCTACCTTGGTACTGGTACTCTCTATACATTCTGCCGACGAATCTATCAACATCCAATGCAAAATATACAGAATTTTTTGCAATGAAGTGGGTAGCTTCTTCTCGCCAACATTGGCGGATAGCAGAGAGCCACAGCATTGGATGACGTGTGGAAGGGCTGCTCGGACAAGTTTCCATCGGGTTACGCTGGCCAAGGCGTTGCTGAGGGAAGGGGAGAGACCGTGGAGGATGTTCTGGACGACGACCCGTTCGAATGTCTGGAAAAAGGTGGTTTAGGTCATGAGGGTCTGGGGCTAAGCTTCTGGCCCCTCAGGTCCTTCAACTTTTATTACCTATAGCCTACTAACCTTCCAGGCCCCTTAGCTAACCATCAGGTAGCGGCTTATGACTGCCAGGGTCCTAGCTTAATCCCGAAAAGACCCTGGACCCTCAAGGTACCTAACTCTGGCTCTCAGCCACTTAGCCCACCGGTCCAAAAGCATAGCTCGATAGACCTACAGTATCCCTAGGCTAAGCTCTCATAACACCTTCCTCCCTTCTAAAAATCCCATTTCCAGCCTCAAAACCCCGGGCCCCCTCTCCTCAAGTATTTCCGCTTGACATGATTTTCTTCTTTTCCATCTAAACATCAAGTGGCGCCTTTCGTCAGCTCTCTCTCTCTCGTTTTAAGACGATGAAAAAGAGAGAGAGAGAGAGAGAGAAGTGGTATATATTGGAATAAGAAAAGCGAAAAGCCACCACTCTCTCCACACCCAAAAACATTGAGAAAATGGGAGAGAAGAGGCTTAAAATATTGCCCAAGGGACAAATTTGATGGGAAGAAATTTGGGGAGAAGAGGAATTTGGCAAAAATAGTGAAGAGAGCAAAGAAGGCGCCGAGTTTTTGAGATGGGATTATATAAAAATTTTAGTGTGGTGCCGGGTTTTTTTTTGGCTTCTTGTTTTTCGAGAGGAGCCTAAACTTTTTTGCTTTTTTGTGGTGGTACTGGGTTTGATGGGAAAGGATGAAGGGATAAAAATAGAATTTCTAGCTTTGAAATTTCAGATTTTCCTTTTTCAGACTGGATTACGGTAGAACTGGAAATTTTAGATTTTTTCAGATTTCGCTTAAGTTTTTTTGGCTTTCCGAAAAAGCTGAAAATAGGGTTTTCAGCCTGAAAATAACAGTTTTAGACTGGAAAATTGAGTTTTTTGGGCTTGAATTGGGGTCTAACAGGCCAAAATTATCTTTTTTCGAAAATTTGGAATTTTGATATTTTGGCTGAAATGATCGATTTTTAGGTCAAAACTAGAGGGGTTTTAATGACTTTTTCAGACTTTTTCACACTTTTTAAATACCTTTTTTTCAAAATTTCAAAAAAATCGACTCACCACACACGACGCTTCGTGAAGTTTTCCGATTTTGTCGCCCAGAAATGGACTGAAAAACAGATTTTTTCCATTTTTATTTTCAGATTTCTTCAAAAAACTACTCACTTTGTCTGTCGCCATAGAAATGTCTGAATTGGCAGCGGCACCGAGTCGCACTCTCCTTCGCCTTCCTCTTCGGTCCTGGAAATGATAGTTGAATGATAGGGGTTTACGGTACCTCTAATAGAAGCGCAGGAGTTATTTTTAAGCTAGCAGCAGTTTGTTTAGCCAGGTTTTTCAGATTTTAGTAGATTTTAGGTTTTCAGTCAATTTTCAACCAAAATCCAAAAAAATTATTATTTTGAAATTTCTGAGATTTTGGGATTTTAGGCTAATTTAAGTTATTTTCAGCCAATTTTAAGCATTTTTAAGCCAATTTAAACCTAAATTCAGTCATTTTCAAAAAATTGGGTTTTTTGGCTCCTAGTCATTTTTAGCCTATTTTGAGCTATTTTAGCCTATTTTCAGCCATTTTGGGCCGATTTTCAGCCGATTTTCAGATATTATTTTATTTTTTGTTGTTTCAGGTCATTTTCAGCCTATTTTAAGCCTATTTCAAGCCTAATTTAAGCCATTTCCACCCAAAAATCCTTGCAAAACCCAATTTTTGGCTTTTCAAATTCAAAAACCACTTTTTTTTCATACTTTCTCTTTTTTTTGTCTTCTTTGTCCTCTTCCTCCTCCTCCACCACCTCCCCCCTTAATGTATGCAAAAATTCTGATGTGTGTGTAATAAAATAGAATAAAAAGTGGAGTCTCTCTGCCTGTCCCTTTAAAGTATATGTATATTAAATTCCCCCCCCTCCCTTCACTTTTTCTCGCCACTTTTTTCCCCATTTTTTCTACCACCACACCAAAATTCAACGCCATCAGCAGGAGCAAAAAAATGGAGAGAAAAAGTGCAGAACAACGAACAATGGTGTCAAAATTGGCGGGAAAAAAAAACGAGAAGAGAGAAAGGGACACTTTTAAAAGCCTCGTTTTTCTATGACTGAGCAAGAAATTTGATATCTTTATAGATAGCTAGAAAAGGAGAGAAGGAGGCGTCTTTTAGAAATGTTAGGGGAGGGGAATACCTTGGAATTTTTCAATTTTTGAATAGCTAAAATGCCTTAAAATTGCTTAAAAAGGCTGAAAATAACTGAAAATAGGCTTAAAATAACTCAAAAAGGCTTAAAATCGCTGAAAATAGGCTAATATAGCCTAAAATAAGCCTGTAACGCCTAGAAAGGTCTAACTGTATTTTGGCTGAACTAGTCTGAAAATAGGCTTAAAATATGCTGAAAATAGGCTCAAAACCATAAAATTAGGCTAAAAAAACCTAAAATTTCAAAATTCCACCAAAAAATGAACTCCGGGGAACCCCTTACCCCCCATGGGTAAGCCTAGGGGGTAAGGGGGGTAAGACTAAGCCCCCCATAATCCCAGGGATCATACTTATCATTAGGGTGGAGCCTAAGCCTTCCGGAATGTTAGATGGGTTAAGCCTGACCACCTGGGGGTTCTAAATTTGGGAAAGGGTCCAGGGACTGAAGTTCTAAGCTCTAGGCCAAAGGAGCCAGAAAAGCTAAGCCTAGAAAAAAGGCCTGGGCTTAGTAAGCCTAGGCCCAGCAAGCTTAGCTAGCCTAATCCAAGCCCCTAATATCTTAGTAAGTCTAATCCAGCGGTCCAACCCAGGTAAGGGGTCCCAGCCTAGACCCTAGACCCCTAGGCTTATCAGCTAGGCTCAGGGACCCCTACCCTAGACCCCTTAAGCCTAACCAGGCTCAAGCCCACCTAATCTCAAGCCTAACCATTCTTAGACCCTTCTACAGTATCCTCGAGATCTAGAAGCCTCTATCACACCCCCAAATTACAAAAAAATCAAAAAAACTTACCACTTGGCACTCTTAAAAGACGCCGCCGTGGAGAGAGGCATAAGGAGAAGTTGGACAGTGCCGGTGTGTTCGTGCTGCAAATATCTGACATGCATTTTTTGAGAATTTTTAAGAGTGACTCCTCGGCATATCACATAATTAATAATATTAGATAATAATAATAATAGACGAATAACAACAAGAGCTCTTTGAAGAATGGACACAATGAATAACTGCTAGTAAAGAGGGGGGAGGGAGAGGAATCTAAGTCCTCAACGGGCACACAAAAAGGGGCGGAGCCTCTTTCTCTCTCGGGGGGCGAAGAGAACTTTTTGATGGTTTGGTGGTAGTGAAGAAGGGGGCCCCCGGTTTGGTTAGAAATGAGAAAAAAGAAGAAGGGACCCCCCCCCCCCCTCTCCCTTGTCTGCGTCTCCACTCTCCTCACACTCTCTAACCGCTTTCATTTCACACGCTTCTGCTTCTCTATCTAGGGACCAACGGAGCCCTGAAGAGAGAGAGAAAGAGAGAGAGAAGGAGGAAAGCAAACACAAGGATATGTAGACGGGGGGAGGGAAAAAAAAGCAATTGGCTCCCCTCCCCCTTCTCCCTTTAAAGGCACATGGATAGACAACACAAAAACATGGATATAGGTGTAGAAGAAGGGAGGGAAAAAAAGTTTACGAGACGAGCCGCCGGCCCCGAATAATTACTATTTCTCTTCTTTCTCCCCTTTTTTCTCTCTCTCTTTCTGTGATTTAGAAAGAAAAAAAAAAGAGTCCTTGTGTTTTTACTACTTTTTCTCTAGATTCGACCAAAATTGACTAAACAACTCTAGAGGGGTAATCGGGGGAAAAGAGGGGGAGATTCTGATATTGAGTCGGGTTGGCAGGGTAATGACTTAGAATAGCTGTTCTTGAGGTTAGGCTTGGTGCCCTAGTATTAGAGGGTACATGATAACTCGAGTTTTCAGTGGTTATTTAGGGTGCCCTTATGATAGAGGTTACTGTAATTCTAAGGTTCAGTGATAGAGCAGTGATATTAGACGATCATGAGGAAAATGGAGGTGCCCTACTATTAGAGGGAGCCCTACTATTAGGGGGTTCTCTAGGAACCAGTGACCCTATTTTTGAAATTGAAACCTCTATTATAAGGGCATGCCAAATTCCAAAATCTTTTTTTCCTCAATTTTTCAGTTTTTTTTTTGAATTCAGAAAATTCAAAATCATGATTTTCTTAACTAAGATATTTTTGCTAGGTCAAGTGCCCTTATAATAGAGGTATTTCTAGAAAAATGAAAATTCTAGTGAAAACTCAAAAAGTGCGAAAAAAAGAAAAAAAAGTATAATAATAATGGCTTGGAAACATATGGAAACTCCTATTCTTTTTATATACATTTTTTCGAAAAATTGAGAGAGAGAGAGAGAGAGAGAGAGAGAGAGAGAGAGAGAGAGAGAGAGAAAAAGAGGGAGCAATTAAAATCGGGTTGAAAAACGTCATTTATTCCAGTGGTCTAATGATCTAGGGGCTTTTTAAAAGTCTGTCTGTAGTTTGTTTTTCCATTTTTAATATGACGAAAAAAGGTGTAATTAACGAGTCTAGATCAGCTGATTGAGCTTAGTTATGGAAAATTTTTGAATTTTCAAAAAATGTACTTTAAAAAGTTATAATTTCCAAAATTTCATCGAAAATTCAGTTGAAACAATCATTTTTAATTATTTTTCAAGTTTGGAATCGCTAAATGCCTTTCTGATCGGGGTAATTTCCCTAAAACCTACCTCTAATAGAATGACACCCTAAATTACTGAAAAAATTCAAATTTACATTATTTTAGATAGGAAAATTGGTGAAAAATAACTTTTTCGGCTTTTTTTTGACTAGAAATCCCTATATGCCCTTTCGATAGGGGTTCCTCCCATTATAGTTACCTCTAATAATAGGACACCTTTAAACATTGAAAAAATGGCTTAACATGACCTGTTCCCACATTTTTAAATGAAAAATGAATCAAAAAAGGTATATCCACAGTATATTTTCACTAGGGACGCCAGGAGCCCTTCAATTAGAGGTGCCTTCCTTGATATCTACCAAAAATAAAAGCGCACTTCAAAAACTGGAAAAAAAGAAAAAAACTCAGGGTTCTAGTCAAAATTGATGGTATCCCAAAAAAAAAACCATTATAACTATTTCTAATGATGACCTCTTATAAAAGGGCATCTTTCTTTATTTGAAAACCAAAATTTCAGAGACTTTTTATTTTTTTTGTCTGGATCAAGTAATTTTTTTTAATTTCCCAACAAAAATGAGTAAAAGAAGAGAACAAAATGTTTTGGTTTGCAGATGGAACCCCTCTCCTCAACTTAAAAAAAAAGAAAAGAGAAGCTCATTGTGTCTCAGAGATTGAAAAAAGAAGAGTTCGGAATATACTTAAAATAAAGCACACCCGGAAAAACGAGGGGAAAAAAAACGAAGACGAATGGGTTCGAAAATCGGGTTTTATAGTCACTGGGAGAGAGAGAGAGAGAGAGAGAGAGAGAGAGAGAGAGAGAGAGAGAGAGAAAAGAGAAGGAGAAGATCAACTGATCCCAAGCAACAGATGGTTTTAGGGGTAGCTTGTCCGAGAGGAGTCCATAGAAACCAGTGATTTAAAGATACTGTAATCAACGCTTATTGTCCGAGAGGAGTACAAAAAATTCCTTTTTTGGGCTACAGTTATTGTATGATAGCTACAGTATCCCACAACCCTTCTGAACTAGAAAGTCGCCCCTAATCTACCCAAGCAGTACAGCCAGAATTGAAGCCTAACTTTGAGCGCTTATATCTCGGCTCGCATTAGAGATATCAAAAAGTGGTCAACTAACAAAATACGCAGTTTTTTATGCTGAGAACAATTTACTAATTGACCACTTTTTGCTATCTCTGATCCTAACCGAGATACGCCATTACAAAGACGCTAACTCTAGAAAAAACTTAATTTTCCCCCCAAAAAAACCCCCCATTAAAACCAAAATTCTTTTCACAAAAAAAAAAGTCAGTAACCCTTCTAAAATTCGAAAGAAAAAGAGTCGTCTGGAGAGAAACGCGATCTTTCCGGAAATTAGACGCCAAACTAAAAGACACACAAGTCGTGCCAAGCAAGAAATTCGTCCCCCTCTCTATAAATCAAGTTTCAGCTAGAGAAAAAAAGCAGGCGGAGCTTAAGAAAGTATAGCAACGGAAGTCGTCAAAAAGGATTATTTCATTTTGTTTTTTGGTTTAGAAAATGGATTTTTGATGTGATATGTGATGCTAATGCGTTTTGAAATGGCTTTGAAAATGAGAATGAGTTTAGTTTTGGTTTTTTGAAATTTTGGTTAAGTATAGTTATATTTTAAGGGGCTGAATTTGGCTATTTTTAGACCTTGAGGTTTGGTTTTTTAGCTATAACTCAGTTGAAATTGGAGCTAGCTAAAAATGATCAACTAGTAAATTGTTCAGCATAAAAAACTGCATATTTTGTTAGTTGATCACTTTTTGATAGCTCTAACGGTAAACGAGATAGGAGCGTCCAAAGTTAGAGGAGAGAGCGCAGACAGTCAGGCGCGCGCTTTCTCTGCGCCTCTATCCGGGGAGGCTCAACTTCAAACGCTCATATCTCGCTTGCCGTTAGAGATATCAAAAAGTGGTCAACTAACAAAATATTGTTTATAATAAAAGCTACATTTCATTAGTTGACCATTTTTTGATATCTCTAATGGGAATTGAGATATACCTATTCAAACTAGGCTAAAATAATTTTTATTGGGGGAAAACCTTTAAAAAGACTGAAAACTCACTCAAGGAAGCCTAGAAAACATGAGAAAACAAAAATTAGTGTTTGCCAAGTTGCAAAAAATATATAAAAAAGTGTATCTGATTTCAAATTAGTATTTGAGGGGTCTAATCATTTCAATACCGGATTTTTCAAAACCATAGAAATTTTATAGCCCCTAAGCCTCTAGTAGAAGGTATTTTGGACCCTGGGATGCTTCATGGTCCCATGACCTCTAATAAAAGGGCACTGTAAAACGTGCCAAAATGAAATTCAGGGATCATCAACAAAACTATCAGATTTCCGTTTTCCATGATAGCTTAAAATAGGTTTTAAGCTGACCAAAAGAATTTTAATTGTTTTGGAAAAAAATGCCAAGATAAGGACCTCCTTGGCAAAGAAAAAACCCTTTTTTCACTTTTTCAACTGGTCTCAACACGAAAAAAGAAGAAATAGAAGAAGAGATGGAATACAATTTGGGAGAGCGGAAAGATGGGACACGGGGCGAGTATGTGTGGAGAAAAAGTAAATAAACCGGAGAAGCGAGGAGAAGCGAGGAGAAGAAGAAGAGGATGAGGAAGATGATGATGGGTTTTTCGAACGGAAGAGAGAGGAAATGTGCAAAAACTCTTGAGAAGTTTTGAATTATTGGAGGGTGTCGCAGATGGCTAAAGGGGTGTGGCCTATCCTAAGTAAGCCTCGAGCGATTTGGGCGACTAGATGGTTAGAATTTTTAAGAAATCAAGGTTTTTCAGCTTCCTTAGATCCATTAAAAACCGAAACTCTACATTAGAGAGTGGGAGAGAGGGAGGGTGGGAGAGACGCAGAGAAAGAGAGCGTCTAACTGTCTGCGCTCTCTTCTTCAACTTTAAAGGATCATAACTCCCTTGCCATTAGAGATATCAAAAAGTGGTCAACTAACAAAATACTCACCATAAAAAGCTCTACATTTCATTAGTTGACAACTTTTTTCTATCTTCAATGCCTACCAAGTTACACCGCTTTTAATAAACAGCTATATTTAGTCCCTAAACAACAGAACAACATGACCTCAAAATGAGAGATTCTGGTGCCCTCCGACCAATTCATGATTCCGAATCCCCCTAGAGACTATGTCACCCGAAAAGTTTCGGTCGGCCTTTCGCGGGAACGGCTTTTCGGTGGCATCGATGAATTATTAGCGTGGCTCAGCTGCCCTTAGAAATCCGAAATTCGAGAAAAATGCAAAAATAGGAATTTTCAGGTAATTTTGGATGGAAAATCTTGAAAAAAGCGGCAGGAAGTCTTAGAAAAAAAAAAAAAAAAAAAGTCAGGAGAGAATGGTGCCCTTATAATATTGGGTTAGGTAGTTGGGATCAAAAATGGGGCTTTTCGGTAGTTTAGGGCAGGAAAATGGCTAAAAACCAGATATTTGACTGTAAAAGCTATAAAATATCAGAAAATTAGAAAAAAAAATCCTAGAAACCTCATAATTTTAAACAGTAAAGCCTAAAAAACTACCAAAAGCTTGGATTCTAACACTAAGTACAGTAGACCATGCTATAACAATTACTAACCTTTAGAAATCGGGTTAGACCTTGAAAAATTCAGAAAACTGCGAAAAATCGCGAAAAGCTAAGGGTAAGCTGCTAAAAAACCTTTAAAAATGGGCTAAAAATGCTCTAATCAGTTGTGGTGAAAGCTAGAAAAAGTCCTAAAGCTTAGACTGGCCCCTGGGTTATTTTGGACCAAAAAATATCAGAAAAATAGGAAAAAACCCCAAAAAAGCCCAGAAAAACCCATACTTGCGAAAATCGTTGAAGGCCCGGCCCGGCCCGGAAGGCCCGGAAGGCCCGGCCCGGCCCGGGCCGGGCCGGGCCGGGCCGGGCCGGGCCTTGGAAAATTTTCAGGGCCCGGCCCGGCCCGGAAGGCCCGGCTGGGTCATTTTTTTGCGAAAATTTCAAAAAAAATTCGAAAAAAAAATTTTTTTTTTCCAAATTTTTGAGAAAAAGTGTTATATTGTTTCAAAACATGTAAACTGTGTAACTTAGTAACAAAATCAACCACACACACACCCTTTTTCAACAAAAAATAGGCTTATTTTTCCAAATTTGAAACTGGCGCCAACAGTCCGGGCCTTCCGGGCCTTCCGGGCCGGGCCTCCCGGGCCTTCCGGGCCGGGCCGGGCCGGGCCGGGCCGGGCCGGGCCGGGCCGGGCCGGGCCTTGAAAATTCCTGTCAAGGCCCGGCCCGGCCCGGCCCGGCCCGTCGCAAGTATGGAAAAACCTATACTTTCACAAAAAAAGCCGACGGATCCCGAAAATGAATTTAGTAGTAGTATCCTCCTTCCGAAAAACAATTTGCATAAGTTTCAAGGGTGTCCTCCATCCTCCTCCATCTTCTCCTTCTGAAGGAATGGATGTGTGTAGAAGGAAGGAAAGGAAGGGGTGGGATGGATGGTGGTGCTCCTCCGTCTTCTTCTTCTTGAAAAGAAGGGTCAATTCTCCAGAGAGACCGCTCAAGAGCAAGAAGAAGGGAGAGGGGAAAAGTTCCTCTTTTTCGACTATGTGCATTGATTTGGGGGAATGGAAGAGAGAGAGAGAGAGAGAGAGAGAGAGAGAGAGAGAGAGAGAGAGAAAAAGGGGGAGAAGGAGATGCTTATACTTATTGTGCAAAAAAAGAAGAACCTCTTGTGGTCTTTTTTTGATGGATGTCCACTATTTTTTTGGAAAGAGGAAGACTAGGTTGGTTTTTTGGTTTAAGGCTTGGCTAGAACCTCTAATAGAAGGGCATACGGAGAAAGATTTTTGAAAATGAAGTGAGAATTATGATGATCTAGAATTCATTAAAGAAGTTAATTATTTCCAAAATTTGCAAAAAAAAATGAAAAAAAAAAGGAAATTATTTTTTAAGGCTTACATCACAAAAACTACCGTAATCCGGTCAATTTTGAGTTTTAGCTTACGAATTTAGTATTTTTGGAATCAGGAGGTTAAGCCGGTTCAGAAAAGTATAATCATGACATATTACAGGAAATTTGGAATTTCGAGAAATCCCGGCTTTTGGGTCCCACCACGAAAATGCATTTTCTACCGTAACTCGGCTAATTTTGAGTTTTACGCTATGAAATTGATATTTTTAGAATCAGGGAGTCAAGGCGGTTCAGAAAAGTATAATCATGACATATTTTTTAATAATTTTCGAATTTTGGTGATTTTAGGTTTTTGGGTCCCACCACGAAAATGCATTTTCTACCGTAACTCGGCTAATTTTGAGTTTTACGCTATGAAATTGATATTTTTAGAATCAGGGAGTCAAGGCGGTTCAGAAAAGTATAATCATGACATATTTTTTAAAAATTTTCGAATTTTGGTGATTTTAGGTTTTTGGGTCCCACCACGAAAATGCATTTTCGACCGTAACTCGGTTAGTTTTGTGCTTTAGAGTTCGAAATTGGTACCATTAGAATCAGAAGGTTAAGCCGGTTCAGAAAAGGTTAAGCAAGCTATAATTTGGAAATTTTCGATTTTTTGGAAAAAATGAAAATTTCAGAAAAAAGTCGAAAAATCAAAAATTTTCCAAAAACTTCCTTTTCATAAGATTCTGAACCGTTTTGGCCTCCTGATTTCAAAAAACTAGGTTTCACTTGTCTAGTAGCTAAACTAGTCGAGTTACGGTAGTTTCTTTATCGATGAAGGGTAGTGGTAGCTAATTCAGGGACAATGTGCGCTCCGGAGTTTCCCAAAAGTCTAGACCTGCAGATCAAAGTGTACTGTAACTCAAAATCAGAAAACATATCACTAAAACTAGCTTAGCTAAGTCTTATCCTCTTCAAAACCTTATAAACTAGGCTATAGCTCCCGTAAAAAGATGAACACCATTCCTGAAGATGACAACCCTTCATATTTTCTTCGAAAAAATAAAATAAATAAACAAGAAGACGTTGACAAGTTCCGCACTTCTCATGATGCTTCTCTCCTCTCGTCGGAGCAAGAGAGAGAGAGAGAGAGAGCACAAAGTGTTTTGACGATGACAAAAAACTGATGGAGAAGAAGAAGAAGAAGAAGAAGGAGGAGGAGCATAAGGATGCGAGGGAGGAGTGAAACCGGAAAACAACAACTTTTCTCAACATACACACACACGCTTGAAAAATATAGGGTGTACATATAAAGTGTCTGGAAGTTTATTATTTTTCAGACGCATGGATCTTTAGGTTGGTGGGGTCATCTAAGCCTTGAAATTGGGTTAATGAAAAACGTGATTCGGGGTGGAAGTTTTAATTAAGAATGTGGTAAATTTGACTTTTTGATTTTTAGGTGACAAAATTGGAATTTTTCTAGTTGGATAGGAGAAAAGGGTTTGTAAGCCGGTAGATTTGGAATTAAAGGGTAAGAGGAGGATGGGACCTGGCTATCAGTAGGTTGTAGCCAACCGGAAGGCGCCAAGTTGGGATAGACTAGCCAAATAGCGCCGGAAGACAAGCCAACTAGGTCGGATGGGTCTGCAAGCCGTTGGATAGGTCCCTATAGGTTAAGGAGCCCATTAAACTAGCCTAGCCTCTATGGTATAAGCTATGAGACCAGAAATACCGTAGGAACCGGTATCTTACAAGAAATACCGCTAGCCTAAAAGCCCAGATAGAACAATAAGCTCCTTCAGGCCGAAAAGCGCATCTAGCTCTACTAGTTTCTTAGGTATCCAAGTCCTTAGCCCCCAGTTAGTCTTTTAAGCCTAGACAAGTCTGCAATTGTTCTACACCAAATAGTTCAGCCCAAGGACCATACCTCTATCCCTCAATATCTAATGATCTGATATTAGTGATGGACTGCTAGTTGATCCCTTGATTCCTTTTAAAAACTAGGTAAGCTAACCCCCTGTACCACCTAATCATTCTAGTATGGTCAGCCTGTGACCGAATTTCCCTAGGTCCAGCTAACCCAGCTTACTCACCTAGACATTCTGAACAGGCTTATCGATGATTAGAACCAAAAATGAATATTGAAAATGAATATAAACTACAATTCGTCGCTGATTTTTTTGGAGGGTACGGTATTAATACCGTGATTTAAAAAAAAGTTCACGTAATTTCTTTTCAAAATTCTAAAAGTCTTCATGACATCTAGTCTGGCTAATTGGGCTGGAAGATAGGGTGGGCGGAGTCTAGGTGAGATCGGTGGAACCTTGACTATCTAGATCAGGAAGCTGATAATGACCTAATAACAGCGTCTGCTGCCCTTCTATAGAGTTCCAGGGTGCCCACTCCATCAGAGCCATCCGATCCTACCTAGCTACCCCTCCTGGGCTAAGAGGACTAAGAAGACCCTAAAAGTAAGCAAGGTGAAGGGATTCCTCCCAACGAAAAAACTGACCAAGAGACCCTAACTCAAGGAAAAAACGGAGGAGAAGAAGAAGAAGAAGCGTTGACGAAGTAGTAGAAAAGAAGAAGAAGAAGAAGACGTTGACGAAAATCGAATGTGTGTGTATGTGTTATGTGTATGTGGACCCCCAGAGTGAATGATTCGGCAAAAAGGGGTGTGCCCTTCGTCTCTCTTTTGAGGCTTTCCCCCCCCCCCCCCTTCCCGCAAAAAAAAAGGGATGGGACATGGGGCGAAAAATGAGATGGAGGAGACGTGCGTCTCCCGTCTACCCACCAAAACCAATTTGATTAGGATTCGTAAGAGAAAGAGAGGGGGGAAAGGGTCTCTCTCTTGAAATTTCCGAAAAAAGATATAGTACTCTTGGGTGACAATTAGAGATAGAAAAGAGGATTGGAGTCACTTTAGGATGGAAAACAATGGAAGCATTGGGAAAACAAATGAATTGGCTTTGGAGGGCAATGGGTTAATGGATGAGGTTTTTGGTGGTCTAGGAGGGTTTAGGGTTAGCTGGTTTTTTGGTTGCTAGGACTTCCTTGTTCTGGACTCCGGAATCTGGGGTTAGGGTGATCTGAACCTGGAAAATTATGAAATTTTGGGGAAAAATGGTTTTTAAGAAGCTTTTTGTCAGCCTAAGCCCTGATTAATCAGATCTTACCCGAGAAATAGGTCCTGGCTTAAACCATCCTTAGTTAGGGTCATTGGGACCCTGACTAAGGATTAAGCTACCTAAAAAAAATTTTTTGAAAAATACAGTTTGCTAAAGGTTTTTTCCTTCAAAACGAGAATTATTTCAACTAAAAAAGTTAACAAAAACACCGAACAGACACTATACACCAAGGTGGCGGAAGAACGGAGCATCGTTGCACCCCACCTACTGCCTTAAAGGGTTGACAGGCTGCAAACGCTATAACTCGGTTCCCATTACTGATATTGAAAAAGTGTCAACTAATGAAATATTGTTCTTGACAAGGGCTATATTTTGTTAGTTGAAAGTTTTTTGATATCTCTAACAGGAGGCGAGTTATGATGGTTTTGAAAAAAATGAAAAAAAAAATTTTTTTTGGAATTTTTTTTTGCAATTTTTTTCAAAATTGTATATCTCGGCTCCCATAACAGATATCGAAAAAGTGTCAACTAACAAAATATTGTTCAAAAAAAGGGCTACATTTGATCAGTTAACGATTTCCCTCTAGCTCTAACAAGAACCAAGATAAACCCATTTTTAAAGTCTCCACGTGACCCCCCGACCTTACCCTACTCCACTTTTTTCTCCCCCCTCCTCCCACTCCAATCCACAACCAAAAAATCAAAAATTGTATTCCTGGTCTCTCAAAATATATAATGAAAAATCCTCCAGAATCGGAAAAAAGATCGATGGCTGGTGGTAACCGTCCGATGAAAATGGAGAAATCGTAAGTCCACTAAAAATTTTCGAAAAAAAAAAATAAATATTCCAGAAAAAAGAATAAAAAAGCTCAAAGTCAAAAGCAAAAGATCATGGAATCAAAAATCAAGATTGCCCCTGAAAATATTCCAACCGACGCTAAAATCCTCGAAACCCGCGACTTGCTAGTCGATTTCGGTGCTGATGAAGGCGACGGATTTTGCGAGGCACTCGATAAATTGGAAGAGTTCTTAGGGTCCACTAAACTTGAATATGAGGCGGTAAGTCAAAAGAAATATCTGAAAATAGACTCCGCCCCTTTTTCAGATCGATAGTCTAACGACCGATTTGATGGCGGAAATTGAGAAGTTGACTGTGGGACTTGGTGAACTCGATGATATTTTTGCTTCCGAAAATGAATAAATTTTAATTTTTTGTGTAGATTTACGGGGTAGATTTACGAGTGTTTTGAAAACCCCTCTAACCCATTTTTTCTTTAAAAAAAATTTCTCAATGATCAGTTCAGTTCAACAATTTCATTTCGGGTAGCAGCACTCAATTTCATGACCCAATACAGGATAGACACCCGTATTTACCCATACCCAAAAAATGCACAAACAATCCATTTAGTTGACTCCATTTTCGTTTCGCTGCACCGGATTCTTGCGATTTCACATGTTTAACATGTGAAAATCACTATCTAGATAGTTTCTTTTTTATTCTTGCTTTGTGTATGTGTCTTGTGGTTTTTTTTTTTTTGAAAGCTTTTTGATTTTTTTTTTGAGGATGATTCGATTTATAGATTTACAAAAAAAAGTGTAAAAAAAGATTGAAAGATCGGGAAAAAAATTTGTATTTGTCCTGTATTTTTTTAAAGCGGTATATCTCAATTCCTATGAAAGATAGCAAAAAATGGTCAACTAGAAAAATGTTCAGCTTGAAAAACTACACATTTCATTAGTTAAAAGTTTTTTGAAAGCTCTAACCTCAAGCGAGATACAGGCGTTCAAAGTTCCGCAAGAGGGCGCAGACAGTTAGCCTCTCTAGCCGCGCGCCTTCTCTGCGTCTCTCTTCGCTGAACTTTAAACGCCTTTATCTCCCTTACAGTAAGAGCTATCAAAAAGCTGTCAACTAACAAAATACCCAGTTTTCCAAGCTGAACAACTTTCCAGTTAACCATTTTCCCCTATCTCTACTCAGAACCAAGTTATTCCCTCCCAAAGTTAAGCTATACAAAAGTTCACATACTTTGGTCCTCCCTATCTATCTGATCTGCTACAATGTCATTTCCCCCTTTCAACTGCAAGACAGCAAAACTTCTCCTCCTTGTTCTCTCTCGATTTTGCAACGTCACAAGAAGAGAAGAGGAAGATCTATGCAATTGACCAGTCGTTTAATGACATTTAATGACATTTTCTGATGAAATGTGATATTTTTCTGTGTTAATGAGGGTTTTTTCCTTGATTTATAGTCTTATAGAGTTTAAATTAGGTGGATTGGTCAGTTTTAAGGACAGGGGTTTTTTTTTAGGTTTTTAGGGCAAACTATAGGCAAACTAAACTATTTCTCGACAAACCAAACCTAGAAAAATTTGATCTAGACCATGTCTTTGTTCACCTTTTCCCCTTTTTTTTCACTTTTCTTCAGAAACCAATGAACACAAAGACATTAAGAAAAAACAAAAGGAGAAGCCAGAATTAGCATAAGTGATCGATTATCACGTCATCTTTTAATAGATAGACAATACTTTTTGATCTGTTAATACTGGATTTTTTGATCGGTTAGGTTAGGCTTTTGATTTGTTTTTGTCTGTCTGTACAGATGTATGCTAGTCCGGATGTCCAGGTAACCATCTGCCCAAATTTCTGTCCAGATGTCTGTTAGTCCGGATGTCCGGAATTTCCAGATTTCCAGATTTCCATTTATCCAGATTTCCGGATGCCGCCTTTTGTCTTCGGCTTGTCTAACCAGTTTTTCGTCTATCTAGATTTTTTCCGTCTTCCGTCTATCTAGGCTTCCGTCTGTCCATATTTCCAGATGTCCAGATGTCCAGATGTATGATTATCTAGATTTTTTCCGTCTTCCATCTAGTTAGATTTCCGTTTACCTGAATTTCCGTCTATATAAATTTCCGTCTGTCCAGATTTCCAGGTTTCCATTTATCCTGCCTTTTCTGTATATCCAGGTTTCCGCTTATCTAGATTCTTATCTCTTCCGTCTTCCGTCTTCCGTCTATCTAGATTTCCGTCTATCCAGATGTCCAGGCGTCCAGATTTCCATTAATCCAGATTTCTGAATTCCGCCTTCCGGTTTCCGCCTATCTTTCAAATTTCCGTCTATCCAGATGTACGCTTATCTAGGCTTTTTTCCGTCTTCCGTCTTCCGCCTATCCAAACTTCTGTCTATCCATACTTCCATTTATCTAGATTTCCGTCTTCCCCTATTCCCGCAAAAATCTAAAACTTCTCGTCCCCCCGCTTCCCACGATACTATACAAAGACACCTGTTCTGTTTCTACTACTATTCCACGCACACAAAAAAAAACTATACAATTTGCTTACTTCTCCCCCCACTTCTTCTCCATGTTGCCCCGCCAGATGTCCTTGTCTTTCTCTCCTGTTTCTTGTCTAGAGGTGTCGAGAAGTGTTGTCTGCTGCAACAGAGAAACGGAAGGCCGAAGACTGAGATTGTCGTTAAATTTGATAGGAGAGAATTGGGGAATACCCCTTTCCTGCAGCAAATGTGTCTTCTATGTTTTGATAAAGGGGACATTTAATGGGATTGGTGGGGGTATCAAATTAAAACGAAAAAATGGAAGAATTGGTCTAGATCAGGTGACAAAATCAAACGATCAAAGGCAAAGTTCAAAAATAGGGTGGGTGCCCTTATAAAAGAGGTAAAGTCCTTAAAACTTGGGAATAGGGCAGGTACCCTTATAATAGAGGTAGAGTCCTAAGAACCTTAAACTAGGCTAGGTGCCCTTATAATAGGGGTACAATCCTTAGAACCTTAAACTAGGCTAGGTGCCCTTATAATAGAGGTAAAATCCCTATAACCTTGGGCTAGGGTGGGTGCCCTTATATTAAAGGTTAACTCTAGTTTGTCTGGCTAGGTGCCCTTCTATTAGAGGGTTCTTAGGTGCCCTTATAATAGAGGTCCCAACCCGAATGTTGCAATTCCAGGACTCTAGGTAGACGCTCTTCAATTGAAAGTGCCCTTCTAATAGGGTGCCCTTTTAAAAGAGGATCCTTGTCCTATAGTCTAATGCCCTTTTAATAGAGGTGGCACCCCTCCGTTCCCCCCTTTACTCCTCACATTTGGCTCCCCCCTTTCTACTACCCTACCCATCAAATTACGATTCAGAACAAAAAAGTGCATCTCATCGCTGGTGTGACAGGGGTGTCAGAGGCGCAGTGCCAGCCGTTGCCTAACACCCTCGCGCGACCCCCGTCCGTCCTTTATGTCCCCCCTTGCACCAACTACTAACAAAAAAAAGAAGGGGAGCGTACCGCTTTGGTTCCCCCATCTGTTTTCCCTTTCTCTCTGTCTCTCTCTCTCTCTCTAAGTCTCTCTGTATCATTCAAGACTGTTGCGTGCGCGGGGCGGGGGGGGGGGGCCGCGGGGTGGTGGTAGGTACCAGTGGAGCACCATTCTCCCTGGCACCGAGACGACATTATGCGTGAGAGAATTATTAGGCGGTCCTGTCTTTCTTTGATTGATGGTGCCGGGTACTGTAATTTATGTGGGAGATGGTGAGCAACATTGGAGTTTATTATTCTTGATAGCTCTACTGGAAATCTGGAAATCGAATTTTCAGCTTTTTAAAAAAAGTATGGGATCTTGAAATTGGTGTATCTCAATTGCTAGTAGAGATACCAAAAAATAGTCAACTAGAAAGTTGTTCAGCATGAAAAATTACATATTTTATTAGTTGAAAGTTTTTTGATATCTCTAACCACAAGAAAGATAGGAGCAGACAGTCAGACACTTTAGCCGCGCGCTTTCTCTGCGTTTCTCTTTGCCAAGCTTCAACCGCTTATATCTCGCTTGCTGTTAAAGCTATCAAAAAACTGTCAACTAACAAAATACCCAGTTTTTTAAGCTCTACAACTTTTTCAATTGACTATTTTTTCCTAGCTCTACTCGCAATCTAGATATAACGATTTGAAAAGGGTCCCTTTCAAAATAAGAAGATTCCAAAAGATCAAATCCGGGTTTCTTCAAGGGTAGTAACCTATAATTTATATAGCCCATCATTATTTTAGTTCCTTTTCGTATAGAATTTACGAGTTTTTCTCAGCCGGAAGTCCTTTTTTATTTTCTTTTTATACGAAACGCCTAATATAAGAGCACTCCTCTACTCGAAACTCAAAAAAAAATTTGCATATAATCTCCATAATCCTTGAGCGCGTCGCCACGACCACCATGGTCTATAGTCTAGACTTTGTCCTTTTTCTCCAGAAACGGGTGCACATTTTCCTGAGATTCACGTGGACATTGACACGTGCAGAAAATGAAACTAGAAATCTTTTCGTGTGGGAAAAAATGGAATTCGATTCGATCAACTCTGGAATTTTGAAAGCATGGGATGAAGGGGGGAGAAAAGAAAAGATAAAAAAGATAAAAAAGCAAACAAGAAAAAATGTGTGTGTGTAAAGTCCAAAGTGCGATTTGGTAGGAAACTAGAAATTTCAGATCAATTGGAGAAGATTTAATTTTTAGGTATGCAAATTCGCTCCATTGAATTTCACTCAAAAATGAATCGAATGGTCTGAAAATTGTAGGAATACCTAAAAATAGCATGAGAAGATAGCCCACAAAATTTCAGGTTGATTGGCGAAATTTTCATTTTTTGATTTTTAGGTATGCAAATTCGCTCCATTGAATTTCGCTCCAAACAGGTCCAAATAAGCTGAAAATTGCAGAAATACTTAAAAATAGCATAAGAAGTTAGCCCTAGAAATTTCAGCTCGATTTGAGAAATTTTATTTTTTGGATTTTTAAGTATGCAAATTCGCTCCACCGAACTTCCCTGTTATTCTCCCGAAGAATTAAAGTTCCTCATTTTTTACAATTTGGACCTGATCAATTGACAATTTGACAACAGTTTCACGTGTCCCTTCCCCCACTTGATCATTTATGTTTGTTCTATGTTTACACATACACACAACAGCATTCACTACACTAGGCATGGCACCAGTTTGACTAAGCGGCGTACACCGATCGGTGACGTTAAGGGAACGTGAACACGGTTTTATTGGTCTGGAAATTGAGTTGTGGAGGAATTCAATCAGGAATGATGAATTTTAGATGGGTATAACTCGGAGGGGGTTAGAGATAGGGAAAAATGGTTAACTGAAAAGTTGTAGAGCTTGAAAAACTGCGTACTTTGTTAGTTGACAGTTTTTTGATAGCTTTAACGGCAAAGGAGATATAAGCGTTTGAAGTTAAGCATCGCCGGATAGAGAGAGACGCAGAGAAAGAGCGCGGCTAGACTGTCTCGTCTCTGCGGCAAGGCTTAACTTCAAACGCTTATATCTCGCTTACCGTTAAAGCTATCAAAAAGTTGTCATCTAACAAAATACGCAGTTTTCCATTCTGAGCAACTTTCCAATTGACCATCTTTCCCTATCTCCACTCTAAACCAAGTTATACCTATTTCAAAAAACCAATGACATAAAATCTATGATTTCTGCTAGTCCCTTATTTCC